>JAPYKT020000031.1:2177500-3377500 GCA_028749325.2 Caryopteris x clandonensis | reverse complement strand
CTGATAGGCAACATGTTAATTTCTTTGTCATTTAGCATTTGGTTCCTATTGAACTTTCTTATAAAATGTCTAGTTAGAGGATAAAGCTATGTTGCATTTTGTTCTACATTTATGGCATAGCATTTGTTATCATGGAATGGAAGCCTTGGAATTGGATTTAAAAATGCTTGCTTTCAAATTTTTATGGATTTTACTACTAATGCACATGTGCCAAATGAGTCCTGACTATGCCGGTCGATGTATAAATATAGAGGCTAACTTCTCCATTGGCTTGTTTGGATAGGTGATGCTTTACATAACCTTAGGGCAAACTTACAAGATCCTAACAATGTGCTACAAAGCTGGGACCCTACTCTTGTCAACCCTTGCACGTGGTTCCATGTAACCTGCAACAATGATAACAGTGTAATAAGAGTGTAAGAATCTGCTAATACTATCCTTTCTCATGTTCACTGTGGATTCTCCTTATGTTGATTCACACTTTGATTTGCTAATTGAAGGGTTATCTAATCTCTTTCTTGTTTTCAGGGATCTAGGGAATGCTGCTTTATCAGGTCAATTGGTTCCACAACTTGGGCTTTTGAAGAATTTGCAGTACCTGTAAGTCATGTTTGTGTCATTTCTGAGTATTTTTTGCTACTTTATCCACATTTTCTACTAATATGCTTTTTTCTACTATTGAATTGGAATTTTATGCGACCACATTTTATTCGTCTTTCAGTTACACATTCTTGACCACAACTTCCTAAGGAATTTACATGCTTACTCCCTTATTTGTTTAATGATTTGTCTAAGATTTTCATCCTACTTGCACTTACACAGTTTCTGGCTATTTGTGTTATGCGACAGGGAGTTATACAGTAATAACATTACTGGTCCTATACCCAGTGCTCTTGGAAATCTGACTAATCTGGTAAGTCTGGACCTGTACTTGAATAGTTTCACCGGTCCCATTCCAGACACGTTGGGGAAGCTGTTGAAATTGCGATTCCTGTGAGTAAATTATCCTGGACCGATACAATACACACACACACTCACACATTATAGTGCACATATATTAATAGGCATTGTGTTTGTGGGTGGCATACCTCATGTGTTTTGTTTACCATTCTCTGGTAAGGTGCCACCATGAAACCAAATATAAGCTTTGTGGTAATGTGCTCCACATAACTGGTGATGTTTAAATAAGTTGGGAACAATTATGTGTTGGTGCTGCAAATTAATGTGCGTGTTATGACTAGATAATTGTTATGGACTTTCGTGGCTTATTAGGTAACTGAAAGGGATTAGAAAACTATAAAACTAGAATGGATTTCTTTGTTTTTGTTATAGTGTGCATTTTGCATCTTATTCCTTGCCAAATGCACTGTTGCATGACAAATGACAATAATGGCTGGAGAGTTTGTAATAAAAAATAAGATTACTCGACTTTTGTTTACTTATCTTTCCTGAAAAAACTACGTGTTTTTGTCATATCTATCAGTAGGAGCAAGGTTTCTTGGTAAGAGAGCTTCGGTAATTTGGCCCTTACCTGGGGCAAGTACAATATAAAATATTAAATTGCTTTATGATTGTCTTGTAATGTTGAATAATAGTATCAGAAATCTCATTTGTGCTGTTATGTCATTGTAAGGATAGCCGGCTAAACAACAACAGCTTGACAGGACCTATCCCTATGTCACTGACCAATATCTCATCCCTACAAGTTCTGTAAGTGTTTAAGTTGGTCTCATGTACCTTATGTGTTTTAACATTCATTTTTAGCAATGGCTTAGTGATTGATCTTGTATTGCAAATTTATGCAGGGATCTATCGAATAACCTTCTCTCAGGTGCAGTTCCAGATAATGGTTCATTTTCTTTGTTCACACCTATAAGGTACCTTATTATACTTCCATTAGTATTGACATGTAGATATGTTTTAAAGGTTTTAATCAGTATCTGACATAAGTGATGCGCCTTGATAGTTTTGCAAATAACTTGAACCTATGTGGCCCAGTCACGGGACGACCATGCCCTGGATCTCCTCCATTCTCTCCTCCCCCTCCGTTTGTTCCTCCACCCCCAATTGCATTACCAGGTTTTCGTAGTTTAATTTCATAGCTTAGTTTTAACTTTTCTAGGTGATCAAAATGTTCTGCTACTTATATTTTAAAATAATGACTTTCTCGCTGTCTTTGTATTCTTACAAGTAATTACATAATTCACTGTGAACTACTTAAGAGGTCTTGTCCGATAATTGTGGAGACCCTATTCTGCTGTTACTTTTGGCATCAGAAAATTTTAAGATTTCTGTTTTGTTTCTGTTTATATGCGATGTTTCTTGCCAACCGATGGCAGTATTAATGTTGAGGATGATTTAATACTTTATAAGTTGCATGTTTCGTGCAGATTATTCCAACTGTGATCAATAAGTAAGTGCTTTGATTATTTAGTTTGTAGCAGGACACGGCATGTTTTGATAATTTTTTGATAACTGAACCTTTTCCATTGTTTTCTTTTTTCGACATATCCTAGCATATTGTACTGTTATCATAATTTTGAATCAAAAGTCTGACCATTCACTAATTAATCTACTAATTTCTTATTATCAATTTTGGGCCACCGCAAGAAATTCTTTTTGTAAGCAATTGTCAAAGAATTCTTAAGCGCTAGAAATAAGCCTAGCACGTCACAAACCTTGTTTCACTCCATTCAATTTGGAAAATATTGCCATTGCTTCGTTTGTGTCGTATTATAATTCTCTATTGGTATTTGGATTTTAACGTTGGAAATTCTAGGTGAGCACTGCTGCTATAATTATCAGTTTTAAACAAAACTTGAGAATTAATGATACCATGGAACTCAATATTGAATGTTATTCTCTGATGGTGTGTGTAATCGTACCACACTGTATTACTGGGGAAACATGCTTTGACTATTTAGGCCTTTTTGGTTTTATCTTTTGCTAGAAATTTATTTGCTTTATGTAAATGCAGCAGGAAATAGTGTAACTGGAGCAATTGCTGGTGGAGTTGCCGCTGGTGCTGCTTTGCTCTTCGCTGCTCCTGCAATTGCATTTGCATGGTGGCGTCGGAGAAAACCACCAGAATATTTCTTCGATGTTCCAGGTTGGTCATTTGATTTGAGCATGTAGCTATACCATAATCTTCTCTCTCTCCCCCTCCCCCTTCCTCTATTACTTTTTAAATATGTTGTCTCATAAAACGGCAGCTGAGGAGGACCCTGAAGTACATCTGGGGCAGCTTAAACGGTTCTCTCTCCGAGAGTTGCAAGTTGCTACCGATAGTTTCACCAATAAAAACATTTTGGGTAGAGGTGGCTTTGGGAAGGTATACAAAGGTCGACTTGCCGATGGCTCACTTGTTGCTGTTAAAAGACTTAAAGAGGAGAGGACACCTGGTGGAGAGCTTCAATTTCAAACGGAGGTTGAGATGATCAGTATGGCAGTGCACCGTAATCTTCTTAGACTCCGTGGCTTTTGTATGACTCCTACTGAACGGCTGCTCGTGTATCCATATATGGCTAATGGGAGTGTTGCATCATGCTTAAGAGGTGATCCCTTTGCCTTTTCTTTTGCAATTCATCTGTTTTTATATAGTACTTTGATTTTACGCATAAGAAGAGTTAAAGTCTGAGACTAATTGCATCTACCCACCTCCCTAGATTTTGGTCAAAAATCAAATGAACCCCAAGGTTTGTGGAAATTACAACTGAAACCCTTAACCGATCGAATTTTTAACATACGATCCCCTTAAGACTGGATAGAAATGAGCAACTCATTTCTTGCTGGCATCATAATTATATCATCTTATGGACTTAAAGGGGGTCATATTTTGACGATTTAACCAACGAAGGGGTTTGGTTGTAATTTCAAGGAACTTGTAAGATTTACTTAGTAATTTCACCAGGCCTCATGGGAGGCAGACGTAAGCATGAAAAACTAAAATAATCGATTACAATTGCAGAACGTCCACCTAATGAACCACCACTTGATTGGCCAACCAGAAAGCGGATCGCTCTGGGGTCCGCTAGGGGTTTATCATATTTGCACGATCACTGTGACCCGAAGATTATTCATCGTGATGTGAAAGCTGCAAATATATTGCTAGATGAAGAGTTTGAGGCTGTAGTTGGAGATTTTGGTTTGGCTAAACTCATGGATTATAAGGATACACATGTGACAACTGCCGTTCGTGGCACTATTGGACACATAGCTCCAGAGTACCTATCCACTGGAAAGTCCTCTGAGAAAACTGATGTTTTTGGATATGGGATTATGCTTCTTGAGCTGATAACCGGGCAGAGGGCATTCGATCTTGCTCGACTTGCAAATGATGATGATGTCATGTTGCTCGATTGGGTATGTCATCTTGAATTTTTTGCATTTTGGGCTACACGACACACATATGCTCACTATTTTTTGTGCAAATCATTAGAAATGCCCTTTTTATTTGACAATTCACATGCAATATGAGATCCCTATCTTACCCTTAAATTATCATCGAGCCCTATGAACAGTACAACTTCATTTCGAGTCCTATGAACAGTATCATTGAGCTGCATTATTGTTCATAAGACTCGAAATGAAATTCATTTCAGGTTTATTTATTTATTTTTAAATAGGGTTCGATACCACTGTTTATAGGGCTTGCAATGAGCTGTACAGTTAATATTCATTTCGAGCTCTATAAACAATACCATTGAGCCTTACGTGATCATAAGGGTAAATGAGTCGTTTTACTACCAAATAAATAGAGCGAAATGGGCAAAATTTATCGAACTAGAAAAGATGGACAAAAATATGGTAAATAAACTGGTGACTTTATTTTTCAGGTAAAAGGGCTTCTTAAAGAAAAGAAGCTGGAAATGCTGGTGGATCCCGACCTGCAGAACAATTATGTAGACACGGAAGTGGAGCAGCTAATCCAGGTGGCTCTCCTCTGCACCCAGAGTTCTCCGATGGACCGGCCCAAGATGTCGGAGGTGGTGAGAATGCTTGAAGGTGACGGATTGGCCGAGAAATGGGATGAATGGCAAAAGGTCGAAGTTCTTCGCCAAGAGGTTGAACTTGCTCCCCATGCTACTTCCGATTGGATCGTTGATTCAACGGAAAATTTACACGCGGTCGAATTGTCAGGTCCGAGGTGACCTCCTCTCTCCCTCTCTCTCTCTCTGTAGGGTTAAAGAATTAACAAATTTTCTGATGGGGAGATGGTGTTACTGGTCTCATCATATTTGTGCATAGCTTATGTAGTCTCCAGACTTTTGTAATTCACAAGCCGCTGTATAACTGAAAATTGGTCAACAGGTTCACAAATTTTCTTAAATTTAACTGCCCATCAACTAGGGATGTAATTGAGCTTAATAGTAACGGCCTCGAGTTCGGCTTGTTTGAATATTCAACGCGCTCGACTTCAGCTTGCGCTCGACTTCAGCTTGAGTTCAATAAAGTTTTAATATTTTAGGCACAGGTGTAGTTTCTTATATGAGCTCGACTGCATGTTAAATGAGCATAGTTTGAAGTCGAGTTAGTCATCACAAAATAAATAATTGCACCTTACAAGTAAACTTTACGGATAATTTAATAATTTTACAACAAATTAATATGATTCTTATTATACTCATTAACTTCTTTTCGGTTATATTTATTTTGTTCTTATTTCAGGAACAATTACTATATATTTTTTTAAAAATGTGTAATTTAAATTTTAGTTTATTATTATTATCCAAAAGTCAAATCTCCAAAGTAGTTTCTGTAGTTATCGCTGCAAATTATCATGAAAATAGAAAAAATAAAATAAATTAAAATCAGATATCAGTGATGGAGCCAACTGTGAATGGAAAACTCCAAATCCCAGGTTTTGAAGACCCCGCCAGAGATGTTGAAACAGATCAAATGGTGGACTAAACAATGTTAAATCCTTAAGCAAGACCGTGTAAGAATCAAGACAGACAATCGTGTCGCCATCAACATTGTTCATACATAGTGTGCGTGCGTGCGTGTGTGTGTGTGTATACACATACATATATCAATCAAGAACACCATATAAATAAGATCAGTGTTGATAAAAAAAATCTCAATAAAACCCAAATCAGAATGAATGTAATTCAGAGCAGCCCTGTAACGACTACTCATCTACCGTTTTCTTATCGAGAAAGCACGAAAAGACAGCAAAGACTCAGAGTGTTTTCTTGTACAGCTAGCAGTGACTTCAGAAAAGAGTTATCAGCTCTTACTGTAAAGACTGCAGATGTTGATCAGATTAAGAAAGCGTACCGGAAAATGGCTCTTCGATATCATCCTGACGTGTGTGATCCAGCCATGAGGGAAGAATCTACTAGAATGTTCATTGAGTTACAGAAGGCGTATACAAGCCTGGTGGATCAAGAATCTCAGAAGAGTGTCTCTTTGGAAACAAGAAATAAGTGGGAAACCCAGCTTTCCGAACTGAAGAGAGAATCACAGAGGAGACAAGAGCAAAATGACGGAAGCTGGGGGTGTCGAATGAGGGCGAAACACCACGGTCCCTGAAATTACAGTTCTACGCAATTCTTTAATTATTTGAATTCCTTTATTTTTCTTAACATAATAATATAGATTTGTAAGAGGATATGATGTTTTCTTGCTCTTGTTCAATTCATTTTTTCGATTAGCAGTTGGTAATGAATGCTAAGAGAAAACAGGACCGACAAAAATAACAAGAATTATTAGTTGAACCTCGGAAAACTATTTGCCTATGCAGAATTTGCCGAATATGTTGGATAAAACTTCTTGGGAAATGTCTTCTCCGCTTATTTGGCCAAGAGCCAAAGCAGCTTCTCTCAAGTCAATTGTCCAAAAATCGAGAGGAATCTCTTCTTTGATCGATGACTGCAGCCTTAGTAAAGCCTCCCTGGCTCGAACAAGCTGCTCACATTGCCTCTGATAAGCATCGAAAAAGGAAACAAATAAATCAGGGTTTACATTGATATAGCACAATAATTGAACATAATGGAAGTTAATCCTTTTGTGTGTGTGTATGTGTGAATAAACCTCAAGGGTAGTTTCTGTAATTTTCTCTTATACAAATTCACTACAAAGATGAAATATGTATACGGTGACACTTGAACATAAGGATGAATATTTTGTTGAAAGAAGACGAACCTGGTTCACAGTCCATTTACGACCCCCAGCTGGGATCGTATTCAGGCCTACTAGCTCTACTATTACAGATTCTAAATCTGAGATGCCTTGACCAGTCACAGCACAGGTAAAAATGTGCTTGCTGAAAGATCTGGGAAGTGCATCGACCCATTCACAAGAAGATGAAGCACAATCTATTTTGTTGACCACAAGAACAACGGGAGAAGTCGATGAAGTTGCAATCTGTATTTACAATGAAATGGGCTATGACTAGGAGGCAACAAAAAGGGACATTTGATCTGCTAATGGAAAAAGGTTGACAGAACCTTATTGCTTTGGATTCTATCAAGAAGCCTGTCATCCTCTGAGGTCCACCCCTCGGCTGCACTTACAGTCATCACAATGACATCTGCACTCGTTGCAACTGCTTCCGACCTTTCAACACCTTAGAAGAAAATTTATTTATTATTATTTATAAAAATAAAAAAAAGCAAACCAGTTAGATAATTAACATATATTATAAGTTGCAAACATTGAATCACATTCATATTTATTAGGATCTTGAATTCGAGCATGATGATGGCATCGTCAAGAATATGATTCAACAATGTCTTTAATTCACAAAGGCGGGAAATAAATTTAGTTTGTGCAATCGAAGAAAACACAACAAATGTATTAAATCGAACTGATACTTCAGATCTGTACAAGTCTCAAAAGGTAAAGCAGGTTAACTGATGTTTCAGTTTAAATAAACATTTAAGCTCGACAATTTCGATCAAAACAAGCTGCTCTAGGAGGAGCTTACCAATTTTTTCCACAACATCATCAGTGTCTCTGATACCCGCTGTGTCGAGAAGTGTGACAGGAATACCACCAACAGTGATATTGGCTTCTACTATATCACGTGTTGTGCCAGCAATATTGGTAACTATTGCTCTCTCACTCTGTACGCTAAAATGTATGTACGAGCACAGAATTAGCAGAATGGAGAAATGAAACAAAAATAGATAAATAAAAATGAGATGATATTTACAACTACAGTTAGAAAATTTCAAATTTGACATTGTAAAGAACAAGAGCAGACGAACACGTCTGAGTATTTCTACTAGACGGATATACAGCCTATAAACCAAACACCCCCCAAGGGACTTTAACTCCTTGTTTAATCCAAATGATGTGAAAACTAAAGGGGATTTTCCAATTATACCAGCTAACTTATTATAAGTTGTTTGGCTGGAACTTCCAATAGTTTATGAAATGTGGAAAACAGGTCAAACAAAAAATAGCAAAGAAATCTACCATAACAATAGTCTCTATCCACTTATACCATGGTGAAGAAGATAAACTATAACAGTATTCTGATGTCACTATCACAACAGTGGAAATAACAGTAACATGAAGTAAAAACAACACTTATAAAGATTGAATGCTGGGAAATAAGCATCGGAAACATACTTTGCTCCATGCATTAAGAAGGCTTGACTTCCCAACATTTGGTCGGCCAACAATTGCAACCTGAACAGAGATTGGCAAGGTTACATCACAAACTCAGGGAATATGAGAGTATGAAGGAAATACGAGAGAGAGAGAGAGAGAGAGAGAGAGAGAGAGATGATATGAACAGCGTCATAACTTTTTGCAGTCAATAAATATTTATTTATCTCTTTCTTTCTTTCCTTTAAAATGTTGGGGGAATTGGGGGGCGGGGGGGTTAAAGAGAGTATGTCTGCTTGAGCTCAGAATTCAACTAGCAAGAAAAGAAATGGTGATGGTGATAATCGAGAAAAGGTAATAAGAATAAGCAAGAGTCAAATATTGCTCAGATGCCCAGAAATATTCGAAAGTACAAAACAACTTCTGACAACAAGTCACGATGTATTTCACAACAATTTCCACTCATATGAAGTAAAATTTGCCCAAAGTAATATTTCCACGAAGTACCTGCACTCCAGACTGCAAAAGCTTGTCATAATTGGCAGTTTCTAAAGCATTATCCACATCTTGCAACATCTTAAGTATCTTATCCACGACTAGGTTGACGTCAAGGGGTGGCATCTCATCATCAAAATCCAGACGAGCTTCAATCTCTGTAAGTAACTCAATGCATTGAGCTCTTAATGATTTCACCATAGAAGAAAAGCCTCCCTGTCAAAGGTAAAGAGAATACATGGATGCTCTCATGATGCCAATTCTGACAAGCATTACTTGAATATAATACATCTTGTATATTAGCTGAACCAAAACATACTCCAGGGCTCCAATAAAATGAAAAATTAGCTCTAAGTCACCTGTATTCCAGCCAATGCAGCATCTGCAGCAGCCATTGACGTGGCTGATATAAGTTTTCCCACGTTCTCAGCTTGGGAAAGATCTAGACGGCCATTTAGAAAAGCACGTAGAGTGAATTCACCTGAGATATTGAATGGAGACACCATTAAGCTTCCACAAGCAACAGTTCATCCTTCACTGCATCTATGAAAAGTCATACAGAGAGCTCAAAAGTGAATTTGAAACCCTCTTCACTCAACACCCAACAATCCCAACTCCTCTCATCATTTTCAAGTGTTCAAAATATCTAGGATGTTACGTTTTCAACAAAAGTCAAGTTCATGTCACTCAATGACTTTATTAGAAGCCATAATCAAAGCTTTGGTGTCTCATGTGTTGGTCAGTCTTCCTGCAACCCAAAGAAGTTTTAGTTCCATTTGACACAACTGATTCCGTCCATTGGACTCCACACAGAATACACAGCCAATTTACTAGGATGATAGTGTTACATTCCTAGATCACTTAAGGTAAATTTAAAATCAAGAAAGAAATTACCTGGTTCTGCGAGCCTTGCCCCAGCATCCAGGCAAGCCCTTAGGACACGGCGCAGACATACTTCACTTCCATGACACTGAAGCTCAATCACGTCCTCACGGGTATAAGATTTTGGTGCTAACATGGGAACCACCAAAACCTAGTGGAAAAATGAAATGACCACATTTCATGAAAAAAAACGGTTAACAGGAACATTAGCCAAAAAACAAATGAAGTTGCATGCAATATCTTGTCCTCAAAGTGCAACTAAAACATAAGCACACAAAGCAAAAGCAGCCAAACATCTCAAGGAAATAAATTCATCAAAAGAACAATGAGGTTCCCCCTCCTTTTAATCCTGCTTTCGTCAACTAGTTTACATTCTACATCGCTATATAGCTTATTGTCCCTTCGGACATTTTCTTAGCATATCACGAAATCAAAGTTCACAGCACAATCGATCGGCATAAAGTCCAGTCCACCGAAACAAAATCAGAGAAATGAGATACAAGAATAAATCAATCAATAGTACCTCATCAATGACATTTCCATGTGAATCCAACACCTCACCATACTCCACAACATGACTGCTAGGCCACCAACAAGTGTCTTTTCTCCTCTTCCGCGACATGGGTCGAAAGACTTTACCAGCGATAGACACTGAACTAGGACCTGATAACCGGACAATCCCCACCGCACCTGGTGGCCCACCCAATGAAGTCACAATAGCCGCTATTGTGCTCGAACTCAGAACTGGCTCTGCACAGCTCCATTCTCCATCACCTAACCTCTCATCTTTCTTCAGAACCAACGTGTTCTCTACCATAAAAAGATCAAAACTTCAGAACCCGCAAAATACAGTTCTGCATATTTTTTTCTGGCATATAGCAAATCTTAATGTCAACGAATCCCAATACTTAAACAAGATTTTCATCATTTTTCTCCACTAACAATTAATTATCAGCAAGAAAATGAAAGCCTTCAGAACCCTCAATCATGAATTAGACAACTTGTTGAAAATCTACCCCGAAATCACAGATAACACATTTCTTAATTCTAACTCGTCCGCAAATCCCAATTGCTAAAGATTCAACCTTTTCGCTCACTTTTCCGCAGTAAAATGAATCCCACATACATGAAACACACAATTTTCCTAGTGGACTGCCAAGAATCAGCAGGCATCACTCACATATGAACTTTCTTTCTAGTCTATTAATCCTAATTGGTATTTAATGATTGAATCCTCTCACACTCTGCAATTAGCATACAACGTCAAACAGTGAAGTCCGGGTCAGCAATTGAGGTTAGGTGGTGAAACTTACCTTTAGCGGCTTTAGGCGTGGCGAGTGGCCGAGAACTGGTATGTTTATAAGAGGTGGAAAAAAGGAGACAGAGATTTCTGTGAAGTGGGGTTGGAAGCTTTGGGAAAACTGCACGTTGAACAGCCGGAAATACGCAGCGTTGCAGGTGAGAGAGAAGACAGCGGAATGCTGGTGGCACAGCCATTGCTGCTCCTGCGGTCTTGCCTTTTGAGGTTTTGTGGGTACAAATCTACCCATCTAGTATACATTACTAATTTATTTTATCATTTCATAATTTGAAATATGAAAATTTTCATTTTATATATTTTTTTTAAATAAATTTAATTTCACTAACAAAAATATTATTTCCATTTTGGCTACCATTTCCAATTTGTCATAGGAATGAAATATTTTAATATTTCAATTTTTGTTTCCAACTATTTCATAATAAATTATAAAATAGTTTAAAATAAATTTTTCAAATCATTGATCATTCATTTAATTTAAAAAAAATATCGAAAGTACATTAAAATACTTTACATATTTAAATTTCGTGTTTGAACGATCTTAGAGTTACGTACTCATCCGAAAAAATTATAGAAATATATATTTTTTTCTTTTTCCGTTTGTTGAAATCTCGAATTAATGTCGCAACCGTTTCAGTTATTATTTTGGAGCGAAACGATCGAGAATTTGGCCATAATCGATCATCTAAGAAAGATAGTATAAATTTTGTACAACAGTGGCTATTTCTTTCTAGCTACTGCCTGTATTTTTCTTGCAAGTGCTTTCCTGTTCTCATCTCTCTCTCTCTCTCTCTCTCTCTCTCTCTCTCTCTCTCTATATATATATATATATATAAATATATCGATCCTTAAGTCAAACTTCCTCACTAAAATTTGGTGAACAATTCTGGATAGCATCAGCTACAGTCAGAAAAATCTTATCATCCCCTATCAAGTTCGTAAGCTTGGATGCATGTAGCTTGTCCATCACGACCGGCCCCGGATTCGCAAGAACAAGCTGCAGTAAAAAAATCATCAGTACGATATTGTCCGCTTTGAAGCTTCCGAGCCCACATGGTTTTGCTTTTGGTCTAGTTCCAAAAGACCTCAAACTGATCGTCTCCAAGACTAGCTTGCCCGTCTCAACCATCATAACTTTTTTAGTCATGCATGATTATGTGTTGTATTAAAGTTGTATCCATTACCTGAACAGATCTCTTCTGAAGACTTCTGCACAGATCTTCCAGGGCATGAATGCCGCTTGTGTCGATGTCGGTAACAGCTACACAAGTACGTGAACCGGTTAGGTTGTGTTTGGATTACGTAATTGAAATGCAGAGATTTAAAGTGATGGATTTCAAATTCATGTTAATCGATCCAAACGCAACTGTATAGGAACAGAACATGTAATGATCTACTTACGCGACATTTCTACGATCAAGAACTGAATTTTGGGAAGGCGAGCTGCTTTCAGCTGCTCGTCTTCGTCTGTTAGCCATCTCAGTAATCTGCAGAAAACACATTATTTGATCCATTAGTACTTACATGTTATGTTGTTTTGAGGAAGTTGTCCAAATACAGAAAAATAAAAATAAAAAATAGGATAATTCGATTTACCTTTCGCGTATATAGTTAGAATTCGAGAAGTAAATTGCAGAATCAACTCGGATTATCAGAACTCCCGGCACCTTAGTCGCCTCCGGATACTGTTGGATATTCCGATAAACATTTGTCCTCGGAATTTGGCCTAGAAGGGCTGTTCTAGGCCTTGTTACTTGCAAGAGTAACTTCGCAAAAGATATCGATACCTAGTGACAAAATCTATGTTACATAGGTATAATTTTGCTAGAAATACGCAGTAGCAGTATTCAAGATTACTATATATGTATGTATATGTAATCCTTACAGCTACCAAGAGTCCGATTTCAACAGAGACGAACACAACCCCAAAAAAGGCTCCCATGCAAGCGACGAAATCAAATTTGTCGATCTTCCAAATCAGAATTGCAGCGTCATAGTCGATTAAGCCGATGACAGCAGAGATGATGATGGAAGAGAGGATGGCATTTGGGGTGTACTCAAAAAGAGGTGTGATGAATAGTAACGTTAAAAGTACAACAATGGACATGATGATGTTTGAGACTGCAGTTTGACACCCTGCCATGAAATTCACTGCAGACCGGGAAAACGAACCTGCGAGGAAGGAGGACGGAAACGACATGTTGTTTAGGACCGATATTACTCGTATTGGTTATGGTAGAACTGACAAAATGGGTCTGGCTATGACGCAAGCAGGCCAATGAGGCCTGCCCAACCTAAAAACTTAATGACGGGTTGGGCAGGACCGGTAAATTTATAGCCCAAAGCAAGCTCAGTCAGGCAGACACCATGTGTCTTAGCCCATTAGACTCGGGCCAGGTCAGACAGTCTGAATTGCCAGCTCTATTACGAGAAGTTAGGTTATACCTGTAGACACGTAGCAGGATGTCATCGAGCCAGCTATATTCATGGCACCAAGAGCAATCATTTCTTTGTTTCCATCTATTTGGTAGTCTTTCATAGCAGCAAATGTTCGTCCGATTGCAACTGCTTCCTGATACGAGTTCCCAATTGAAACGTGAGAGTTTCTTGTAAGTTGGTTGTTTAAAGAAGAAAAAATATCGATCGACAATGTTAGAAACTTCTAGAAACCACGTACCGTTAATGCAACCATACCGGCAACTATTCCAATCCGAACGCCTTTCAAGAGATAATCGCCGGTGAAGTATATTTCATCCACAGATGGCCTATTAATTCCTTTCTCTATATGTTTCACCTAATAATATTGCATTATTATGTAAGAAAAGCTTCTTCTTTTTTCCTTTTTTTGTTTAAAAAGGTGGGGGGGAGGGGGGGTCTTACAATGGCTACTCCTTTCTTGTCTGCATGGCTAATGTAGACGATGAATGTGGAGAGGATGACAGAGACCAGTGGAGCAATTGCAGCCATCCAAAAGAACTTCTTGTTCTTCTTTGCCTGCACCCTCACCATATCAGAATCCAACTAACCAAGCCGATTTCTTTGATAAATATCGAATATAGTTACCAAAAGTAGTCGGAGTCTTACAATGTACTTTGCTATTAGAAGAAACACCAGAAATGTTGCTCCTATGAGAATCGTCGGCACATTCCACTGCAAACACAATACCTAGCGTTATAGAGGGTCGAGGGGGGGGGAGAGAGGGAGAGAGAGAGGGAGAGAGGGAGAGTACTCACGCCATGACGGGCCGAGCTGAAAACAGACTGCATAACCGAAACAATATCAGCATTCTTAGTAAACTTCTTGATGCCTAAGAACCCCTTGAGCTGCTGGAGCGCAATGGTAATAGCAGCACCACCCATGAATCCAACAATGGCGGCATGTGACAAGAAGTCTATCAAGAAGCCCAATCTGTCACCGGGCCAAACCAATCTTAAATGGGCCCACGGAGCAGCACTTCATCTTATTAAAATGAATGCATCATACTGAGTTGAAATGAAATCAATGAGTAGAATTACCTAAGAATGCCAAGAGTAGCTTGTGTTATGCCGGCGAAAAAAGTTGCAGTAAACGCTAGCCTACGATACTCAAAAGCATTGTCGATCGGATCAATTTCGTTCTGCAGAAGAGTCCCTAGCAGGAGGGATACAACTGCAACGGGCCCGATGGCTATATCTCTCGAGCTGCCCATAAATGCGTAGACCAGAGGTGGGACAAGGCTCGAATCTGATCAAATTCATACTCGTAAATTAATCATCTGATCTTGATTAAGAATGTGAATCAAATCATAAATAGTGAGTACTGGTATCACTCACATAAACCATATTGAGGAGCCAAGTTTGCAAGCTTGGCATAGCCAATGTCCTGTTTAAAACGTCAAGGAATCAGTAAATTTACATTGTATGTATTAGACATAAGTAAGCTGGCAATTATGGCCCGGACCGATGGCCCGAAAACTCAAGTGGACTCATGGCCAAATTTAGCCAGGTGGCCCGACTAAAAAACAACTACATTTCATAAGGTAGAGAGGGCCACAAATTTTATGCCCTGAGGCCATCCTGGTCGGCTCAACCCAGCCCAAATTTTCTTGTCAGTCCACCGGTTCGGGCCGGATACAAATATGCATGTGGTGTATACCTGGGGAATGCAGAGACTGGCAATGGTGAGTCCAGCAATCAAATCGCCTTTGAATTTAACAAGATCATAGCATCTGCCCCATTTTAAAATAGGGAAGACAGCCTGTATTCCTAGGATGCACTTACGAGACCTTGACTGATCCTTAAACGAGCGAAGAGGATCATCGGAGAAGAAGGTTTCTTTTAACGTCGTAGAGAACTCCTCCCATAGCTTCTGCTTTGGAGGGACGCCGACCTTGTATGGCGAAGCATGACGATGTGATGACAACGACGAACTTCTTGAATCCATAGCCTTTGTTTCAGTATCATCTCCCATCAATATCAAGACTATAAAAATAAGTGTAATCTGAAAGTTAATAAGCATCCTATAACGATGGGTCGGCACGACTCTGCGCAAGGATGACACGCATAAATCGAGGAATGGTAGTTGCCAGAACATTCCTACTGATTGGGAAGAACTGTTTTAGATTTTCACTAGCAGACACATGGATTCCTAATCACCGGCCGTTTATTCAAGCAATATATCATTTACACCATTGATTCTATATCAATATGAACAAAGTTACGAAGTCCAATTTGGACATGATCGACTTAGTTCCAGATGGCCAAATCAAGGGACATTAATGTGCAAGACTTGAAGCAGCATACAGTTCAACATAAACAGTGTCAAGTACTGAACTTGTAAGGTCTATATCCAAGGTTGTCATAATGTCCAAGAATCTTCCCCAGAAGTCAGAACAATGACTTACCGTTTTCAACAGTTCTTGAAGCCATTTTTGGAATTAAAGCACTCATATTCCCACCATATAAAATCCATGATTTATTATCTGACTATAGTTAATATGTGATCATGTGTGTGTGTGTGTGTGTGTTGGGGGGGGGGGGGGGGAGGGGATTTCTCACAGAGTAACTCTTCTAACACCATTGAAAGTGGGCAAGACTTAAAAACCCCACCTCTGCACAAACAAGAGCAACTCCGACAGCAAAAAGACAAAGGACCATTAAATCAATATTCCATATTCCAGGGACCATTCTGCAATAAAAACTTCCAAGAAACACACATGATTTTTTAACCACTTACCTTTTTCCTTCTGGGCCTTTCATCTCTCACCCCCAATACATCAATGAATCTGCATTTCCATTACATTTCTTTTCCTCCATTTATTTGTCTGGGAAGAAAAATAGCAAAAAACACATTCAACCCTGTTCGATTTATGATCAAATCTGCCCAGAAATTTTAGTTTTTTTTTTTTGCAGAAAAAGGTCAAGAAAATCTCAAAGAAAACAGAAGAAGTGTTAGCAAAAGTGTCGTTAAAGTGGTTTATGCCTTTTTGTAGCTGTTGCAGATGTCAACTGGAAAAAAGGTTAAGTTAGTTGTGGAATTAGACCCATCCGAGGTTTAAGGAACACCTCTTTCTATATCTGCATAGTTGCACTTAGATGGAAAACCTTACACATTCATAAGTTGAAATGGTCTTTTTCTATTTCTATACTTAGGTAAATGTTCGATAACCAAAATTTGTACTTAATACTCTCTTCGTTCCAAAAAAATAAAAATCTTGTTTTATTAATTAATTTTTTTATTTTACAAATAGAGTATATATAATTAAATAAGTTTAATTAAAAAATAAAAGAAGTTGTATAGTAGTGAATTTATAGTTTTTAAGCAATCGTACCTTATTGGTGATACAATTGGGCTTTCATTAAATAGCTTTTTGGGCTTGTTACCTTTAAAATGAGACCGTATTAGCTTAAGGGCCCAAGCCCAAATTTCATCTTAATCCACTCATTTAACTTTCTGTTTATATTGCATATTTCCTATGTCCCATATATGTAGTTCTATTTTGTATTTACAAAAGGTTGCAAAAGTCGAAAATAGGTAGTCTAGCAAACGATGATTAAGTGGCCTTCTAATTTTATTATTATTAGCTTTATTTTGTATTTTATTGTATTTTCAAATATTGTTGATTTTAATATATATCACAACATTTCGTTAAAAAAACGATATGAGATATATAAATATCACTAAAAATAATTAAAGTATACATCGAATTTATTTATCATAAAAATGAAAAATATTGATGTCCCAAAGTTGGAAAATAATTAAATAATAATAATAATAATAATAATAATAATAATAATAATAATAATAATAATAATATATTGCTCCAAAATTCCTTTGGAATCTAAGGTATAGATAGTGGAGTTGCATGTCCTCCAAAAGAAGGGAACATGGAAATAGAGCACTATATAAAGCAAGAATCAAAAGCCACTAATATTTGAAGACTAACCCCATCAAATGTTGCCTTCATTTAACAATGGGACCATTTTAATTTAATATTATTTCTAGAACTTCTAAGATAATATTTTGTTTTTTAAAATAATATTTATATATATTTAAAAATAAATAAACAACTTCTGAAATACCATAATTTTTCTCCTTAAAGAAAAGCACCATGGTAATGATGTTCAAATTTTCCGTGGATAATGTGTCCGAAACCAATATTGCAATTGTGAGTATAAGTCGTGAATCTATTTATCTAAATTCAAAAGTCGAGCTTATATTGTAATTTCGAAAGGTTCATAATTTTTTCTGCAGTTAGCCCTATTTTTAATTTAATCCAATAATTTTAAAAATAAAACATGATGACGAAGGTGCTTGATTTTTTTTTATTCTTTTAATTATTTTATGTCTTTAATATTTTATTATATTTATGTTAAATTCTTGAAATAAATGTATGTGGGATTGTTGTTGTTATTAACAATTATTCTTGTAAATAATTTTACTATTTCTTGGGTAATTTTTAGTAGAAAACACAATTAACATGAGAAATATTATTATCATGTGTGCATAAAAAAAGGTTGAAGAAAATATATTATAAAAACAAAAATATCGACATGTAATAAGGACAAAAATATATTTCATGCCACTCTTATCAAAGAGTTGGTTAGCTGCCTTCTCAACTAACTAGGGAGAAGGGGTGAATAAATTCAGCGGATTCATTCATCCATAGGACAAGTGAAGAGTAAAAAGAGTGAAGAGCAAAATCGAGAGAGAGAGAAGTGAAGTTCAGTTTCTGGGTTGTGAACTTGAGTGTTCATATCCAGTTAGATTCGTGAGAAGTGTCCATCATGATTGAGTGAAGTGTTTACTCTTGTAATCTACATTGTTTCTTGAGTAATAAGAAGTGATCTCTCGTTTTGCAGTGGAGTAGATTTAGAAATAGATCAACCACTTAAGATTGGTGTTGTGTTCTTTTTAAGTTTACATTTTTTATCATGTTCTTGATCAATTGCTTCTGCAAATTATTGCTTGAATTTGACACGACATATTTATAAAGAACTCTTTAATATAATGTTAGTATAAAGACTTTTTTCGATTGTACCCTCTCAAAATATATAAATCATATAAATATGACTCCGATATCTAGTGTTCGGTTTCATGGTGGGGCCTATTGAAGTATGTAAGCGTTAAAGATATGGGGCATTTGGAAGGATTTTGTGGAGTTACGGGAAGTCTTGTGTTTGTAAGAGAATGTTATGTCTTGACTTGCAGAGTTGTGAAAGAAAACCCTAGTGGAGGATGGATGGATGGATGTGAGTTTGGTCGGTTCTGTAAGTGGGGTTTAGGCATTGACTTTGAATTATGGAATTTAAGTTGTCTTTTTTTTTTTTTTTTTTACATAATTCATGTATAAGTATTTATATATACATATATTATTGATATAAAATATGAAACATACAACAACTAATATTGTTTTTTTTTTATTAGAAGATGTTGCATCTTCTATTGTTTTAATATGTATATATGATTTATTTTTACAAAACTTGTGTATGTATATCATAATAGACTAAAATTACCGAATAAATTCATATTTGAATAAACCAAAAACTAAAACAATATACATGGGATATTTGGTTTTCATTTCGGTTTTAATTTTCAATTTTCAGTGTTCGTTTAAGATACTATATTAATTTTGAATGAATGAATATGTTTGAAAATTAAATAAGTAAGAGCTACATTTTTTCTATTGTGGTTAAGAGTGAGTTTTTGGGAATCAGGTGCAGTGTGCAGCTCGATTTACACTATTACGATTTACAATATTACATGATTAACTAGAAAGTATTACTTATTTACTTAAAAAATATTACTATTTTTTTAAAGCAGCAAATCAGTAGTGATATTTTTCAAATAAATAAGTAATTTTAATTAAACTAGTAATAGTGTAGATCAGGTTGCACAGTATACCCGAAGCACATAAATTTGTGTATATTGTTAAATAGTATATATATCATAATAGAAAGTACGTGGTGGGTCTCATTAAATTTATGAAATGATGTCGTTAGTAAAAGTATGACTTGTGTAATAAAGTTTGAATACGACACCAGACGTAAATTAAATAAAGGATCTCAATTAATATACAATTATCAAGTAAATCGATGCAAACAAACTTGAGCTCTATAAAAATATGACCTTGATTCGTTTGGATGGAAGTGACATGATCAACCATTGTTATATCCATTTCATGTGAGACTGAAAAACTGCGTGGCGCCTTAAAAGCCCCTCACGTCATGGGGCTAGTATTTAAAGTGAACTGCAGAATCTTTCGTTGTCTATCCTTGGCCTAGGGTTCTCCCAAACACTTCAAAACTAGCCATGCCTGCCCACTGACACCTTCACAATGGAGTTGCAGCATATGGAAATCGACGGCGGCGCCGTCGCTGGCGGCGGCTCTGAGAGGGCGAAGTGGCTGCTCAACTCTCCGAACCCACCACCCCCGTGGAAGCAACTCTATACCTCCATGAAGGAGACCTTTTTGCCTGGAACAAATACCAGACAACCTCGTGCGAACAGGCTTCTTGTCTTCTTACAAGGCATCTTCCCAATCCTTAAATGGGGCAGAAAATACAGAGCTTCCATGTTCAAGAATGATCTCATGGCTGGCCTTACTCTTGCCAGTCTCTGCATTCCTCAGGTTGAACGTGTTTCTCTCTCTCTCTCTCTCTCTGGGTAATGGAGTAATAATATGGTGAATGGAAATTTTTGCAGAGTATTGGGTATGCTAATCTGGCGAAGCTTGATCCTCAGTACGGACTATGTAAGTAAATGGATAAGGTAAACTAATTTAGTTATCACCTTAAAAAAAACATGATTGTTGTTGAACTGATTCGTGTAAACTTTCAGACACAAGTGTTGTGCCACCATTGATATATGCTCTGATGGGAAGTTCAAGAGAGATCGCCATTGGTCCAGTAGCAGTTGTTTCACTCCTCCTTTCTGCAATGATTTCAAAACTGGTGGACCCCGCCGTTGATCCGGCAGCCTACCGGCGCATCGTCTTCACCGTCACCTTCTTCGCCGGCGCTTTCCAGACGATGTTCGGGCTGCTCAGGTTTGTTTTCCAGGCTGGGGTTTTCCCTCTTGTTTGGTTAATTGACCTCTGTTGATTAAAATATCTGATTCACACTTATTATTTTTTCTAAAAGTATTGAATATAAATTTCCCTTAGGGCCCGTTTACTTGGCCGGATAAACTTGGATTACTGGAATTAGTCCTGGTTTATCCGGCGTTTATTTCGTAGGATTATATTCCGGGTCAATCCAGTCAACCCGAGATAAAAGACTAATCTCGGGATAAAATGGCGGATTGTAATCCGTCCAATTACCCCGGGATAAAAATTATCTCGTGGGATAGGAATAGAAAATGACTATTTTACCCCTGTTAAAATTCGATATTTACAAAACTGTCCTCATATATATACAATATATTAAGGGCAATCCAGTAATTTTACAGTTATCCACCTTTACCCCACAATGTAAACGGGTGATAGAATATAAATCACTTCCGAAATCCTACAGTTATCCTGCAAAGTAAACACAGGATAAAAATTAATAAATTATCTCTATTCCACGTTTTGTCCCAATTCCTATCCTATCACATCTAATCCTAACAACCAAAGTAAACGGACCCTTACAATTTCGTTTAAGCATTTATATGACCCTTTTATTATTAACAAAAAAAATATATATATATATATATTTATATACATATTCAAATTACTCGTATACAATCTCGTCCCTTATTGCAAAATCTTGGGTACAACCCAATAATCATCAGAAGCCCGTTTCATTATCACTCATATTTCTTGATTGATGTATGGATCAGGTTGGGATTTCTGATAGATTTTCTGTCACATGCTGCCATTGTTGGATTCATGGGAGGGGCAGCCATTGTAATTGGCCTTCAACAGTTGAAGGGATTACTTGGAATCAATCACTTCACCACTAAAACTGATGTTGTCTCTGTGATTGAAGCCGTTGTTAAAGCACTTCATCAAGAAGTACTTAACCATTTTTATTTTATTTTTCTTTTAATATAAATTCTTGATAATACCAAAAAAAATAAAAAAAATACTGACAACTTTATAATTATGTGCTTAATTTTCACAGTGGTATCCATTGAATTTTGTTCTTGGCTGTTCGTTCTTGATCTTCATCCTCCTCACCCGATTCATAGTAAGTAATCCGCCCATATCAACCACACGTTCGAGATCTTCTGTTTCATTATAACTAATATACGCTATGTGTTCATTGAATGTTCATGTTGTAATTAATGAAAGAGGTGGGCGATGCAGGGCAGAAGAAACAAGAAGCTTTTCTGGTTACCAGCAATGGCTCCTCTCTTCTCAGTTATATTAGCAACCCTAATAGTGTACTTAACGAAAGCCGACAAGCATGGGGTTAAGATTGTGAAACACTTCAAAGGTGGTCTGAATCCAAGCTCAGTTCATCAGTTGAATTTTGGAGCTACACATGTTGGACAAGCTGCAAAGATTGGATTGATCTGTGCACTTATAGCTCTCACTGTCAGTACCACACGAGATTCTCTGCTTCATTTTTTGTTTCATCTCATGTTCCAGTTTCACTAATACACGTTATGTGTATAGAATGACATCATCAATATACACATAACATGTATTGGTAAAGTTCGAATATGAGTTGAAATACAAGTCGATATGAATTTATTTTTTTATTTTGTATATTTGAAGAGAATTACAATTATGAAAACGGTATTAGGAAGCTATGGCCGTTGGAAGATCATTTGCCACCATTAAAGGGTATCACTTGGATGGGAACAAAGAAATGGTAGCTATGGGATTTATGAACCTTGTTGGATCTTGCACTTCTTGCTATGCTGCAACTGGTGAGATCATTTTTTTCATTTCATAATCATATGTTATATCTTCGTAATGTTAGGAATTTGTGTTTGTATATATAGATCTCGACTAGATAACTATCTTATTATTTTAATTTTAAATTATAACTCTTAGTTTTATTTTTTACTTTGATAGACATGTACCTACATTCCATGTGAACAAAGCATATCATTCTCTCTCAACATTAATCGAACGAACCCAAACCTAAATTAGTCGTAAAATAAAGAAAGATAGGATGTCACGGCTTCAAGAAAGTTGTCCCCGGTCCAACTTCATGTTGTACTTGTTCAGTCCAATTAATACTACAAATACTCTCTTGTTAAATTTCTAATTCCTAAATTATCGAACTAAAAATTATGGGTCCGAGCCTGCATGCAGGTTCGTTTTCAAGGACCGCGGTGAACTTCAGCGCGGGCTGTGAGAGCGTGGTATCGAACATTGTGATGGCAATTACAGTGTTGATATCGCTGGTGTTGTTGACAAGGTTTTTGTACTACACGCCATTGGCAATTCTGGCTTCAATAATATTGTCGGCCCTGCCTGGATTGATAGATGTAAACGAAGCTTATAATATCTGGAAGGTTGACAAGCTGGATTTCCTAGTTTGCCTTTCCGCCTTCTTCGGTGTCTTGTTTGGCTCTGTCGAAATCGGCCTCCTCGTCGCGGTAATCTCTCTCTTTCTTTCTCTCTCCTTAAAATTATATCGATTCAAAATAATCACCTATCTACTATGATGTATTACCGACCCATGTGTTAAAATTCTTAACAAAAGTTAATCCTCTATTATTTAAATTATTTAAATATAACTTTAATACATCAATAATGAAAGTATTAATATATGTTTGCCGTTGATAAATTAGCATTATCTTATACTAATGATCTAAAAAACAAAACAACTAAAACTAAAGTAAAGCTTAAGTCTCACGAACATTCAATGCACGATAAATATTATTTACAATATTACTTATTTAATTAAAATAAAAATTACAAAAGTTAAATATTGAACCAATAATTGAGTTCACATTAATTGGATGTCTTGAGATAATATATTCCAAATAGATCAAAGAATGTGTTGTTTATTGGTGGGGTCCATCACATTCTATAATTCGATGTTGATAGCTAGATGTAGACCAAAATAGTAGTGAATGTCACGCCACAATTGACTCATGTCAACATTGTCCTGTCCTATATATATGACCTATATCTATTCAAGATTTGTGATCTAAGATTCTTCATTTGTGACCACCATTTTGTCCAAAACTACATCCACTACCAGCACTTGCACATATACATACACACACACATATATATATATATAAATAAATGTGTATATTTGGTCAAGCCCACGACAAAAAAATTTAAATATATGTTCATTTAAAAATAAAGATCTTATTTTATGTGATTAAATAAGTTCTATATGTTTGAATATATATTTTTCTTTAAGCAGGTCATAGATTAGATTGAATTACCAAAATTAAAAGTTGAACTTTTGAGAAATACGATTATTAATGAATGTACATTTTTAGTTTTGGTCCACAAAATAAAAGTTATAAATCATGAAGTTTTAACAACGTACCTCCATTGATTTATTAAGTTGACTATTTCAATTATATTTGACTCAAAAATATTATTGTTATAAGATATTATTTCGACTATAACTAGTTTTGATTTTAGGGAAGCTAATTTTGAAACCTATTTTTCTATTATTTCCATTGCATACTTAAAATGTCCAGGTTCAATGAACTTGTGAAACGTTAAGAAATTGTGATCCCTCTTTGTTTTATTTGATTAATATTTTATTTTCAGATTTAGGAATGCATGCCAATTGCACGTGCAGGGAAATATGTAAATACAAGTTATACGCAATACAGAAAGTATGTCCAGGTTCAATGAATCTGAGAATCTGTCTTTTGCTTAATAGAAGTCAGATAAAAGGAAGTAGAAAAAAAAAAGTACCTTTTCAGCTGTGAGTAAAAAGAGAGGGCCAAAATTGTTATGCCGCGAACAGATGAGAGAGAACTGTGTTTCTCTCTCACCTACTAAATTTTAAAGTTAGAGAAAACTGCATCTATAAATAAATGGAGTCGAGAAAAGTATAATTGTTTAGATCGTTTGAATTGTTAGTAGAATTTAATATTGTATTAGAATTTTTATGATTATTGATCGAAGCAAACATAAAGAAGTTTTAATTGAGTTGAATATGAGTTGAGCTCGATCGAATTAATATTCTAGTACCTATTTTTATAAAACTTGAGCTCCGATCTTACATAAAAGTATGTTTTGATTTATTTAATATATTTTATTCGAACATAGTTGAAATGAATATTTTATTGGACGTAAAACTTGAACTCCAATCTTACATAAAAGTATGTTTTAATTTATTTAATATATTTTATTCGAACAAAGTTGAAACGAGTATTTTATCGATGCAGGTGGCCATTTCATTTGCGAAGATAATCCTCCTCTCAATCAAACCTAGTACAGAAGTACTAGGTAGGCTTCCAGGAACAGACATTTTCTGCAACATAAATCAGTATTCTATGGCAAAAAGATTCTCAGGCATCTTAGTGATTCGTATTAATTCTGGGACACTATGCTTTGCAAATGCTAACTTTATCCGAGAAAGGTATAAATTTGTCGAATTTATTTTTATTTTTATTTTTAAAAATATTGATTTTTTTATCGAAGTAATTAATTAATTTATTTATTTATGATAAAATTTAGGATTATGAAGTGGGTGACCGATGAAATTGAGACAGACGAAAGTACTAAAGGAGGGCTTCGCGTGATGGTTCTCGACATGACCAGTAAGTCTTTTAAGTGATTTGAAAATCGAACTTCTGACTAACACTATTATTTGGTCAATTAATTTGGAAATTTTAAAATGATTTGAAATTTAATTTGGATTGAAATACTTAGTAGGCTTTGATGGGCCTCAATATTTTTGGGCCTTCCATATTAATTACATGGGCCCATGGGTCCATTGCCCAAAACACTACCTAACTGGTCCATCGTTCCAACAATTATTAGAAACCTAGAACCTTCAAAGGCCATGAATTAATTAATACAAAAAATCAGTACAAAAAATCAAAAGGGAAAGAATAACATGAGTCGTCGGCTCAATCCACCTCGTTAGCTTGTGTTTTAACAATTTTATCTGAAAAATAAGATTTTTTTTAACAAAAACGACGATAATTTTCAACAAGCTGGTCAAACTCCATTAAACCCTCGGTAAATGTACTTAGGAGAATGAATTAAAAGCTAGGAGCCAATTTCTGATGTTGGAAGTCTATTTATGATTTAGAAGCTTATTTTCAAGCTTAATTAGACTCGAACAAAAAACTAATAGATGTCGGTCATTCATTGATGAAACGAGGTCATTATTTGGGCCGTATGAGTACTATGTTTCACAAATGCCTTAAGTTATATACATGAATTTTTAATATTGACAAATAGATTTTCTATTTTTTGTTCATTTGAAAGTAATTTGAGTTTCTATATGTTCCTATGGCAGATGTGATGAACATAGACACATCAGGCATCCATGCTATCCAAGAACTGCACAAGAAACTAAATTCCCGAGGCATTGAAGTGAGCCAATTATCCTTCTATTTTCCCAACTTCTTTATATATATATATATATATATATTCACATGAACTTCTATCATAAGCTAACTAACTGTACGAGCCAACCAATTTTGAATCAGCTGTAGCCATCTAAATGATCTGCTACATCATAGCTGCTCCAGCTGTGCATGATTATACTGAACTATGCACCAACTTCTACTTCATTATTAAATAATAATCATGAGCTACACTTAAACTTCATATTAACAATATAATATATATATACACATATGTGTGTGTGTGTGTATATATTTTAAAAATATTGAGTGCTACAGTTAGCAATGGCGAATCCAAGATGGCAAGTGATTGACAAATTGAAGGCGGCAAAGCTCACTGAGAAAATTGGGGCCGGATGGATTTTCCTCTCTGTAGCCGATGCTGTGGATGCGTCCCTTCGTCTCAAAACGAATGGCTTATGTAATTGTTAATGTCTCAATTCATCCGATTGGGTCAAACTCTGACGGTATTACTTAGGATTTGAAGGATGGATTGAATATGTACGATCGATTCAATAATATAACTTACATATGACTCAATTTATAATGTCGAATTAGTTTATTATTTTCATGATGATGTAAAATTTACGTTGATTTTATGTATATTGTTGTTTTGGTATTGGCAGAGGAATGTGAAAGTAATAATATTATAATGTGTGAATTATTTAAGAAACAAACTTTTAATATGTACGACTATTTGATTCAATGATGTTAATGAGCTATCAAGATTTATAATATTGTTGCAATTTAGTTTGGGTAAAAAAATAATTATATTTTCTTTTATCTATAATAATCTCTTTTTAACGGGTAACCCGTAGCTATATAGCGGTTCTAAATGGGTCACCCGCAGCCCATATTAAAATCCGTATTGATTCTGGCTCTAGCTATCGCCAACAACCACCTCTTCGTCCAGCAAGAATCGCCGCCGTCTCTGACCTCTCATCCGCCATCGGAAAATATGGGTGCAGAATCCGAGAAGAAACAACAAGAAGCAGAAATCCACACACCAGAACCTATTGCAGCTCCGAATCCGAACCCTAATTCAATCACAGTAGCTCAATTTGCCGCCTGGAAACGCTGCAAGGTCCTTTCCATCTCTCTTTCTCGTTTTCCTTGGTTTTTATTATCTGTTTTTGTAGTTGTGTACGGGCCTGTATCGTATTTTGCTTCTTTTTCTTCTTTTTTTTCAATTAAATTTGTTGCTGGATTTCTGAGCAATGAAGGTAGAAGAAGTCCAATAAATCGGAGATTTATGATAGAACCTCTATTGGAATACAGAAATTTTAGGGTTTTATAATTAAAATTGATTGCACAAACTCTGGTTAGGAGGAATTCGAATTTTCATTATTTTTAGTTGCTAAAAGTTTCATGTTGTTTCAATTACTCATGTAGTAGTATTCGTGCTTCATTATTTGTAAATGAAGGAGAATGTAATCCTCTTCAGAAAGGTCAATTTCAACATTTTTGCAGATAACTTCGCTAATAATTGTAGTTTGTCATTGTGCTGAATGCATTTTAATGTTGCCAAATAACCATCTGAAGTTGTAAGGTGTTGTGCCCAACCAGCCGCATAGAATGATTTACCTTCTGCCTATCTGCATTTGGGTTATATTGAAATCCTTCAATTGTATGAAATGAAGTGAATAGAAGTTAAAGCTATGTGGAATCTGAACTAAAAGAGTTATGGGTTCGGCCATTACCAAACGAACATCTGATTTACTTGGGCAGTCACTGAACAAAAATGTCGTAAGTTGTTCCTTAGGCCATTACTTCTGGTTTAAGAAGTCTACAAAGGAGAAAGAATATCACATCCTCTTTCTCTTCCCAAAGAGAATTGTCCTAATGTAATTCTTTTCTGTTGTCTAGCTAAGGTATTTCGATCTGTTGCTTTTACTTAATGGAATGAGTTATAACTAACTTTAAAAGGAATTTGATTCATGGATTAATCTATCAATGCAAAAGTGCTCTTTGATGGAGAAGCCCCTTTCCCAAGTATGTCATGCAGGGTTCCAGCCAACATGAATTTTTTTCTTGTTTGATTTTAAAACTTTGCATTCTACGTATTGTTTCTTGCAGGATGCTGATGCCTCTGCCCAGAAAGATGAAGCAGCAAGGAAGCGTGCAGAGGATGTGGCTGCAGGACTGGTTCAAATGAATGGTCGTGAACTTTTTGAGCGTGAGCCGTGGGTTTTTGATAACGAACGTTACTAAAGTCAGGTTTATTAATTCAACACCTTTTCTTTTTTGGTGATGGTAGTGTCTTAATACAGTATCTTATGATCTTGTACCGTTTAGTGGTGTTTTACCCATAGTTATTTTACAAATGAATGTTCCGCGTGTATTGATGACACCATCACTATACATGCAACTTGTTGATAATGTAACAAAAGATCCAATTTGTGATGCTATTGCATACACATATTGTTAGTGGCTGTTAAAGATCATTCATTGGTTATTCTTCAAGATCAAGAAAAGGGGCAAAGGATATAAAAGAATTGTGAATTCACGCGAAGCCATCGAGCACAGACAACAAGCAACCAGAGTTTGATTACATTTTTACCAAGTATATTGTTGATTAATGTAGAAAATGTGGGTAGGACATGAGGTGCAAAATTAAAGAAAGATAAGGCTAAGATGTACCTCTTACCCTTGTAGGGGAAGAAGCACTTCTCTAGATGGGTATTTTTGTCCCTATTGAATTGCATGCACTTTTCTAGAATTGAATATTTTTTGTTTCTCAGCTATTTTACTTTGTTTTTCTGATGATACAAACTTCTTCCCACCATTTGAAAGAAACTTGTAAACAAGAAAAGTATGGGTAAAATAGGGATTTACACAATTTCTTTATTTTATTTTAATGATGATGGCTACAAATGTGGCTGTAAATTAAAATTGTAACATATATATATATATATATATATATATATAAAATAACAAAACCGCACCTAAAAATAGAAAGTAGTATTTTTTCGCCTAAAATATTTCCTATATTTAGAAAGTCTGGTAACCAATTAGAATTTCTCTCTTTTTTTTTTCACTTTCAATTTTTAAAGGTCATAACTCTTTTATCTTAACTCCATTTCTTATTAAAAATATATTAAATTAATTATTTTTTTAGGATTTTTAATTTGATATTATATTGTATATATAAAAATATAATATTAATTTTTAAATATAAAATGTATTTTCATAGATTAATTGTGGTATATTTTTATATTTTATATATTTTTACATTATTAAATATTTTTATATTAAATAATTTTTTATTAAAAATATATTTTATATAATTACGTATTTTATTTTTAAAAGATATATCTTATTATATTTATAATAACTTATTATATTATCTTGTTATTATAAATCGTGTAACTACTATGCTTTACTATAGAAATATTAATTTATATGAAATAATAAAGGAATCATGCCAGCTCTCTAGCATCAAATTTCGGCCCAAGAGTAGATACAAGCCCATTGGGCTCAGGACACCATAAATATGCCACTCCTCCCTTCGAAGCCCAAACCCAGACGGCCACATAAGATAACAAATTCAGTCCAATGAGTATTAGAATCTTTTTGTGTGTGTGTGTGTGTATTGAAGTAGTTATAAGGCTGTAGACGTAGACAACCAGAGTATTCGATGAACAGCTTGTTAGCAAGCTCATTTATTTTGTTAAACAAACATTTTTGAATTCATTCAATAAATGAATCGGATTTGAATATTGATTGACTCGTTTATTAAGAGCTCAAGAATAGGTTTGTTTAAGACTTAATTATTAATAATAGTAATAATAATAAGAACAACCGTAACAACAATATTTATACTGCATGTAATTCAGTATTTTTATATTACATGTAATTTTTAGTGGACATTTAGTTAAATTTGTTAATATGAATATTTACATAATTTTGTTTATTTAATATTCGTGAAAAATGTTAATTAGTCATTCACGATCATACATGCATATTCGCCTTCTAATTCTGCAAATTGTGCCAGTTCCAATTTTAATTTGCCGGCTACTTGTTTCATGGCTTTAATTTGAGCCGCAGACCCTACTCTCGAAACGGAAATACCTACATTAATAGCATGTCTGATTCCAGCATTGAATAGATCGGCAGATAAAAATATTTGTCCATCAGCCTCTTTCAAAAATTTTGACTTAATAAATTCATTTGTTAAGCTAGGTCCAAAAAGAAAACATTAGAATAAAATTATAAACACCCTGTATGATTGATCATACAATCGTGCTTATATCGATGCTTTTTATACAACATGCCTTACTGGGGGATAAGGGAGTTGGCAAAACATGAGGTCAAATACTTATAAGCTCAATTCAAGTTTGGATAAAAATAACTTAACTCCAATCAACTCGTCTCAAGTCGTTTACATCCTTAACCAGTTACAATATAAAGTTACAAAAAAGATGGTAAACACTGCACAGTAAAACATATAGGAAATAAACCAAAAGCCAGGGTAATATATTTTAATTTTTCTTATATATATATGTATATATATATATATATTCATACAGTATATGTTTGATTTCTCATATTAAAGTAAAAGAGGAAGTGGAAAATGGAGCAGTATGAGAGTGGAGTCCATTAATCGGAGACACGCAATTAAAATTTATGTGGACGAGACATTATGAATGAATCTACATGATGGTGCATGCATGTGGGTTGTCGTCGCTGAACATGAGAGAGTACTGCTCCTCCACCGGGTTAAGAGTGGCGACGCCCGGCTCGTCGGTGCCTCTGACGTAGTTGGCCGGTGCCTTCTTGTCGTAAACTCCGGTGGCGTACGGATGAGCAATAAGCTCGTATGGCACGTACGGCCACGGCTCCGCTTTCTTCCCCGTCGCCTGCGCCTTCTTCAGCACCTTCTTCGCGTCCACGAACCCGTACACTGTTGCCTTCTGGTTTTTCCAGTCCACGTCCACTGATTTTGCTCCTGCATCCATAATTATATACATAAGAGAGAGAGAGAGAGAGAGAGAGGAAGTAAAATTACCTTTGAGGCCGGAGAGGACATTCTTGATTCTCTGTCCACAGCCTTCACAATCCATTCGAACTTTGAGATCCACCGTCTTGAGCTGCTTCTTCTTCTTCTTTCTGGTGCTGCTGATCAAATCAGACAAGTAATCTATTGTTCCTTCAACTCCCATCTTTTCTCTCTTCTTCTCTCTCTTCTTCTCTTACAGATACAACCAACTTATACTGACAGAAGCACTCTCTGAAGAGACAATATATCAATCTTGATAAATATGGACAGGTTAATTTTCTGTTGTTTGACTGATGGAAATGGAGTTGTGTCTATATGGCTTTATATAGCTAGGTTTGATTCGGCACAGCAATAAGGGTATAATAGACATTTTGCTCATTATAAATTCCCTGGTCCTCTTTTATTTTTATCTATTAATCTCTCATATGGCGTTTATAGTAATAATATCATGTTGTAAATTGCTATATCTTTTATTAAAACGAGTTGTAAGATTTGATACATTAAAAAAGTAAGACTTAGACTATTGATGTTAAAAACGTTAGACCTAGCATTTCGAGCATTTCTAGTTTGAATCGAAGAAAACCATCTCGACAAACGTTTCGTTCATTTGACATCACTAAATCAGACAACTTAAATTCAATATACTATCGCATTTCTTGATTTATTGTGTAAGTTTTGAAGTGGGATTTCTTGATTTATTGTGTAAGTTTTGAAGTGGGATCGGAGAAAATTATTATATTAAAGAGATGGTTGATTAATGGAGTTTTAATTTGTCGATATTTATTATTATATAATATATATATCAATAAATTAATTAAAATAAAAAATGGTGTAATCTGCAGACTGCATCCCTTAGCCGCGAAGCTAGAGCTAGCTTTGGATGGGAAATGGAATTTTAATTTGTTTTGACCTTCACTATCAGAAAAGAAAAGTAGGATATTCTTGATGTGTAGATTCCTGTGAATCTTTCTAATGCCACTTCGCAATCCACGATGTCACCACGTGGCCATCAAATCATCAAATCTACGGTTGAAATAGTGAACCAAGAAATGAAAAATGATTATTATATATCCAAGTGGGAGATGGAAATATGTTATCCACGTGATAACGGCTAATGTTTCCGTCCGATTGTGCGTTTGTGAGGGCGGTGGGACTCTCTCTAAAGGATAAAAAGAACCCTACTGAATAATATATATATATATATATATATTCCCACGATCTCAAAAAATAATTATTTTTTAGAAATAATTTTATGATCTTATTTTATAAATTAATATATAATTACTTTTTTAAAAAAAATTACAACAAATGTATAATTAAATAAGTCAAATACAAATTTAAAAAAAATATAAATGTGAATTTATATTTTTAAACATTTATATATTTATTTTATTGATCACATCGACTGCTCTAAAATCGAAATCAGAGAACCATGCCCCGTCTACTTACAAGCATATCACCCACACACGCATAAAGTGGTTCTATTCAAATTCATGGTTCGGATAAAGACGATTATCTCCAAAATTGAAATCGCCTTTTCCTACTTACACGACATTCTCGATACGATTGGAATCAATCTTTTCTAAAAGACGTTAGGTGCTAGGCCCAAGCTTAACCATAACTTCATGGAGGCTCATTAAAGAGTATCATAATAATACAGACAATCAACAACTGGGGTCTGGCATCCAGACGGGACTTTTAGAACATGGTTGCGTTCGTTCGCAATTATCAAGTCGCGAAACCATCTACGAATTACTCACCAAAACCAAATTTATGGACTATGTAAAGAAAGTACAACAGCTCTGCAAAATTGCAACAAAAAGTGTTTAAACTATAATATGCAGGCATTACACTACCATGCTCTTTAGAATATTAGGTATGGGAATCAAATTCCCTTCACTTTTATGAAAAGGGAAGCAAATTCATCCATAGCCTCAAAAGTATCTCAGCTTTGCATCCGATCGATCATTCAACCTTTTCGACTCCACAGTTCTATCCAACAAGATTACGGCAAAGCATCACTGATCTCCTAAAAAACAAAATCCATGCATGCACACACAGACACACATATATAGCTAGCAGCGAAATCAAATGGTAGGTGAAACAAAATGCAGTAACATATTTCCAAAATCGAGACTCTAACGGCCTATGATAGATACACTGGTGATTTAAGATTTGAGAAGTTACAACGGATATACAGATGGATATACCGAGTGTAGATTCTCAGATTATATAGGTTATGTATGCAGTCCAAAGAAATAGAGGCAAACTTGATATACAATGGTGATAGGAGGCAAGAAGGGGAGACGCAGCAGAGGGTTTCGGAGTTGTTCTACCAGCAACGGCAGGTGCGACAGAATGGCCTTGTGGGCCTCGCTGTTGCTCATTCGTTGGCAAAGGATTTGGAGAGATGTTATTCGGAGGTGGTGCTAAATGTCCTTCATCACTGTTTGGTCCAATATCTTGACCTGATACAGTAAAACACGGATTAATAGAGGCAGCAAACATATGGGCTCAAGTTTATAGCAAGAATTTGAAAAGTAAAATAAAACTTAAGACAGGATAGAAGAAAGTTAGATAATGTCTTTCATTAGAAATGAACAGAATGATCACAATTCATCCGTCGAATAGTTTGGCTCATATGATCAGCGGTTTGTTAACGGAATGGCAAAGGTTCAGGATTACAAAAGTACTATTGAGGTTTAGCCTATTCTTGGATCTCACCGAGTCTTCCTTCATCTTGCACGATTATGGTGACTTCTTTTACCTACGGAAATTCAATGGTGCCTTCCCCCATTCTTTTGTAGGACTCAAGAGATTTTATGGTGTTATATATCGTAAGTTTCTGTATATAATATTATTTGTTTGGAGTGCGAAAATAATCACATAATTTCAACTTTCTATCATATTTTGTTGATTAGCAGGCTAGAATCTTTACTTTCCAAAAAAAAGAAGTGGAAAAACCAAATTTAAAAGTGCAAGGTTTGCTTACAATTTGAGATAGACCAGCCCAGCTTCGATTTCTCCCAATCAAAAACCATGCGGTAACCCATCAGAAAGTTTTCTGCAACGAAAAATTAGGCATGAATGACCACAAAAGAAAAGGTTTTCTGCAGAATATAGCACAATGATTCTCAATGCATGAAAATATTTCCAGCTGTGCCTTGTATGAAACACTAGCGACAGTTTAAGTAATAGACGAGCAGATAGAATATTCAGGTCGAAGGAGAAGTGGAGTACTCACGTCCAATGATACCTATCTCTCCATCAAAGCTTAGTATGCCTAAACAATAAAAAGTTCCCTGCATAAACATTTCCAGTTAACAAATCAATTCATTGAAATTGAAAATTCCATTGCATTCAATCACTCAACCACCAGCATGAGTTGCTTGAAAACGATTGCATTAGCGTAAAGTAGCATTTGTTGTAAAGTATGGTATTTAAATATGCATAAGACAGTAAGTAAGAGTAATAGTAATATGTACCTCATCATCAGCAATATGGAACATGGGATTTTCGATTAGGAAGCTCTGGTTCGTGGAGAATACAAATTTCATGCTGGGGAAGTTCGATATGTTGAGCAAACTGTATCAGAACAAAAGACAGTGATCAGCTTAAAGGAAAAGCTACTTAATCAAGCAAATGCAAATATATACAAGAAAGATGGCCAATTGAACTAAAAGATAAAGCTGTACCGAGCCATATAGCAGTTTTGGAAATCTTGTTTGGTTACCCTTGTAGCATTAGCTTGTCTGTGAAACTGAACATTGAGAAATTATTTTAAAAAAACAAGAGAAAAATTCGAATAGATTAATGAAATCAAAATATTAGGGGCCATGAGAGAGAACCTCAGAAATAACTTGTTTATAGCTCTCACTAGGAATATATGTGAAAGATGAGCCAGTATCAATTTGTGCTTTATATCCAGTTTGTTTCAGACAAGAAGTCCCAACACAATAATTTTCCAATTCAACAATGTAGGCTTTGTTCCTAAGACAAGAAACCAAATCATTGGAGAAGAAAAGATGCTTATATTGGAACATACTTGAATGAAACAATTAATATCGGAAACTATATTGTAAAAGAAGGGCCAAAACATACATATCTCCTTCTAGTGGTAACAACGGAGTAGATCTTTGGGATGAAGGTCCTTGGTCCCCAAAGTATAGTCTACCAGAATAACTCTTGTCATAGCAAAACGAGAAAGAATGAGGAATGAGTCCCGACTTTGCAAGCACACTTGGAACAGAAATGTCCCCTGGTCCTAATCCCATAACACCATCTGGAGCAATTCCATCCAAATACAAACCCGTTTGTTTGCTGCCACATCTGCAATTGAGGGAAGATAGTGGAATAAAATATTTGTTTTGAGAATTATCTTTTAAAAAGAAAATGAATGTCTTGGTATGGTGAAAGAATGAGGTAGAGAAGTTGTATATCAATTTTCTAAGCATCTACCCTATAATTATGGGAGCCTGGACCGAGCTTCGCTGTTTACTTTCTCCAGTTGAGGCTAAATGCAGCAGATCCTCAAAAAGAAATCCTGAGCTCGACGTATCTTCAGCCAAATAATTGATATGATAAGGGCAATGCCCCTTTGGAGTCTCACAACCAGGCCCCCTTTCACACAATTCATGGCTGCAAGGTATGTGCTTGCTGCTGTTTGAATTGGATGGATTATACTCCCCTAGTTCTTTATCCTGCATAATAGATGCCCCAAAAAACAAGGGAGCACCTGCCAATCAATCACTCAAGTATTAACTGCTAAACCTACTATCATTTACTAGTCGCAGTTTCAGAGCTCACCGAAAGTGACATCTAAGAGATGTTGTAACCTAAGAGATTTTGTAGCTTTTTTTTTTTTTTTTTTTTTTCGGTCCTATTCAAATTATCTTACCCTTGATTTAGTTCAACAAGCAGTGATGGAAGATAGCATTTACGAGGAGTTCTAAGCAATAACTAATTTCCACAAAATGATTGTTTAACTTATTTATCTTTGATCTATAACACTGTGACCCTTCACTCACTGGGCTAGAATAGAAGCAAGGGGTGTCTCTCCAAATAAAAGTACGAATAAGGCACTACAGCGACTCTATTCATATTTATTTGGAGAAGTAATAGGCTGAAAGAAATAGCAAATAACGCACATTGAATCCATCAATTTACTTGGACATACATTTGAAATTTTGTTAAGAGGTAAAATAATTATCACTTGACGTTTCTTAGGCCCCTCTTAGTATAAGGGTCATCTACCTAACCAAACTTCATCTAATAGCTGCCTCAAGTGATGAGGGCATCCACTAACTAGAACCTACAGTATGGGTTCAAGTCACCTTTGGGAAGAGGGGGAAGGATTTTCTTTGTTCTTTAGATTAGGAATAATTTTTAAAAAGAAGAAAAAAGAAATAAAGAACTATAATTTCAAATCGCGTGGCAATGATGCTTCAACATAGAAGATTAATAATAATTTTGGGGGAAAGATAAATGATGTGGAAAACTGATAGCATACCAACATGTTATAGTAACTTAAAGACAGTGGAGCACACTCGACACAATCACAAGGAACCCATAACATATCACTTCCAGTATCCAAGGCTACAAGAAAAGAATTGTTTGGCATGCCAATATCAATCCACATATAATGCAACCTGAAACCAAATATAGCAGATCGTCAGCCATTGCATTTGACAGAAGTTAAATGATGATGAAGATGATGATAATAAATTCATAACATAAAATGACACAATTATATGTCTACATTCAGTATTTATTATGTCCCAATTTCAAAATGCATTCCAGTTTTCAGGAAGTTCCAGAAGCGGGCAGGAAAGAAGGATGAGGTTGAAAATGAGAATTCAATGAATTCAGCCCAAATGGGCCCTATCCCATTCTTAAGTGGGCTGAATCAAAATCCACTTCATATTCAAGGGCAACCTCTTCCTCTGGGTTTCTCATTAGCATACTGCAACATATACTGTCAATAGATCTCCAAAAGCCATCTGAAAAAGTGCTTTGAGTTTGCCTTAGATTCTACCTTGATAATCTAAAAAATGAGCCCACTTCTCATTCAATCATAAAAAATGTGTTCTTTAATCTTTCTCTCATGTTTCCTCCACTCCCAGTATTTGTGATGATTCAGAGCTTATACTTAAAATTCAGAAAGAAGCTTCCAAACACAATAGCTAAAAATCAGAACTGGTAAGGCATACATTTCTGCAGCAAAACTTGTTATTATCAGTGAATGCTACAAAGAAAAATATCATCCCAGGATTCTAGTTCCCATTTGACTTATTTCCCACCAGCATTAAAGGACAATTGAATGGTTTGCAATACATTAAATATTCCTACTGTGGAACGTGTAGACACTAGATAATGGTAAGAGTATTAATACAAAGAGTGAGAGGAAGATTAAGTAAAAACACATTTAAGCCTTATTTAAGGATTCTTTTTCCGAAAACTCAGCACAAACTTTTCCATTTCACAAATAGAATCTAGAGTACCCTGGGGATTGGTATGCCATCCACGTCTTGGTCAGTCAGCAGCCACCTTGAGTAACATACAGTGTTGATGTTAAGAGTTTCTGTGTCTGAAAGTACAACCAAATATTGTTTGGTGTGAAGGCACCTCCTCTCATCTTTCCTTTTATTCATCATCATTAACAATTTTCCCAGTTAATGTATTATCATCATCTGTTCATTGGCGAAAATCTAATTTCAAATTGATAGTTATTAAACTACTCACAATTTTGGCAAAATTGCTGTGTATGCACTGTGCACAACAGCACATTGCACCATTCCATGAAAGATACCGAGACAACCAATCAAGGAACAAAATACAGTTAATCACAGTTCTTTGTTGTGTTAATGAAGTAATTATAACCAGCCAACAGAACATGCATTGATGCCGACATTAAATAACTAACGTCTACAGCAAAAAAACTTCTCCTATAGCCTACTCAAACTTAATTGAGACAAAGAGGAAAAAGTGAATTGAAGCGTTAAATTGCTGAAGAGGCCAAAAAGAATTCATAATTTTGCAGAAGCTTTGAAGCGTTAATCTTACAATATTAAAGCATTTTCAGGAGCTTTGATGTCATAAATTGTTGAAACAATACTATAAGATTACAAAGTTCAATTTATTGCATGTACAAGATCACTTGTGTTTCTCAGATAATTCAATTGTCAAGTTCTGACTAAGCAAAGAATAAATAGCAAAGCAGAAAATTAAGCCAGATTCATCACATTTTATATACCAAATTTATTTCCTTATTGGACCAACCAAGCGAAAGTGTGTTAAACAATGCACGTGAAGACAGTTTTGTATTATAAAAAGTTTGTATACATAATAGCAAACAGGATTATGTCACAAATATATTTCTAGTTTCTTCTACTTTAGACTATAACATGCTGAGGAAGGCAATGACTTCACTTCACTTTCTCTAATGCAATGACTTCACTTCACTTCTACCAGGTGATGAAACCGGATACGTAATCACAAATAATTGATAGCCGACAAAAGGTAAAAATTATTTTCTTTTCTCAAATACTTTTATTCAGCTATCTTCCATATCATATGTGACAAACACTCTCTTTTTGCTTTATGTAAACCTTGTTGTTTCTTTCGAAGAAACACCATTTATGAAATCAAAGCACAAGTTATAGGGTGGTAAGTTGAAGTCCTATTCATCTGAACTTTTCTTTTCCACCAACCCTTTGGTACTCACTTAAGTTCACATCATCTTGGAAGATTTTAAGCATTTGTATCTAAAAGGGTTCAAGATGCCGCCTTTGTATAAGAGAATCATAAAATCAAAAGGCATGATATATGTTTATGCTGTAGGGTGCAACTGAGGATGACTACATCATACACTTTTATATTGTCATCATTTCTCACTTTTCCAATTTTCCTCATTTATTCGGATAGCATGAATTTCCTTACAATAGACAACCAAACAAATGAGAAATTGCTTCATTCTCCAGTCTTATACATTGGGGGTTCTCCATAAAAAAGGTCAAATTTAAAAGCAACTCAATACAGTTGTATAATTCACTCCTTTAGCACTATAAGAGACACCCAAAGAATAAAAATTAAAAATTAAAAAATTGAAAATAAAATCTAGATTATGCAGACATTCATACCCTCAAGAATCAAATCGGATAATCTGGGATTTCAAGTTTAAGATATAATCTCATAGCTATTCACATAAGGGGGAAAAAAAGGAGATATAATCTCACAGAAAAGCAGTGAAAGACTAAAAACACAATCTTTAAATTTTTATTAAAAAGAAAAAGAAGAAACTTCCACCTCATCCCACCCACCAGACACTACAGTGACACACAAACATTGACGAACGCATAACTACATCAAAATAGTGCACATTAAACAGACAAAAATGTGAAAATTAAATTAAACCAAAATTAACATTTATGACACCCTTTTATTTCATTAAGAATCAACAAACAGAAAGCACATTGCTCAAAGAAAAATCAAAGAAAATAAAAACAGAGATGCAAAATATACATACCAACCCATGTCATTGCCATAATTAAAAGTCTGGCTGCCTGAAGAAGCAACGAAAAGTTGATTCTGAGTGCCAAGCCTCAACCTTTGCCGCTTCAAATCGTTCTCCAACAACATTCTCATATGCCCAAAGCTCTTCTTCTCCGGCCATGACGCCGTTTGCTTATCCCTTTTGGAACCCCTCAAATTCTGGGCTTCATCGGAAAATCTGTGAACCAGCCGCGAAGAGTAAATGGGCGCCGCCTCATAAGCATCAATGGCGAGAAAAACCACCAGAATTGCAGCAAAAAAATTGGTTTTCCCCATTGAGGACTTCTCGCAAACAGGTGCAATGTGGGTAACCACTGCAAAGGAATTTTGTTCTCACAGTATTTTGCTGGTAGTGGTAAAGTAAAGTAGTTGGGGAGAGCCTAAGAGGTTTGGATTGGTGTGCATAAATGTGCTTACATGGGAGAGTTTCAGAGTGTGAAGCGTTCTTTTTGTTGGAGACAAAAATGTATTTATAAATAATGCAGCTAAGTGCCAACCTTTTATTTTTTTCGACTTCCCAAAATACCCTTCACATTATTTTATTATTTTGATTTTTTTAACAAATGTATTTCATTTTTTCAATTTTTTTTGTTTTAATTCAAGTCGAGCTTTAAATAAGTTTTAAGGTCTTTTTGCGTCTTTTTTCGATTGGAAAAGCTCAGCCAATCGAGTTCTTCGTAAGGCTAGAGATTTAAAATCAAATCTTATCGATTTATTAAAATATGCACTCTAACAAAAAATTCAAGTTCAAGATTTTAAGGGAATTATAGGTGTATAATTTATTATTCATCGAGTCGAGTTTTAATCGAGATAAACATAAGTCCAGCTCAAATAATTTGATATCTTATACTTGTTTTAACAAATTTTGTTTAACGAACTCGAGCTCGAGTCAAGTTTTAAATTTTATTAAACATAAAAATTTGTTCATATTTAATATTATTATCAAATCGAGTTTAAACGAACTTTTAACGAATGAACTTGAATCAATTATCGAATACCTTTGTTTGATTTTCAATCATATTCGCCGTTAAACAAAAATTAAAGTTTTTATATTTTTCTCTATAAGAATATAGTCTTAAGATAACTATTTAGACTTTTCCCACACTATTTATACAAAAATATTATATGAAATTGCATCATTATATATATATATATATATATTGAATAATTGGGAATTAATAATTCAAGATGATAATAAAAATAATAATAATAACTCTAGATAAAAGTTATTTATTTTTTTAATTCGTCCCAATTTATTTGCACACGAACAAAACCTTTTTTCATAAAAATTAAATAAACGACCGTAATAGAGTTTGGTAAGAAATTATTATCATGTTGAAGGCTGAGGAGCCGCCACGTCAGCAGTCTGCATGTTACTACAATAATAATACTCTGTCCTTTTTGACCGCCATTCTTGCCCTAATCATTTCTCATCTAGATTATGTATTTTTCTCTAACTTTTATGACCTTTTTTATGTGCTACTTTATGAATTTGGAAAATTTCGTCCCGTAAATGGTGTAACATCTTCTATTTTAAAAATAATTATTTAATATAATATTATGATATATTACGAATTATATATTGATATATTATAATAAAAAATTAATATTGCATTATTTTCGATAAAAAAATTGTTTGATTATTTGAAAATATTGTTATATTAAATAAATTACAACAATTTATGTTTCTCGTAAGAGTATTACTTATTTAACTAATTATTTATTTAAAAAATATTACTGTTGATTTATTATCTTAAAAATTAATAATATTTTTTTAAGTAAATGAGTAATATTTTAATTAAAACTAAAAATTATATTTATTACATGTTACATAATGTAATATTCTCTCATCCTGAGTTATTTTTAGAAAATTGTGTTCTAAAAGAATTATATTTTAAAAGTTAATGTAAATTATTTTGTTTTAAAAAAATAATTTTTTTTATTTTATCAAATGAATATATAATTAAATAAGTTAAATTACATCAAGTAATATTGTCTGGACCCGAATTAGCCACTTGGGTCGGGTTACCCAGACTGCCACGTGCCTACAAAATCACTCCGTAAAATCTGGTCAATCAATCGAGCCCATCTAATATTTTTCTATTCATCAGTGTTAGAGAGAGAAATTAATTATTTTTAAATTTAAAGACATTTTTGTTGATAAGGTGTATGGAAAATCCTACACCTTTTTTATCGTATGTGCTTGACAATTTATGTTGAATAATTTAAAATTTTAATTTATAATTTATTTCGGGTGGTTCGAATATCTATTTTAGTTAGCTTTTATTAACTTGAGTATATTAAATAATTTTATTATTTTGGTAATTGCATGATATACATATAGAGTTGAGAATCACATCAAACTATTCGATATTAAATTCAAGATCATTTGTTAGAATTTTGTTTGAATTTTATTTGGTAGCACATTTTAAAAAAAAAAAGCTTTAAAAAAAGTTTAAAATATCAAACTAATTGAGTTTGATTTGTGTTCAGTTCGATTAAAGCATATTCAACTCAACTCGATTAATAAATAAATAAGCTCAAACACAATATTTGAAGTTTAAATATTTCAAACAATCATGAACAATAATATATTCGACTCGATCGACTTTTTATACCCCTATATACACCAACATAAGTCTATAGCTATATATATTTATAGAGGAATCTTCAATATTTAAAAAAAAAAATATATATATATATATATATATATATTGCTTACTTTAGAGAATAAATGATGGCGACAGTTCAACATCAACTCAATACGCAACCCAAACAATTACTCAATTTCATGTTTGAATGCATTGGTTTTTCGTAGCAATCTTGAATTGCCCCATATAAAAGTATATTATGTTCGGAGAATAACCTAAAATCTGGTAGAAGAAAAGTCGTGAAATATACTAAAATACTTGAGTACTACGTGTAAAATAAGCAAAAAATAACGGATGAATGATTGATAGCATCTCAGACAGACTTCTAAGAATATAAAGAATAAAACATAAAACATTACAAGTATAAGTCGGGAAATGTACGCACATACAGATCTTCTCAAAGGTGTTTGTATACTCGGAATCTTTTTATTACCAAAATTTTCTTTTTATACAACACCCGAAAAAATTGAAAAATTATGTGATTGTAACACATTATTTTCAAACAAAGAGTGTAAGAGTACTTAGAAAATTAGTTATGATGAAATTGAACTTAGGTAAGACTTAAGAGGGGTACTATTTCTTTATAGATGAAATTTTCATGTATCATAGTGTTTAGGATTTAATAAGATCCTATAATTTTTGTTTTTTTGTTCGATTTGTAAAATTGAGAATTAGTAATTAAGATGTTTTACATGGTAAATTTATTCTGTAATTTATAAGGTTGAATTAATAATTAAAACTGATGTGAAGTACAAAAAAGTATGTAATAATTATTATATTCAAAATTACAAAAAAAATATGTAATTATTTGAGATAGATTATTCATATTCAAATATATTTTCTATTTTGTTAATTATTCTATATTTATTTGGTTTAGTCTTATTATAAATCAGATATATTATATAGTCTCATAATTCAATTTATTTAACATCTCGTAAATTTTACGAATTCCACCTCGATAATAAGTTTATAGTGTGAGATTGTAATAGGATGCATCATTTCATTGATGAATCAATACTATTTGCATGATGTCAACCTTTTTTTAAAGGCATTTAATTGCAACTTTTATGGTTGGTCACAATTTTACCACAATTGTGATTCATCCTTGCATGAATATTCTCATCATTTAATATTCACATTTTACTTTTATATGCCATACTTTAATGCACTCTCATTGTCTAACAATTTTATTGCTAATGAATTAAATAATTTGTTTTGTATGTGATTATAAATTTAAAATTATTAATTATTCTGATCATTTAGGACTCGTATAGTTCAAACTTTCATAGCTCAGTAATATTGTGTCCCTAAATAATATTATAAATCAGGTGTTTGTTCTTAAATCATTTAAAAAGTAAAAAAAATTCCATCAAAACAAAAGAAAATTATATTATGTATTTCCGATTCTTGAAAATGATTAAAAAATAAAAAAAGGATAAATAAAAAAAAAAATTGACAGTGGGATTGTTTATTAACACAAGTTAAAGTATGGTCAAACAATCGTTGTCAGTTGAATGGGCCAGACGGTTTTGAAATATCTAGCGAAATCCAAATTTAACGGCCCATGGGCCCAAATGTCAAATATCCAATCTGTTAATTAAGTGGGCCGGGCCGTTTCCAGCACAAATTATTTAGTTTTGGGCCCAAAAAAGATGTGACATATTTGACCCAGTTAAATATTTTTTTGTTACATTTTTATTATTTATTTTCGTTATTATCTAACCACGAAATTCTCTATTTCATTTAATTTTATTTTTCGTTTCATGTTTCAGAATTTTACAAATACAGCCCATATAACACATAGGTATATTCCAAAATTACATTATAAAATAAAATACAAAATAATATAAAGAATTCCGCCCGATAAATACCAACTCTAATTTATTTATTTTTTACAGCAAGTAAACTACTACTATAATTTGACTGCATTAATATATATATATATATATATATATAATGTTTGTGCTGTGTTAGGTGAGCATTGATCGTGGACAAGTATGCATGAACCACGATATATATAATTTACAAATGCAAATGGCCTATTTCAAAAAATTATTTAATTAATTAAATTAAATTCAACTCTTATTTATGCAATAAATTATTAAAATATTTTTATTTACTATCTAAAAAGAGTACCGATCATCTACTTACCGTACGTAAATAATAATATTTTCATTATTAACTTTTAAAAACAATTACTTATTTCGTTATCATAAAGATTTGAAAATAATCACCTATTGATTTGTGACATACTAATGATAACATATTAAGACGTATTTACGATGAAAGTGTGAATCTAAAAAATTGAGATTTAAAGATTTGAACAAGTCGGGTCGATGCAAATGCAATAATTACGAATAAATTTATTATTATGAATTTTAAATTTATCTATAAATTATTCTATATACACGTGTTCTATTTTTATTTTATTTTAGAATGAAATAAAATTTATAATATAATAGATCATATATTTTTTTTAAAAATATATTTTCTCTTTAACCAAATATAAAAATATTAAATAAATAAAATTTATAATTTTAAAAAGATCTGAGATTATTAAAAGAAAAAGTTTAATGAAAATCATTTTTAGGTGAGTTGAGGAAGGTGGGCAGGGCTAAATGAATGGGTGACCAAAACCTTGTACCAAACTGCCTTAAGAATCAAGATAAGTTATTGGCACGCTACCTAGTCTTTTCTCTTACGAGCAAATTATAAAATTAGTCTCATAAGTATAGATTATTTATATTTTGGATATCGAATTGAAATTTATAATTAATTTTTATAATAATTTGAATTTTTGAATTTTTGAATTTTGGAAAATTTTGAAATTTTATCAAAAATTTGAAATTTTATCAAAATTTCTCTTGTGCACCTCACGTGTCTCGCCTGAATGTTATTCTCGCAAAATTTGTGTAATGCGGTGTTGAAATTAATAAATGTTCCAACAGAACGTGTCGCAATTTCAGCGCCATGACATACATGCGTGGTCGAAAAAATTATTAAGCCACGTGGAACGCACAAGTGAAATTTTAACAAAACTTTTTATTTTTTATAAAATTAAGACTGAATCAATAAAATTAATATTATTATAAGATATAATTAAAAATTTTAATTTATAATTAATTTTTATAATAATTTGGATCTTTGAATTTTGGGAAAATTTTGAAAATTTATCAAAATTTCTCTTGTGCACCTCACGTGTCTCGCCTGAATGTTATTCTTGCGAAATTTGTGTAATGCGGTGTTGAAATTAATAAATGTTCCAACAGAACGTATCGCAATTTCAATGCCATGACATACAAGTGTGGTCGAAAAAAATATTAAGCCACGTGGAACGCACAAATGAAATTTTAACAAAACTTTTTATTTTTTCTAAAATTAAGACTGAATCGATAAAATTAATATTATTATAAGATATAATTAAAAAAATTAATTTGAATAAGCTTAAAATTGTAAATACCTTATAATTATAGGACTAGTTTAGCAATCTTTTATTTTCATTAATATTAACATTATTTATATCATAATTTTATCTGGAGAAAAAATTAAAATTAATTATACAAACATAATTCTTTATTTTGAAATAAAAAATGAAATACATTATAGTAAAACCTTGTATTTATTATCTAAAGTGTGGGTCCCACCGAGCATTTCATTTAGACAAAACATACTATGTAATATTTAATATGTAATAAACGTGAAGAATGGTTCAAACCAATACTTCTAAAAGTCGCAGCTGGAGCTGTCAATTTCAACCCGGGGTTGACCTCTATTTATATATCCAAATTGTCATCAGGCCTGTTTTCTCTTATATGACGGGCGTGTGGTTCGATTTAGCTTGATATTTTAATAAAAAATAATTAAATTTATTTAATATGACGAACGTATAGTTTGATTAAATTTGATCTATTAATTAAAAATAATTAACTTTTGTCTATGGATGAGCACGTGGTTCGTATAAGCTCGACATTTCAATAAAAAACAACTTATTTTCTTTGACATAATGGGTATGTTTGGACTGGATTGTGCACGATCGGTTGTGGGTTGTGGCACAACCCAGCACGTATTTATTTACGAGGTTGTGGGTTGTGGTTGTTCCATCCACAACCCTACCCTCTCTACACCTCTTTTTTCCTCTCTTCTCTCATCGTTCCCAAGAAAAATATTCAATATATATTTTTTCACCCAAATTTTTTAAATACTTATAACTTTTTTATTTCAAATTCATTTTTTATAAAAATTATATCATATTAATTCTCTTATTAAGATCTTTATTTTGACATCCATTTAGTATATATATATATAATAATAACAAAAGTTTACTAAATCTATTGATTTGACATGTCAATAATAACCTAACTTATCACAACTCAAAACAGACACCATATTTTATTGTACATTTGATTGTGACAATCTCGCAACCCACAACTGATTGTGCTACGGAGGCCTCCAGCCTAATTCAAATATTTTCAATAAGACTCGTATCCCGATTTTGTTTGACATCCCAATCTAATACGATGAATACGTTGCCTTATTTAGCTCGACGTTCCAACTGAAAATAACTAAATCATGGTGAAAATGGAGCCTCTGAACGGCCTAGGCCGATCTGATTTTTGTTGAACGGCTCGAATTGTCGACCCTAATGGTTGTCCTTCCGAGTGAGGAGAGTGCCATAATATTGAGTCAGCACTGTTTCTGACTTAGTTTACGCTGCGTGCAGTTAACTTCACGTCATAGCACAACAACTAGTGTTGTCTTTTTAGTTGTTTTTTGACAACCAACCGTAGACCTCAAGCCAAAGTCTTCTTCTCCGTCTTTCCAGTTTAATACTATATTTCTGCAGATTTATCACCATTTGCAGCTCGGACTTTTTGCAGAAATGGCGACTTCTGTGTTGGTAGTATTGGCAGCGTTGTTGATGAGTTGTGCGGAATCAAGATTTGTGGTGGAGAAGAGCAGCATAAGCGTGCTGTCTCCCTATGATCGGCGATCGAAGCACGACGCTGCAATTGCCAATTTTGGTGTGCCGGATTACGGTGGATCGTTGATCGGAACCCTAGTTTATCCTCAGAACGGCGCCGTTGGCTGCTCTCCGTTCGACGGAGATAAGCCCTTCAAGCCCAACTCGGCTCGTCCCACTATTCTTCTACTTGATCGTGGAGGTTTTCCATCGTCCTCTCTGTCTCTCTCCCCCCCCCCCCCCCCCCCCCCCCCCTCTTTTCGTTGTACTACTAACCACATCCCATAACATATGCATGCGTAGTTAATAAGGCAAGAATCAAGTGCTGCGTGTTCTTTTTTGTGTTTCCCAGTTTCTCTGTGTTTCTACTCTGTTCTGATGCTCCGTTTTATCGGTTGGAATCCTCTGTTTCATTTTACGTTTTTTCTTATGTTCGAACTTCACCAAAACTCACGCAACGTTCATTGATGACGTCATTGCCCTGTTTCCAGACTGCTACTTTGCCTTGAAGGTGTGGAACGGACAGCAGGCCGGTGCATCGGCGGTTCTAGTAGCTGACACCATAGACGAACCCCTAATCACCATGGACTCGCCGGAAGAAAGCACCGACGCCGATGGATACATAGACAAGATCGGAATACCATCGGCCTTGATCGAACATTCCTTGAGCGAGTCACTAAAGGATGCCCTCAAGAAAGGTGATCAAGACGTCGTGGTCAAGATTGACTGGACAGAGTCCATGCCCCACCCCGACCAACGGGTGGAGTACGAGCTCTGGACCAACAGCAACGATGAGTGCGGCATTCGCTGCGACGAGCAGATGAACTTCATCAAGAACTTCAAGGGGCATGCCCAGATTCTTGAGAAAGGTGGCTTCACACAGTTCACACCGCACTACATAACTTGGTACTGTCCCCAGGCTTTCATTCTGAGCAATCAATGCAAGTCTCAATGCATAAACCATGGGAGATACTGTGCACCCGATCCGGAGCAGGACTTTAGTGAGGGGTATCAAGGGAAGGATGTGGTTTTTGAGAACTTACGGCAGCTATGCGTCCATCGTGTCGCAAACGGGAGCAGCCGACCGTGGGTTTGGTGGGATTATGTGTCTGATTTCCATATTAGATGTTCCATGAAGAAGAAGAGATACAGTAAGGAATGTGCAGAGGAAGTCATGAAATCACTAGGTATTTTTTTGATGCAAATATGCATTGTGTATAACATGTTCGATAACTTCTATGGTTGTGTATGTAGCTGAACTAGTCCTGGAAATGCTGAGTTTTGTGAATCAGGTCTTCCTATTGAGAAGATAAACAAGTGCATGGGTGATCCTGAAGCGGATGCCGAAAATGAAGTCCTCAAAACCGAGCAAGATCTTCAGGTAATACCACTGGTCTTTTTCGTTCTTGAAAGACAATCTACTCGTTGGGGTTCCGTATATTGCAGAAATCTGATATTGTGAATTCAGGTTGGTCATGGATCACGTGGTGATGTTACCATCTTACCAACTATGGTGATAAACAATGTTCAGTACAGAGGTAAGCTGAATTTGCAAGTTACAGCATATATGCATACATGTATCGATCTGAATGTTTTTTCTGTGTGAAGGGAAGTTGGAGAGGAGTGCGGTATTGAAGGCCATATGCGCCGGGTTCAAGGAGACTTCTGATCCGCCTATCTGCCTAAGCGGAGGTTTTGACGTTCGTTTATACAATGGTGTGTAATAGCTATACTACACAAACCTAATGTGTTGATTACCTAATCATTGATGAACAGATTTAGAGACGAATGAATGCCTTGAGAATAACGGGGGGTGTTGGCAGGATACAAAATCGAATACCACAGCATGCAAGGTATTTGCAGTAGTGCCTCATATATGTTAGGAAAATGACAAGTTGAAGGACTTAATGTTAATGTTTGTTTACATTGAAGGACACATTTAGAGGAAGAGTCTGTGAATGCCCCATAGTGAGTGGGGTTAGGTACGCAGGTGACGGATACACATCATGCGAAGGTGCATTTCATTCATGTGATTTTGTTTGGCAAAAAACCGTATTTGGAATGGGCTAACTCTTCATCCACAGCTGTTGGACCTGGAAGATGCGCGGTTAACAATGGAGGGTGCTGGTCAGATAACAGAACCGGCTTCAAATTTTCAGCATGCCGAGTTAGTGAAACACTGCCTAATACCTTGTTTTTCAATATGGCTACTTTTTAACATACATATCATTCATGGAACTAAAAAGTCTGGGTTGGTGCAATCAGGAGTCTGATCTATCCGGGTGCGCCTGTCCGCATGGTTTCCAGGGAGATGGTCATAAATGCGAAGGTGATCTCTCACATCCACTGAATTCGGCTCATTAACTACACGAGCATTTTCTCAAAGTCGATTTATATATTTGCAGATGTTGATGAATGCAAAGAAGGGATTGCCTGCCAATGTGAGGGATGTAGCTGCAAGAACACCTGGGGTGGATTCGAATGCAGGTGCAGCGGAGATCAACTTTACATCATGGAGCACGATATGTGTATTGGTGAGTTGAAACTCATCCGGGGTTGAGTTCAATTTATTTGATATAAATGAAGTGACACAGAAGCATTTGTGTGCAGAGAGGCGGAGTTCAAAACTTGGGGGATTCCTGACGGTGGTGGTGCTGGCCGCGGTGGTGGGTGCTGGAGTAGCTGGATATGTATTCTACAAATACAGGCTACGGGCAAGTCTTCGAACATCTCCACTAGTTTTATTGGCACGAAAGAATAAATGAATAAATAAAAACTTGAAAATGTTGTTTTGCAGTCTTACATGGACTCGGAGATAATGGCTATCATGTCACAATACATGCCGTTGGATAGCCAGCAGAACCAGCAGCAGGTTGTTCATCATGACGAGGCTGACTCCCTAACACATACTTCTTCCGTCTAACTAAATGTCGAATCTCCATGGAATGCCAATCACCAACACACCACATAATCTAAAGACGGATAGGAGAGGGTGATTATCGTATTAGCGAGAATATATGGTTTCCCGTATACTGATTTGTATATAACGTTTTTGGGAAGATGTAAAACACAGGGACAATAATGTACCAAGCAGTACTTCAGAAAAGAAAGATTACAAATATGTTGTTTGTCAATAGTTTACTACACAACTTTGAATCCCATCAAAATATACTCCAGGACGAAAATTCTATTCTGTAATTCGTTCAAACTTGATATTCCCTTCATCCAATACGGTTAGGTGCTTTCTCTTTTTCGATAAGTTAGCAGAGTCGGTGAATTGAGCAGCAGTTCTAGCACGTAATTCCTCTAAGCTCTCGCCTTCTTTTGCTCTCTCCAGTACCTGCAAGCCAAGCACAGTCAATAACAAAGTTTAATCTTGCTACATTACTTGAATTCTTGTGTAAAGTTGCAGCTTGACGTACCAAGTGACGACCATAAAGATGAGTGTTTGAAAGCGCTTCAAGGGCATTCCGAGCTTCTTGCTTTGTCACGTACTCTACAAATGCAAAACCTCTATGGTTGCCAAACCTCATTGGCAACCTCAAACTTTTTATCTGCAGAGTACAAGAGAAATCCTGTTACAGAAAACTAAATTGTAATAATACCAAGTTCTGTAAAACATATGAAAAGCACAAATACAATTTATGAAATAAGAGCATTCATAGGAGTTGAGAACATCCATAGAGAATCTACAATTGCAATGAAATAAAGTTAGAAAGCATGACCGTGGATAATCATTCGATCATTCATAGAAAGATAAAAAGAAAGATCTCCACCTGACCAAATGGACTGAACAACTGTCTCAGATCTTTTTCTGTTGCCTCGAAAGCTACATTCCGTATAATTAATTTTGTTGAGCTCATGTCATTTTCAACCTTTTTAGGTACCGTTTCATCCTTTTTAGAATGGCAAAGTTGCATTATGAGAGCGTGACCATCCAGAACAGTTCCCTGGAGCAAACATGGAAAAGGTGAGACAGAAGTTTGAAATACAAGCAACAGATAACATACAATAATTAGCACACATAAAATAATACCTGTAGGTCCTTACAAACTTTCAGTGCTGTATCAACAGAATCAAACTCAATGAAACCGAATCCCATTGAAACATTTTTCCCATTCTTCATATGCTTTTTCACCTATGTAAGAGCAAATAAATGAAAACAAAAAGAAGCAGACAGAGTTATAGCAACTTCTCATGGTGAAAAGCAGGGGATAAAATGAGGGATGGTGAGGGGAGAAGAATGAAAAAAAATACCCTGACACTTAGTATCTTTCCTCCCTTCATGTGCTCCGCAAAATGCTTCTTCACACTTTCATCAGATGTTTTGAAGTTCAGATTTTTGACATACACCGAGCGCGACTGTAACATATTCCAAAGAACAAAAAATTAAACTCCAGAATTCGAACATGTATGAGCAGTTGAAAGACCTGAAACGAAGCACAAATCAAGCCCTCATGCAAAAACTTGTGAAACAATCTGCATCATCTTAGTTACCTAATTTCTTCTATTTTATATATTTTTCCATCATTCTCTTTTCTGGAAACGTGGTAGGAAGTGGGGAATATGAGACTATAACCAGCATTCTGAAGCAATTGAGTGCAAACTCGCAACTAAAAACAGCAGCAATCAACTAGCAGGAGCAAAGTGAGTCATCATATAAGGCCACACAGGTCATCTTGTCACAAAACTATTTATTAAGCCAAAATATTATCATACCACTGGTTTCACAGTACGAGGACTAGTTTCATTTATTCCTCTCTAGGGGTTCTAAATCTAGGAAGATCAATAACATATGCTGAGGTGATAGCCCCATGGTTTTAGAGAACACAATGAGATTATTTAAATAAATAATTTTAAAAAAAAAACCTCAATTCTGTCAGGGTCAACATCTGCCTCCGTTGGTTCTTCAACTTGTTGCTTTAACAAAGCTCTCTTGGCGTCAAGTTCGCCCACAACTTTATCATCACCAACAGTTGAAGTTTGAGAAAGAATATTACTGGGTGCCCATTCCAAATACAGCGGACCATCCCTGTCATAACGAAACTGGTCGATCAATTTCAAAAGACCAATAATAAATTGGGTTTGGTGCCTATAATCATCTAAAAAATTAATGTTGTGTCAAAATTCACCATCCAATAAATGAACTTCTAAGAAAAAGTAATTATCCATCTATAAAACCCTCCTCTTGATTCCACAAGAAATAACAGTCAGTGGCGCTGTCACTAAATATATGTGGCATATTCTCCGAAGTCATTGAATAACATATTTTAATTTGGTACCAGATCGGATGCAATCATTGCACGTGCAACAGAAATGGAAAAGCATTGGTTGACTATAACTACAATCATGAATAGCAAATTATAGCTTGCCACCAAAATACACCCACTCAAACTACCATGTCAACTAGAAGTGGTATCAGAAACTTGAATAAAATGTCGTTCACAGCTTTTGCTATTTACATTCTTGAACAAAGAGATATTATCACTCTGAAAATTTGAATTAACTTACTTGTACCGCTTGTATGATAAACCTCTAAAAGCTGCCCGAGCTTCAGCAGGTTCCAGAAAGATAACCTAAGTATCATAACAAAAATGAGAAACCAGAGTGATCAGTTACTGTCAGAATATCTTTTTTTATATGGGAAAACAAACCAGAGTATTCATAAATTTCAACAAAATAGTACATAACTACAGAATTATATATATAAATCTGAATGACACTAAGTGCTCTTCTCCTTAGAATTTTGCATTATGCCTCAAGTGTATCTAAGTTTACTATAAAAATATTCGTAGTGCTTAAATAAAGACAAATATTAATAAGTTAATTAACAATGATACATAGTACATAATGTAACCAGAAGGTGCACTTGATACGTCAAGAAACATTTTTTCACTCTACCATCATATAGTGCATTATTTAAAGTATGTTATATGCAAGACAACCACCTAAGTTTCTAATGCATTCACTGGAAATTGTTAGACATCATACTTTTCTTGACAACCCCTCTCTGATAGATGTCATATACATACGGATAATAAATGAAAGGACTCCAATACATGTCTGTTATATATATATATATATATATATATGAAAGAAACAGAGGGCTCTGATATGTGTCTTTCATGTGGACAAACAATGAAGGGGTCCCAATTCCCAACACTAGAAAATCACTATTATCTAACCTTGAGACAGATAAAAGAACAGCATTTATCAAAATCAGATGTTTAACAAACTGTAGGATATAAAGAACAAGTAAAAATGAAAAAGAAACAAAAGAAACCATACCAAAGCCAAGGTTTTAGTTGGTGGCAAAATTATATTGTCCAAGCTGCCAAATTTGCCAAACATATTTGATAATTCACTTTCAGAAGAACCATAAGGTAAATTCTTCACTAAGATTACATGGTTGCTTCTCTTTAGACCATCAGTTTTACCAGCAGCAAACTCCTCTATTGAGGAAACATTCACCCCGGCACTTGAGAGAGCTTTTTTAGTCTCAGCAATCACTTGAGTCTCCCCCAATGCCATTCTGACAGCAAGGTCATTAGATTCTCTATCCAGAAGTTCACCCTTACTAACACCAAATTTTCGTGCAATATTCTCAACAACCTTGAATATAAAAATCAGGAGTGAAGATCAGAAAATATAGCATTATTAGAAGTTAAAGTGTAAATATAAGCAGTTTAGAGACAGAGAGTCGTATTATTAGTCAATGGAATATAGAACATTAACACACTGCACACCCGAATACATTTTACCTCAAAATCATGGATCAAACATCATGCTCAGGTAAACCCAACACACCCATTTACAGGTACTAAATTTATTTAGAGAAAAAGTTCAAGAAAGGGAGGGTATATCTTGGCTTGCACTCAGGGAATGTTCTCAGAAAGTTACTTTGAGAGTGTTTTGGACAGGGGAAAGATTTCATGGCTCAAACCTCCACTCTTAGCAGTTTTTCTTCCTTATTTTCAAAAGCCACTTAGCTCGTTGATAAGTTCGAAAATTACATAAGGTGCTAAAAACCACAACTGTCAAGCATCATATTCAACTTTCCTAACTTACAGTATCAGGGCGCATAAATAAACTATTCCATGCCCGTGTGTTTCCAGCTGCTTCAGACGCCTTCTTCTCCTCGTTTCTCTGTTGCTTGAATGTTTTTGAAGATAGATTTCCAGCATTATGGGTCCTGAAGCAAGAGATCAAGTATAACGATAAACTTCTTTTGCCAAGAACACTGCCAATAAATTGACTTGTGTAGTTAAACTTGAGAGTTCAGGCATACTCTTGTATATGAGAAACATTTTTTTGTTTAGCAGGCATGACATGCAGCAACCTTCCCTGAAATATTGAACTGTCCATCTCTTCTAGAGCCCTGAAAGAAAAACCATATAACATCACAATAAGATACATGCACACTCACCATTTAGATTTAAAATAAAATCAGAAACCTTAATCTCATTATTATCCTATTAATACTACCAATAACCCTGATACCTTACTGTTGCTAGGTAATCTACGTGATTGTAGAAAGAGGTTCACAGACACGTCGAGCACAAATTTAAGGCAAGTTTCCCACACAAATCTACGTACACAAGAATAAAAGTTTTGTAGTGAAGAAATTGAGATTACATAAAAAAAGATGAAATAGGAAGCTCGAACGAAAATCAAATATGTACAAAGAAGTAACGCTTGAGAATGAGTTCAGCCCCAAAGTTCATTTAACCCAGGCTTGAACTGATATTTACAAGCACTTCGAACAATTTTACTTCTCTGGTAAGTAACAGATTCAATACCCAACACTCTACAAGAAAGCCAGCTGCCTTTTAAAGCCAATTGGATATGCTACAACTGAAAATCTTTAGCTCACAAAATAATACCTAGCTGCAGATTCTGGGAGAGCAAAAAGGACAAATGCAAATCCCTTGGAACGTCTTGTTTCTTTGTCAATCACAATATGGACCTGAGTTATGGTACCATATTTGCTGAAGTGTTCTTCTAGGTCCTCCTCACTGTGTAAACCCGCAAGGAAAGGCGATATGAAAATGATACGAAACACATGCAGGAAACCAATACCACATTAGAAGCTTAAATATTTTGCCCGGACTAATAATTAATATATAACAGATAGAAAAAAAATCTATAAACATACTTTGTTGGGACTAGTAATTAAAGAATTCTTTTTAAAAAGGTTATTTTTTATTTCTTCATCCACAAATGAATCATCCATTCATTTCTGGAGAACTTATGTTTTTAGTTCTTGATATATACACATTCAAGAACAGCTAGGAAATTATATCTTCCAATAGTATTACGAGGTTCAATAATGTAGTAATTTTGTATAAACTATACATACATTTTTTTATAGTTTCTTACTTGTTTATTCGAAATCCACTACTTAAAAAAATCACCAAAAATGAAAACAAGTACTAAAGATGGACAATAGAAATGAAAAAGAAACAGATGGTCTAATTTGTGTTGTTTCCATGAATTTTTGGGACAGAATTCAGTAACACTGGCTAACTGAATTAAGAAATTGAAGTCGTAAAATAAATTAAAAAACATTTTATATTGTAAATCATATATAACTTTATCAATTTAAACTTCCATTGGACCCTTCTATAATTATAAGTAATTTACAAGATTTTATTGTATATATATGTGCATTCACACACAGCAATCCATGAAGAGAGAGAACGGGTATGTGCATGCACACATAGCAATACATGGGGAGAGATAGATAGAAACATGGCACATACGTGGCAGTGTAGGGAAGATTGCGGATGAAGAGACGGCCAGATTCCAGAACTTCGTCATTCTTGTTTTGGGGACTTGATGACGGGTCTGCTGAGCCTTCAATTTCACGTTCTCCAGAAGGCCCATCTTCAGCCTCCCAGTCGGAAACATCAGGTTCAAGTGCATTCTTAACAGGATCGTGATTACTCTTGCTCTGAGGGTCACCGATGTCACTGTTATCATTATCACTTTCTGAGTCTGACCATTTCTTTTTAATTCTGCTCCTAAAGTAATCTATGTCAGATACAACATCATCATGAACCACAACCTTTGGTTTATCTTCCTCTGCTTCCTCTGATAGAATATTTAGTTCTTCATTAACTTCGTCAAGAACTTCATCTGATTTATCCTTTAGTCCTTTTTCCATCTGAATTATGTTATCCGGCACTGCATTACTTTGCTCAGTTGACACTGCAGCAACTGTATCATTTGCCCACATTTTTGACTTGCTACGATGCTGCATGACCTGAAGAAACTCTTGAAGCTGAGGGTCATCACTCTCATCATCCTTTTTGCTCTTACTATTCCCTTCTTGGACTACAGCGTCAGAAAATTTTGAACTGGTAACTCTCTTCTCTTCTTCCGAAGAATTCACTGTTTTCTTCAATGAGTGCCGACTCCAAGGGCGTGGAATATCGGGATCACCAACCTTCCGAGCAATCTGGCTATGAACATACAAGGTTACTGCAATGTACTCTTTAAGGGGAGAATCAAGGTTTTATCCAGGTTTCGTTGATAGTACGAATGTCTATTATCCCAGCCCCATTTAATGTTTCCTGGCACATCATTTTTCCCTCTCAAGCTTACCATCATCTTAGTCTCTTGCTAAATTAACTAATTTAGAAGGTTGAAACCTAAAACATCTACAGTAAAGGAGTGGAATGGTAGAATACTGACCTCACAAGTAATTCTGCAAGTATCCATGAAAGATTTATTGAAATACTTAATGGCCTCCTCGGCTTCCTGCTCTGTCCTAAATCCAACAAACCCAAATTGCCTGCTCTTTCCATCCCTGAACCAAGTTTCCAACAAATTAACTTTAAAATGAATAACAAATGATTATAATGGTCATATCATATTCGAAGATGACAAAAAAAGGGGAAGTGGTGATCACTTAGTGCGCATAAGCTTGGCATCGGTAACTTCCCCCTTCTGAGAGAAATAATCTCTGAGGCGGTCCTCTGCTACATACTTTGGCAAATTTTTCACACAAATTCGTGACCTTCCAAAACAAATACAGTACCATTAACGAAAATAAAAATTTTAGCTTATGAGTAGACTCAATCGAAGAAGAAAGAGAAGAAATAAAATACATTGTTGGTGGATATATGGTTTAAGTGTAGGACAAACGCTCCACGTCGAAGAAAGAACCACTCCTTATGCCGCTATCCGTCGAGCAGAGCTTCAAGGAAATAGTCCACTGTGAAATGAAGTGAACAAGAGCAAATCTAGAGAGAGAGAGAGAGGAAAAAGAGGATGGATGCTGAATGGACCGGCACCAACCTGAAAAGGGAGTGGGAGAGGGCGGGAGCAGCTGCAGCAGAAGCCTTCAACGACAATCGCCCTAGCAAGGTGGTTTCACTTTATAGTATTGAACACTAGAGTTAAAATTCCACTTCTACCCACGTCAAATAAATTATTTACACTCTGGCCATTTAGCAGGGTATACTTGTTATGGGCTTGACCCATCCCGATAGAGAAGGGAGATATGAACCGTGAAACGTAAAGGGACCATAATAAACAAATAAGACTTTGGGTTGGGCTCATTTAATGAAAATGGGCCCAGCCCAAGGTCTTGTTTGTTTATTACTTTATTTTTACATTTCATGATTCATCTCTCTTTATTTTTATGGTTTGTTTATTTTGAAATAGTCGATTTTAAATTGTGAGTTTCATCTTTCGTTCTGATTTCAAATCGAAAAATTCTAAATTTGAAGAATAAAGAGAAAAAAATTTAGAAAATTGAATGACGAATAACAATGATCACAAAATCAGAACACGTTCATAAGAATTTCAAGACCTAATTGTTCCATAACCAAAATTGAAGAATTGTGCCATGTCTATCAATTATAACCGACCAAAGTAACTCTTTTGGAGATAAAATATGCAACAATAAAAAAATAATTATATATATACACACACTAATATAAAAATATCTAAGTGGTGAAAATACTAACTTGAATATATTCTCACGTAATCCAAAAAATTGAAAGAAATATTATTTTAAAAAAGTAAGTGCGAGTTGTTCAAGCAAGAGAATAAGACATAAAAAACTATCAATAATACTTTTATTTATTTATTTTAAGTGTTTAAAAATTGATATTTAACAACTTGTTATTGTCTCTAATACTTTTTATGCACAATACATCATTGCATAATATTGAATAAAATATTATATTAAAATGTGAAATATTTTTTAGTGTTTGCAATATTTATTTGTGATTTTAATAATTGTAGTAATTCAAATATTTTCATTTCAATTCATTTTAATTTTAAAGTTAGGTTGAATAATATTTTGCTATTTTTGCTATTTTTGAAGATATTTTATTTCAAATTTAATTTTACATAATTCTGAAAAATTTGTAGTTATGTTGTTTAGAACATTATAAAGTAACAAAAATGTTAAATGTGTGTCGGGATGGATCAATAAATATTTTTATTATAATTGAAATTTATATTATCTCAAATCTCATAAATTTTGAATAGCGATATTACCGTCTATTACTTCTCTTATTATTTCATTTTTTGTTGAAATCAATAGAGAAGAAGTTTGAAAAAAGAAAATCGAGCTACTCGTAATATGTTAGACATTTTAAACGGTATTGTGTATATAACAACGATAACAACAAAAATATTAACTAATAATTGTAACGCTAGTTTCATGAAAAACTTAGGGGGAGAATCTTTAATTTGGTATTAATTAGAGGGGTCAATATTGAATTTACAACAAATATGCATTACTGATTAAGATGCTAAACGGGCCAGCAATTTCTAGTTGGGCCTATAAGCTCCATTCAAAACAAAGAAGCCCATAATGCACAAATTCAAACCCAAACACCGTTCTATAAACCCTAACGATAAAAACCTGCTTCGATCCAAGTCTTCTCTTCTCATCCCATTGTCTCCTCCGCTGTCGCCGCTCAACCCAGTCTTCCACCATGGTGGCCGCCGGCAAAAAGACGGTATTCCTTCTACTTTCTCTCTTTACACAGTAGTTTTTTGTGTGCGTGTATGTATATTGGCGTTTTCACGCGCACACGGTCTGTTTTATGTTGAATTACTAGCTTGTTTGGTTGGATGATAATGGGGATTGATTTGTTCCATGAATGTTGAAATGCAGAAGAAGACCCATGAGAGCATAAACAACAGGTTGGCTCTTGTGATGAAGAGTGGTAAATTCACACTCGGTTACAAGACTGTCCTCAAGACAATCAGGAGCTCCAAAGGTTTAATTTTTACCGCATCATTGGTCAAAATTATTGGGTCTATTTTCAGCATTATTTGTTATAAATAATTTAATGCTTTTGGGAAATTAATTACAGCTAAGTTGGTGTTGATATCTAATAACTGCCCACCACTGAGGAAGTCTGAGATTGAGTACTACGCAATGCTTGCTAAAGTTGGTGTTCACCATTACAATGGAAGTAAGTCTTTATTAAAATTCCGTTGTAATTGATTTCCCATGTCTTTTCTCTAGGTTAATGTGTTATTTAATTTTTGTTTTTCTAATATGAGTGAGTGGTTAGTGATGTGACTTATAACATGAATTTTAGCATTGTGTACCTGTGTTAGTGATTCTGTATTCTATTATGTTGTCAAGGTCGCTTGTGTTTGATATTTACATTTTTGGTTGAACATGAGAAGCTTCCTATATGGACTAGGTGTAATTCAATTAGATGCAATACAAATGAAACATGAACTATGTAACATATCTTTCTGTGTTTATGACTTGATGGTATCTAATTTACAAAAACAGCTACGAATTATTAACTTCTGAGTTTGTTATATTTTGAAGCAAGTTAACAAACATATTTGACTGTCATACTTATTTTCTTTTGGTTTTGCATCAAATTTGAAATGGACCTTATTCACAATGTTGTTAAACTATATGATGTTGTTGACAGTCACTGGAAAAAACGGTGTTATATCTTCTTTCTCTGTATTGTTTGAGGTTTTTGACTTCGAATAAATACATTAGTGTATGGTTATTTCATGCTTAATGATTAGTTGTCTAGAGTAGCTTTGGATTTCCTTACTTGCACTATAGTGTGTCCTAAATCTTTGAAATGGATGTAGTTGCTTGCCTCTACTTATTCGACTCTGTATAGAGATTTTCTTGATTACAGTTTGCCTGCTCTTCGACTAATGATTGTTTCCTTTTTTGTTCAGACAATGTTGATCTGGGAACAGGATGCGGGAGGTACTTCCGAGTCTCATGCCTTAGCATCATTGACCCTGGTATGGTACCAATTCTTTGTTCCTAGTATGCCCCAAGACTGTTTGGATTGTTGTGAGGGATTTGAGGGTGTTATTGTTTATTTGTAACCCATAGTAGCATTACTCCTAGTTTGGATTGATAAGAATTTGAAATCACATATTTCAATTTGGGTGGAATAGAATCAATTTTTTTCAAGTCCGTACATTACAAATCCCTCCCTTTAAACGAAACTAAACACTTCTGCAAAATGATGTCACACACTAACCCGGGCATTGTTTTTGCAGGTGACTCTGATATCATCAAATCTCTGCCGGGAGATCAGTGAAATGGGCAGCATCATTCATTCCATGGATAACCAATCTAGCCCTGTTGTTGTTTGGTTGCTCAGATTACTTTCATTTTTGAAGTTTTGTTATCCTTTATTAGAAAAAACATGGAATGGTAGAATCTAGTTGTGTAATTTGACTCGATATCATGGTTAAAGTTGAACAAATGATATAGAGACGATTGTTTTGAGCTCGTTCTATCGAACATGAATTCGCCTTTATAAATTTTTGCCTTTTTTTTTTTTTCTGATTCTGTATCTTTCAATTGCCAACTGCGTGGCTCTTCCGTACAAATTTTGGGTTAATTATAGTTATTTTGATTTTATTATCTGTATTAGTTTATTTTATTGCATTTCTTCAATATTTTAAAAAAACATTTCAATGTATTAACTGTTTTGAAAAATGCAGCTCGAGAGGAGAAATTGGGGGTTGTGTTATTTTATCTTGCAGGGGGACGGCTTTTTCGAATTTTATTGTCTTATATGTATAATTTTTTTTTTAAATTCAAAAATTACAAATTTATTGTATTGATAAATTACTTCATAGTTTATAAATAATAATAATAATAATAAAGAAATGTACCAATTGGACCTTATGCATATGGTTTTATATGTTATGATGTATAATTGTTTGTCGATTTTTAATAAAAAATAAATAAATTTATGCAGTAAATTCGACAATGAAAATTAGGGATGATAAAAGAGCTATTTCTTAATAATGACCCGTCTAACTTCCAAAATTATATGGTTATTCATGGAATACTTCATAATTTCTTATTTTTTATAATAAAAATTTAAAGTATAAAATGTAATTATACATTTATATGCATATATATATATAATATTACATACAAGTATATAATTAATAATATAAACCTCACTTGAGCGCACTGGGAGTGAGTCCCCTTCGCCCAAATTGAAGGAACCCTAAAATCTTCAATTCATTAGACGTTAGATAAGAAAGCAAAGCAAACAATGTCTGTGGGCAATCGTTTCGGCGCAGGAGTCTGATCTGTTTGTTTTGCCGAATTTTTATTTTACTCTTATCATGGCTCCGTTTCTGCGCAGGAGTCTTATCTGTTTGTTTTCCAGGCATTCCTCTTTGCTCTGTAAATCCCATGTTCCTCTCTCTCTACATTTCTCTACTGACAGCGGAAAACATCGATTAAACACGCACACAGTTTCTGAATTCTTGATGCAAAATCACCATTTCTCTCCCGAAGCGGCTTCAAAGGTTGGCTCTGTTCTAACTCGGCTGAAAAACTTGGAAAATGCGGATTCTGTATTGTCGTTCCTCAAAGAAAGTGGCTTTTCCAACGCCCAGTTGGAGAAGACAATCAAGCTTTTCCCGAATGTCCTCTCGGCTAATATTGAGGGAGCTATCAAGCCCAAAATCAGGGTTTTCCAGGAATTGGGCTATAATGCTGCTGAAATTGCTGATATGGTCTCGAGGCGCCCGTTTGCCTTGGCTTATAGCACGGATAAAATTGTCTCTTCAATAACTCTGCTGAAGGGCTTGCTGGGATCCAACGAGGAAGCAGCCAAATTCTTTACGACGGCTGGCTTGTTCATTGGTAATCTAGAGAAGACATTGGTACCAAATATAGAATTCTTGAAGAACTATGGCTTACCTGCAGATCGAATCACTGTGGCCATTCGGAGAAGCCCTCGGCTCTGCTTGCTTAAGCCAGAAAAATTGAGAAAGATTGTAGAAAAGATTGATTATATGGGGCTTGATTGGAGCTCTGGGATGTTTGTTCATGCTCTTATTGTTGTTAGTGGCATGGCAAATGAGACTTGGGAACTCAAGCTGAAGACATTGCGGGAATTGGGGTTTTCAGAAGATGACATATTAAGAGTGTTTAGGTATATACCAATGGTGTTTAGTAAATCGGAGGAGAAGATGAAGAAGGTTACAGAGGTTTTGCTTGAGACAGGGAAGTACGATATGTTGTCTATTATAAACAGCCCAACTGTATTCCTATACAGCATTGAGAAAAGGCTTAGGCCAAGGCTGAGAGTTTTGAGTATATTAGAAGAGAAGAATCTAATTGAGAAATGGCCTTGTCTTGGAACATTGCAATCCAAGACGGATGCTGCATTTTTTGAGAAGTTTGTTGCCCCTTATTTAGATGTAGTTGGGGAAGTGTGGACTGCTGTTGGTGGCAAAGGGAAGATGAATCTTGAAGAGCCTTGATTATGTTACTGGTAATTTTACATCCCCCGCGTTTGCATACAATTGCGCTTGGTCATAAATGAAACATTCAACAGGTAGCATTCATCTTTAAATCTCCATATAGCTGCACTTACTGAATCTGTGTTGTAAAGAAGTTACTTATGGAGAGACCTTACAATGTCGTTATTTCCAGCACTTATCGTTTAGTTTTGAGGACACGGTTAGTTTTGTTATCACCATTTTTTATAAGATAGTTGAAGAAGTTTCGCCATGGCAATAGGACTGGTTGCTTTTTCTCATTAGTTTTAACAGACTAACTGGCTAGTGAAGTTTCGTCTCAAGGGCTTGCTAGGATCCGATGAGGAAGTGGCTAAGTTCTTGAAGAACTCTCTCTGGGGGGTTGTTAAGTAATCTAGAAAATATTTTTGTACCAAATGTTGGTTTTGTTGTATTGGAGGAGAAGATTGCCGAGGTTTTGGTTGGGATGGGGGCGGGGGGGGGGGGGGGTATGATTTTGCGCTGGCCAAGGCTGCAAGCGTTGTGATTAAGAAAATGGCCTCGACTTGGAACATTGCATACCATATCAGATGCTAAGATTTTGTGTTTATGTTCGTTGTCATTGAATGTTTTATCCACAGGCTATGTTCATACAAGTTTGAATCTTCCATTGGTAAGAAACTGCCATTTTTGCTTGAATTACATCCAATGATGTAAAAATAAGTGATGCAGCAAAGGCGTTCTAAAAACATAATTCCCTTGATTAAAAAATAACATAAAAACTCGAGAGAGAATAGGGAAACCCCGAGCTTCTTCCTCTTATATCAAAATCCAACGTCTGCTCCAAGAATGACTCCTATATACAGCCTGAAAATTCAGGAAACTAAAATAAAGGCAGAACTATATAAAAAAAAATATGGCACGACTTGTCTTTATCAAGCCCAAGTCGATCATGTTTTACCAACAATGTCATTGCAGCTTCATCTCCCTCAATGAGAAACTCAGTTGTCTCCAATAATCTCCAAACAGCAGCAACAAGTCACTCAAAGAGCTCATCGTCCATCATCATGAGCACTGTTCTAAAAGCAGGCAATTCTTTAATCTGATTCTTTTGATCTAGAATCCTTAAAACTTGCAGCCTTGGCTTATACCTTTTCTCAATGCTGTACGTAAATACAGTTGGGGCATTTACAATACACGGCATATCATTCTTTCCAGTCTCGAGCAGAACTTCTGTAACCTGCTTCATTTTCTCCTCTGATACAGTGAACACACCAGAGGCAAATATCTAAACATTCTTAGAATGTCATTTTCCCACTGTTCTTGTTGAAAGTTATTATACATTTAAACATCCTTTTATTCTATAATATGGGTCCATCGAAAATGAGCAATTCACTGCAAAACTATGTAAACCAACAATTCTAATGGATTTGAAATAAAAAAACGAAATTTATTCCAATTTGATGTCATCAATGACATTTTCAGATCAAAAAGGATGCTCCACACGAGTGTAATATTATCATGAAGCAACACCAGCTGGAATTGTGTTCGGCCAATGCAAGAACTGTGAAGAAATTGAAGTTCTCACACTTCACCTGATAATAGCTTTGCCTCCTTATATTTTGTGCTGCAACTGCTTCTCGAACAAATACTCAATCCTTGCATGGAAGATTGACAAATGCTGTTGACTTGACAGTTTCTTACATGATCATTCGCTTTGTCGGTACTACACTAGGCGCATCTCACAGGCGACCTTTTGCTCGTTCAGTAACCGTAACTGGGCTCTTCCTTCTCTTTTAGGATAAGATCATTGTTGGTCCTGTAACTTCACTTATCGAGAACTGCCCGCTGATGGCTCAATCATCTACCATCCATTCAGTCTGTCTCAACTTCTCTCTCTCACAGGAAGGCTTCACTTGCTAGTTCAGTAATCGTGCCAGGGGTTTTCCTTCTCTTTAGGATAAGGTTGTTGTTGGTCCTATCACTTCACTTATCGAGAACTTCCCCCTGATGGCTCAATCATCTACTATCCATTCAGCCCGTCTTGATTTCTCTCTCTCAGGCAGATGCTATACTAAAATGAGGCCATGTTACAAACAAGAAATTTGCAATTTTAATAAACAGAAGAGGCAACACCAAAGCGAAGGCATGTAGGAGGTGTGATATTGACAACAAGAGCAAATAAACACAATGGACACATAAGTATAGTTATAAACCAGATAATTCAGCAATCAGTGTTCCACCATATTCACATGTATAATCTAGTAATGCAAGAAACCAACATCATTCCTATTATGGTCTAAAAGCCACAAAATCGAAATGGGTCATGTTGAGTTACCTGATGCCATACGGCTTAACCAAAGCTCTTCAAGTTTCACCTCCCCTTGGGACCAACAGCACTCCACACTTTGGCGACTTTATCAGAATAAGGGGCAACAAATTTCTCAAAGAACCGCGCATCTGTCATCGTGTGTAATGTTCCAAGACTAGGCCACTTGCTAATCAGTTTTTTCTTTTCAAGAATTCTTAAAACTTGCAGCCTAGGCCTATACCTTTTCTCAATGCTGCAGTGAAATACAGTAGGAGTGTTTATGATACACGACATTTCATATTTCCCGGTCTCAAGCAGAACCTCTGTGACCTGCTTCATCTTCTTCTCTGATACAGCAAACACCGTAGGCGAATTCCTAAACATCCTCAATATATCATCTTCCGTTAGCCCCAACTCCCGTAAAGTCTTCAACTTGAGCTCCCATGTCTCATTTGTCATCCTACTAACAACTCTCAGAGCATGAACAAACATCCCAGAACTCCTATCAAGCCCCATATGATCAATCTTTTCTACAAATTTTCTCATATTTTCTGGCTTATGCGTGAAAAGCCGCGTGTCTCTCCTAATGAAATAAGTGATTCGCTGAAGGGGTACACCACAGCTCTCCAGGAATTCAACATTTGGAACCAAAGTATTTTCTAGATTACTTAAGAACATCCCAGTTGTCCCAAAGAATTTAGCTGCTTCCTCTTTGGATCCTAGCAAGCCCTTCAACACAGATAATGACGAGACAATTTTATTCACACTGTAATTCAATGCCAACGGATGCCTCGAGACGATATCAGCAATTTCAGCATCATTAAATCCAAAATCCTGGAAAATCCTGATTTTGGGTTTGATAATTCCCTCAAGATTAGCCGAGAGGACATTGGGCCAAGACTTGATTGTCTGCTCCAACTGGGCATTCGAAAAACCAGATTCTTTGAGGAATGACAATACTGAATCGGCATTTTCTAGGTTTTTCAGCCGAGTTAAAGCAGAGCCAAGTCGGGAAGCCGCTTCAGCAGAGAAATGGTGATTGCGAATCAAGAATTCAGAAACAGTAAGTGAGTTTATTAGCTGTTTTCCACTATCAGTAGAGTATAAAAATGAGAAAGTAACATGGGATTTGCCTACAAAAGAAGAATGCTTGGAGAACAAACAGGTTAGACTCTTGTGCAGAAACGGAGCCGCCATCATAAAGGATCAAATCTTTAATGAAGGGTTCTTCCACAGCTTGAAGTTGCACGGAGAAAAAAGTTAGCTTGTGTGTAAATTGAAGACTTAGGGTTCATTAAATTTGGGGAAGGATGCTTCCAAATTGCAGCCCAACAAACATCTTACACTCCACACAAAAAATTAAAATATTTTATTATTTTTTTTACACGCCAGACAAATGGACAAATTTACCCTTTTCTTAAATCAATACACAAAATATAAAAATGAAAAAAGAAACGAAAAGGAATGGGCTGAGTATGGGACAAAGCTATTGGGCCTTAGAATGTAAACTAACTGGGCCATGAAGCCCAAATTCAGAACTAATTGGGCCCATTTTCACGTGCAATAAATCGGCCCAACTCTAATCAGTCATAAATCTCAACTTAAGTGCCTAATCATTTTATTTTTCACCGTTAGGTCATAAATAATTGATTTCCAAGTAAAATTAGCAAAAACAAAAATTAACCCAATTTAAATAATGATGAGATTAATATTCTTGAAAATATTAAAATAATACTAATACTAATAAATATATTTTAAAAATTCATTGTTATGCAGATGTCCCTATTTATCTTTGGGAGTTAATTTAAATTTTATTTTGTCGCAATTACCTTTAATGCACATTTATCGAATGTAGCATCTACAAGACTAAAGTTATAACACATTTGATATACATAAAATTTTACATTCCAAATCTGGTAACTGTACGATTACGCACGGATCAAAGAGTATTTAAGATAAATTTAAATGCGACAACAAGAGATTTGTCGAGATTATCGAAGACAAATTCAAATTATTTTAACCCTAACATTTCCTTGTAGCCCATTACCCCTTACACTCTTTTGAAGGTGATCAAATGGCTCTTTTAACTGTTAATTTATGTAACTTTTCTTTTAATATATCTAGTATTAACATTCAATTAATTTAGCTTTGCTAAATAACTTTTTTTATTAAGCAAAGAAACATCATTAGAGAATTTAAATTTGTATCTCTTTGACGAATTCAATTTAATTTAATTCCATAATTACAATTTTTTAATAGTGTAGCTCATAAAAAGATTTTCTCATAATTGAATTTTCTTTAAAAAATTACAATTAAATGACAAAAATTCTCTTAATTCTTTTCTTGATAATATTTCCTACCCTCAAAACATAAACGGAGACTGTAGAAGTTCACATTATTAACCATCTTTCAAAGGAACATCAAATAAGATTAGTCGTGTTATACTTCAATACCCCATCATTCGCCCACACAAAAATATAAAATAAAATGAATAAATAAAAATCCCAATTATTTCAAAAAGAAAAATAAAGAATTACCCCACTAGTAATTATTTTTCAATCTATCTACATGTATTGTTTAAGTTACTGTCTTGTACACAAAATGCATTGATCTTCTTACACTTAAATGTGATGACCTAACTCGAAAAATCTAAAGATCTCAAGAATTTGGCTTATGACATTGTCCCCTAGCAGATTTGCCGCATGCACAAAAAACATAGTACTTTTAGTTAAAAAATATTATTTTTTTATGTAAAAGTTATATTTTTATATTGTTAAAAAATTTAATTTTTTCGTGATAAAAATGTTACTTTTATTTGGTTAATTACAAATAATTTAGTTAAACTCATAATTTTTTTCTGCGAAAAGTGATACTTTTATCTTGACAAAGTTACTTTTTGAATGTTTTAGCATTTGCGAGTTTTTTGCTATTTTTTGGGTGCAGCGGACTCATTGTATGTAAAAAGAATTATGTATTTGGTGCATATAATGCTTTGTGATATCTTTCTACCATCTTTCATAAACGGAGGCTGTAGAAGTTTAATTTAAAAATATACCTCGATTTTGTTTCGGGTTTTGGATTGACATTTCCAAAACCGTCAGTTCACGTTCAAAATCATAAGTTTCGGTTATGAATCGACATTTCCAACAATAAAATTTAAAAAATAACAAGACCATAAAACTAAAAACCAAAACCGTAAAACCGATAATTTCAAAGTCTGAATTGAAACCAATAAAATCATACCTATATTTGCTTCAAGCTCGCACAAAATCAATTAAAAATTAAACCAAATAATTAACCCAAAATCATTTAAAATAATGACTTTATTTAAAAGGTGCACTTTTGTATTATCTTGAAGAGTAATTTTGGGAAACTTTGAAAGTAAAAAATAAAAAAGAAGTGAGTAGGTCTCCTTGGAAGCATAAATAAATCCATGGCCTCTCCACCTCATACAATGAGCCAAAATTGCTGGTAGACACCTCATTTTTAATTTACAAACTTAAATTCTCCTCCAACAATTAATAAATACATTATTTTGCATTTAAAGATATCTAAATTTAAATATTTATATGTTTCATCCAAAATGAATATTTATTTTTTACTTGTACTTTCTCTTCCATGCATAATTTGTAATTTATAATATAATTTTAAGTAAAAATTAATATTTTAAAATAAAAATTATATTTTCTTCATTTGTTAAAAAAATTAATAGATATAAATCTAATATTAAAATTTTAAATAAAAAATCAATTTGATATATTTTACCTCAAAATAAATTAAAAATAAAAATGTTAGTTGTACTTTAACAAATTTTTAATAAATATTTCTCAAAATCAATTTATTTAATAAGAAATTAACACACATATATATAGTGAAAAAAATATAAAAAAATATTCTCTTTATCTCTTTTAAAAATTAAAATTACTAAATATAGGTATAATATTAAAGATTTTGAAAAGAAGATTCAAAACAAGAAAGAAAACGTTATTTGTATCTAATATAATATATAAAAACTAATTTATCCTTTTAATTATTAGGAGTGAGGAAAAAAATATTAATTTTAAATTACTTTATTATTATTTGGATTTGAGGAGCAAAAGCAGTCGAAAATGTGACGTAATGTCACTTTACTGCTTGATGGCGGTTGGAAATAATGACGAATTTAGGTGGATTGATGACGTCAGCATACTACAATAATTAAAATATTCCTATTCAGATTCTAGCCGACCACGTATTACAATTTATTTTTTTTGTTACTACAAAAAATATATATTAAACAAAGAAATAACACCTTTTCACGCTATTAATTTATTTTATTTTTCTTTTTGACTATATTATTTGGCTTAATGAGTGATTGCAAAACGTGTCTCTCTCTCTCTCTGTATATATATATATATATAATAGGATCGTTCTAAATAAATCGTGTTTAAATTTAAGTTTTTAAAATGTTACTAAGTTTGAAATTAGTTGACTCGAGTTTGAATTTTTTTTAGTTAAGTAGAAGTTTTTCAATCAAATAAAATCTTATGTTTTGTACTCATCGAGTTTGAGCTTGAAACCTTCTTTATATTTTTATGAAATATCGAACGATGCTTAAATTTGTTTTATATATTTCTTGAAACGAACAACAAGCTTTCGAATAATAAAAAGAATCAGGTGCAGAATTGACATTTGATGCCAATGTATAAATTGAGTAGATATGTACATGGTTTCAATTTTTTGGTTTTTTTTCTTCTTCAAATTTTACTATTGAAATAACAGAAGCGACGGTTTTGGCACTAAAAACGAGTCGGCGAGTTTTTTATTTTGATTTAAAATAGCATTAATGGTTAAACCAATCATTAACCGACGGTTGCAGTTTGAAACTGCAACCGTGCCATGTCTCTAAATTGAGGAACTTATTTGTCGTTTTTTAAGAAAGGAAATTTGAGCTGACGTACTAAAACACGTGATATAATATAATTTAACTTTATTACATAACTAAATACTCACTCATCGTTTTTGACACATTGAGTTTCTAAGCAAATGGATTTACAAAATTCGATGTAATTACATGACATGATACAACATTCATCTATGTTGGTATTAATAATTGATCGATTATATAGTTTATTATTATGTAATATATCTTGTGCGTAAGATATTTCAAATTAGTTTCATCGAATTGATTTGACTTATCGAGTTTTTATTTTTAATTTAAATTTGAATAAGAAAGTTCAAACTTGATTTTTGAAAAAATTATATATTTATATTATGTTTTATATATATAATAAATTCTAATGCTAGTTGTTTGTAGCTTAAGCTTTGTTATAATTTCATTTTCTTATAAATCATTTATGTTTTTCAGAAATTGAAAAGTTACTAAATAATAATTAACTATTATATTGTCATTTCATGTAAAAAAAATAGTAAACAAATTAATGAAAGAGAGAATTAACTTAATGAAAATAAGTAATTATTTTTTAGAGAATAAACTTAATGAAAATAAGTAAAAATAGTAATAATTAACTATTATATTGCCATTTCATTTATTGTCATTTGAAAATTCAATTTTTAAGAAATAATTAATAAAAATACTATCTTTGGTTAAATTAGAGGACTTTGATTATTTTAGCAAGAATAGGTTAACTTAGACATCCATTGTATATGGCATAAATTAGAGAACTTTGAATATTATGCTATTTATTATTTATTTTTTATAAAATATTTACTTCTTTCGTCCCGAAAAAAAGAGTTAGAGATGTATAAGTTATACAGACACGATATTTTCTTGGGACGAAACGAGAATTATCACTTTGTTTTACTGATTTTCATGCTTTAATAGGAAGTAAAATAAAATAATTAATATAAGGAAGTAAAGAGTTTAACAAACCTAACAATCTTCGGTGTATATAGCAATGCAATGTAAGATAATACAAAATAACCAACTCGGATACAAAACTCACCAGACACTGTGTGAATACAGCCATAGCTGTCACTGCCAAGGTGCCACCCAACCCACCCCCGACCCCATGCAAACCTCCATAAATACCCAGTTCAGTACTGCACGGAACTGGTGGAAATATCTCTCAGTTCTTGATTCACTGGAATATTTAATCTCCACATGCAGTATCAAGAATTGGGTGACTACATCGGTGCAGAAAGCTGCATCGATTTCAAAACCGATGTAGCTGACGTCATCTCGCATGGCGGGGCAGGAACGGACCGCCATCGATGTCAGAGGCGGAGGGACGGGGCGGAGAGGGAGTACCCGCCGGCCATCCCGTCGCTGGTTATGAAGAAATACAGCACGAGCGATGGCAGGCTGGTTATCAGGGAGGAGAAGGTGAAACGCCGCCGCGAATACTTTCAGGCCCACCGCTCCAATGGTCGCCTCCTGCTTAATCTGGTTCCCTTCGACGACGCCGTCGAGGAAATCTGTAGTGAAGGCTGTGCTGAAGACAACGGAGAAGAGAGTTTCGATTTGCCGGATAATGCGGAGGTTTCTCTCGAGGAAATCAACGGTGGGAGTGCGTGGATGGATGATCCGACGGCAGACGAAGTGCATTCTGGGAGCAGTAAATATAATGGGATCGGAGTTAACCCTTGCGGTGGTTGTGTGGTGGAGGTAGCTGTGGCGGTGGCAGTGGCTGTGGCGGAGTTCCGGCCGCCGGTTCTTACATGAGAGCCGTTTCGATTTCTAGTTTTTTTGTTGCAAACCCTTTTTTTGCCTCCTTTATTTTATTATTTTATTTTATTTTTTGTTTTGGGATATGAAAGGATGTATTTTACCATATTTTAAGAAAATTAAAAAGAAATTTATGTATTTTTCTTTTAAAGATTTTTTTTAATTAAAGAAAAGAAAAATATTCGTCCAGCTAATTTAAATCTATATCCGATATATTATGTATTAAGTATTTTTTATAAAATATATATACATATTTATATAAATGTATGATGAAAAATAGTCTATGCAAAACTCAATTTTGTTGTTTCATTGATTGCTAATCAAAATTATTAAATATTTAATTAATTCTTAATCAATCCTGTAGAATATTATAAGAGATATGTCATTGTCAATTGACGGCCCCAATCATTGGCTTATGATTTCTATTTTTCGTCTTGGTACAAACAACAATGCACAACGTACGTAAGAAGCTTCAACAAAATTAGAAGTTTCTTTAATTAGGGGATTCAAAAACATTAAGTTAAATCATTAACACCATACTAAATTTCGATTATTGCATATTAACAATAAAAATGTAATATAAATACGCTATCTATCTCAAACTAAGTGTTGTTTAGCACAAATTTATTGTTATGAAATAATTATCGTTTTAAAATTTTAAGATGTTATAAATAAAATTTGGATAGAAATTGGTCGTTAAGAATATAGAGAGAAATACAACTTATAAGAAAGACGACTGAGATTTATCGTTGAAATGATAAATGTCGATGTAGGAGTGTTTCGATGTTTTGTTTCAAATTATATATATATGTGTATGTAACAATTTGTTTTTATTTTATTTTTTAGTTTTGGGCAACTAAATATTATGTGCAATTGTTTATCTTTTTTATAATTAGATTTAAAATATTAATAATAAAATGCAATTGCCAGCTGGAGTAGCTCAGTTGGTTAGAGCGTGTGGCTGTTAACCACAAGGTCGAAGGTTCAACCCCTTCCTCTAGCGAATTAAATTCTTAAATATTTTTAATTAAGTGTAATTTTTATTATTTATTCTTAAACAGGTCAGCTGAACAACATTGCACACCACATTAATTCTACTAACAAATTTTAATATTTATTTATTTATTAAAAATTAAAATTATGTATATTTTTAATTTTTAAATAAATGTATTTATGTCATTTACATTATATATAATTTTATCAGTAAAATTAATTTAGTGTACAAAATAAATTTAGTGGTGGCTTTTAAAATATCTTAAAAAATTTATCACAAAATTCTATAAAGACTTATAAAAATAAATAAATTATTATAATTAACAATGTACAAATCTATATATATATATATATATATATATAATATATTACCTTTCATATTATATAAAATTAGAATAAATTTATTTTTTAAAACAATTATTATAGGAGTTATCAGATTGATCCAAGGATTATGTTTCTATCCTAAATAATTATGTATATTATATAGACATGTCACACTCTCAGTTCCGGTTCCAATTCAAAATCACTGTTTCTGATTTTTCCAACAACTTCAGCTGCAAAATTTGAAGAAAAAACAAAAAAATAACCCGAACCATAGTTTCAAAATCAAAACGAAAACCAACTATATGCCTATTTGATTTCAGTTCCGGCCCACAGATTCAAAACTGACAGTTTCAAAACGAATGGAACCGTGCCCATGTCTACATTTATAAGATTGAGAAAATGATGCACAAATCTTTATTTAAAAAAAAATAATATATATATATATATATATATATAACCTTTAAGTACGTACTTGAATTCCTAAATAATGAGGCCTCAAATTAAGTCCGACCGTAAGCCCAGTGACTATATAGGCTTCCGCCCTTTTACCCCCTCTAGTCTGTCCCAAAGTTCTTGTCCTCCAAAACATGATAAGAAGCACAACCAATTCTCTATTTTATTGGTACATAGAGCTGGCAACTCAGGATGCCCAACCAGAATCGACGGGCCAAGGCTCACATCGGACTAGTTAACTTTTGGCCCGGTCCATAGATGTATTTTGAATTGAATGTTGATCGCGCCGGCCCACAGGCCGTCGGGCTCTTGGGCCATCAAGGAGGACCAAATGAGCTCAAAAGCATTTCATGCCTTAAAATAGTAGTTCACCGTACCCAACTCTAGGCTGTTGAGGCCGGGCCAATTTTGCCAGCTCTATCAATAAATACCACGTGTATAAAAAACAAGGGAAGAAAACCCGACATTGGAAATGGCACGGTTTCGACTACAATGCAAAGTTGGCAAATTTCACTATACATACACAATGCAACTTCAAGATTCACAAATACAACACAACATCAAACAAGACTCTATCTGCAGTGTTTCCACATTTTATGTTGTTTCCTCCTTTCCCAATTCAGATCCTATGAGTACTCTTTTGAAGTCCCATGATGTAATAGTTTTGAATCTATAGTATTAACACGTGTAGTATTCTAAATGCAATCAAGAACCTGTAATACAAATATATGGGGAAGCAGAAAAGAATGCTCGGAAGCAGACCCGTTCCGCTCGATATGTTACAAAATGGAGCAAAAGCACCCTCCTTTCTTCTGGGAATTATCCTGCAACTTATCTGTAACAATAAAGTTTTCCGAATCAGTAAAGGTCTACGATGCTAATGGTATATCGCAATTCAAATAGTATGTATTTTACGAGTCATCTGATCATCTATTTCTTGATTCAATCTTTTTTGAGTGAATATTTTTAGCAATCAATAAAAATATGACGTGGTTGAAGAGTATAAATCAAACAAATTAGATTAGCAGAGGAGACAAGGAATTCTCCAAGAAAGGAAGCACCAACTGTGGATCATTGCCTCCCTATATCCTTGTCTATGTTTTATTATACAAATACTGATATTTTTATCGGTATATTCCCCCCGTTTAAGAAGTAACCTTAGAAACGATGAAAGCCACTATTTCTTTATGTCTAGCTCTGCCCCTGCCAACAATCAATTGTAACCGTTGTACATTGAAATCAGATTGGAAATCGTCCTTTCAACTTAAGAAATTCGTTAATAAATTATAGAAATCCAATTATGCATGCTCTTGTTCTTCTGTTTAAGTAGTTCCACGATTTCCTCATACCCTAACTTGAAAATTCAGATTTTTAATGCATGAACATAATAAGTATTGCACCACGTTGAAACAAGAACCTTACCACTATTTTTATCAGGTACAGGAGGACGCACAACAACGTGCATGGTGATGACGCCTCCAGGAACTTCACTGAGAGGAAGTCGTGATTCAGCAAGTGTTCTGTTGTTTTCAAGTATCCTTCCCGCATTAATTAGCTTTATATCGTTGATGGATTTAGGCCCGTTTTCTTTTTCTGCAGTATACAAGTCTCCATTAGGACAGTGAGTAATCATCAAGCAATAAAACAGGAGAGATGAGATAAAATTCAAACAATACCGTCGTTTTAAAAGTAAGAAATATGTAGTGCTCCATAGGCAGACACTATGAAAATGACATATACTACATAGTTGTGAGAAACTATCTTTTATCTCTATTTTCTCTCTCTGGGAGTGAGGGGGGGGGGGGGAGGTTATTGCTTTTGATTTTGATAAACAATAGCCAAGTTTGAAAAACATAAAGCATAAAACAAATATCCATAGCCCTCTCTCTATCTCTCACACACACACACACAGTTACACAAATAGTTGAGAGCCTTCTTGAATTTCAAGCCAGAAGGATGCCCAGTAATTCCATGTCCACTTAAAACAAGTCCACAAGTATAAATTGGCAAATTTTCATGATTTGAAGTATGATAACTTGATTCTTTCGTATGGAGACATTATGATCAGCGTATATTCAGAAGTCAGAAATGGAACGGCAGAATTTTAAGAAAGATCAAAAGCCGCCAATATAAAAATCATCGCAGATGGTGATCTATGTTGGTAATTAAGTGACACTTAGATTACAGCTAACACCTTAACACCCAAATTCACCCTGATCAGGTGCCCTACTCGTATTTGCAACGCTATATACTGTGTGTGGCCACAGTATGTAATAAACCTACTATCCGCATTTGTTATGGCTTCTATATGAGAGAGAATGTAGTTAGTATCCTGATGAATTCTTGGAAAATTGGCAACAACTTCTTTCATCAAAAGAACTCAACCATTCGATAAGTTATGGTAAATAACTTAGTTCTGTTATGTAAATAGACAGAAAACAATTATGAGAAACAATAAAAACATGAGATTTGATTACACATTTCCTTTTTTTCACTATCGATTTTGAGATATCATACAATTACATAGAATGAGTATTTATAACGAAAAGGAAAGCAACTGTCCTAAGTTGGATCGCGAATAAAGTACCTCCAGGTTTCATAATCCAACAAATTCCACCAACATAAAGCAAAACAATAAGTGTTTTCATGAAAGGAGAGTAAACAGTATAGGCAAACTGAAACTATTATATAAAATCATCTACGATTATTTGCTGCACGAATCAACGCTTAACATAAGAGTCAAGAACTAAAAATTAAGCAGAAGCAGTAAAGAACAAAAATCGAATTGTAATAAACTGCTCAATTCATCAAAATTTGAAGTAATATATGATACAGATTCATAACCTTTTGGCCATTGTGCAACAATCTTTTCCTTAAGAGATGTCACAGTTGCACTAGAATCATACTTGCTTGGCCCAATGTCACTACCATCAGCAAGCCTGAATTTGAGTTCAACCAATTCATCCCCACCCATATTTGAACAAATCTTCAAATACTTATAAACCTAAAATATTCTTACAACCCACAAATCAAACCAATTCCAGCACCACTATAACCTCCAAAAGTTAACAAAATGTAAATTCAAGAAAGTTAAGACCATAAATAAAGATCCCAGATAAGAACTCAAAAGACAGCCTATGGAAACTGCCCAGAAATCAAGAAACACAAACAATCAACTTCCAAATGAAGAGGGTTTCTCCAGGAACTCAGATCGAAATCACTGCCAAGATTTCTGACAATCTTATACTACCAATTTTGGATTTCTTGATGGGTCACGGATGAGGAAAGAAACATATGTATGAGGGTTTTGGAACTCAGAAATTCAGACAAAGGTTGGTAATAAATGGATATCAATACATCATTAGGTGAAGAAGAAGAAGAGGAAGAAACTTCTATGGTTTGATATAGAAATCAATTAAGAAATCATTAAGATACAAAAACTCCAGATATGGAAGAGGTCCAACCAAGATTCTTTTGCCTGAATCTACCAGCAAAATGTTAAATGATTTTGATTGAGACATGTTTACTGTGGTAGGAAAAAAATGGAGCTGACGAAATTTGACTGGAGAAATTGCACCAAACCCCTCCATTTTTAAGGTATTTCTACTTTGAGCCATCATTTGCACCACATTTGTCGGAAACTCTCTCTTCTTTTGATAAATTATGGTTTGGAAGTTGTACATCAACTATCAATAAAAATTAGTACCTTCGTTCCATTTTAGCTGTAATTTTATGATCCCTTTATTGGAATAATTTAAATTTATTTTTAAGTTCTTGAATTATTAATTTTTGTTCCATTAAACCCCTGCTCTCGAATTGTTATTTTTCATTTCAATAAAAAAAATTAAATATCCTTTTATAGCAGCCCTTAATAAATATTATATTTTAAATATAATTATCATTTTTTTTACTCGTAAAAAATAATTGTATTATATGATTCTTCTAAGTTCTAAAAATTAAAATTTAAAATATCAAAATATAAGAAAAGTTATATCCAAAATATAGTGAAATTATATTTTGATGGTTTAAATGTAAAAAAATCATGTATAATAAATAAAAACTAAAGAGCTTAATTTGACTTGATAAAAGTATAAGGACTTAATAAAAGTATAATTTAAGGGTTTAAGAATAAATTATTTGTTTTTATTTGAAGAATCAAGTAATTTTTTATTTCTTATATTTTTACTTCAAGAATCTATAAGATTTATTTCAATATATATATATATGTGTGTGTGTGTGTGTGTGTGTGGGTGTGTGTGTTTTTGTACAATTGCATACTTAATTTTCTTCAAAAAAAAATGTATAATCGATTCAATGGAGTCTTATGAAATATTTTTTTAAGAAATATAATATTGATTCAATATATATATTATATTTATTTTCTGCATATAATATAATAAATAATTGGACAAAATAGGTGGAGCCCCACCTAAGCATTAATAATTTGGACACAACAATTATTTGAAAATTATTATATAATTATGAAGCGGTGGAAATGAGACACGTACGTGCTATAAAAGGAGCCGGTCACTGTTACATGACACGTTTGAATTATTGCGAGGCCACTACAATTTCTTTTTATTTTTATACTACCTCTGGTAAGATTAGCATTTCCATAAAAATAAAAGTTGCAATTTTTTGCATCCTCAAATTATTTAAATACCCTCCACAAAAATATAAATAAAATTAAATATTATTGCAATAATTAATATTCTTATATAAATATATATATATAATTAAAATTAACTTAAGTTTCGTTTATAACATTCTATCGAACATGTGAAGTAGCATTCGACAGATGTTGCGCAACACTACTTTAGTTGTTTGGTAGTTTGTTTCGAACAAGCCCTGACCAACATCATGTTTGTCCTTGTTCGACGTGGCTTGTCCAGATCCGAACACATATGAGTAGTTTTGTAATTAGTTCAAAATAAAAGGCTCGAAAATCGAACAAAATATAAAAAATATAAAAAAGAACACAATAAACCATCACAAATCAAGAATATAAGATATATATATATATACAAGAATATAAGATATATATATAAGATATATATATATATATATATATATATACAAGCAAAATTTCTCAACCTATTCATGATGTTCGATCGAAAATTATAATTTTTTGAAGATGTTCGATTAATTTGGACCACATCCTCGTTCTCTTCTTCTCTTATCTTGTTGTTTTCTTCTTGTTTTTTTTTTTTTTTTTTTTTTGCTTTTTTGCTTCTTTTTTTCCAATTAAAATGGTAAAATTATAAAACTAGAATATATTTAATTGAGGGTACCCTAATAAAATAAAAATAATAATATAATTAGCATTTGCAAAGTAAAGATTGATACCCTGCCAAAATATTGCACTGAGGATTATTATTAGAAAAATAATAAAAAAATATTTAAAATAAATAATCCTACAAAAAAATCCGCTAGAGGAAGGGGTTGAACCTTCGACCTTGTGGTTAACAGCCACACGCTCTAACCAACTGAGCTACTCCAGCAGATGTTTCATCTATTATTTTATTTTTTAATTATATTAATTCTTTTCCAAAAAAAGATCAATCCTCATGAATATTTGTTGTTCTACGTGCATGTACTAACTTAGCCACTCTAAATGACTTAAAGCTTTGAGAGATCTCAGCAATAAGAATTTCGGATGCATCTCGATTCTCTTCAAATTATTCAATAATAAAACCCTAGGAATTGCTAACCACGCCTCGACTCCATTTGGTTGTAACTTATGGTTAACTCATGCATCGACATCCACCTAGAGACCATCAAGACCTGTTTGTGGAGCCTCATTCTAAATATGACTTGTTCCGACGCTTATTTGAGTTGCTTTCATATAACAAATCCAAAAAGATGAAAGTATATTCAAACTTGCTGGCCCCATGAATCATTTGCATGCATTTCAATTGAAATTTGGTTATTCATCATGTACGAAGATCTCCCTAAGTAGTAAGATGTTTCATCCAAAGACAGGAGATGGACCCGATGCTTAATGATTTTTGTCAGAATATTCAGAGCCCACATCAAATATACAAGAAAAGAATTATGGGCATATAATATGATCCAATTTTCAGTCAACTTTTTTTCCAGAAAAATGGAAGAGATTAAATGAAAAAGATATGGATCAATGATTTCTACTATACATAGTTAATTACACCTCATTAATGGAGAACAAGATATCCAAGGGCGGATAACACCGCATAATTATAACATGACAATGATTCATCTATGGTAGAGTCACAAGCCAGCTGAAAATATGGCCACTGCAACAACTATTTACACGAAAATCGAAGCAAAAATTGGGCACTACGAAGGATGGTCCATCACATTGTCGGATGATGATTGGTTTAAGGATACCAACTTTTTGGATGATCGGACGTTCTTTAGTGTCATCTTGAGTTTCTGCCGCTCACCTTCCACCTCAGCGAACTGGAGGCTCAGTTGAGAGTAGCGATCGTGCATCTCGCGTAGTTCAGCCTCAACGCCGGCATGTCTTCCTTTGATTTCCAACATTTCTTTGATCAGCTCATTTATGTCTCTAAAGCTTTTGAAAACTGCTTCCTCGTCACCATGTTGTTTCAAGAATGAACTGAGACAGAGGCAAAGGAATACGTTAGATTCTGCACAGTCGGATATAAATTTGACCATATTCAACCTCCATAATAGATAAACATCTCCGTCTTTAGCAGATGCTTAATGTTGTTCAACCCTTGAGTTCCCAGACTTCAGGCGAATGATCAATGTAAGATAGCTTTAGTTGGGGTTGATGCACAATTTCCATAAACCGAGAAACATTTTGGATAATTTAAGGTAAGAGTTATCAACTAAGGTGGCAAATACCAATAGTTATTTCATATACTAAAGTTTAGAGGTTTATAGCAAGTGCGTTAACTAAAGGGTCGTCTCACAGACATTCTCGTAGAAGGGAAATGAGGTGCGTGTCTTGCCTCATATGAAAATTCATTTACAGTCACACACTATATATATGTATATATAATATAGAAACTGATTCAGAAGAATTCAAGTTTCACAGATATTGTAAAGACATACCTCTGAAATTGGATATTTGATTTATTCTTTGTCTTTAAGGCTTCAGCAAGCTCGATTTCCAAAGCAAGAACTCTTTCTAATGCATTTCCACCACTTGAAATCTCATCAAACGAAGGAAACATGCTTCTAAGCTCTTCATTTGCCTTCCAAAGGACAAAATAGGAAACAACCATAAGAATCTAAATTGTGTATCGATTATAATCACATGAAGCGCTCAGTGAGCTCACTTTATGCAGTTGCATGATTTCACTTTGCGCTTGAAAACTTGAATCCATATCATGGCCTATGATGAAGACCGTGTTTTCATTTTTCATCTTTTCCAGCTGCAGGAAAAAAATAGGACATAAATTTTAATGGAATTCGTACACAAGAAACTAATAGTAGAAGCATATTCAGGCTTAATCACATTTTACACTAACTGATCATTACAATCTTGTCCTTTTCAAGACAGGAAGTACCTCTTCATGTAAATGTTCAATGCTCGATCTCAACCTTTGGGCTCCCAAATGTTCGCTACTAACATGTAAGTTCCTACCATTGCTCTGTGGGAATGGTGCAGCATCCTGCAAGATTGCAAAAACCACATCAGATCTCTCTCTCTCTCTCTAATTTAACCAAGAGAAGAAAATAACTAGACACATCTTGCAAATCTTTGACATTATCTAGAATGAGAACAGTCAAGGTGAGCCTATTGGCAAAACAAATTTGAGACAATGGATTGAGGCAAAGATGAATTTATGAAGTTAAACCTGACTCATCTGCAGATGCACAGGTTCAGCTGACTCCGCACTTTCACCATCAAGAATTGATATAGGTTCAGTTGAATCTGCTTTTTTACCATATATGGACTCATTGCGCTTCAAAGAAAGAGGGAAGGAGTTTCCAGTTGACCCATTGAGATATTCATCCTTTTCGAAAAAAGTCTCAGATTTCAATTTCTCCAGTTGTTCCTTCACCAACAGAAGCTCAGTAGCTAGTTGAGTTTTTTCTGCCTCAAATTCTAGCAAAGAAGCTCCAAGCTTGTCCTTCTCTTCCTTACAGCACTCCAGGCTTAGTAATGCACATTCCAGCTCAGCATTTGCTCGGTCATAAGCATTGCTTTTTTCACGCTTTTCTGAAATTGCTGACATCAATTCTGACTCCAATGCCGAGAGTCTGACAGTGAGCTCCTCATTCTTCTTCAAGCTCACAGCCTCAGACTTCTTCCTATTTTCAATTTCATCAATTGCATCTTGCAGCTTCAAAAGCATCTCTTCCCCATGCTTCTTGGATATAGAAAGCTGTTGCTTTAGCTCTTGAACCTTAGTTTCACACTGTTCCTTAATAAAAGCAATTCTCAACGAATCTTGCACAGTAGCTGATGGTACTTCGGCTTCTCTTTTCTCACGAGCTACTGCACATTCAGCTTCGGCCTTGTCTTTAAGTTCCTTCAAATGGATAGATAAATTCTTGAATTCTGCTGTCTTCAAAACCTGTTCAGCTAACTTATGTGATACCTCATTGAACTGGGAACGAAGCATCAGCAATTCATCTTTGTATTCATCCAACAAAGTTATGGTAGTTGCCTGTTCATCAACTTTTCCTCTGAGCACTATAACCAAAATCTCCAATTCCTCTTTTGAAAGAGTCAGGTAATTGATTTCCCCTTCTGCATTTGTCATCATGTTTTTTAGCCGTTCTACCTCAGAAGCTTGCAGAATGCTATCAGTTGAAAAACGGGTTTCCATCATTGACAGCTTCCTCTTGCACTCTTCAAGTTGATCCCTGATCTCATCATTTGAATCTGAAAGAAACTTGTTTTCAGCTCCAGAAGCTTCTAAATCAGATCTTGAGCTTTCAAGACTTGCCAACAAATCACTTCTTTCTTGCCTCCAGTTAGCTTCACCTGCAAGGGTGTGATTCATCATAGACTTAGTATCATGATACCTTTTCTGAAGCTCTGTGAGACACTCCTCAGAGGACTCGAGCTTCTGCAGAAGTTCCTCAAGTAAGGCTTCGTACTGGTTTGAAACATAAATAAGCTTAACATCTGCTGCAAGCGAGTAATCAATCATCTCTAATAACTCACTTTCAAAACTAACTTCATAAGAACTATTTTTCTCAAGTTTTTCTATAAGTTCATTTTGCTGACCCAAATGATGAGCAAGTCTTGATTTCTCCATTTCAAGATCCGTTGCCCGTTGCCTAACTTGCAAGATTTCATCTTTTTTCTGTTCAAACTCTAGCAATTTATCCTGGTACTTGCTCAAACAAATAGTAAGATCCTGAACTTTCTCTTCCAGTTCGTCTTTGTGAGCTTTCTCATCATGCAACTCATCACGTAAAGATTCCAAAGATTCTTTCAGCTGACTGTTCTCACATGAGAGCTTGACAGATTCCTCAGTTTTCTCCTGTAAGTACAAAGCAAGTTCTTGCTTATCATGCATTAGCTCTGAAATGCTTAATTCATTCCCCCCAAGTTCTTCTGCCAGAGAATCCAAGCCCGAGATCTCCTGAGCAAGGTGGCCATTTTTACACGTCAGTTCTTGCATCTGATCTTCCAAAAGAGCAAGATCAGCCAAAAGTACTAGGTTTTGCTGGGCAAATTTCGCTTCGATGTCTGAATTCAATTGGAGTTTTTCCGCCACTGATTCAAGTTCAGCTTGGAGTTTGTCCACAACGGCATTCGACACACCTAGTTTAGTCCCAATATCTTGTATGCCACTTTTGAACTTCTGCTTCATTGTCAGAATTTCTGATCTGACAGCACTCAAGGACACATCAACATCGGCTTTCTCACTTTTCAAATTTTGATTCTCTTCCATCAGTTGACGATTTTTTACACACGCATTATGCTGGATTTCTTCTAGCTGCAAAATGGCTTCTTTTATATCCACACTATCCAAATTGACAGTCTGAAAATTAGGACAAAATTGCTTATTGTAGGAGGACAACAGATTGGCTAACTTATCTTCCACAAAATAGATATCTCCCTCGAGTTTTCCCTTCGAAGAAACCAACACGTCTAAATCAGCTCTAAGCATCACCAATTTTTCCTTTAAACGTGAGAATGCATTCGTTAGATTCTCATTTTCATGTGCTTCCTGTTTCAATTGAAGTGATATCTCTGCATTTTCAGCCAAACAAGCTGCATATTTGCTTTCATAACTTCTCATTTCCAACATAGTGCTTTCCCCATCTTTCAGCTTCTGATTAAGAAGACAATTTTCCTCGGAAATACTCAATAATCTCTCTTCCAAATTTTGATTTTGCAGAACCATGTCATTATGCTGGGAAATGCTACTAGACTTGAACTCATTAAGCGCATGAATTTCATCAGCAGCCTTCTGCAACCTTAACATTAAGTGATTTTGAGAAGCAGTTGAAAGTTCCAACTCCTCTAATAGTTCACTCATTCTTCCCTTCATGATTTTAATGTCAGCATCGGCTCCACACAAGCATTGTTCCAATGCTTTCGAGTATATATCCAAGTTCAAGTTAGTCGAATACATTTCAATAAGTTCTTCTTGAACCTTTTGATAAAGCTCTTCCTGCATCAAGAACGATCTCTTTAAGTCTTCTAAGATAACATCCCCACCCACAGATCTTTTCCTCAAACCCAAGTTCTGATTTTCAACTTGTGATGATTTAGTGACATCATCATCTTCGGAATTATGCTGTAACCTTTGATTACCTTGTGAATCTGGTTGGGAAGGCAAAGCCTGCTTAATGAGGTTTTCATTAGTCTCAAACATGGACAAAACCTGTGATGAAAGCAGCTCAAGGTCTTTCTGTAATTTATCCACTGCAATAGAGTAATTTAAGCGGGCCCTTCTCAGCGCAGCCTCTGAGGTTGTAGCCCTTCTCTCGAGCTCCTTCTGAATGGCTTCCATCTCGTGCCTCTCCTCAACAAATCGCACTATCTGGTGATTCATGTCTTCTCGCAATGATTCTGTTTCAGTTTTGCTCACAGATAAGGCATAAAGGCAAGTAGAGTGCTCGCTCCTCAGGTGCTGCAACTCTCCCACCAACCGCTTCTGATTTTCCTCGAGTTCTTGAATAAGGGCCTCGTAATAACATTCCATGTGATTCATTTTCCGGGTAAGAGCTTCCTTTTCAACTTTCGCATCATCCAACTCCCTTACTAGATCAAAAATTTGACCTTTCATTGCATCAATAGCACCTACCTCGGACATGGGAGGGCCTGTACTGAAATGGTGAAGAATGCTTGCAGGCTGACACAAATCCAAGCCCAGCACGTTTCCAGATACGAACTGCTCATCCTTGAATCGGCCCAGTTCCCTGATCTCCTTCACTTCTTCCCTTTCTAATGGTAATGGTGTCAGTTCACCATTTCCAAGTTTGAAATCCAGCAGAAGATTGAGCAGTGCTTCTAGCTCTAAGTAGATAAATTTAGTGTCACCATCATGAGGGACAACATACATTTTCTTCTGAAGATCCCTTATCCTGTCTTCCACTACAGAAATCCCATTTACAAATTGAAGCTGCTTGTTTCGAACCAAGTGATCTGCCTGATTATCAGTAGTTTCAACTCGAGAAATTTGAGGGCCAACTTTTATATCTTTCAGTCTGTTTATATCATCCTTGAACTTAAGGCAATCCGATTTCATGGCAGAGACCTCTTTCGCCAATTCTTCAGCGGTAGATATCTCAGCAGAAAGCTGGTGAGAAAACTTTTGTGTTTCAGCACCTAATTCATCAGCCAGGCTTTGCAAAGAACTCACTTCCAACTTAAGGTTGAAAAAAGATGATTCAGCCAATTCCAAGCTTCCTCTAAGTCGATTGTTCTCCTCACAGGCCACTGCCAACTCATTATCAATGGAATTGTCCGAGCCCCACCCCTGCGCTGACCCACTTGTCCCTTGGGCCGTTTTTTGATGATCGGACGAACATTCTTTCACTGTACATGGACTTTGACAATGAGAAAGCCCATGTAGATCAATTGATGCTGTACTTTTGAGGCTATCATACTCATGTGTGCTAGAAGTCTCGTGCTTCTCGGCATACAAACTTCCAGAAGTATTTGAAGAGCCATCAAGTCCAGCAGCTGAGTCTGCATATTCTTCATTCGGGTTCGCCTCTTCCTCAAGTGAAGAGAACTCACTAGCATCTGCTTTAAGCTTTAACCTTGCAGTAACCTGCAGAAGACAAGGAACAGAAAAGTTGAATTATCTGCGAGGAAATACTCAAGATTTATGCAGCCAAAAAGACAAATTTAATTTTAAAAAACAAAAGAGAAGAAGGGACCAAAGCAATGTGCTGAGAGACTGAACGCCCACAAAAGTAGGCCATTTTTCATATTCCAGATAAATTAAAATCAATCATTTAAGGTGCTAAACTGCAAGTCTAACATGACTCCTTTATTCGAGGATGGGTTATGGCATTCAGATGGGAGAGGGGGGGAGATGAGTAAATAACAATACCCTATCAGTCTGATCACTGGTGACTTCTTCAGAATGTGCCACTCTTCCTGGGACATTATGGCCTTGGCTGTCAACCCCTGATTGCAATCCCCTTTCTCTGAGTTCTCTCTGCTGCTCGAATTCCCTGGAAGAAACAAACTTATGTTATTTTAGATGATACCACCAAAAATCAAGATCAGTATTCCGCATAATGGTTCAGTACCTAAATCCAGTTTTGGAGGTCAGAAGCTGGACTGTAATCTGGAAGATAACAATGCAATCAATAAACATATCAAAGAATGAAATTTGAGCACATTAGAGAATAACAATTAGCATGACAACTCATACAACTTAGGTACGTACTCAGCAGATTCCACCCAAAATAAATAAATAACAGAAAGTAGACCAAAAGAGAAATAAATGCATGCTTTCAATGGCTATGACTTGCATTATCGCCAAGTGTGCATTGAAGAAACAACTAAAGAAAACTCTAGGAAAGAGGTGTGTTTTGGATGCAAATAGAGGGTCTCTAGCGATAAGTACCAATGAGCATTTGAATCACTAATATTCAAGAAGAAACGGAACCTTTCAAGCAATGTTGGGTTCCAATGTCATAACTAATTGAGGCAGTCGCTACGTGGTCCTCCGGATGTTTCATCTAGTCGAAAAATCATCAAGATTTGTCATTACCTTTTTTCTATTCATTAGTTTGGAGATCATCAGATTAAAAATTGGATTCAGGTATCAGAATTAGACTGAAGAAGTATTTCACTTTTATAAGTATAGGAAGCCTCTAATCTTATCAACTAATTAATTGGTGAATGCTTAAACAGAAAGTGCGAAGTTACAGAAAATTAACAGGCATATATCGCATTGGTCAATTTCTGTAAATTAGCTATGTTTGTCTTTTCTTACATGTAATACAGTCCCAAAATTGCATCCATTAAGGGGAAGTGTTATGGAGGAAGGCTTCAAAGCATCGACAAAATCAGCAAGGTTGATGGTAGCCTCACCAAGGATGCCAGCCCGTGAAGATCCCTGTAGAAAAAGGAAATTCAAGTGAACAACTCACATTTAACATTTTGAAAAGGATGGAAAATTATCCGATGACTTGTATCATAAGTGCTAGAAACGTCCATAAATCTTAAAAGAAATATCGATTCAATCAAGGAACTAACTACTAGCAGAAACTGTAAGGCAGTAAAGATAGCATGCTATCAAATCCTGCAACAATGCTTAACCGAAAAGTGATTCATGTATAGGCATGTCTTAGTTTTCAAGAAAAACGAAAATTGTGGACAGGGTTACGTTGATGATGAAATAGAAGTATGTGTTGGCATTTCAAAGTAGTTTACTGAAATTAATCCAGAAGCTTTTAAGCCAATACATCATTGGCTTATTTTTCACTGTATGCAAATCATAGAAATTGATTACATAGTAAGACTTTCAAGGTGTATGGGTCTCGCCTGATACGCAATTATGCATGAAACATTATGAATAACATTACAATTCAAATAGCAATCGATTTATGAAGAAAATTACTTATTTGGGTAAGCGAAGGAAGATAAAGAGAATCACTTTACAAATAGCTCGGGCTAATGTCATCATATCATGAAACTTAGCATGCATATAATTGCACAACCTAAAGACACGTACTCATGACCTACACTTTATTTATCAATTAAAGAGAGTGTGAAGCATAATTTCTTCTAAGGAAGATTTTTTATTTATATTTTTTTATAATTAAACAGCACCATTACCTCAGACATAATTTGAAGGTGCAAAAAATGTTAAAAATACCAAGTGACTAGAAAAGCAAAGAACCCGCATATCAGCATTTGCAGGCAACGATCTCTTATGCCATTTTCAATCAAAGAAACAAAAATAGTAATGCATAGTTTTATTAATCATCAACCCACACCTTGCTCGAACATTCTTTTCTGCGAGGGTGGGGGTAGTTGAAACAGAACAAATGAATATAACTTCTCTTGTGTATTTTGCCATATAAATAGTTTAATAGGATTCCAAATAAGATCAATGGTATCAACAAATTGAAGAGGCGTGCTAAAAAATTAATGCCATAAATGGGGCTTATCAATCATCATCTTTTATTGTTTCTGTTTTATGATGCTGAAAAATTAAGGCCAAATATGGAGGCAATGTGAGAGCTAAATTTATAAGAGAGCAAAGATAGATACAGTACCATGGCCACAACAATTTTGTAGAGCTTCTCATCATATTGTTTGCTTTTAGAATCTTGAAGAAGCCTTGTAGTTTCATAAATAGGATCTGCCCATTTACAATTTCCATTTCTTACATTTGCTTTGGTTGTTTTAGCTGTTGGCTTCCCGGAATCAGCCGGGATGAATGATATAAACAACTTATCCCATCCACTCTGTGGAATCTGAAACATCATGTAGAAAGCACCCCGTAAGTCATAGCAAAAACAACATGGTACAGGCCTAATTTCATAGTTTGGACTACTAGCGAGCGTTCTAAAATCCATTAATATAAATAAGGTGACAAGATTATAAAACTAGTGCAAACTTTGAGGAGTACTTAGAGAGTTCCAAGTTTTTTCAACAATCTCAAGCAAAGCGGACCTGTTCTGTTATAGGACATATGTATACAGCTCAAAGTTCAGAATCTTAAGTTCACTTAAAAGGGTGATGTTTGGTATGAAAACATGGATCAAGACACAAATGTAATGTACACAGGAACAGACTGATTAGGAAACAGAATGGAATTATTAAGGCATGTCATTTTTAATGCGACTCAGAAATAATAAATGAAAAAATATAAAAGTTTCAGGTTTTGCTTCTTGTATCTGGTAGATGTGAAAACAAAAATGGAAAACAATGAAATGGATAAGATAATAAACTTTCGTCTAATAAACACCTGAAAAAAATCCATGATTGCGAGAACTAGGATTTTTATCGTTCACAGACCAAACTAGGATTAACTCATCTATCTTCGCTTGCTCACAAGATACAACTGAGTTTATATTTAGTCCTAGTTTCAGAACATATATATTTGTGCCAACAAAAGGAGATATATGATTTAGTTGTAACTACACGAAAATTACAAATACAACTCAAATCTTATAGAGAAAAGGAGTACTTTATTATGTTATGCCGAAAATGAGACTCGGATAATCCTATTACTTTCTAGGGTAGGTTCTCATTATGCACAAGAAAAAATGCAACATTCTAGTGTAAAAATGAGAGTTTATATGGCATTATATGCTGAAAATGCAAACCATTATAGTCATAACGAGCATCGCTTGCATCATAATCATACATCAAACAACACGACAATTATTAAGTTATCAATATATGTTGCATATGCTACAGCTAAATTTCTTCTGGGTGGAACATAGTTAAATACATCTAAACTTCATTCAAATGCATACAGTTTGTCATAAAATTGCTGAACATCCACGATGAATATCAAAGGCATTATGCTCGAAATCCTGCTGGAGAGCCCACAAAATCAGTAACAACATTCTCAACCCTATTTCTTGATTCGATAAACCAATACAGAGCAACCCATTCATATCATATGCAACTAATGAAGAGCTCTATTTCAATCCATATTTCCACTGTAATCCTTAAATAGGGATGTATCCAAGTCATGATAGTTCAGATGACACATGGCACCACCATAGATTAATTTATAGCCAATTCAAAGCTAAACATATTAGCAGTTATAAGCATGCCTTACTCAATGCAAAGTTAATACACTTGCAAAAATATGTGGAAAAAAAGAAGAAAAAAAGACAGAAAAACTATGGATCATCAACCAATCGACAGAATCTTGAAAAAAACTAATTAAAAAAATGGTGTAGCTGCAGAAGATGAATCATATAAGGAATGAGCGATAGAAATAGCAGTCTATATTAAAGATCAAATATCTTAGGAGAAATCATACATGTGTGGCATGGAATTGGAGCCGAAAGACCACTTTCACTTTAGTCTTCTCAAGCTTCCACTTAGAAACCCTTGACATTATTCCACACCTTGTCTAAACAACATCTGCTAACAAAGCTTCCACTTAGAAACCCTTGACATTATTCCACACCTTGTCTAAACAACATCTGCTAACATTTGTGTGCGCCCAAACTTCAACAAAATGCGCAAACTGCAAAATGGACATTCCATGCAATGCGTATTATATATTTAGAGGATATTATATGCATAAAACCAAATATTATAGTCAATCAAATCAATAGAATGAAGACGGGAAAAAAAAACGCCATTCAAGCAGGCTAGGTACCAACAATTTTATTACATTCACATGAAAATCGAAGTGAAATAGACAAAAAAAAAATTGAATTGAGAAACCACAGGCTTAGAATCCTGCTAGTTCAAATGTTAGTAACCACTACAGAAACAAATTAATGGAGTTGTTCCACATTTTCAGAAAGAAATAACTTCAATATAATAATGGTCCAAGAAAAAGGAAAGCATGGATCTTTCGAAAATATGCAATAGAAACTCAAATCATAAAACACATCATTTAGGCATACATGAAACTAAAAGCAGGAAACAGCTTTTCTGAAATATAATGGGGCTCGCTATATACTTCTTAAATTGATTTACAAGCATGAAGACGGAAACTTTAAACAAAGTCTAGTAAAACGAAACTGTGAACCCCACAAACATTCCAGGATATCCTTGTAAACAGCACCAAAGATTAAATCAAAAACCCAACAAGACTCTTACTGGAAAGCCAAATCAAGAATCTTGAAAAATGGGATTCGAAGAAGCTGAAAAGGGCCTAATCAATTCAGCGTATGAAACTTTAATTGCTCCCAAAAAGTCCAACAAGAGACATAATTTAGCAGACAAATAAATAAAAAGTAAAAAGAAAAACACAACAACAGTAGCAATAATGCCACACTCCCATTTTCTGCATAAAAAATTAATAAAAACAATAACTTACTTGAACAGTTTATAATCTCAAACAGGTCACCTACTTCTCTTACAATGAGAGAAATGCCAGTACTTAAAAGAGCTAGCAAATCGTTTTCGCTAGCATACAATCATGAAAACGAAAAAACTTAACACCCCTTCTGAAATTGTTGAGTTGTCTGTGTACCTAATGATGGATCTGAGGTGGGCAGCTTCAAATGCAAGTAAAAATGGGAGTGGAGACCATAAAACAACTTAAAAAAGGAATCTTTTCGGAGAAGAGATGTTTAAACAGTGTAAAAGAAATCAGATTGGCGGTGGGCTAAAATTTCAATCTTGAGTTTTCGAGATTTCGAAATGCAGGGAGTTCTTGTGAGTAAAACTTTTTATCTTTTATTTTCTCAAGTCTTTTTCTCGAAGGGTTCTTGATTTCTTTTTTAATTTTTTTCCTTTTTTTGTGAGACAAAAAGTAGAGATTGATTATGAAAAGGAGGGAAAATACTGCCAAAAATCTTGCATTGAGGTTGATTAATTTTGGGTTTTTTTGTTTGTGAGATTTTTGGTGGTTTACAGCTTTTGCATTTTTACCCAGATATTTTTCAAGTTACAAGAAAGCCCCTGATGTTTCTCTTTGGTGGGATCTTGGTTTTCTGGACCATATGAGGATATTTTGGTAATTATGATGACCCTAGTGTTGACTTCATGTGCCAGATCTACCAAGACTAACTTTCTTCTTTTTTTTTTTCTTTTTTTCTTTTTTTTCTGAATAAACATTGCGAAAATTTTGAAAAATTATTAGACCAATATTTAAACCCTTGTAAATTGAACAAACACAAATACTCCGTAGAGAAAAACAAACAAACAAACAAACACGTATAATTAAAGTGTTCAAATAATTCAAATTTTGATTTTTATCCTCAAATCGTAACTATACCGATATATATATAATTTTAGTTATAATTTTGAACTGATAATTATGATTTCAATGGAAGATTCAAATAGTTTGTATTATTTAAAATAATATCATTTAATTTTTTATAATATATTTAATAATATAATCAAATGGATCGTCTATTAACACTCAAAGTTACAACTTAGTATTATAAATTTACAATATATTTTAAAAACGACTGAAAAAGTACAATTATAAAATTAATACAAGATATTTTGGTATTTATTTAAGTTACAAACTTATCGAGATACTTTCTATTCAAGTGGTTCGTGAGATAAGTAATACTAGTAAATAGCTAATGAACAATTTGTGGTAGACAACAAATAATTATTTTAGCATTTTAGTAAATACTTATCCTAAAAAGAGAAACAATTTAAATGCAAGATCATTGATTTGAACAATTTTGACTTTTTTTTTTTTATAATTTGTTCGAATTCACAATTTAATCAGTTCAACATCTTCGTCCAATCTTATTCCACAAACATCAGCACATCAATGTTGACTCGAATCGGACAAAATTAACATTTTTTTTATTTAGCTATATATGCTCAAAATGTGGAGTAAATTTGTTTCCTTTTGATTTTGGAAGCCATCTAGGAAAACTATTAATGAGGTCTACAAATTCTCGATTGTTAGTAATAATTCAATTTAGGTTTCATTTCTGAAAAATATATTATGTGAATCGGACTCCAACAAAATTTTGCAACTTTATAATTATTTCTTATACAATCTCTTTTAGTTGGAATTTTGACGAAAGTATTGGGTCCACTTCTTATTAACCTTAAATCTATATTTAGTTTCACGTTAACCTAACTAATTAGGTCATCTTCTTCAACAAAAAACAAGAAAATACCTTGAACCTCCCTTTGTAGCCCCTTTCTTGAACGAGTAATTATGACTAATTTCTTGATTTTTCTTGGTGAGGAAAGATGACTCAAAACTGAATATCTTGATTACATTCACCGAATGATTCACCAAGACAGTAAGAAGAACCTCGTAAAGACAATCTAAGCTAAGAAGGAAGATGAAATTCAACGCTAATTCCCAACAAATTTCCACATAGTTGTAGTCACCAAATTAAGAGTTCCGAATTTGAATGTCATCATCACACGTAAAAAGAGATGAACATTGCTTGGAGTATAGCAATATTATATTTACAATGTTAAATAAACTTAATTTTAAGTCAGCATATGTATGCCGCAAATATTTGATTAACATCAACGATCAATATTTTAGAAATCCATCAATATAACATCAAGAATCAACCGTCAATGTTAGATGAACTTATAATAAGATCCTAACTATTATAAATCTTCCACCATACTCATATCTTAATAGTCTAATCGCATCACTTTACCAACTAATGGTACAAATCAAAATTTTAATTCTCAAATTACTAAATAAGTATGTTAGTTAGGAATTCGATTTATAAATCTCTAGAATAAAATAATACTCAAACTTGCTAATGAGACTTTTTTTTTATGTATATATTGTTGAATTCCCATACATTACATTCTTATAATAATATAATATATATATATAGAACATTTTTATATTATAATATATATTTTGGAATTTTTCAATCAATCAATTGAAATGCATACACTATTTGGATTGATGGGGATGTATGGAGCTGCACAAACTTGGGCAGCACTCAATGGGCCACACTTTGTTTTGGCACGACCTTGACGTAAGAGTAGGGTTCAAAATTAAACAAATTATTTGGACATGGGATAAATATTTTTTTATTTAATTATCGTAGAACTCAAGACGCGATAAAGCGAGAGACTGTATAAAACGTATTCAACTGATCTCATTTGTTCCTTAATTCACATACAAATTTAAAATCGATCAAACTGAATTTGGACTCTGGTTCTTTAGACTCGGCGTGATACTTCTAAACCCTTCTTTATATATAATTAATTATTGATAAAAATAAAATAATAAAATTATGCAATCATCAAATAAAATATTTTTTTGGTGAGATGAAGCTTGTAAACAGAATGTTGAATTATTGTTTTAAATGAAAATCTTCATAATAACACCAACTATATCAACATCATCGTCATCATCATCACATCATCATAGTTGTTTTATTTCATTTTCTATATTAATATTACGTCATTAATTAGCATAAATAAATATACTAATAAAATAAATGGAATTAATTGTATCCATAATTTTTATTCATTAATAAAGTAGCAAGTTTGATTGTCTTTATATAGTTTCCCTTTTGATGTCACTATATACGTCAAAATGAATGAGACATTTGATGCATACTAACTAATTTTGATTGCATTTTTTCACATAGAAAATCTTGTCACGATTTCTTTGTCCTCTAAATGATAATACGAAAATCTTGTTACGATTTCTTTGTTCTGTAAATGATAAACTTCAGTGAACTTCTCGCAACGTCATGGACGACTCACCGTCCATATAAACTCAAAGGCTGCGTGCACACGTGGACAACGAGCGAGAAGCAACATGCTGCGCATGTGCGCACAGTTAGCGGAAACTGAGCCGCATACGTGGGACCTTGGGCGACGGACAACATGTTGCCCGTGATTGCGCACAATGTCGAATGTGAGGTTTTTTGTGCGGCATATTTCCTTAAAATTTTCATGCAAAAGTATAAAATTTAATTAATGCCATCATTTTGAGAGTTGAATTTAATTAGCTATGGTTATTTATATAAATTTTAAAGTTTATTTCATTATTTTTTATTTATCTTTTTATATTTCTCAAATATTAGACACGAAACTTTATTATTTAGAGTTATTTCATATTTTATTTATAAATTTTAATTAAATTAAACATTAATCTTGAATGCTGGGGATAAAATCATAAACATGTGGAAGATTGAGATTAAATTGTATGTTTGTTAAAGATGAAGTCCCTACATCAAGCCACATAAGATAATTTAGGATGAAAAACTAATCGATGATATATTTATTTTTTCTTTATTTTTTATAGGTTGTAAATTTATCATCAATTACGTTATACTAAAATTGCAAAAACAGCAAAACCTTGGATTAAATTATACAATTTGCCTTTTTAATTACATTAAAATTCTGAAATCCTGATTCAAAAATGCAAAAATGTTCAAAGAATAAACAAGAGAGAGAGAGAGAGAGAGAGAGAGAGAGAGAGGAGAGAGAGAGAGAGAGAGAGAGAGAGGGAGAGAGAGGGAGAGGGAGAGGGAGAGAGAGAGAGAGAGAGAGAGAGAGGGAGGGAGAGAGAGAGAGAGAGAGAGGGAGGGAGAGAACGAGAGAGAGAGAGAGAGAGAGCGAGAGAGAGAGAGAGAGGGAGAGAGAGAGCGAGAGAGAGAGAGAGAGGGAGAGAGATTTCAAACAAATAAACAGAGTCACAATTCATTCTGCCCATCATAGATTTACTAATTACAAAAATCTACAAAGAATAAGAGAGAGAGAGAGAGATTTGAAACTAAGAAGCAGAGACTCATAATTCCTTCTGCGCATCATAGATTACAAACTATATCAAGCTCTTAAAAGTCCAACTGAATTAGGGAGTATGTACAAACAAATATAAACAAGCGATTCTCCACTTCTGGTGGATTTCAAGAATCTGCAGAAGCTGTGTGGGCACTGTTTGGATGAACTTTCTTGAACTTCAACAAGGAAAAGCAGCCCCCTTCACCGCTCCAGCTTTTCTTCCCTTCACCAGCTTTCAGCTTATCACCAGAACCTTCCATTTTCTTCATCTTCTCCTTGTAGAGCTTTCTCACTATGTAAGCTTCTGCCAGGCCAGGAGTAGCTGTTGACATGGCTGCCTTGTTCAAGAATCACTAACAGAAGAAGTCTTTTTTGTTAATTTGAAGCTGTGGTAATGAAGTTGGATGAGCAGCTCATATATATATATATATATATATACATATATATATATAGAGAGAGAGAGAGAGCATTGTGAACTTGTTGAGCAAGCAAAATTGATTATCGTGCATGACGCTATATCCTGGAAGCATCCGCTTAGAAATTGTGTTCTGACTTGGTTCTTGAGTAATTATAAAAGTCTAAATAAAGGTACTTTAATGCTAGAATTTTGGAAGTTTCGTGGAATGGAACCTCTCTCCTTTATTTTATATTCGTCTCATATTTTAATATTATAGTATATTTAAAATAATAAATATATATATATTATATATTAATAGAATAAAGAATTTAAATAAAATTTGATAAGGTAATTATTGTCAATATTATTCAAAAATTCTAATTGATTTATTATTGATTGCAGATTTAAAAGATATTGTGGAGATATTCTTAGAAGAAAGTCAAGATTGAATGAGAAGAGAAAAAGAAGGAAAGACATGGCTAAAAATAAGGAGAATCAAGAGTAAATCTGGGAACAAATTTTTGAAAGATATGATGAAGATATAATATATGCATATTCAGGCCATATATACAAAGATATGCATATCACCACCAAGATATGAGAAGATACCGGCAAATCTCGTGGAGAATATGAGAGACTATAAATACAACCTCAAGCTGTAGAGACTGTAACTCATATTCATTTACCAGGGCTGAGAGAAAGTGAGAGGCTGATGAGTGTGCTGTTATATTCGTAAGAATACAACAGACTGGGAAGAACTCAAGGGCGAAACCGAAGGCGAACCTCGCAGAGTCTGGATTACTTTGGAAATTCACCACACGTTGATTTCGGGAGATCTCAACTCAATACAGACGGGAGTTTGTATTCAAATCCATCTAGGGGACTAGATGGTCAAGTAAGTGTTTTAGAAGAATTAGTTACACGGAGCCAAATACGTGTTCATTTATAGTTCGAACTACTGTTGAACACATACACACGCACACATATTCTGATCTAACAAAATTTATAAGCATCCCTTACTAAAAACAATGCAACAAAATGATTGTGTTCATCATCTTTGTATTTTCTCTCAATTAATTGTAATTATGTGGAGATTATTTTATAACATTTTACTCAGACTTAATTATATTAAAATTCATCATTTTTTAATTAATTATCATTTTATTGAATCATATTATAGAATACATTTTTTATTTTTTATTTCATACACAAGGCTTCGATTATGAACTTAATTGCTCACATAAAGTCCGAATGTTATCTTTTAACTTAAACAAATACATATATAAAAAAAGCTGATTACTTAACCTTAACTTGTTAAAACGATTACTTTCTTTTGTTAAAATTATGGCCTACAAAATTCAACTTAATTTGGATATTTGCTTATTATTTTTTTATTAAAATTTAAAAAAAAAAATTAGTTGGTGAGGTCAACACTGGCGTCATGGTGATACGAAAGATGCTCTTTCTGTAAGACATGACGTCATTTGCATAATTATATATATATATATATATATATTCTGAAGTAAATAATTATAATTATTGAAATTTAATAATTTGTGGAGAGATATTAACTTTTATGAACAATAAAATAATGCAATAATGGAGTGTGATGATTCGGTCCGAATTTGGACATCCAGAATTGGTTTCCACGTGTATAATTCATATAGTGGAATTTATATATTATTATTTATTATTTTTCCTATCGTGGCTATAAAATGATACTTTTTTTATAATAAAGAAAAATAAAAATACATCCAAGTATTTTATAAAGACAGTGAAACCCCACTGACCTAACAAGAATTAGAAACCCATTTTTCTCTAGGGCATTCTATCGAACACTTTATCCGCCGCAATTCGAACCATTAAACGAGCATTTATCATATTTGTATGGGTTATTACCAATAAAATGATGAATCATGATTTAATTTTTAATTTTTATTGATATTTATCACGAATTACAAAATTTACGTAAATACGATACAATTAAAATTTTATGAAATTAAAATATATACAAATATACAGATTTATTTCTTCACTTTGCATAGGATGAGGTTAACACTTGCATCGTGATGTAATTAGCCTATATAACTTCTACGATTTTTATAACGAACAATTATATTCGATTTTGTGTAATTTACCAGTTCATTCGAACTTCAAAAATTCGTTAGAAAATGATGATATATATCATTCTTAATTGTACTTGTCATGTAGGCAGTCCGTTCAATCGATAATTCAAACAAAAAGTAAAGTTCGTTACAGAAAAAATTAAAAACACGTGAAATTAGGAGTTGTATATTAAACAAAGCGAAAGCTAACAAACATAAATTGAGATATTATATTGTGAATCAATGAGTATTGAGATCAACAAGTCGCAAGAAACTGCAATTATATATGGCAGGAAATATACTCATACAACATCGTTTGTAAATTTGCACACAATCACACGTGCAATAGACATTCTGGATTTTCGAGTGGAAACTCCAAAACTGGAAGCTGTTTGAATTGAAATCAAAATTTGGAAATTTGATTCAATTCAAATTTGAGTTTTATGTTTCCGACGGGGCAAATAATCGAATAATAAGCACCAATTATCTATTTTCACTTCTCACTCTGATTAAGGGAGTGAAGAACGCAAGTATGTTCAAGAGAATCGGACCCAATGCGTTCCACCCCGTATATAATCCACCATAAATCACACACATTCATATGAGTGTGTGCGTCCATCTGTCGTGTATTTACACAACAGGTGGAATGCACCAGGTATATGAATACAAATTCTACAATTGATATGGACAGTTACGTGATTTATAGACAAAATGTTCATTTTACAAAACCTTTCTTCTTAAAGAAGCGATGATCTATATATATTTCTAGTTTCCACCAAGGCAAGAGGTAAATGAACTAACCTTAACAAACTCCAAGTGGAAAGACTGAGAAGCCCTTCGATTTCATCTTCTGTTTCGTTGTCGTCTTCTTCTTCTTTTTCTTCTTCTCTCAACTTCAATCATGAAATGTTAACCCAGCAGGAAGTTTAGACGAATATCCTGAGTTTGTGCACGCACTTTTTTTACCTGTTGATAGTGCCCTGAAATCTGTGGTGTGAAAATCATACTTCCGTTCTTTAAGACTGCAAACAATGCTCAGACGAGGAGTCTTTGTTCCACTTAAAATCTCCACAGGCAGTAAGAACAGTCGAGAGGATATAATCGTCAACCTCAATGCCCTCAGATTGCATTCTATACATGAGCTTTAATGCCTCCCCACAAAGCCCATTTTTCGCGTACGCTACAATCATTGCTTTCCAAGAAACCAAGTTTCTCTCAGGCATGCTATCAAAAACTTGAATCGCCTCTGAAAGATACCCGCATTTTGAATACATATGAACCAAAGCACTCCCCACAAACACGTTGGACAATGCTGGCGTTTTATTTATCGAGGAATGAATGAGTTTCCCTTGGTTTATGTTCTCTAGTCTTGCACATGCTCTCAGAGCTGATGAATAAGTAAAAGGGTTGGGTTCCACACCTTCACCAAGCATTTCCTTTAAGTACTCGAGGGCTTCAAACTCATGACCTAAGCGAGCACAGCCAGAAATCATTGCAGTCCACGAAACAACATCTTTATCGGGAAGGTTCTCAAGAACCTTGGAAGCAGAAGCATAGTCCTGACATTTACAATAAAGCCACACAAGTGCACTTCCGATGAATATATTGCTCGGTTCAAAATTCTTGAAAATTTGTGCATGCACTTCTCTACCCGTTGAAAGTGCCCTGAGTAAGCCACAAGCTCTAAGGATGCTAACCATGGTTGAATTGTTAGCATATACCTTCAATCTCGTCATCATACGGAATAGTCTTATAGCCTCTTCACCAAGGTTATTGCCAGCATATCCCGATATAATAGAATTCCACGTGATGGCGTTTCTTCTTTTCATTCCATCAAAAATTTCTCTGGAGTCCTCAATTTCCCCACATTTTGCATACAAGTCCACCAATGCAGTCCCAACATAAACATCCATGCCGTAAGCCTTCTTTACAACAGTACCATGTAATTGCTTACCGAATTTTAGTTCTTTCTCTTCAGCACAAGAATTCAGTACACTGCAAATAGTGAACTCGTTCGGATCAAGCCCATCGGATAACATTTGTGACAACATGGCAAAAGCCTCCTGCCCCCGTCTATGTTGCGAACATGCTGTGATCATTGTTGTCCAAGAAATCAAATCCCGTTTTTGCATCCGATCAAAGACTTCAAAAGCACTATCTAAATCACCACACCGAGCATAAAAATGCAAGATAGTACAATCTAATATGAAATTACTCACTTGATTCTTTATTATACAAGCATGTAGTTGCCTCCCAAGCTCATAATCAAATGTCCTGCTACACAAATTTAAAATACAAACGTATGTCTGTGCATTCCCACGGACTCCACAGGTAACAAACTCAACAAACAACCTCAAAGCTTCTTTAGTCAAACCATGTCTCTGATAGCCATTAAGCATTGCGGTCCAAGAAACAACATTTCTCTCCGACATATTATCAAACACTCGACGGGCAGCCACCAGATCTCCAAAATTTACATATACACTAACCAAGTTGTTATAAACATAAGCAACTGGATCTTTCATATTCTTAACAATAACAGCATGAAGTTTTTTTATCTCATGAACATTAGAACAAGACTGAAGCCAATTGCCTACTGTACTGGAGCCTATAGGCTGATCGACTGGATTAGTCTTGTGTAAAATCAGATTTCCAGTAGCATCTCCATTAGCAGGAGATGTACACAGAGGACGGGATTTGGTTGGAAAAGACAAGTCCATGGAGATTGAAAAGTTTATATTGTGACTGGTGCTGGTGCTGGTGCTGGTGCTGGTGCTGGTGCTGGTGCTGGTACAGCTGCAGCTTTGTGTTTTTCGGGATTGACTTCTGCATTTCGAGAAATTGGATGGTTGGGCATCAGTGATGTGAGGTGGTTGGCTTTGATATAAGAAGATACATGGAGTGACATATGATAGTGATATCATCGAAATATTTCTAATAGTGTGATTTCCCGAAAGTTGTTAGGCTGTTTAATCTTCTGCACCTTCCTGCACTAAATTATGTAAAACATCCATCAACATCTATCAAATGTGAGTTTCAAGGCTAACATTAAGCTTCATCATCAGAGGAACTGTAACTAAGAAGTTCAGCTCTATGGAACTTCTGATCAAGCATGAGAAACCCCACCCTACCCCATCCCAAGAAACATTCTCAAATAGATTCTAAACTTCCTACTAGTACAGGGAAGTGGGAACATATTGAGGTCATCTACGAATCATTTACAAACTCCAAAGATTTCATGTCATCAGTGAAGAGGATCGAAACCAATTTTTCAAACACAATCTTTCTAATTAATTTCAAAGAACAAATTCAGCAAACACAAGATTTCCAGCACATGAGAGTAACATGAAAACCACAGAATCACAGGTAACACAGGCACAATTCAGCACATACCAATAAACTTTCCGTAGTCAAGACACAAAATGATTAATATCACTCCTAAACCGAAACAGAACAGGCATGTGCAATGATTAAAAACAAAAAAATACTGTGCGAGAAGCTATATACACAAAATGAAGTAGAGATAAGAGTACAAAATTTGGTAAAGGAGAACACATGCCTCCAAATTAGAATGTATACACCTAAGCTTCCTATAATTTTTCATTTCCCCCACTTTGGAGCTCTCTTCAAATTATTCTTTTGTAGTATAGACATCAAAAAACAGAATTACAAAGTTACTCACTCTCTCTGACTCCAATATATATGCACATATAAAAATGCTCGCGCGCTGTACACACACACACACACATGTGAGAGAGAGAGAGAGAGAGAGAGAGAGAGAGAGAACCTGGTGGTGCTTGAGCTGGAGAGAAGTAGCGGAAAGGGAGGGAGGGAGCCAGACAGCGGGAGTGAAATGATACTCATTCCGTCTCTGAGATATTTTTCAAAGTATAATCTTCATTGGGTCGGCTGCTCTTTGCTTCAGGCCTTAAACCATTGAGCCCGGCGGGGACCCAACACAACTAGGCCAGTAAAATAAATCCTGTTTCACCACATATCCAAACAATATATATATATATATATAAAGTGCTCAACGAATAATATAAATTAATAATATATTATAATAAATAAATAATAATATTAAAAATTAAAATAAAACTTTTTAGAATAACTTTTGAATAAATTAGTAATACATTATAAATAAATAAATAAAACTCTTAGTAAATTAATAGTAATATTTTATAAGGTAACAAATAATATATTTCAATAGTAATTTTTTTTAATAAATTATTAATATTTTATATTAAACAACTAATATTGTTAGATTAGATTATAACAATGCACCCGAAACAAAAAAAAATTAGTATTTTTTTTCCGGAAATGGAAGGAGTAATATTTAACAAACGGAGGGAAATGATGAGAACATTATTGTTTTCATTTTTTCTAGGAACTGATATTTATACAAATTTCATAATCTCATTCAAAATATATTCATGTTATTCAACTGCATTGTTCATAGTAAATTGATACAAAGTATGTGTTGAATATTCGTGATGTCTCAAAATTGATCAAACAGGTGGTTCAAAACAGCCCAATGCACATAGGCTTCTATAGTGTTTGTATATACAAGTTCATGTGGTATGTTCCAACAAAAATTAAAAGAAGTGAAGCCGGGAATCAAGTCTAGTTGTTCAATCCCCAGTCATAAGACTGATATATCACTTTCAGCTGAGTGTTCGAAAGCAAGTCGAGCAGCGCTTGAGAGTCGGCTGACTCCAGGTAGTTTGCAGCATGCTTCAGCACCTCCACCTCATTTTTGCCGAAATCCACACTGTACCTGGAAAACAGCAGATTCGTGAAGCTTGAGAGAGAGAGAGAGAAAGAGAGAGCAGGCCCAGATCGGGTGCCACAAAGAGTGCTTACCATTTCAGTATTTTACTGGTATATGCAATGTTGGCAGTTAAATCAACATACAGTCCTCCATTTCTAAGGAAATCACAAGCAGCATCTGCCAACTCTTTATCAATGTTGCGTGGTGAGTAGCATCGAAGAGCAGGCCCAGATCGGGTGCCACAAACCAGTGCAAAGTGAACAAGAGGCTCCGGGTAAGGAAGCGCTACCTGATACAAGAGAGAGAGTCAGTATCAACTGACAAGAAAACAAGAGAGAAGTATGAAAACCATTGACGGTTAGGAAGCTCGCTGACCTTCAACCGCTTGTCTTTTGCTCCAAATGGCTTGGTGAGATTGTATGGTGGTCTCTGGTTACCCCTCAAGATGCCATTGTAAATAGCTGAAAGAGAGTATGCACATCCACTGATAACATATTTGAAGTCTCCAAAAAACTTCCGTCTCTCCAGGGCTCCGGAAGGATGACCCAAAACCAGAATTGCATGAATAGCCATCATATTGTAAAGGTTGATGAAGAAGGAGAGCTTCTCCTCTCTAGCCATTTCATCTAAGTCAACGCGCTGAAGCTCCTCAACAATCCTCAAGTACCTAGAAATGCATCAGCAATCAATTCCCAGAAAAGTGAGAATAGTTAATACAGAATAGATATCGCAGACATGAAATCTCTCTTTCTGTGTTTGTGTGTGTTTGAGAATAGAAAATCCAATACAGACCTGGACCCTTTCTCCATCAGGTAATCTATCTTAAGAAATAACTACCCATGAGTCGCCAGCATCATATTACCATCATATAGAATTACTCTCCATCATATAACATATTTTTCAGTTCCATCTTATGATAAACATTCATCATATTCTGTGAATCCAGCAAGAGTTCCAAGCAAAGTAACGAAAGAATAATAATATGCTGCAAACAACAAATGGGAACCCCCAACCCCAACCCACCCACCAAAAACTATCTACACACTATCTAGTAATCTGCATCCGTTCCACCTAACAGCACACACACACACAGTCGTACAAAAAAAAAAAAAAAAATCTATAAATGTGCTCCATAATTCTTGCAGTATCTTTGGAACATTTCAAACTAACCTGGCAAACTCTTCACTACCGTGGATGCTTCCGTAATCAACAGACTTTCCATCTTCAGAAGTATAAGCGTCTAAAATTGCAGAAAAGAGAAACCTAAACCTTGATGAAATTTCCGTGATGGGCTTTGGTTTTACTTCACTAATGCCTCTTGGGATATTATGGCATTGACAGATCAAAGGATCATCATCCAAGAAACGATACAAGTGATTCCCATCTTCAAAAATGTTCTCACTGAGTATCATCACAGAAAATATCTCATAAGGTAGAAACTAAGGAACAGTGCATTACGGAATAACGTAAGCAATATTTGTTTTGGAAAACTCACTGCACAACATGTCGGAAGAAGAGTTCATTTGCAAGCTTTCTGCCAAATTCAACAGCCTATTTCAAGCAATTAAAAACAGCCAGAAGCATGAGTTGTGTCAATGCATAACTAACACAGATGGTAAACAAGAATGGCATGACAAATGCGATCTTTCTAATGTGCATAATCTATATCTTCTCAAACAAGACGACAATAATTAACTCAGAAATCCCAACAACCTGAAAATGAAACAAAGATGCATATATAATAGAGCTATAACACCACAGACAGATGTTATGTCATGAGCAATAGACTAATATGAGGTTAACATCAGAAAGATAGGAAAAAACAATGAGACAAAAATGCCTTACCAATCAAGGAAAAAGTCAAAAACAGAGTCAGAAATGCTGAGTAAAAGTATATCTATTTGTATATATGTTTCAACAGAAGGTAAAAATGAGATGCAACTTACTTCTTCCCTCTCCAAGTACTGATCTTCTGACAAGAAATCCACAGCTTCTGAACCTAGGAAACAGTCGGTGAACCTGCGCATTTTGTAAAATCGATCTTTTACAGCTATTGATTCTTTCATTTTCCGAACGATAAGAGCAAGCTCATCAATAACCCCACTATCTGAGGGGTCATCTTCACCAGAAAGAGGTGGTAATGGAGCTTCATATGATGGTGCTTCAGTCACAACATACTCAATCTTCTCTCCAAGTTTACCTGAATCCTCCAAGGTTTGCAGCTCAATTAACCCACCAATTAGAACTTCATTGAAAAACACTCTAGGTACAGCAGAAGATCCAGCAATCTTTTCCAGCTCAAACTTTCTGGATGGGAAGACATCGATATTGATCTCCACATATTTGAGCCTTTTACTTTGCAGAAACCTTCTTGCCTTGTTGCAGTCCTGGCATCCTAACTTTGTATACAAGATAATTCGTCCTTTCATGGTGATAGGCTGCATTAAGCCTTCTACACTGACTGCCACTTCGGATTTGTTTTCTCCACCAGCATCATGTGAAATGCCAAGAAAGCTAAGAGGTTTCCATCCGAATCTCTCTACAGATTTCCGGGACGCTTTTTCGCCGGCATATTCTGGAACTGAATCTTTGTCTCCCTTACTGTAATTTTTATCTTCATCAGCAACATCTTGTAAATCATCACTTTTCCCAGAGAGACGACGCATCACAGTAGACACTGCACCTAAACTCTTTTGCCTTACATAGTGTGTTAGAGCAACTGCCTTTTCAGGCCAAGCAGGTCCCGCCATTTCTGAGTCACCGTTCAAGAACCGTGGAGACAAACTCCTGTTTCCTTCCATTCCAGGGGCCTCAGTCCCATCAAAAATAGGTTCCTCTTCCTCCTCATATAAACTTTCTCCGAGGTTTTTGTAAGTCACTCCTGAATCTGCATCATTAACCCCTTCTTCCTTCAAGTCAACTGATATTTCCTCTCTCTTTCTTTCACCTTCGTTTTCTATGGTAACCAATGACTCAGTTGTACTTCGTGATTCAACTTGCTCCTTTTTTTTAGCATCAACTGTCTCTTTGTCCACCTTTGCATCAAGTGTAGCGTCCAATTTGCTTTCTTCATTTTTCAGCTCAGCTTTCTGATCCACAGAAGTATCTTCCTCAATTATATCAGATGGAGATTTGAGAACTTCCTCAGACATACTTACTTTTCCCAGGCGTTGTGCTTGAAAACCAGATGCATCTTGCTCCAGCAATTGAGCATCTGAGCTATTCACTTTCACTGATTGTCCCACCTTGACCGAGCTTTCTTTCTCCATGATTAGAAAAATCCTGCTGAAACATTGGTTTTGAGCAGATTTCAAGATCACACTTGTGACAAAATGGACTAAATAGGCCCTAACTGAAGTTTCTGCTCTAATTTTGAGCTCAGCGTGGAAGTTGAATAGTTATAACAGCTCAAACATCTTACACCTATTGCAAAAGTTTCAGATGATCTGAAATTAATAGAAATGTTGCATGCAGCCTCGATTATATCCATGACAAAGCTCATCGAGCAAAAGTCATACATAGTTTAATATTTATTCATCTCCAAGGAACTCGACGCACATCCAGAGTGGTAAAATGATACTATAAGTTAAGACTCTTCATTTCTGAAGATTCCCTTGTCCTTGAGATAAGACATAGGTGTGGGTATGGGATCCTCCCAAAATCCTTCACCCTCTTCACCCTAAAAGTGGATACGACTTTGAAGCTTCTAGTTTGAAATACAACATGAAATAGTGGATATTATTTTTCTTCAGATACTTAATTGTTATATTGATAATGCATACGATATTAATATTCCTTTATATATGTATGAATAGATGCATTTGAGGACCATATCCTACAGTAGCTCCTTTTTAACCATAGCCACGTATCCTAAATTTTAAATGAAGAAGTCCACTCCTAGATAATTAACCCATATGAGATACCCGTTCGTGAGTTCAAACAATATATTTATACTGAATAAGACACACCTTAGACCATGAAGTAGTTTTTCAAGGGGTTTTACAAAATCTTGATCAGCCTATCTATTCAAAAAAGTATTAATTCTCAAACCCTAGATCTGCTATCATGGATGTGGAACAGTAAAGTTACATGCAAGACTTTAGATATGGAGTTAAACTTAGGTGTCACAAGGCCTAAAGAGGCAAAAGAAGAGTCAGAGGCACGGGCAAAGAGCCATACAATAATGCATTGACATGGCGCTTCAACATGCTTCGACATATTTTTAAACCAGATGTTATTTTGAACATGTAAAGATAAATCCATCCTGGCTTAACATCAAATAAGAGTGTAAAACTTCTGCACAGGACAAATATCATCATCTCCCCCCTCCCCTCCACCCCACCCCTAAGTTGATGGGCCATCCCCTGGGTCCATTGTAGAAATGGTGGACTACCGACTACCTCACATATCCCTCATGGGAAGGAATTTAAACAGAAAGGTTGCAAGTGTCCTTCTATAAGCTGTTGTTATGGGCTCTAATTCAATTCACAACACCATTGATATTCGCAGAGAAATGAAGAATAACAACCATATCGAATAAAGAAAGAAGCATATATTATCAGCCGTACTGTTTTGAGCATCAAAATCAAAGGGAAAAAAAAGCCAAACAAAAACACTTATTGCACAACACCTTAAATCTAAGAACCAAGCCAAAACATAAGGAATAAACATAGAGTCAAATTTGCAGCAAAACCCACCAATTTCTAGTGTGATACAGTTCCTGGAAAAGATTATAACACGGAAAATTTACAGAAAAACTGGATTTTCTTCTGGTAGATAAGAGAAAAGTCTGACTTACAGATCTCCCGGAGGTAATTTAAGAAGAAATGGACTGATTAATAATCAGTCAATATGGAAGTTATACTGCAAAAAACGTGAAATCTTGACGCGAAAAAAGGGGAAGAATTCAACGTATTTAAGTGAGTTTGAAGAAACAGATGAAGACTTTGAACTTGAAACCGTCGTTTGCAATCCCGTTTGACAAGAATGGAAAATCAGACCACTCACGAGAGAAGCGGGAAGTCATTCCTTTACTGCAACTTCTTTTTGCAAATCAGCCCTCCGAATTATTAATATTGTCAAATATCGACCATAATTTATGCTTTTATCATTTTTACCCTTTCTTTATTTTATTCCTCATAGATGATACACTGTTAAAATAATATATAAAATATAGGTATAAATAAAATTGTCAAAAACTAATAATACTATTTCTATAATAAATTAATTAAAATGATAAAATTAATTTTTTATTAGTTAATGTTGGATTTAATCCAATTACAACATAAATAATTAAATATAAAATAAATATTCAAAACTAACCAAACTAAAAAATATATATATTATTTTTTAAATCTAATATCTCATTTCAATATACTTGTGAAATGTGTATCAAATTATAAATTATGAAAGCATAATTAATTTAATACATAAAAAGAGTATAAATTATTTTTATTCTATTTTAACAAATTAAAAACCATATTTCTTAAAAGTTGAAAATTAATTTCTCAAAATATTTCCACATGTAAAAAGTAAAAAACTGATAAGAAATTCTTATATTTAGACGATTTTATTTTTATAATATTAATATAATTTATATTCAATTTTGACCTATTATTAATTTCCAAACAAAAAAAATTTATTTGGAAATTTGTGGTCTACAATCCAATTACGAATTACGATCATAGCTTATAACAATTAAAATCGGCTACATAATAAATCCTTTTTATTGTTATGATTAATTGAATCCAAATATGGAAAAATATAATTAAAATATATTGTTTTTTAAAATTTGATTTTATTCTATATTTGATTTATTTGGTAAAGTTTGACAACATCAGTTCTAGATGCTCTACATCTCATTTGAAAAAACTAGTAATTGTTCGGCATTTGATAATGCCTTGAATTGAGTTTTATTAAAGATTTACTCGATTCGTTAAAAAAATAGTTAGGTTGTGTTTACTTTCCTTGTCAGAATTTGACAGGATATTACATAAATTGAGATTAAACTCGGGATAGGGATAATTTCGAAATTTTTATCCAACGTTTACTTCGTAGGATAAAATTAGGACACAGAAATATAATTTTATACTATCCAACGTTTACGACGTGGGATTAGCTCAGATAATGCGAAAATTACAAAATTGTCCTTAATACATAATTGAGCAGAAAACGTGATTTATATATGAGGACATTTTTGTAATTAAGAATGTGCACAAGGGTAAAACTGTCAATTTTCATTTTTTATCCAATGGGATAATTTTTATCTCAGGGGTGGAGGAAGGATTACTATCCGGTCAGTTATCCCGAATTCTGTCATTTATCCCGGGTTGGCAGAATTGACCCGAAAAATTATCCAACCAAGTAAACGCTGGATTACTCTGGACTATTTTCCTTAATCCAGGTTTATCAGCCAAAGTAAACAGACCCTTAATTTATATAGAGTACGAACACTATAAAAGCATATGTATTGAATTATTTTAGCCCTTAATTTATATAGAGTACGAACACTATAAAAGCATATGTATTGAATTATTTTAGATTAGTCGTTCGAATAATTTTATACTTAATGAATATTCAACACATACTTTATATGAAATTACTAAGAATAATGCAATTGAATAACATGATTATATATGATATAATGAAATTTTAAGAAATATCATTTCATATGTATAAAAATGAAAACAATAATGTCCAAGTAATTTTTCATTAGTTGATAAATATTATATTTCTATTTTGGACATTTAGGTAGTGTTTGCTTTAATGAATATGTACTAGGATGTAAATGATAGAATTGTGATAAAAATGGGATATGTAGGTGGATAATGTATCATATCCCATGTTTCCATGATGTGATTGTAAGGATAAAATATCCGTGCCCTTATTTATTTGATGGGATTGTGCATAAAACCATCATTGAAAATTACCAGAATGCCCCTAGTATACATAAGCAACAGAAGTGGGCATTTCTCTCCACTAGCGGGTTCCTTCAGCAGCAAAAATTCATGTGACAGTTTCTTGCAGAGCACCTCAAGGCGGCGGCACTCCCTTCTTCTCCCGCCAGAATGAACTCGCAGCAGCCATCCACCGAATACTTCCCCATGCTCGCGGCATGGTTTTTCCGATACTCTTCTTAGGTCACCACTCTTTCCTTGGGCGAAAACTTCCTCTCTTTCTGGAAATTCATTTTCGAACCAGGAAAAAGAATTGAAAAACAAAAACAAACAAGCTCTTATATAATCGAGTTTGGTTTTTGAAAATCTTCTAGGTTTTCAAATTGGAGTAAAAGCTGTACTAGTATAATCCTCCTCGCCAGACCATATAACGCTGAAAAATAAAAATAACACTCTTGTTTTAATACTAGGGTCAAATAGCTTATCCGCTCCATTTTGGCTGGATGGTGATAAGCCATTTTCCGTATTGGGACCTGTGCTATCTCGAACCCTTGGGGCTGCGTTTGCTTTTCTAGTCAGGATTGGACAGGAGATATCAGAAATTGAGATTAAAATTGGGATAGGGATAATTTCGAAATTTTTATCCTAAGTTTACTTTGTAGGATAACATTAGGATAGAGAAAGATAATTTTCTACTATTCAACGTTTACTTTGTGGGATTGAACAGAATAATGCGAAAATTACAAAATTGCCCTTAAAACATGATTTATATATGAAGACATTTTTGTAATTAAGTTTGTGCATAAGGGTAAAACAGTAAATTTTCATTTCTTATCCCAGGGGTTTAGGTCGGATTAGTATCCGTCGAATTATCCCGAATTTCGTCTTTTATCCCGAGTCGGCTGGATTGACCTGGGAAATTATCCAACGAAGTAAACACTGGATAACTGTGGACTATTTATCCAAATTCAGATTTATCACCTGAAGTAAACGGGACCTGGATATAATGTATTTTTTATCCTTCATTGTAAATAATTGATAAGGCTAAATATTGTATCCATATTAAGCCTTATCTCTTGTAGTAAACACTGCCTTAGGGTATATTTCCACTAGCTTTAGTATGTTTGGATGGAAATGTTCGATCTTAATTTTGTGTTTGTAATAAAATTTACTATTCGAGTATAGTAAATCATAGCTTGCACACATTTCTTTTTAAAAAATTACACAAAAAAATTTGAATTTCAAAATATTCAATTCCCAGTTTTTGAGATGTAAAATCGAATTTTTCAATCCAATAAGGCCACACCCTTTTATAAATGCACACACCTATTATTCGACTATTTTTTCATTTTCCAATATCCTCACGTATGATCTTTCTAGCTTATTTTCAAGAATCGAAACTAATCATTTCACAATCACCCAATAATTACTAACATATCTTATCATAATATAATATTACGATCATAAACTTTTACAATATTAATGTAACGTGGTAAAATCACAGTCTCGAAACAACTTTATTTCACAATTTAAAATTTTAAAAATAAAATTTTCCAGGACTCACTTAAATCTAATGAGATACTCCTTAATCATTACAAAACTATTATTAACACACGCTTTACAAAATTTATCAAATAAAATCTTAGAATTGATATAAATTTACAATAAACTCTTGAACCAACACAATTTAAAAGTTCAAATTATTATTATTATTATTATTATTATAAGGGTTCATTTTATTTTGTAGAGAATTTAAGTTCATTTTTCGTCCATTAAAAATCTAAGTATTGTCTGTAACTTTTTTATTAAAAAAAAAGCCCAAATTTTGTTTGGATATGTAATTAACTCGATTTATTTTACAGGCCCAATTCAGTTGGGTCAACTATATCTATGATGGGCTGAGCGGTCATAAGGCCCATTTTACTTTTGAAGTAACGGGCCCAGACGGGCCTGACCCAATGAAGCCTTGCTCCCTCGAATAACGCTACTTTTCTTCTGCAGCTCAAGCACCATCAGGTTCTCTCTCTCTCTCTCCCTCCCTTTCCGCTACTTTTTACTCCAGCTCAAGTATCATCAGCTTCTCTCCCTCGCCCTCGCTTTCCGCTACTCTTTTCTGCAGCTCAAGCATCATCAGGTTCTCTCTATCTGTCTCTCTCCGTGTATGTGTATGTGTATCTATGTGTTTGTGTGTGCGCGCATTTTTGTATGTGCATATATATTGGAGTCAGAGTGGGTATGTAACTATGTGTAATTCTGGTTTTTGTTGTCTGTACTACATACGAATAATTTGAGGAGAGAGAGAGGGAAATGAATACTAATGCATATATTTGATAGATTTTGATGGATGTTCTACATTTTTTTACAGGAAGCTGCGGAAGATTATATAGCCTAACAACTTTCGGGAAATCTCATCATTAGCCTAAATATGTTCGCCTTTGCCTCTGCAGCCAAATCGTTGAAGAGTTTGAACTTTCAGAGTGCTACTCCCTACCGGTTCAGATTCCAGAATATTAGAACCTTCCTGCTCCAGTCGGATTCCGACTCTGTGAAATTGCAGAAACTCACTGATTCTGATTCTGGTAAGTGGTTTTGTTTTCTGCTGTATTATCATTCAAGGTTATTGTCTGAGCTGTTTCATCATTTCTCGTTTAATTTCTTTATCAAGAACTTCCTGATTAGTCTCTCATTCTGAGTTTTGTCTTTTATGTCTTTGACTTCTGATTAGATGAAAGTAAAATTAATTTAATGGGACGCCGTTTTGTTGCAGTAAATTATTCGTAGGAGTTTCTACTTTTTCGTATTTGACCTTATTTTGATGTGTTGATGGCTTCGATCGGGGATTTGGCATTTTCACTCCCTCAAAATAAAATGAAACTTGTAGTAAATGAGTTTTGGCTCCTAGGTTACAGATAATTTGAGCTTAGGGTATGTCTTTAGCTAAATTTTTATACCAATTGAACTGTGTATTACTTACAGGAATTTTGGAGGTTAATTTGGAAAGACCTGGGACGAAAAATGCTATTGGGAGGGATATGCTGAGGGGGCTGCAGCATACATTTGAAACTGTTAATAAAACCCATGCAGCAAGAGTTTTGATGATCTGCAGTTCAGTTCCGAAAGTGTTTTGTGCAGGTGCTGATTTGAAGGTAGAATATGACTTTAAATCTAGACCATACCCATATGTTATGATGCCAACTAGGTAAAACTAGTAAACAAATGACCTGTTGGATGGAATGGAACAGCTAAAACGACCTAATAGAGCCAACATATGGTGAATATAATGATAATGTAAGCTGATCTTGACATATTATGCTGCTACTTCTCTTTTTCTTACAATTACCTGCTTATTTTCTCTAATTTATGGTATTAGTAAGTTCAAGTAAAATTGAAGTTGGAAGGTGATGAGTATGCCTTTCGAGCCTGATGAACCTAGAAATAGAAGACCGACCGTGTTGATTATGAATGAAACTAGAAATTAAGTTATGGATTTGGAACTGTTGGACTTGCTGTTTTTTGTCTTGTCATATACCTGCTTTACTTGATTGTTAATTCATTTTTCAAATAATGAAATACAGGAAAGGAAGACGATGAGTCCATCTGAAATTCAGGATTTTGTGCACTCACTGCGCTCCACGTTTTCCTATTTGGAGGTTTATACTAGTCATCCTTCTTGTACTTGCAGCAAGTTCTGCTTTTATAATGCATCTATTTGTTCTCATTTTTTAACAATTGATAGATTGTTACATTTGAAGTCTCTACGGTTAGATATGATCCAGTGCTCGTTTATTTTGATATCTCTATTCATCTTGGTCATTCATCCTTTATTACTAGAACTTGAGTAGAGAAATTATAACTTTTCAGGCACTTTCCATTCCTACAATAGCTGTCATTGAAGGTGCTGCATTAGGGGGTGGACTTGAAATGGCATTATCTTGTGATCTTCGAATATGTGGTCAGTTAATATCTTCACTCTACAACATAAATGTGTACTTTCCCGTGTTATTCTAACCTTTACCTTCACTTGATACCCACTCATTGAATGATACAGGGGAAGATGCAGTGCTAGGATTACCAGAAACGGGACTGGCAATTATACCTGGGTATAAACTTACATTTAAAGTCTTCTCAAGCACTCTTAACATCTTCTAGAAGTTTTCAATTTACGTAGAACCTCTTTCAGGGCTGGGGGAACACAAAGGCTTCCTAGATTGGTCGGAAAGTCATTAGCAAAAGAAATTATATTTACCGGTCGTAAGATTGTTGGCAAAGATGCTCTGTCAATGGGTAATATCCAGATGAATCTTCTAACGTTAAATCTGAGATGAGCTTTTAGCATGCCACTCCTAAATGAGGCATGCTAAAGATATATTTTTTTGCAGGTCTCGTCAATCACTGTGTCCCTGCTGGTGAGGCTCGCGCAAAAGCTCTTGAAATTGCTCATGATATAAATCAGAAGGTAAACAACCAACCATACATTATACAGAATCTATCGTGTGAAAATTGCAAAACTTCAATCTTATAATGCTATATCTTCCACATTCATCATAGCAGACGTTCAAGATCTTCTCCTTCTGACCGTCTTATTATATGTTCCAATCGAGACAACTGATGTCTTGTAAGCTGAAGATTCACTATATTATTTGTGAAGCCTTTTATCTTTGTTTTTACATTGTAGTGCCACTTCTTCAATGTAGTACACTCTGTTTTTGTTGTTTCTACAATGGTTAGAGGTGGCAAATTGGTCCGCCGATTCTGGCCTTCCGTGCCAAGTGATAGATTTGGGCTGGGCAACTCAGCCTGTGTTCTGTTCAAGTCAGAGGTTTGCTCGCTCAGCCCAGTGGTACCCTAAAAATTTAACTGGCCTGATAGACAATCTTGGTGATAGGTTCCATTTATCTGGGCCCAGCAGAGTAGGGTCGAACTTGCTCGTTTTCAGGCCGGGCTCAAATTGCCGTTTTCTTGTTGTAGGGACCGTTGGCGATACGAATGGCGAAACGCGCAATAGATGGGGGATTGGATGTAGATATGACATCTGGTTTGGCCTTGGAGGAAGACTGCTATGTAGAGCTATTGCACACCAATGATCGCTTGGAAGGCCTGGCTGCGTTTGCCGAGAGAAGAAAGCCCAATTATACGGGCCGATGAAATGTAAAGCCCAATCATACGGACCGGTGAAATGTTCACCTTCCGGCCGAATTATTTAGCCCAATTTATCTTTGAATGAAGATTTAAACCTGAATATGAATAAAATTTAAATCCTATATAATATTTTTTATAAGTGTTAGTATATAATATATGTATTTATACCAAAAAATAAATAAATATAGGCTCTGTTGTTTCGTTCAGTCTGACCAATTCCAGTTGGATCGGCACCCAATAGCTCGACCAATTTGATCAACCATTCACTTAAGGAAACTATGATATATTTTCTGTGTATAGATCTTTTTGAAAGTACACGTATATTAATGTTAATATTAATAAAAATAAATCAAAGCGTACATATTACTGCCTTCAATCAAAAAAATGTTTATATATTTAAATTTAATTACACAAATAAAACTAGTAAATATAATATGAGAAACTCCAAAATCATTAATTAATTTGGATACATTTGTATTTGGATAATGAAACAAATCATTGATTTGACCAAACAATCATCTAAAATTTGACACATACCAAGCCTCTTCTCTTACTGGTCAAATTATTACAGCTATATATATATATATATATATATATAATCCTCACCCCCAATTGGCTCATTTAATATCAATCTCAAGATCAAGATAGTTGGTGGAACCAGTCATAAAAATGGCAAATCAATTCAAATCTGCCAACTTATATAAATCAAGATAGTTCTTATCAATGCTTCTATAACATATTTCATCGTAGTATTTATCACTTATTCATATAGGCCGGCTATACAATTATATGCTCGTTTATATGTAAATGATGGATAGATAATGCACCCAGACGAAAGCGTTTGACCACCCTGTCCAAGCTTTGTCTGAGAATCATGGGATCTCTAGCCAAACTCGTCTCCTATCCAGACAAAATTCTTGCTGTTTTCTTCCTCAGAGTTCTTCCAGAACTGCTCAGGCTAACAATATTGGTCGTCTGCATTACATGGAAGTCGTACAAGCTCGTCGCCACCAAGTACAAATACGTGTCAACGATCAACGAGAAGAGCTCGAAATTCTGTTACAGGAGACGAACAAGGCCTGATTTACACGAATGCAGCGTATGCTTAACCGATTATGCAGAGGGGGAGGAAGTAAGAGAATTAGCAGACTGCAAGCATGCATTCCATAGAAGTTGCTTGGAGAAATGGCTGAAAGGGTACAAGGCCACGTGTCCGTTGTGCCGGAACTCGGTGGTGCCGCCGGTGGTGGTAGCAGAGTACTGTCGGAGGATGCAGGCTGAGGAAGAAGATAAGTGGATAGAGGAGGAGCTGGCTCTCATACTGTTGAATGCTTTGGATGGTAGGGGGTGTAATGGATTCTTTTAGTCCTTTGTTTGGTAGATGGATTAGTTATGACATTAATGATTTGTACATAGAATGCTTCTATTCTTCGCCGTTTTTCGGGCGGAAATCGATTTTTAATTCCGGATAATTTTTGTTTTCTCAAAGTCACAAATCGAAATAATTTAAACATTCTCATATGTGATGAAGAGAAAAGACATATTAATACAATCGTAAATGTTATATACAGTGAAGTTTATAGTTTATAATTTACTAAATATTTCTATACTATGTTATTTATACACATTGTCTCGCATATCATGATATTTTTTGTTTCTTTTTTATTATTTTTGTTTCACGTTGTCTTCGCATAAATTATAAAATTATTATTATTTCATCACATATTATTCAAAATTATTTTTTCTCTTAGGTTAATTTTAAAATAATATTATACAAAAAGGTATTCTAGTAACAATATTCATATGACAAAACAAAAAACCACATGTAGCGGAAAAAAATCATTTTGTTATATATAAACATATTCCATATTTAATATTTCATTTTAGACTTACGAAGACACACTGTACTCATAATTATTTAATGATATTTGCTACTCGATAATAAAACATGTTACATATATATTAATCACGATATAATTTGTATACATATTACAGTTGAAACAAAATACTAAATAAATATGATTATTTGAATACATTACGAGATGAAATACAATATTGAATAGAAGTAACGCGATCTTATTTTCCGATTAAGCAGACAAAATGCAACCACTCTTCATATCATATATCCACCACCCATTATCTGAGCCTTGTGTGAAATATACACAATCACGCTTGCAACCAATCCCAGGTGAATCTGCCCAAATACCATGTCGTCGTCCCATGAACACTGCCATCCCATTTAGACTTCCAACCTTAATCCACTTGAGCTTTGCAAAACAAAGTCGATAAACTTCGACTTGGTCCACAATTTCAAGTGATTTTTGATGAATTAAAAACACCAAAATAATTTCTCCTTTAGATTCAAATAAATATTCTTTGAAAAATCTTGAACTTACACATGGGACAGCTCTGTCGTTACTTATAGCCACGATCCTAAAACACAAATCCACTGTTTGCATGACGACAAGAGTCCCCTGCAAGCTCATTGCGTAAACCTTTCCTTCACATCGTACCCTGCTCGTGAATTCCATGTACTTTTTCTTGGCATCGAACGGGTCAACTGTGATGCACTCATGCCTTACACACACTATTTGATTTAGATTATGTTAGTTTCTTCTGTTAGTTTGTTAGTTTGCTGTTAGTTGGTTAAGAGTGTTAGTTTCTTCTGTTAATTTGTTAGCTTGCTTAAGAGTGTTAGTTTTTTCTGTTAGTTTGTTAGCTTGCTCAAGCTTCACTCTTTGTATATATATGTATTCTGCTGTAAATCATTCAAGAAAAATCAATACAGTTCTCTTTTCTCAATTTCTCTCTAGTTTAACACACACATTGTCATAACAGTATCCTTCACGACGAATGCTGTAATGAACCATGATATTCGAACTTGGAATGCGACTCCCGCCCGTCTCCATGTAGCAAAGTACATGATCTTCGAGGCCCGAAGGCAGCGGAGAACATGGGTGGGTCCTACCATATAGCGGCGCTGAAGGATACGGGTCGGACACACCTGTGGAGTCAGCTCTTAGAACACACCAGTACGATTCGACGGGCCTTCGAGGCAGGGTCTGAAAGCAAAAGTCATCCCTGAAATAGCGGTTGTGGGGGCCCCAAGTTGACGAATTCTTGGACGGATCACTGTTGGCCAAGTGGCAAAGCCGGCGTCGTTGATCCTGATGTTCTGTTGACTTGCACCGGGTTGACGTTGTTAGCCATGACTTTGTGGTGCCCGGACGGGCCGGACTGGTGGTGAGATGGAAGTTTCTTTTGGATGGTTGGATTAGATTTGGTATTGGGGGAAGCTCAGACCAAGGCCAAGGAAGTCTGCGAGTGGCTTTTGGTTTGTTGCCGGTAGAAACGTTTTTAGCCTTCTTCTTTGTCGGTGACATTTTCACTAGTTAGGACAAGCAAATTTCGTAATCTGTATTGAGAGGTAAATATATATATATATATATAGAGAGAGAGAGATTATATATATGTATAGAGAGAGAGAGAGAGAGAGAGCCTTGGTCTCCAAGTTCCAACTATTTTAAAATTATTACAAGTAGATTATAGAAAGTCAACTCCCAAGATTATTAAATATTAAGGTCAAATGAAAAATGAAACTTGGGGCATACATAAATTCTGGTAAATTGCTTGGTGGGCCCTTTATATTTATTTTATTTCACTTAATTTGATAAATATATATATATATATAGTTTAAGTGTCATTTAATTAAAATATTCATACAAAACTTTTGTTGTATTCTATAGTTTATTTTTTTCAAAACTATATAGATACAATTCATTTATTTATTTAAAAAATCATAAGATCTTATGATATTTTGCAGAAGTAAATGAGAGTGTGTTGAAACTTTAAATGTTAATGAAGATGAAATAATTAATCTTCAAGGTTTAATCGGTATGATTTCTGTGTTTAAATTATAAATAATTTATTTATATAATTATTTTTAAATTTGTACTTAATAAAATTGAGATATAGATTTTATTTATACATAAATAATACCATTCAAGAAGATTTTTTTAAAAAAATATACACACACACTTATTTATATATTGAATATATTTAATAATCGTGCAACACACATATTATATACTAGTATTATGTAATCTCAATCTATTTATTATGGTCTACCCGATCTTGTAAGGTAGACGAAGATGGAATACTTTGGTCGTTTTCGACCTTAATTTAGTCTTTTATCGACCTTTATTTCGTAAGGTTTTAGTAGATATAGTTCCTTTAATATATATATATATATACACACATATGTAAAACTATTAAATGTTTAAATTATATATAATTAGAGATCCTCAATTCTATTGTACAATAAAAAAAGTTAATTACATATCATTCTTAATGTTTATGTCATTATTTATATTGTTTTTTTAAGAGTTACAAATTGAAATGATTTGAATATTCTCATATGTGATGTCGAGAATAAAATTAAATCCAACCGTGAATGTGGTATACAAGAATATTTTTCATAATTTATAGTTTGTAATTTACTAATATTACTACAATTTGTTATTTATACACACTGCCTTCGTATATTATGATATCTTGTTTCTTTTATTATTATAACTTTTAATTTCTTTTAATCAGTTACCAATTTTCTTGCGCATGTACATAAATTATAAAATTATTATTATTTCATCACATATTATTCAAATTAATTTTTCTCAATATTTTATGTCAATTTATAAGAAATATCATACAAAAGGGTATTTTAATAATAATATTTATATGCAAAAATGAAAACCATATTTACACAGAAAAAAATCATTTTTTATATATATTTCATATTTAATATTTCATCTCATACTTACAAACTGTACTAATAACTATTTAATGATATTTGCTACTCACTTATAAAACAACATGTTACGTATGTATTGATCACATTATAATTGTACACATATTACGATTTGATCGAAATACTAAATAAATATAATTATTTAAATAAATTACGAGATAAAATACAATATTCGAACACAATCTAAATTGGAATTTCCAATTAAGTCGACAAAATGCAACCACTTTTCATATCATATATCCACCAACCATTATCTGAGCCTTGAGTGAAATATACACAATCACCCTTGCATCCAATCTCTGCTGAATCTGCCCAAATACAATGTTGTCCTATGAACATTGTCCTCCCATGCAGACTTCCAACCTTAATCCACTCAAGATCAGCAAAACAAAGTCGATAAACTTCGACTTGGTCCACAATTTTCAGTGATTTTTGATGAATTAAAAACACCAAAATAATCTCCCCTCTCGATTCAAGTAAATATTCTTTGAAAAATCTGGAACTTACAGATGGGACAGCCCTGTAGTTGCTTATAGCCACGATCCTAAGACGTAAATCCACTTCTTGCATGGCTACAAGTGTTCCCTGCAAACTCATTGCGTAGACCTTGCCTTCACATAGCACCTTACTCGTGAATTCCATGTACTTTTTCTTGGTATCGAACGGGTCAACTGTGACACACTCATGCCTTACACACACGTAGTAATAACAATATTTTTTATGACAAATTCTGTAATTAGCCATGATAGACGAACTCGGAATACCATTCGAGCCTGTCCTGATGTAGACTAGTACACGTTCTTCGAGGTTCGAAGACAACGTAGAACACAGGCGGGTGCGACTATACAGCGGTGCTGAGGGATCCGGTTGAGACCCACCAGTGGAGTCAACTTTCAGAACGCACCAATACGATTCGTTGGAGTGTCGAGGCAGGGTTTGAATGCACAAATCATCACTAATATAGCGGTTGTGGGAGACCCAAATTGACGAATTCTTGGACGAATCATCGCTGACCAAGTGGCATAGTCGGCGCCGTTGATCCTGATGCTCTGTTGACTTGCAACGGGTTGATGTTGTTAGCCATGACTTTGTGGTGCCCGGATCGATGGTGGAATGGAAGTGTCTTTGGGGCAGCTGGATTAGATTTGGTATTGGGGGAAGTTCAGACCAAGGCCAAGGAACTTTGCGAGTGGCTTCTGGTTTGTTGTCACAAGACAAGTTTTTACCTTTTTTCTTTGTGGGTGACATTTTCACTTGTCAGGACAAGCAAACTTAAGGATCAATTGGAATGTATTGGGAGGAATATATATATATATATATATATAGAGAGAGAGAGAGATAGCGAGAGAGAGAGAGAGAGAGAGAGCCTTGGTCTCCATGTTCCAACGGTTTTAAAATTATTACAAGTAGATTATAGAAAGCCAAGTCCCAAAATTATTAAATATTAAGGTCAAATGAAAAATGAAACTTGGGGAATACATAAATTCTGGTAAATTGCTTGGTGGTTCCTTTATATTAATTTTATTTCACTTAATTTGACAAATATTGATGAAGATTTTTCTTTCTGATAAATAAATAAAGATGAACTTTGATAGGAAAGAAGTATCAATAGTTGATCAGTAGAGGGTGGATTTGGGTTGCTGAAAGTTTCGTCGGAAAGATCTGCATCAACTCGCTGGAGAAGATTTCGGCGAGGACATTCTGACTTAAGACAGTGAGTGAATCCTTCTAATTTTTAGAGAGAGAAATATTGGAGTGTGATTATGTAAGAGTGTGTGCGGTTAGATGAAATATACCTTCTTTTTATACTTTTGTGAGAAGTGCACTGATGTCCTTTTAAAAAAAAGGATATCTCATAGGGGGTGGATACACTCAAATTCCGTAAAATGTGGGATTTGACACCCACTAGCAGGTGTAATTAATGCAACAGACTCATTCTGACAGATAAAGCTATTATTAGTACTAGCCTAGATGAACGGCTAGTTTTAGTAGAGGATCAGAACTGTGTTGAAGTTTAGTTCCGATATAGCAAACTCTAAGCACATCCGCTCGTATCTGCTCTGCTATGGAAAGCCCCTGAGGTGTCTGCGTCAGATCTGCTCCAAAATACACCATTCCATTCTTGAAATCTTAAGATCTGGTTCTGAATTTGGAACTATGCTTGGCAGGAAGTACCTGTGCAATGCGTTCTCCTACTATAGACTATGTGGTTTAGTCCACATCAAATACATACATATATATATATATAGATGTATATAGTTTGAGTGTCGTTTAATTAAAATATTCATACAAGACTTTTGTTGTATTTTAATAGTTTATTGTTTTTTCAAAACTATATTAGATAATTTTTATTTATTTATTTAAAAAATCATAACGTCTTATATATTTTGTAAATGTAAGTGAGAGTGTGTGTGTTGAAACTTTAAATGTAAATGAAGATGAAATAATTAATCTTCAAGGTTTGATCGATATGATTGAAGGTGCTCATATTATAAATAATTTATTTAAATAATTATTATTTAAATTTGTACTTAATAAAATATAGATTTACATGTTATTTATACACAAATATACCATTCAAAAAAATATTTTTTATTTAAATATATACACACACTTATTATATATTGAATAAATTTAATAATCGTAAAACACACAGATTAAATACTAGTACTATGTAATCTTCATCTATTTATTGCTGTCTATCCGATCTTGTAAGGTAGATGAAGATATGAATACTTTGGTCATTTTCGACCTTCATTTTTGTGTTAATTTAATCGCAGTCCCTTTAACTTAGGATTTAGTAGATTAGTTCCTTTAATATATCTATATTATTGTAACACTATTAAATGTTCAAATAATATTAAATTATAGCTTCTTAATTCTATTGTCCAATAAAAAAAATTATATATCATTCTTAATGTTCGTGTCACTATTTATATTTCTTTCTCAAGAGTTCCAAATCGAAATGGTTTGAAGATTCTCATATGTAATATAGAGAAAAAAAATATTAATACAACCGTGAATGTTGTATTAAGGAGATTTTTCATAATTTATAGTTTGTAGTTTACTAAATATTTCTACACTTTGTATCTTTGTATACCATGATGTATTTGTTTATTTCATTATTTTAACTTTTAATTTCTTTTAATCGTATACCAATTTTCTTGTGCATGTACATAAATTATAAAATTGTTATTATTTCATCATATATTATTCAAAATTATCTTCTTTCTGAATATTTTACGTCAATTTTAAAATAATATTACACAAAAGGGTCTTCTATTAATAATATTTATATACAAAAATGAAAATCACATTTAAATGGAAACAAAAGTCACTTTAATTAAATATATGTATGTAGATATTTCATCTCATACTTACGAACACACATTGTACTATTAATTATTTAATGATAGTTGCTACTCAGTAATAAAACATGTTACATATGAACTGATCACATTATAATTGTACACATATTACTATATATTGGAAACGAAATTCCAAATAAATATGATTATTTAAATATATTACGATATAAAATACAATATTCATCAATAGAAATGATATGATCTTACTTTTTAATTAAACAGACAAAATGCAGCCACTTTTCATATCATATATCCACCAACCATTATCTGAGCCTTGTGTGAAATATACAGAGTCACCCTTGCAACCAATCTCAGCTGAATCTGCCCAAACACAACGTTGTCCTATGAAGATTGTCGTCCCATGAAGACTTCCAACCTTAATCCACTTGAGGTTAGCAAAACAAAGTCGATAAACTTCGACTTGGTCCACAATTTTCAGAGCTTTTTGATGAATTAAAAACACCAAAATAATTTCTCCTTTCAATTCAAGAACATATTCTTTAAAAAACCTCCAACTTACAGATGGTACAGCCCTGTCGTTGCTTATAGCCACGATCTTAAGACGCAAATCCACTACTTGCAGGACCACAAGAGTTCCCTGCAAACTCATTGCGCAAATCTTGTCTTTACACCATACCACACTCGTGAATTCCATGCACTTTTTCTTGGTGTCGAACGGGTCAGCTGTGACGCACTCGTACCTTACAAACACGTCGTGAGAATAATATCTTTCACTACAAATTGTGTAACTAACCACGATATTCGAACTTGGAACGCCGTTCCAACCCGTGTAGTGAAATACAGGATCTTTGATTTCCGAAGACAACATAGAATATGAGTGGGTATCATGATCATCGTACGGTGGTTCTGAGTGATGTGGGTAGGATCCACCCGTGGTGTCAGCTCTCATAACGCACCAATACGATTCGGTGGACTGTCGAGGCAGGGTCTGCATGCACACGTCATCCCTGAAATAGCGGTTATAGCGGTTGTGGGAGCCCCAAATTGACGATTCCTGGGATGAATCACCGTTGCCCGTGTGGCAAAGTTGGAGTCGGAGATCCTTATGTTCCGTTGACTTGCACCGGGTTGACGATGTTAGCCATGACTTTGTGGTGCCCAGACTGGCGGTGAAGTGGAAGTGTCTTTCGGGCAGGTGGATTAGATTTGGTATTGGGGGAAGCACAGACCAAGGCCAAGGAAGATTGCCAGTGGCTTCTGGATTTTTGCCACTAGACAAGTTTTTGGCCTTCTTCTTTGTGGGTGACATTTTCACTTGTTAGGACAAGCAAACTTGGTGATGTAAGGATTGATTGGAGTGAATGTACAGAGGAATATATATATATATATATATATAGAGAGAGAGAGAGAGAGTTTGGCTATGCCTTGGTCTAAAAGTTCCAACTGTTTTAAAATTATTATAAGTAGATTATATTTAAAAATTATTACAAGTAGATTAGAGAAAGCCCGCATGTATTAAATATTAAGGTCTAATGAAAAATGAAACTTGGGGCATACATAAATTCTGGTAAAATTGCTTTGTGGGCCCTTTGTATTATTTTTATTTCACTTAATTTGACAATACACACACATATATATATATATATATATATATATATATATATATTTGATTCCAACCACTAACTTTTTTTTTTTTTTGTAGTTTAAGTATCATTTTAATTAAAACTTTTGTTTTATTTTAATAGTTTAGTTTTTTTTTTCAAAACTATATAGATACTTCAAAAAATGAAAACATAGAATTTTATGATATTTTGTAAATGTCATAGAATTTTATGATATTTTGTAAATGTATATGAGAGTGTGTGTTGAATTTTAATGTAAGTGAAGATGAAATAATTGATCTTCGAAGTTTGATCCATATGATTTATGGTGTTAAAATTATAAATAGTTTGTTTAAATAAATAATATTTAAGTTAGATGTTATTTTTACACAAATGATACCATTCAAAAAAATAATTTTCATTTAAATACACACACACACACACATTTATATATTGAATAGATTTTAATAATCGCACAACGCACGAATTAAATGCTAGTATTATGTACTCTTCATCTATTTATTACCATCTACCGATCTTGTAAGATAGATGAAGATGTGAATACTTTGGTCTTTATAGACCTCCATTTTTGTCATTAATTTAAAACCATTAAATATGTCAAATTATATAAGGTTGGAGCTCCTCAATTATATTGTCTAATAAAACAAAATACATATCATATTGTTAATTTTCATTTTATTATTTATATAAAAGTGAATTAATTTAATATTATATATGGTGACATTAATCCATATTAACACCGATTTTTTTTTTATGGTAATTAAGATCCCATAATTTTGGTATGTATTATTTTTTGCCTTCAAAACAAATAATTAGTAATTAATATGGTAAGTTGGCATGTAATTATTAAACCTTAATAATTAAAATTGATATAAATAACAAAAAATATATATTATCATATATTTTCTTAATTATATACATTAAAAAATATGTGAATGGTAGTAATTTTTTTTCTTACTATTAAATATTTAGATAGTTTAATTAATACATATCAATTCCAATATTAAAATTTGTACAAAATATTTATGATAAAATAATTATACATAGATAGTATGCTGTTTATAAGAAAAACAATTCAAAGATTCTACTTTTAATGTTCCAATTTTTTATTTTCTGATTTTCTTTTATAAATTTAAAATTCATTAATTATTTTTTTAAAATTTAATTTGATCAATTTTTAATTTGATTGTTTTTTTTTGGTATTTACACTAATAATTTTTTAAATTTACTACACACTTTTTTAGAAAACGTTCCAATTTTTGTTGCCACGCATGATGATTACGTGTCAGAAAAAGAACACGTGTCAATAACAGTACATGCCTAGTAGGCCACATCAACAACTTCAACCCACAAAATTTGAAATTGGGTGCAATTGAGCCAAAATTATTCGCAATTTTCAAAACTAAAAACGTTGACATCCTATGTTCTCGACCTGAAAAAAGTTACTGTCCAAAAAACCAAATTCACCACATAATTTACTAGGTTAAGAAAATAATCATCACATTATTTCTTACACGTTGTTTGATTTATCGTTCATCAATATGCTTTGTATACGTTGCATGACATCATTATTGTACACGTATTTATATCTATCGTATGATATCGTCATTATTGTAGACATAACGTATACTATCGAGTGATCATATAAAATTGACTAAAAATAAAAAATAAAAGGTATGACATATGTCATTTTTCATGAAGAATTCTTGCATTATCCTTGGTAGCTGGTGAAATACTATGACTTTCCATATCATATACCCACCAGCTCATATCCAAGTATCCTCTGAAATACACACAATTTCCTCTACACCCAACTTCATCTGGATTCGCCCAAGCACCACATTTATCCAAGAACAATGTCTTGCCCTGGAGTTTTTCAACCTTAATCCACTTAAGTTTAACAGAACAAAGTCGAAAAACCTCGATTTCGTCCATGTTTTCAAGTGATCTTCTATGGATCAAGAAAACCAAAAGTATTTCTCCATTCACTTCCACAAAATACTCCTTAAAAAGTCTCGAACTCACAGATGGAACAGCCCGGTTCGCGCTTATAGCCTTGATCATAAGACGCGAATTGACGTCTTCAATAACCACAAGCGCCCCTTGCAAGCTCAATGCATAAAGTTTCTCACCAATCCCAATTATGCGAGTGAATTGCATGCATTGTCTCGTAGTGTCAAACGGGTCGATTATGGAGCATTCATATCTGATCCATGCGCGTTCATCGCGCTCGTTGATGCAACAAACCATGATGGCTAGGCTTGAAATGTAGGTCAACTCGGCTGGAATAGCGCACCAGGTTTCTTCATTTGCTGATCTTGAAGCAACTTTGAAAGGACTATGGAAGGTCCAAGATGGACGACTCCAATTAGTATTGTTTTCGACAGTGCCAATGCGCCAATGGGATCCATTGGGCTGTTGAGCAGCGATCGAACGGTAGGGGTTGCCGATGAAGTGGTAGCGTGGGAGATCATAACAAGAATTTGATGGATTGTTGGATGAATGATCATTTGAGTTCAAGAGGGAAAGTTGAGGCCATTGACCATGTTTTTGGTTTTTGTTGCATTGAATTGGTTTTAGCCATAATTTGATCTTGCCTAAATTACTCATACAAGGCATTGGGATAAATTTCAGGGCAGGCAATTGGATAAGCTTTTGGGGAAGGCTAGGATAAGAGCATTTGCCCATGGATTCTTTTCTTTTGAACAATTTTTTGGCTTTGTTGGTTGCCATTGTCACAAATGAAATGGGATCTTCAAATATGAAGACAAAGTTTGTTGGGTTGGGGGGGGGGGGTGGGGGGCGAGAGAGAGAGAGAGTTGAAACTTGAAATATGTGAGGAGGATGATGGGGTTGTATAAGAAGCTAGCCTTGGTCTCCAAGTTTATCAATTATTAAAATATTGTGGGGGAGAGAGAGAGAGAGAGAGAGAGGGAGAGGGAGAGAGAGAGAGGGAGTTGACTCTTTAAGTAGAAGAAGATGAAATAATATTTAATTTAGCCTTCATCAAGTCTAGTTCCTCTATTATTTAATTAAAAAATGATGAAAATTTTCGAATTTAGTTAAAGCGCAAATGACAAAATAATAAATATTGAAATACACCATTTGTCGAACCTTTTTATACGATAGTAATAAATGTATTGTATTCGGGTTATAATTTTTTATAAAAAAAAAATAAAAAAATTATTTTTAAATTTATACTAAATTTATAATAATCGTGTCTGATGATCCCACGACCAACTTTTGTTATAATGCATACCCGGGCCCAAAAGTGCCTTTCGAGGTAGGGCCCAATTGGGTTTTGGGAGGTTGGGCCCAAACTAAGAAAATGGGCTAAACTTAGGCCTGAAATGAATAACTAAGCCTAAAATAAGGTAAACACTAATCTGGGCTAAACTGATGTGTGTTGGGTTGGGCCCAATGTGCTTTTCCAGCCCGGTCCATTGCCAAGCGAGCCCGTGACAACTGCTTCAGAATGGAACAACAGTAAGGAAGGACCCGGGCTACGACGTCGTATATGGTTCCATTTCCTAAAGGAATTTGTGGGCCCTTTTCATTTTGTTTAAGAATTTATAAAGAAATAAATTTTGGGGATGAACTCTTGCGAGAATCAGAAACCAGTTTCCAGTTTCCAGTTTCCTGATTAGTTCTCGGAAATTTGGCACGAAATCTGCAGATTTAAAGAAGTTTAAAAATGGAGCTGGGTTCTGCTCCTCTCCACTCATTCTCCTCCGTTTCACCTGTACGACCCCCAGCCGCCGCTTCCAGAAGTTTCTCTCCGTCTCTTCCTATTTTCAGGGATACAGTTTCAAGAATTTCTTCACCTTTCTTAGTTTCTAAATCCGGAGGTATTCAAATCCTGCAGGCCAGTTAATTCGTCGTGTTTTTGTGTCTCTCTGTGTGTATGTGTGTGGCTGCATGTGTCTTTTTTTGGCTTTCTTTTCCATGTAGTGGCATGAGTCTGCTGTATGAGAGTATTGTTCATTTAAGGAGAAAATTGGTTTTTGTGTTTTTTTTTTGTTTTTTGTTTTGATGATTATGTCAAGTTGAGAATAGCATGTTTGGAAGTGGATGGCTCCGGTATCTGTTTGAAGTTATGCTCCTGTAGAAAGATGCTGATGTGGTTTTGTTTTTCATATTTCCAACTCTAGCATAATTTAACATAAAGTGCAACCAAATATACACTTATAACAAGATTAGATACATGTTAATGCTCTATGATTTTACAGGTTTCCTTTTTTGGTTATAATTTGTAAAGTTGCTCCTTGTGAATGCAGCCTCTCCATTAGCATGTGAGAGAGTTAGGTTTTGTAACTTCCTTGCTGCTGCTGCTGGTAATACAACAGCTGCAACGAGTGAATCAGCACAAGAACATATCTCTTCTGCTGAGAAACTTAGTCCGAAAGACCAGGAAAATGATGAAAAGTTGGATGATAATAAAATGATTCGCATTTGTGACAAACTAATTGGGGTCTTTATGGTTGACAAGCCCACACCTACTGATTGGAGAAGGCTCTTAACTTTTAGCAAGGAATGGGACACTATTCGGCCTCACTTCTATAAGCGGTGTCAGGACCGAGCAGATAGTGAGAGTGATCCTGGAATGATGCATAAGCTACTTCGGCTTTCCAGGAAGCTGAAAGAGGTATAGTTTTTCCTTTTCCGTCATGAAATGTTTTGATAAGGGTTTTAAGAAATATTTGATGAGGTTTTGGCCTTTTATATTTACAATTCTCAATTGAGATTGACAGGTTGTGAGGTTTGTTTCTTCTTCAATGTGGTTGGATCAAGAATGGTTAATCATGTTCGCTTATCTCGATCTTTGATATGTTGTCTATTGCATTATCTCAAGATCATCTTGAGAAGTAACTCCAACTACTTTCATCCAGATTGACGAAGATATTCAAAGGCATAATGAGCTTCTTGATGCAATCAGAAAGTCACCATCTGAGGTTGGAGAAATTGTAGCCAGGCGACGCAAGGACTTCACAAAAGAATTTTTTGTTCACCTTCATACTGTGGCAGAATCATACTATGATAATCCTACAGAACAAAATGGTGAGGTTTTCTCATCCCAAATTAAGTAATGTGTTATCCTTGTTACTTCTATTGTGTATTTCTAGCCAAACTCCATAAGTTCAAATATTTTTTAGCCTCTTTATAAAAACGCATGTTTTTTATCCGCTTCTCAAAGGTGGTAACACATCTCGAAGCTCATGTGTATATCTTGAATCTCTTCAACATATCACGAAGCTCATGACCTTCAAGATGTAATATCTCAAAGCTTCTGCCATTGTTGACCGTCCGACTATGTGTCTTAAGTAACATATCTCGAAGCTCATAGGCTTCGAGATATCCGTGAGCTTTGAGAAGTGGCTAAAAAGATACGTTTTTATCAAGTGGCTAAAAAAACATTTTCGCTTATATGAAATTGCCATTTTCACTTTTGCCCGTTACTTATTAATTAATTTCATGGTCCTGTAATGATACTTCCATGAATTAGCGATAATCATATTTAATTTGCAGTAAATGGTATTTGGGAGCTAATTAATATAACAATGTTTGCATGTCTCTTTTTTTTTTATGACTAGATGTGGCAAAGCTTGGGAACGCATGCTTAGCTGCTGTAGAAGCATATGATACTGCATCTGAAAGTATAGAAGCGATTAACGCTGCAGAATTGAAATTTCAAGACATAATTAACTCTCCTTCTGTGGATGCTGCTTGCCGTAAGATTGATGATTTGGCCCAAAAAAATCAGCTTGATTCAGCACTTGTTCTCATGATTACAAAAGCTTGGTCATCTGCCAAAGAGTCAAATATGATGAAAGATGAGGTATCTTTATTTTGATTGGATACATAAATTTTGCAAATTTTACTAGACCCACAAATTCAGATACTGCTAATATAGAGATATTCCTATGAAAAAAGAAAAAAAAAAAGAAAAAAAAGAATGCAGGATTAACACTGCTTTTTATCCTCCTCGAAGGTGAAAGATGTATTGTACCATTTGTACAAAACAGCCAGAGGAAATCTCCAGAGGCTTATGCCGAAAGAAATCAGGATTCTGAAGTATTTGCTTACAATCGAAGACCCTGAAGAGCGTATGAGTGCTTTAAAAGATGCCTTTACTCCAGGGGAAGAACTTCAAGGAATGGATGTAGACTGCCTTTACACGTATGTATATGAACCCGAACCATGCTCCTCTCTCTCTCACTCTCTCTCTCTCTCTCTCTCTGATTCATGATTCATACAGGACACCTGAGCAGCTACATACTTGGATTGGGACTGTAGTGGATGCATATCATTTTAGCAGAGAAGGCACCCTCATAAAAGAAGCCAGGGACCTAATGAATCCGCAAGTTATCCTAAAACTGGAGGAGTTAAAAAAGACCATCCAAGATAACTTCATGTGAGCTTCTCCATGAACTTTTCAGAGTTTTTTCTGATTATCTAACTTGGCATGACATCATGGGAGCCAAGAGGCAGGCAGGAGCATAATGGCCTTGCGGAAAACTACTCTCGTCTTGTGCGATTCTCGCTCAGTTTCTGCTCGTATATTTGAAGGAGTGCTGCAAGATGACGCAGCAGAGAAATACTACTTGAGGCCGGGTGGATGGAATCAGGCGTGCAATGTAGCATGTAAATGGAAATGCAATTATAAACTTGATAGGGCATTGTTTCATGTTTTGTGCTATAGAAAATATTGTGGTTCTCAACAACCCCATTTATCAAATATTTTTCCTGATAGCACATAAAAGATTGAAGGTGCTGGGGCACGAAGGTTTTTATTTTTATTCATTTTGGTTTGTATTGATCTCCAAAAGTAGAAGGATCATAGATAATCATTGTCTAATAAATTAGTAATGAGTGAATCTGTTGTTCGTCGGGTTTGTCGGGTGTATTATGCATTCGATCTTTATTTGTTTAATTAAAAATGTAATAAATGAGTAGTAATATTTTTAAGTAAATAAATAATATTTTTTAATTAAATAAGTAATATTGTAAATCGGTATACTCAATTGACATAACTTTTTTTTATTAATACTTCTATAATTTATAATTAGATACTTCCATGTCAATAGAAAATAAATTTGTTAATCTTGATTTTATTTAATATATAAATTTTAATTTTATGAATTTTTATAATTAATTCTAATTTTTAGTGCTATTTCATTTATTCTCAAATTTGTATGAATTTTAAAACTTGATTAGAAATTATTGATTTGCAATTTTTATTTTTATTTACCACGTATGAAGTTGATTGCAACGTTAATAATTTTTTAAAAAAGATTGAAATTTTAATGCAGTCGACTTGAGTCAAACAAAATTATTATAAAGAATTATAAAACAAAATTGAGCAAAAATAAATTGAAAGTTTTGATATATACAATAAAATGTACATCCATATCCATATGATCATTTCCCGTAAATTATATTTGTCCATAATTTATCAAAGGTTTTCATTAAAATAAAAAAAAAAAAAAAAAGAGTCAAAAGGGGAAAAAAGGTTCCAATGTACGCAAACGAATGATAATCGCAAAATATTTAATAATGAGAAGAACTTAAGGGAATCCAAAACCTTTGGCGTAAAAATCTTCAGCAATCTGTACAACCCTAATTCCTCGTAATTTAAGGGAATTTAAGCGTCTACAAAGAATTTCCCCCCAAAACTATAGAAACTTCAAATTCTCTGTCGTATTTCAGCGCACACAAACTTTCTGTTATTTTATGCACTCTCAGATGACGACGACGGCGACGGCGAGGAAGACTAGCAGCTGCGCCATATGCGAGAACTCCAATCTCGCTTCAATTTGTTCTGTTTGCGTTAATTACAGGTAAATTTCCGGAAGTACTCCGTAATTTCAGTTAAGTAATTGTACAGTTAGCATTGCATTATTTTGTTATGTAATATATGATTAGTATAGTTTTTGATCTGCTGAGTTTGTGCGTTTTCGGTGCGATTGCGCTCAGGTTGAATGAGTACAGTTGCAATTTGAGGTTATTGAAGGTTAGGAGGGATGCGCTGTACTCAAAATTGACTCAAGTTCTGGTCGCCAAGGTATGCTTGATGTCATTCGAACTTGATGTTGCTATTTGGTTGTGATTTGGCTAATGCCAACAACTTTATGATTAATTTTAATACCTTAATGTTATATTACTTGTAGTGAAAACAATACTGAGGTGTGAGCGGGGTAAAGTCAGGAATGAGATTGTAGTAGCTTTTCTGTTAGCAGTTTTCATTGCTCAAACATTGTCATGTATTATTACAAAGATGACATGTTATCATGCATGTATCTTTCTTCACTAAATGGTCTATGGGTGGACTCTTGTGCATTTAACCAATCCAAGATTCTAAGTGATTGCATATTGATTGTAAGATGATCATATCTAGCTGTAGGGTAATTAATGAAGTAAAATAGGTGTTAAGTCCTTGTTTCGCGCTGCTAATTTTAAACTTTCTAATCGCTTTTTGTATCGATTTCGGAAATCCTTTTAGGGCAAGGCTGATGATCAACACAGTTGGAGGGTACTCCAAAATGAGAAATTGGCAAGGTTGAGAGATAAGCTCCGACTTCGTAAAGAACAAGTTTCACAAGGTTTGCTGCTCTAGCTTTTAATAAGCATGCAATTTTGATTGCATATGATCTCCACTTTGATTTAATTTACTGTAGGACTAATTAATTCTCTTCAGGGAAGGCCAGGATTGAGAAGGTGTCTAATGATCTAAAAGTCAAATATGAATTGCTTGAATCAGCAATGAGCTTGGTATTGCAGATTTCAATTTTAAAATTTTATTTTTATTTAATTATTATTATTATTTATAAAAAAAAAGAAGCAGATAGCTCAGTATCTCTCTCATGTCTTTTCTCTCCTCAAGTAGTTATCTGGTTTTTTCTGTTACTAATTAATTCAGTCATTTCTGTTTGATATGTAATTGCAGATGGAAAAGAATCGCACGGAGCAAATTGAGAAATATTATCCAAATCTTATCTGCACACAGAGTTTGGGGCATGTGAGAATTTTTCTTTATTAGTTCCCTTTCTGTTTGATTCTGATTATTCGTTTAATTAATGCTCCAGATATGTGGGTTTCAGATGGCAATTACCTCTGAACGCCTTCATAAACAATCCGTCATTATTAAGCAGATATGCAAGTTATTCCCCCAGCGCCGGGTACTTCTCATATTTTTTATACATTGCTATTTCAGTTTCGCACTGTTTATGTCTTCATATGACACTTATTATGAGACAGGCATAGTAGGCATCTCTTTTAGTTATTCCATCATTATCATTTTAAATGCCTATTTTCCTTAGACAGGGATGCACGGCGACCCTTACACTATGTTCGGTTTGTGATTTTGTCTATGATAAGCTACTAAATCGATGCATAACTATATATAAAACACAATTCTTGATTAAATTCTTGACTTTACATTATTTGCTCTTTTAAAGCCTCCCCAATATTTCTTAAAGAATGTCTGCCTAGTAATGAACTTCATACTTCTTTGTGAAGCAGTATTGTTGCCCCTGTGTTGATATGTCTCTATGATTTACTCAAGCAATTATAGTGCACATTTTCTTGGTAGACGTGACTGTCTACAGTAGTTCACATTTAATACTTGATCGCAGGTATATATAGATGGGGAGAGTGAAGATGGGTATAGTGGCCCTTATGATACAATTTGCAATGCACGCTTGCCAAGAGGCTTAGATCCTCACTCAGTTCCAGCAGATGAGCTTAGCGCCTCATTGGGGTATATTTCCACCTATATCTGTTTACTGGTCTTTCTAAGTGAAACTATTGATAGGAAGTATGAGATCATATTTTTCCTTTCATTGCTGTTATAGATTGACCAATGTGCTTTGCTTCTTTATCAACTTTGGGATATGTTTATTTGGTTTTTCCCATTTATACTAGGTTTATGATTGCTCTACTTTCTTCTTTTCAGTATATATGATCTTTCTTGGTGAGAAATTGGATCTATATCCTACTACTGTATTGAGTTCTGATTCTAGTTCATGAACAGCTTATTTTGGATGAAAGTATTAAGGTTGGGTGATTCAAATGACTGAATGAAAGTTCACTCTTAATGTAAAACATTGTTTTTAAATGCTATCGATGGGATGGTGGAAATGTTTGTTTGATGGCATGAACATGTTGCTTTTTATATGAGTATATCCATTATCGAATTTTTATTTGACAAGTTGCTGTATGACTTGTCAATTTGAAGTTTCAATTAACAAGAAAATATATATTTTGGTTCTGAAGAATATATTCTTGTTATTGCTTAGGTATGTTGTTTAAGTCCGTATAACTGGAAGTTACGCGTAAACTTTGCTATGTTAAATTTGAGTTTGGGACTGTATTCATACTGTTATTGCATGCTTATTGAAAGTTAAGAAGCTTTCAGTATGATTATCTGCAGTTGTTTGTTGGTATTTCTCAATGTATCATGATTAACTTACTCTTTGTGCTCAATAACTGAATGCAGCTACATGGTGCAACTCCTTAATCTTGTTGTTCATTCTGTATGTGCTCCTGCTCTGCATAACTCTGGATTTGCGGTATGTTCAGAAGTACCTTGTCTCTGCCCTTATAATGTTTGTGCATTTCCTATTGGACATTGTTTTAAACACTAAAACCTAATTAAGGAAATCATACCTAATATTTAAAGATGCACATTGATCATCACATTTGATGAAAACAAGGTCTGAATATGGTGGAGGAGACATGTAAAATTGATCTGTTACTTCGTTATTGCATTGAGATTGAGGAAACTGCACCAAATTTGTGAAAACATTAAGTATAAATTTTGGTTTTGAAATGTGGTCCTCATATCCTGCAGAAATTGGTAGCTACTCCTTCAAAACTTGTACAAATTTTAATCTTCTTCTTTTTTTTTGGGGGGGGGGGGGGGGGTGTGTGTGTTAATCATTTCCTTTGCTTGTGATTGTTACCTGGAAGATTAGATAGTTTTGTGCTTTTACAGAAAATAGGGTTCTCAGTTTTTCACATATATCAGGGTTCCTGTTCTCGAATATGGCAGCGGGAGTCATATTGGGATGCTCGTCCATCATCTAGAAGGTATTCTTTTGAATTTATGGAGCTAACTTGATAATCAGATCACTACAATTCTTCTAAACTAGTTTCTACTTATTTATAGTGAATATTCGCTTTTCCTTCCTCGCCAAAACTTTTGCACAACTGGTGGTGAAACTTCGTGGTCTGAAAGAAGCTCAAGTAATTTTGGTGTTGCTTCAATGGAGTCTGAGAGGAAGCCACGGTTAGATTCCTCTGGTGGTAGTTTCAATTATTCTTCTGCTTCTCCACACTCAATTGGAGTACACAAGGATTTGCAGAAAGGCATTTCACTGCTCAAGAAAAGTGTGGCATGCATAACGGCGTTCTGCTACAACTCATTGTCACTAGAAGTCCCCTCAGAAGCCTCTACGTTTGAGGCATTTGCTAGACTGTTGGCTACGCTTTCTTCTTCCAAGGAAGTTCGAAGTGTTTTATCTTCAAGAATGGTATCTTCAAGGTATAAGCATCCTTTATTCCTCTTAATTTTTCATTTTTGTGCATCTTTTACACAGAAATTTAAGTAAACTCCAAGTCAAGATCATGACTCTTTAGGTTTTGAGAAGACTATTCACTTAATGAAAGAATTAACGAAAATGCTTATAGCCAAAATTACTCAAACTGGATAGGATCTTAACGATAACGATTTCACTTTCTCAGATATTATTTGTAACTAGCCCAGCTTGTGATCTGCAGTTCTGTTAAGTACCTTAAATACTATTTGCTTATTTGATTTGCAGGTCCAAACCTGGTCCAGAGCTGAATACTTCTATATGGAATGTAGAGTCAGCTATTTCATCAAGCGCTTTAATGGAGAGTGCACATATGCAGCCTCTAGTGGTATAACTTTAATTACTTTAGTGAATTTCTGTGAGAAATTTTGCAATTATATTACATAGTGACAGGAGATAAAAGAAATATAGTCACTACCTCCAGCAATGCTGATTGCTGCATATATGAGTTTGCAGGCTTTATGTGATAATTCTGCATTCACAATTTTGAACCATTATTTGTTTAGATGCTTTACCCTAGTTCTTTAGTCTACCCTTTCTTTCAACCATCTTATGCTATTATTTCTCTAGACATGATATTAATTAAAAGACTCCTCCTTTGTTATCATTGCCGCTACAGAAGCTGAAAAGTCTGGTTGCCCGTGGAAAACTAATCATGTATTTCCAGATTTACTAGCAATTTTCTGATTTTGTTTAATAGGCCTTCTTTAACTGTTGGTTTAATCTGATCCTATCTGGGCCAAGTAGTGTGTTTGCAAAGGAGGAACCAGTGTGTGGTTTGCACTGGATGAAAACAAACATCATTTCTTACTGAGTCAAATCAGCTAGCTTTTATTGTTCATGCGGGGAAGGAATTGATCCTGAATGTGAAGGTATCTGTGGTAATAAAAATATGGTTATTATGATTCCTGTGTACTGAATCAAATCTTGTTTCCTTTATCCTGAACTGGTGGTCTGGTGCAGATTCATTTGCTTTGCTACTTGCAGTTGCTCAATGAAATTGCATAAGTATAATAAATCGTATGTGGCCTTTAAATAATTTCTTACAGTACAATTGACACAGATCTGCTTCTGTCTTGTGCAAAATTAATGTTGTCTTGCCTGATAGTTTAATTTTCAGTTGTCTTGTACAAATGAATACTAAAATGCACATTACTATTGCATGTCACGTTTACTCACATATATTTCTTGATTTACAGAGACATGCATTTGACAATTATCTTCCAAGCTTTGCTGGCAGTTATCTTTATGCCAATGAGTTTTCTGAAATGGGAAAGAATGAAAATTCATTTGATGGATGGGATTTTGTTGAGCATCCTACTTTTCCTCCTCCTCCATCACAAATTGAAGATGTGGAGCATTGGACTCGCGCAATGTTTATTGATGCAACAAAGAAATGATGTGAATTATGCCTCCTAATTTGGTAAGAGTTATGGACTAGATGCAGCGCCTTTCATTTGTGTCGCACCATTTTGAGTTTAGAAAATTAAAATTACATCGACTTTTATTTGTCCATTAATCAGTAAAACTTAAAATTTTCAAGAAAGTACAAAATGTTTCGATATTCTTGTCTGTTTAGTAATTCTGCTATCTGATAATTTTAATGCTAGACATAATATGATGAATACACGATCATCCTTACCCTGCAATATACACATCTGTAAAAATTAATGTGCCAAGGAACTTTTTCTTCACTCGTGTTTCTTTTCCTGTCTCTGGATTATTTTTTCCTTCTTGTTTATCCTTTAATCTTTTATTCATTTATTTTTATCGAGTATTTTTACTGTATACGATGTGTGTGAGTGGGGAATGATAGCCAAGAATAAGTGGGTTTCTTGGCCTGAGACATTAAATGTTTTAGTACAAGTTGGTTGCTTTGGTATGACTTTAATGCATATGCTGAGACGGGTGTACTAGACAAAATAACACTATATGTTCAGATATTTGCAAACTGACCCATCTTCTGTGCTACTATTATGGTGACAAAAGCATCTTTGGACTTGCAGTTAATTCTGAATTTCTAGAGGAAGTCGTTAACCACAAATCCTTTGGATTCATGCATGTTCTTCTTTATCCCTCAGAAAGCATCAAATGGTTTATTTAAATCCGGTGCCATGATAATTGCATCGCAGCCATGTAACTGTTCGCTTAACCTGTTCATCTATTGTTATCTTAATACAACTGTGACATTATGCAACTTATGTTTTGAGAATTTCAAGTAAAGAAGTAGACAGTTTTGGAAGGCCAACAGAATATAATAAGTTTATCCAACACCATCTACTTGAAACCAGATGGATTTGTCTGTACGTAGTTTGAAGGTTGAATAGCTCCTTATATACGATTTGTTTTTGGAGCGAGTATAGTTTTTAATAAATTTTCATCTTATGAATAACCTTCCTTCCATGTTTGTTTTTATTAAATTATCATCTTATGGATAACCTTCCATGTTTGTTTTTGTGTATAGCATCTGCAAGCCAACATCTTTTCGCAGACAATGTCGTGGACTAGAAAGCGCTTGAAGAGTTTCCGAACTGATTTACCATTCATTTAATGTAAATAGCGGTTTCGTGTGGATATGGAAGCTAAAGGTAAAATCTCCCAACTTTGCTTATATATATATGCCCATTCTGTAATATAGGTAATTTGTATATTACTAGTTCTGTACAGAACCACTGGCATTGGTAGCTCAATAGAATCAACAGGTTTTCTGTATTAATTTGTCAAAAAGGAAATGGAAATATGTGTGCACGAGCGCGAACTAACTGTAAAATAATTGAAACTTAAATTTCGGCAATTTCTTGCCGAAAAGCATGTAGAAGTTTCTGAGAACTTTATCTTTTTCAAGACCTGCATTCTGCCAGTTTGGAACCTTTACAGTTTGAAACATTATCTGTATAATTTCTATTGATAAATATATCTTTGGATGTGAATCACATATCTATGATGCTTTTTGGTGAGATAAATGGCTAGATAGAGGACCCAAAATTAAAATAGAGGACCTAAAATTGAAGATAGAAATTACAAAAGTGAAATCGAAACTGAAGTCGAGCGAACTTTTAAGGAAATAAGTGTTCCAAGATATTGTTGGCTCCAATGTTGTCGAAGTAGGAAAGGAATTCAATACATTCAAAGATAACATAGAAGAAAGTGGTTCTCCCTAGTGAGATCAGGTAGATTAGGCGGCCATAGACCTAAATAAGGTGATAGTTAAAAAAGGCACTAAAGCAAACTCGGGTAGTATCGAATGCTTCACTTCTTTCTCTTCTTAGGAGGTTGAAGCTCCTCTTCTTCTTCGTCTTCCTCGTCATCATCCTCATCAGGCTCATCTTCTTCACCGACATCTGCCTCGTCTTCATTTTCCACATTTTCATCCTCGTCATCATTCTCATCTTCGTCGTCATCATCCTCGTCATCATTATGCCCATTAGCAGCATCGTTTTCTTTGTCATCATCATCTTCTCCGTTCTCTCCACCTGCGCCACCACCAGGGCCCTTCTTGGCATTGCCATTGCTGTTGGTGGCGTTGCCCTCCTCCTCAGAAAAGTCTCCCTCACCATCACCGTCTGTGTGACCGTCAACCCCACCGTCACCATCACTGTCGTCTTCGCCTCCTCCCTCGGCATCAACTGCTTTCGATTGGCTTTCAGTTGGGCTCACCATCATTAGCTTTGCAAAAGTATGCAACTGTATATTCAGTTTACCACGTTAGAAACATGAGAATACCCACAAAGTTGTAAGGAGGAAAAAGGACTGCAGTTACTTCCCACCCTTCACTAGACAAAGCCAATCTAGCAAATTTCATCCTATTTGGCGAGTGTATGTTTTTGTATAACTTGAAAGCAAGCAATCAAATATTATACATTGATAAAAATAAATGTTTTTATATTATTATTATTATTATTATTATTATTATAATATTGGTTTAAAAATTATTTAATATAATTATCAGCAAAACTATTTATGAAGTTATACAGGTTTTTGAATTTGAAGGCCATCACATAATTGAAATGGATTTTGATCAATTTAACGTTTTAGATGAAAGTCCAATATTTAAAGATAATTTCTAAAAATAAATATTAAATAATATGACTATTCTTGAAACGATAGTCTAGGTACTTTTTCTTCTTATAAACAATAGTTCAGAATTTGTGTTACATAATTCTGTGTGCCCGTTACCGTGTCCCATAGTTCGGCCCAGTCTCAAAAATATCGAAGGGAATATTCGAATATCCTATCAACCCCCATACCATCATTTCACTTATCTCTTATAAATAAAATTTATTATTTCCAAGATATATATATATATAGATATATATAGGGGAGTAGTTCATTTATTTGTTTTATTCAATATAAAACAAAAAAAAAAAAGGGTAGTTAACTATATTACTTGCACCTACCCAAAATAAAATTTCTAATATAAAAAGTAAATTATCATAAACTAAGAGTGTTTAAAATTCAATATCTCATTTTATTAGTTAAATTAAAATTTTTAAAATTAAGAATAAATTGCTTGTGATTGAATAAGTCAAATCCAACCATAAAATACAATTATATATGAGATAATTTATGTCTCTTTTCTAAAAAAAACTAAATCTTTATTGAATTATCAAAAAACAAAATCCCTTTATAAAACGAAATTCTCATTCCAAAATGGAGGGGTTTTTATTTACTTTATGAAGCTTCTCTAATTCAATATAGTAGACACCAAAAAAGCAGGGTAGTTAAAGATACTATTATTTAGTGTCTAAACTTTTGTCAACTACATTAATAAAAAATAAAATAAAGAGGTGTATTGTGGCCCGGGGGAGACCCATATTGGTAATAGTATATTATTACTGTGGGGTAGGCTCCGAGCATCTCCCAACCCGGAACTCAAAACAGCATATAAGCCAAATCTATGTTCCCTTTGAATTCCGGGATGACGAAAATTGGATTTACACTTCTCGCCCTACTTGTTCCGTAACCAGGCGCATGTTAGGAAGCATGCAATAACCAATCCCGTAATAGTCAAAAGGCGTATTCCCTTCTATTTTACGGGTGTTTTGGATGTATCATGTATGTATCGTGCACCCCATATTTTTAATTATATATTTATAAATTTTTATTCATTAATATCAACACCTATATAAATTATTTAATATATAATGCAACAAGCGTATCATCTCGAACATTTTTTTTTTGTGAATTGAATTGATTGATTTTTTTAAGCATAAAAATACATAAATTAACCTATTTTCAGCTTAATTATTAACAGAAAATGGTGGATTATTATTATTATTATTATTATTATTATAAAATTAATCACGTAGATGGTTAATATATTAATTTCAAATAAAATAATTCGTATTGAAAAAGAGTTCTATTTATGTAACTATTTTATTATTTATCAGATGATGTTGCTAAACACACTACAAAAATTATTTTTTACACCACTATAATTTAGTAAATAAAATTAAATAAAATATAAATGACATATATATACCTTATGTAATTTTTTTTAAAAAAACAAACATTAATATTTTGATTATTGATGTTCTTCATTCTTTGCTCAAACACACTCATACATTAACCCTATATTTAAACGAATCAAAATAAAAGTTAAAATATTTGTTTTGAGTAAAAAAAAAAAGAACAATAATAATAAAAATATTATAATTTTGTTTTAAATATATATATATATATATGAATATATTTGTCATTTATATTATATTTAAATTTATTCAAAAAATTAAAGTAGTGTGAATAGTAATTTTTGTGGTGTGTTTAGAAACACACTTTATCAAATTTTAGGAAGAATAAAGCTATAATCATTCAAATAAAAAAGAAATATATGAAAAATAATATTAGGTATTTTGACTCTATATTAAAAGAAAGTGTAACCGTAGAACCTGTGATATGCAAAGCAGGTGAGCATTGACCAATAGGAGGAGGAAGGACAAAGGCCCCTCCGCGTACGTTAGCGACGACCGGTAAACAATCCCCTCCATTTGCAAAACTCTGTAACAGAGCGCGTCTCACTTACAGTTTTGACCTGCGCCAAAAAATAAAATAAATCACCAAAATACGAAAAATGAAAAGTAGTGTGAAAAGTGAACCTCCATAACTGTGTGTTCAGAGTCGAAGCAGAAATTCAAATCACGATGAACACAAAAGACAGTTTCCAGATTTCAATGATGAATTCAATTTAAAAAGAGGTAAAAAAATGATAATCATAACTGTAAACGGATAAAATTCGAGACTAGCGAGTTATAAGTATCTCTGTGTGTATTTCGTGCAGAAAAAGAAACCGCACACACGCCTGAAAGGCGAAGAAGATGGAAAAGCTTTTGCGATGAAATTGGAAATGAAAAAGCGCACCACTGAGTCTGAATTGCGGATAGAGATGAAGACCTAGTAGAGATAGCTTCAAAAGCGCTTTAAATCAACCGTGAAAAGAGTTTTAAAGCTTCTTTTCATATTCAGTCTCCCTGTGTTTCTCTGTGTGTGTGTGTGTGTGTGAGAGAGAGAGAGAGAGAGCTGACCGTGAGCTACTTACTCTTTGCGTGAAGTTCACAGAATGGAGCAGGTACTCTACGTCGTAAAGAGGTGAAGCGAAATGCGTGCGTGTGTGTGTGTGTGAGAGAGAGAGAGAGGGTTGAAACTTGAAAGAGAAGGGTAGAATGTGTGTGTGTGTGTGTGTGTGTGTGTGTGTGTGTGTGGAGACTGGAGAGGAGCAGTTGAGGTGTTTGATAATTGTAGGTAGTATTGTATAATTTGTAAAGTAAAAATTGGAGAATAGAATCTAATGCTTTGTCCGCAGGGTAGCAAGAAAGGTATGTGGGACCCTTTCAAGAATCATCAATTTTTTTTTTTTAAATAAATAATTTATTTGTTTACTTTTTTTTAATTATTATTTTCTTTTTACAAATTATTATTTCTCCTTTTAACCATGGTTAGAGTACAAAGCATATATTAGTAATGCCATTTATAGAAATAATGTACATTCACATACAACTATATCAAAGTAGATTATTATTTGAATGGTAGGATATCCCATATCAACATCAATTTTCCAAGGTTATTAAGTTAACGAGTACGACTTTTATCTAGTGTCGACTTCTATCTATGTTGTATAATTAAAAACGAGTAGATAAATTAATTAGATTTTATTATTATTATTTCAGAGTAAAAAGAAATTTGTCATTTTATCTTTTTCTTGTTATATTATATAAAAAACTATTTAACGTGATAATATTTTTTTTTTAAAATTTTGTAATTATGCCTTTTAAAAATTTTTAAAGGCCTAATTCTGATAATTAGTACATATCATTAATATTGCTTCAGAAATTAATTCTAAACTATTATTTTAAATTGTAAAGAATTCGACCAAATTTTACTCAATTATTTATAATTAACATTTAATCATTTTAATTAGCAAAATACTTTCCTGTCGATGGGTTTAGATTCAAGTGAAAGTGGATAGGTATATTTGGAGGAGAACGGCTATAGCCCATAATGAACATAATGGGCCTATAAGAATTTATGGCAAATTCTGGTGAAACTATTTTATTTCCTAACTACCACACAATTATTGTGTTAAATATATATAAATATTCAGATGAAGTATAAATAAAGAATACAATAAATGTGACAATTTATAGTTGCTTTTGGATAAAATTTATTCATTATTCTAATTAAATTTAATAAATTTGTTGAACCTTTATTTGAATATCTACTAAAGAAGTCAATCCAATTTGGCCGGACTCAATAAACTGCAGGTCAACCTAACAAAAAAATAAAAATAAATGATAGGGTCCGGCTATTTGAACCCCCAAACTCTCAAAATATACTCAAGTTTTTTTTTTTTTTTTTTTTTTTTATATAAAATTAGATATTATAAAAATGACCAAAGTACCCTTATTAGGTTCGTTCAAAACATTCAGCCAAACACGTGAAGTAGCGTTCTATGGATGTTGCTGAATACTACTTAAGCTGTACAGTAGAATGTTCCGAATACTACTTAAACTGTTCGGTATAATATTTCGAACAAGCCTTAGGGGATATTTATTCTTGTACGATAAATAAGTTTCGAGTACGAATTGATCTGTTCGACCAATCATATCGAATACAAACAATTATGTTCGACAGATCATGTTCAAACAAATAAGTAGGCGTGCGATGGATTCAAAACAAAACGTTGAAAATACAAACAAAAAACGAATGTTTTTAAACCAAATTCTCTTCTTCTTTTTTTCTTTTTTAATTAAGATAGTATAATTATCATAAATAAAATATATTTAGTAAATTTAGTGTATTTAAATAATTTGAGGGTGTGAATAGCCCACCCTAAATAATAACTAAATCTAGTCAGTAGGCTGGATCGAGCCACAAAACTCATGTTATGAGTTGGGCCTTGGCATAATGGACTCGGGTCAAGCTGGTTGACACAATGTGTTGCGTGTAGCACCGACTACTTAATTTTCTACTAAAATTAAATGTTTTTTTTTCAGAAAAGGTTTAATGTTTAAATTTTTGTATCCACTCTCCCTTTAATATATATATATATATTTTTTTTTATTATTATTATATATTTTTTAAATTGTTGTGACATCGAAAAATATATATATATATATATGTATTGGAAAAGAGAAATAAGATTAATTTCAGACTGAATATTTTGCAGGGGGGAAAATAAATAAATGATTGGTGCTATCTCTAAAATTCAATTGAACTGCTCCGTCTGAGTTGGGATTTTGATTCAGGTTTCGAACATGAATTCACACGATTAATTACTTCCTGCAAACAACACAACAAATACAGAGCTAACAATTAATTTTCATATTCCATTAGCCTTTAATTGTCTTGCGTCGAAATAATGATACTCCTTTGTTCTAAAACACGAGTCATGTTTTGAATGTCAAGGTCCCGTTTTATTAGTTGAAATAAAAAAAAAAAACTTTTTAATTACACAAACGAGTTATATGGCTGAATAACTTATAAACGAGTAAAAAAAAGTAGCATACGTGTGAATTTCTAGCTTTAGGAAGTTTATCTTCATCAAATTGATAAAAGGTGTCTATTTTTTTGGGACGAGAAAAGTATTATACTTACGATGTGTCGTAAAAGTTCCATAAACTTGAGTCCATAGTTTCAAATAACGTTTGTCAATCAGATCAAATTTAACCATTTGTAATTAATATTATACTTCCATTGTGAAAATAGAATAAAATAATTTATAATTTAAACACTTTCATAAAAGGCAGAGACAAAACGACTTAGAATTGTCGAAAAAATGTTAAAAATTAATTTTGATAAATTTAGTGTTTTTATACAAACTAATTTCTATATTGGAAAATCTAATATTTCCCCCAAAAATCTGAAGAATAATTAATTAATATGGAAAAAAATCAGATGGAATTGATACCTTTCTCTTTCTCAGCCATTTGTTTGTTATCTGCAGTTGGCACACTTTATGCTGCAATTGATTTATGTAGGCCTACAATACATATCGAGTTTTAATTAATAAAAATAATAAAAGAACTATAAATATATATCGAGTTTTTAGTCAATAAAAAAAACTATATAAATATATATCGAGTTTTTAGTTAATAAAAATAAAAGAATTATAATAATTTTCTAAAATCTTAGAAATTTACATAATCATGATACGATATCGACACATTATTCACGTAATATGTACTAATAGAATAAAAAGAAAAAAAATCAAATATTAATAAATAAATTATTTTTTATTTGGAGGAAAAAAGTTAATAAGTTTTTGGCTTATGATGCTGTTGTTTAATTAATAGCTCAAAGTTTGAGCGATTTTCTCATATATATATATATATATATATAGTCTTGTATCATATTAATAAATAAATCAAACTAAGATAATAATCATAAAAGATATTAGAATTTATTTTTATATAATTTTCTAATTTTGTATTTTAATATATCAATATAATATCATGATCAGTAATACAACATATATTAGTGAAATATAAAATAAGACTCGAACGTCATACAAATGGAGAATTTTGATAAATGCTCTAAAAAATTAGCTAGTTTGGAAAATGTCGAGTTGCAACTTTCTTCGCAAATTGAGTCGCAACTCGCGACTTTCGAGCATTTTCAGAAAAAAATTGTGAGCCGGAGCATTTTACCAAACACAATTTTTGTAGCATTTTTACCAATTTCTCTATTAAAAAAATAAAATTAGAACCTCTTATTTCAAAATCAACCAAAAAATACTTTATATTAAAAAGAAAATAATTATGAATCATAAAACATTATATCTGCATGAAAGACTCAAACGCTAACCTGTTTTCTAGCTCTTGATCTCGCAGCCGACTCCCTGTTCTTGATCATCCTTTTCTGCCTTCTTTCGATGCTTTTCGCCTTCTGTTCGTCCCTCAAATTGTATTTTCTCTCGATTTCAAACTTCGAATCTGAAGATTTTTCTGCAACTTGTGTTGTTGAGACACTCATGTTCATCCTATTATCAGACACATGAAAGTTTGATCCCACAATTGCCTGCAGCATTTCTTGATGTTGCCAGTCTCTAAATTCCTGATCGATTTTCGCCATTAATGGCACTGAATTCTGCAGAAAATCTTCTTCATTTCTCTTCAGATGTTCTTCCAATCTAAACTCCGGTGGTGGTGGAGTGTTCTTGATCATACACTTCTGGGAAACAATGCCGTTCCAAGCATCGCCAATGGCGTTCTTCGCCAATGACGTGTTTGGATTCCCATAGATGATCGGAGGCGAAGAAGAAGAAGACGATGAAGATGCAGAAGATTTAGGGTTTTGCATCAAATGAGATTGTGACTTTGCAGATATCTCATTCTTGATGGCAAACTCATCACAATTCATAGGTTTGCCTATCATGAATTGCTCAAGGTTGAGGTTGACTAAAAGTGGATATTGATGGGGCCCTCCAAATTTCTTTTGTGATCCCATCAAAAAAGTTGATGAAATTTTGGTGTTTTTCTATGTTTCTTGAAGAAGACGAGAGAGAAAACAAATGTTTTACGATGATATAATATATCTTGATATAAAAAACTAAATCAAGAATTGAAAATTTGAAGTAAATGAAATATTTGGAGTTAGACCAAAGTAGACTAGCTAATTGATAAAAAAAGATGATTTCATGTCACATTTATATACCAAGAATGAATTTGTTGAAGAAATAATAATTTTTTGTCCTTTTTTTTTTTTTCTATTTGTCAAATTTTCTCAATTTCTTTCCCATCTGCAGGTATTGGAACCTAGAGAGAGAGAGAGAGAGAGAGAGAGAGAGAGAGGGAGGGAGGGAGGGAGGGCTTTACAAATTATTGCAAATATGCAAAAATGCAATTTATAATAAGGTACAATTCTTCTAAATCCCGTAAATATCGTATTTAGTTGAGATATAACCGAATCTGTAGACCTAACTTGTACGAAGCATTTTCTGTACCTGAGATCCATGATTCTCTCAAGTCTCATCGTTGCTTCCAGAGAGATAGAGATATATATATATATATAGAGAGAGAGAGAGAGAGAGAAAGAGAGAGAGAGAGAGAGAGAGAGAGAGAGAGGAAGGAAAAAGTATAGGTTCCTACTCTATGCCGAATACATATTTTATTTCATAAGCATATAAAAGTTGTATATCTTTAGTTACTTCTTTAAGTTTACTAGTATTGTCGAAATTTGTAATATATTTAAATAAAATAAATAAATATAGTTATGTATGGATAAATATTCAAAATAATTATTTAAAAATATTTAAAATATTTTATTGGTAAATGTTAATGTTTGTATAAAAAAAAATGTAGTACCTCAACACCAAAATAAGAATCTTGTTTCCATAATAATTAATCAATTATATTAAAAACTAATTTATTTACTAAACTTCTTAAAATATTATTAATTAATATTTATTTGTAACCCAAATTGAATATAGATAATTAATACATAATAAATATTTAAATATAACTCAATAATCAATGATAAACAATTATATTTTTCAAATTTAATATATCATTTTAATATATGCGATATTAGACGCGGGCACGGTTTCGGTTCCAAACCGGAACCGCCGGTTCGAACCGCCAGTCAATGGTTCGGTTTGAACCGTTGACCGGTTCCGGTTCCGATTTGGAACCGAAACCGTATTTGGGACGTTTCGGTTTCGATTCCCATTTTTTTGGAACTGGAACCGGCGGTTCCGGTTCCCGGTTCGGTTCTGCCCATTTGAAACAACGGCTGAGATTAAATAGCCATTGATGATCAACGGTCCAGATCTTATAACTGTTGGGAACCGGGAACCGGCGGTCCCCAAAAAAAAAAAAGTACAGAACTGTGGAACCGAAATCGGAACCGTATATATGGCGGTTCAGTTCCGGTTCCCTCCTCCACGGTTCCAAAAACAGGCGGTTCCGGAACCAAAACCGACACCGTGGAACCGTGCCCATGTCTATGCGATATGGTGTAAAATTAAAGATTGTAAAAGTCAAGAGTAATTGATATATTACATGTCAAAATAGATTAAAAACCAACAAATTATTCGTAATTTAGCAAATTGAAAAATATATTTTAAAAAAGAAAAAAATTAAAATAAAACCAATGAAATATTGACACATCATCTTTACAAACTATTTTCACTTTTGAAAACTAAAAATGGAAGAAAATATACTCTTACTAGACCATTTTGTTATTATATAATTATAGATAAATAAGATGACAATAAATCCTTCAAAATGTATCTTATGAATTGTTTTAAGTGGCTGGGCCACCTAAATGGGCTACCCATCTGAATTGGGCTTTATGCTTAATAATCTAGCCCATCTAAATTAGCCCAATAGGCCCTGACCCGTGCCATTATGGGCCCACTTTTTCGAAAACTATAATAATAATAAAAAACCAACTATCTCGTTTCTATTTTTAATATTTACTGATAGCATAAAACTTATTTAAATCAATAAAATAAATATAATAAAAAATTTGGATATTTTAAATCTAACACAAATATTATAATTTTATTTTTTATAAGATATCATGTGGGGTTTCAATGGTGTATTTTGTGTTATCAATTTCTTTTGATAAAAGCTTCAAATTCAGATAATTCGAACATTATTGTTTGAAATTAAGATTTCTATAACCTCCCCCGCAAAATCAGCCTTTCTTTTCTTTCTTTTGAATTTTCAATAGAGACCCCATAAGCGGGACCAAGCATGTTGCCGCCCGAAGCAGATTAAGGGCCTTAACGACAGTCTCGAGGGTGCCCTCTATTGCTAGAATCGGTTCGATCGCAAAGAGAGCAGTCTACGAGCAGAAGAAAACCTTCGGACAAGGATTGGTTCTAGTTAAACTAAAGGGATACTTAACCATTGAAATCTTTCACAGTTCATTATTAAGAAGAACAAGTTCGTGACAAACAGTTTAATAAATAATAATTTATATAATAGAATTATAAATACTAAATTCGGTTTTTTGGGTGAATATATAACTCAAAAAATATTATTATTGTAAACAATATTATTAACCAACGGATAATCCACAATTGAACAATGGGAAAAATCCTTTATTTAAAAAAATACATAAAATAAAATATAGAGAAAACAAAGCAAATAAACAAGTAAAAACTCTCCCCCAAAAAAAAAAAAAAAAAAAAAGCAGATTTTTAAAATTTTAATTTCTTAATTTTTTTTTTCTTTTTGTTACTCGAAAACACTTACACAGTAGAAACTAGTAAAACCCTAGACAGAAACCTTCGCCATGAGAGGAGCTCTGCTGAGAAATTTCCATCTGTACACTCGTAAACTCCATCTCTGTCGCAATCTCAAACCTCAGTCTATTAATTATAATGGCTTTTCTAACACTTCCTGTAAGAATTATACCGTCCGCAATGTCCAATTACTCAACAATTTTCCATCGAGAATACGATTTCTTTCGTCCGAAAATGGTGGTGCGGATCCGGGCTCAAAACCAGAACCCGAATCCAGCGAATCCAAACCCGAAGATGTCGTTGCGGCGGCGGCTGAGATAGAAGAAGTAGACACTGAAGGTCTTTCCTTTTCTTCTGTTTTTCAATATTGGCTAGAACTTCAGCATAATTCATTTTCTTTTGGCGGGGGGAGGAGAGTTATTTCTATTGCCCGGGGACTCATTATAAGTAATACTGTTCTGGCTCGCGTTCTCTTATTTATGCATTAGGAACATAATGTCTATATCCTTTTAAGCTCAATTGTATCATTCAAGGGGAAAATGAATTTTTTTTTTGGAGACATTATAGAACATTGTTACTAGATTCTGCTGCCCTTTTTATTTTATTTTATTTGGTTTTGTGAACAATAATTTTCTTGTTGTCTAGTTCATATATCATTATTATTGGCTTTCATTTTGTGTGCAACCTTGTAGTTAAAAATGTTATAGAACAAATAAGACTGGATCTAATAGTATCTGTATGCACATCATCTTCTTGATTCTGTCTGCTCTCATGGGGACGCATTTAGTGTTATCGAATGGTTGGATTGCATATACTAATTGTGTGCACCGCCATTGATCATAAATTGTTTGCAGAACTGAAAAAGCAGATAAAGGACTATTTAAATAGCTCCAATGACGATGATGATGATGATGATAGGCTCCCAAAAATCCTTGATTTTATTCTAAATAAGTTATCAGGGAAGCAAAAAGATACAATTGAGAAATTCGTGGATGAGCTTAACGAAGTGCAGCCATCAGAAGATTCTGATGCATCAGACTCTGAGTCACCAGAAGATGCTGGCGATGTAGCGGATGGAGAAGTTTATTCATCAGATTTCGAGGATGAGCATGAAACTGATGAAGACATTGGATTGTTAATTGATGCTGAGGATGTCGTGATGAAGAAAATGTCATCTGATCCGTATTTTAACATGAATGACAAGAAATGGGATGATTTTGTTAAAGAGGCTATGGAGCACGGGGATATTGGGGATACAAGGGAATGTGAACAAATACTTGAGGATATGCATAGCATGGACAAGCTTCTACCAGGTACTATAGTATAATTTATCTATTGCTTGACAGGTAAGCTGAAAGATATGAATATTTTATGATTACAGATGCCAGCATCAACTGTAAGAATCATCTAAAAGTTTTACTTACCAGAAAAGATTGTATTTTGTAAGGAGTGAGATTGTGTCTACAGATTACTTGAGATGTGGGTTCTTGGAGTATGAAAACAACATTAAGGATGCAAATGACTATATGAAAAATATTGTAGTAATAAAAAGGTTTTGACGATTGGTAATGAAACTGCATGCAGTGCTTGTTCCTTCATTAATCGTAGGGGTATGCTAGGTTGCATCTCAGTATAACTGTTCAAAACTTTGTGATCTTAATCTCTAAACAGAGGTCGAGAAAAGTGACCTTAAACCCTAAGCGGAGATTGAGAAGGGATCAACCCTTGAAAAGATGGAATATAGACTAAAAGAATCATGAAGTCATGCAAGTATTTTATCGAGCTCCGTTTTGCTTATTATTTAGATTTTGCTATGTTCTATTTATGATACTAATTTCGAAAATGGACCTTTTCCAGATGATACCAAAAAGAAGGTGGAAGAGAAGTTTAATGAGATAGGTGATATGGTGGAAAGGGGGGAGCTTAGTGTTGAAGAAGGTTATGAACTTTTCAAGGAGTTTGAAGACCAGTTAGTCATGGAACGTGCTAAACAGATGGAGGCAGAGGGTCTACCTGAGTTTGACAACGATGCTGTAACTGATGAGGGCCCGACTCTTAGGTGGCAAACTCGAGTGGTCTTCATTCCAGGTGGTGATTCTTGGCACCCAAAAAATAGAAAAGTAAAGCTAGCCACTACTGTGAAGGAGTACGGCCTATCCAAGGCTCAGTTTGTTCGGTTGAGAGAATTGGTTGGAAAACGATACAATCCAGGAAAAGATGAACTTACTATAATCAGTGAAAGGTATGGCCACTAGTGTGCACGTATAATTTTTCGGCCAGTATCTGCATAATGCCTGCTATCGTGTCTCTCAATTTTCTTGGCATCAAAATGTCGTCACCTGACTTTTACCAAGCTGAACTTCTAGTAGTTTGAGTTTGGTTTGTTTATTATCTAGCCGAGACCAAGGTTAAACAGCTCACAAGCTTACTCTGACCTAATCAAGCCCAAATGAGGTCCATCAATGATAAATTGAACTACTCATTAATTCATACCAAAAGACATCATATTATGAAAAAGTATATTATATTTACTATATTCCATACTCTTATCCAAATAAATAATGCTTCTACCTTTCTCATGTGTAAAAATTATAAATTCAAATGGCGAACTATCAGTTTTAAATTTTAAATTTTATCATTTTGCTTACTTATTTGGTGTATCATTATCTTTTTCATCACATTTTTGACTTAGGTTTGAGCACCGTGAAGAGAACAGAAAGGATTGCCTCAGAACTCTTCTTGCTTTAATGGAGGAGGCTAGAAAAGCTGAGGATCTAGTCCACGAAGCTCGAGTTTCAGACATAAAAAACAGACTTAAAGCTAATCCAAAGTTCATGCTGAGGTTGCAAAGCAAGAAACAAGCCGCAGAATCAAAACCAGTTGCTGCATGATACGAACTAGGTTGTTTTTTGCAGTTGCTTTCAGATTATTACTATTTTCCGAATTAGGGAGAATCAAAAGTTCATGCATTTACTTATTTTTTTGCTTATGAACCAGCTAATCCAAAGTTCATGATATGTTGCTTGTTGTAGCTCTTTTGATGAGAGAGAAAAAGGTGGAATTTGTTGTTGAAGTACTTGGTTCCATCTATAGAATAAAACAGTGCAGATCATTTTGTCCGAATGGGAAATATAAGGTTTGTTTGAAACATTCTCTCTAAGTTGAATCTTGTAAGATGATTTTGGGACTGCTAGAATGATTTCTGAAATCAAGAAAATTCTCCTTAGAAAATACAAGAATATGGAGATTGAACTTTAAAAAATTGTAATTTAATGCACGAACCTTTTAATTCATGCAATTTTGTGTACGAGGTGACTTTTCTATGCGACATTGAGGGCATAAATCCTAGAGCTCGATGCATGCTATGGACGCAACATAAATAAAAAAAGTACTATATATACTTAAATGCTCGTAATTTATAATGTGTTAGATTTATAATTTTAAATGCTCATCGTTGGTTTAGTTGAAGATTTGAGTCGAGCTCTCTCTTTGCTAAGAAAGTAACATCATCCATCAAGCCAACAGGTGTTAAGCTTCGTACGCGACATCATCAGAATTTCTTGGAAAATTATAATCATATATCAAATTGCAAAAAATAAAAAGTTGGGACAATTAATCGATCTCTTATAAAAGGTACAAATGTTGGGGGATGCGGAAATCAAACTTAGTCTGAATTATCGAAAACTCAATCAACTGGACTGTACTTGATTTCTGAAATCGGACCAAAGTGTTCGAAAGCGACGTATGGAATTCAATGTGGTGAGGCTCTTTCTATGTGTCATCTTGTTGTTCATTTATACGTGTGATCAGGAGCCAGGATTTTGCTACGATATAAAGCTTTCCAATCATGCAAAAAAGTTCTTACGACTTTTAACAAACCCCAATTTTAATGAATATAAACTGTTGCAAGAATTGGATCACATCCTGCTCATTTGCTTTTCTATTAATTATCAATGGTGCCTTTACCATTTACCACTTTTACCTTTGGGCTGTGTTTATTTTTCTAGTCAAAATTTGATAGAATTGGATAAGATACAACAAAATTTGAATTAAACTCGGGACATGGATAATTTCGAAATTTTTATCCTACATTTACTTCATAGGATAACATTAGGATAGAGAAAGATAATTTTATATTATCCAACATTTACTTTGTGGGATTAGCTCGGATAATACAAAAATTACAAAATTGCCCTTAATACATAATTGAACCTTAAAAACGTGATTTATATATGGGAACATTTTTGTAATTAAGAATGTGCACAAGGGTAAAACAGTCAATTTTCATTTCTTATCTGATGGGATAATTTTTATCCCAGGGGTCATGGAGGGATTACTATCCGGCGATTTATCCTGATTTCTGTTATTTATCCCGGATCGGCTGGATTGACCCGGAAAAATATCAAAGCAAGTAAACGCTGGATAACTCTGAACTATTTTTCCTAATTCAGATTTATCAGCTAAAGTAAACAGGCCTTTGAGTTTCTAAGAAAAGGAAAACAAACCAAAATAAATTAATAATAAAAGAATAATATATTTCTCTTTAAATTTCTTCACTGTTTACTTCTATACTTCTTCTTTACCAAAATATAATAATAATAATAATAATAATAATAATAATAATAATAATACTAATAATAATAATAAAATCTTGGAGTTGTGCAGGCATAGGGAAACATTCCCAACAAAAGTTTCAAAAATTGTAATTTGATGCTTTTCTGTTAATTTAATTTTTGCAATTCAGTGCAAGACATGAATTTGAGATGAAGTTTTGATGACATGATTTTCGAAGCTCGATATTTTCTATCACGTTAGATGTAATGTAATAAAATAATTTTGTATTTACTAAAAACATTTTAATTTATGAAATATTAGAATTTTCATTTTATCTATCTATAGATGTTGTGTTTAAAGATTTTAGCCTAATTTTCTCTTGGTTAAATGACATAACAACTGTCGGAACAGCAGATGTGAAGCTTCGATTGCCCCATCATCAATGTTTCATTGGAACTTCACCTCTGTATTGATGCAAATATTATTAATTTCTTTTAAGAATATATGATTAGAAGTCATGTATTTCTTTTGCAATTAGGACTTAAAAATGTATATTGATAATGTATTTTCTTACCCAACATTATATTTAATATAATAATATATTGATAAAGAAATTGATTAAATGGACAATATATAATTATATTTAATCATATATATTTAATACGTGGTTGTACTATCATACTGTTTAATACAGATCCCAACGTCTGTTTCTTGATGGATAGTGCAATCACAGGAACCTAATTGACCAATCACTTAAGCAGACATCAACATGTAACCTAAAGTACCTCTTTAGGATCTAACACAGGGAAGAAAGATTTGTCCTTAATTTTTTGGACGAACAATATTAAATGCAAAATGATATTTAATAAATAAATAAATTAATTAATAAAAAGCTGCTCACAGCAAAATAAATAATGTATATGTGTGTATAATATATATATAATATATATATATATATATATCTAAACATCACATCTTTAAAGCATTAAAGCCAAAAGTAGACAGTCCAATTCCTTTTCTTCTTGTAGTGGATTTCTTTATATCTAATAATAATTCGCAACACCAACAAAAAAGGAGCTCAATCCTCCGATCTGCTCCAACAGATGTTGTTTTGTCTAAAATAACGTTGTTTTAATTTATTATCAAAACAATATTGTTTTAGTTATTTATCAAAATAACTCTATTTTAAATAAAATAATATTATTTTGAGGCACAACACAATACGTTGTAGTATCATCATACCAGAAGATTCGAACCCCGAAAAGTATATGTATAAAGAAACAAGAAAGTACAACGGGTGATTACTAATTAGTTCGGTTAAGAATCAGTTTCTTAATTAGGTCATTTCATCGTCTTTTGGACATTATTGGCTGCAACTTCCCTGGAGATAATGTAAGAAATCACAACTAGCTACCAATTCAAAGTTTGTCACTTTTTTGTTTCCACTTTATTTATTTTATTTTATTATTATTATTTTTTGTCATTTTCTCTTTTTATTACATTTGTTTGTGCTAATCTGATGCAGAATTCTTTATGTCACAGTCCCAAGTGGCTAGATTATTGAACTTATTTGATATGTCGTGACGCACAAACACAGCTCAATTTTATTATTATAGAACACATAAGCAGCTAAGAAGCAAAGACAGAAAAAAAATAAAGAAGATTAATTAGCTCCTAAGATTTTTAAGTTGGGAGAATATTCAATATTAGATGCAGAATCTTTATTAAGATTCACATTTAAAAAAAAAAGAAAAAAAAAAGAAAAAAGAAAAAGAAAAATAGTATATTATTCATGCATATTTGAATCATTGATGTGATCTTTCTTTATTATTTGTTTGGTTCATCAATTATAGGAGAGTTCCCACTCTAGCACATGAGATCCTTCGATCCAGTCTTGCGTTATATCTATCTAATTTATTTGTACATGTTACATGCATAGAATGATGTTCGTTAATGAAAATGTAATGTGTACCAATTCATTTGTACACGTTGTATGTATAGAATGATGTTCGTCAATAAAAATGTGAGGTGCACTGATTACGTTGAAAAGTGAGATAAAGTATAAAATAAAATAGAGGATCTGAACCGTATATGGAGTCGTTTCTTTTTTATACCATAAAAACAGGGATATTGTTTGCTTTCCTCATCAGCTTTTCTAAAAGATTGGATAATAGGTTAAGTAAAAGTTGATGGCCACTCTTTTTTTTTTTTTTTTTAACGGCTTTCTTGATTTGGAAGAGTCATTGCATTAGAGAAAAATGAGGTTTATATTATTTATAAAAAAGAAAAGAAAAGAAAATTTTAATGATTTGAGACAAACAGGCCCCAAAAAATCAACAGAAAACGAAATGAAAGCATAACAAACGACCTTTCAGATGAATTCAAAGGTGTTTATCTGAGGTGAGCCACTGTTCTTGATCATGAAAAGTGTAAGGTGCAATCTAAGGGCATGTTTGGACTGCGTGCAGTCGGGTCGTGATCCCCGATCCGGGACACGTCTCTGGCTGTTTGTGGAAAATTACCACACATTGAGGTTCTTGAGTGGCATGTAAAAAAGATCTGTTTTAGCATAGAATTTTGAAGTCCTCTGAGGAATCATACTTTTATCATACTGTTTTTGGCAATTTGGTACAATAACAGAATGTACTTAAAGATACATACGGGGCAAAATCGAAATTCTAACCGCGAAATTTGATATAAAATAGAATAAATAAAGCAATATTTAGAACTACGTAAAATATTATACACCATTTGAGAATAATAGTAGTAACATGCATATTCTGCATAACTACAGTGAGCACGATTACAGCAAGTGCTGACGTGGCAGTAGACTGTCACGTCTTGCTACATTTCACCTGTATATTTTGTAAGGAATTAAAGTTTCTTGCAGTATGGCCCGCGTTTTAACTGTGGCGCTTACTGATTGGCTGCTCCTAAAAGTCAGGGGGAAGAAGATCGAAGTTGTCGATCATCTGTTGACTGTGTTATAACTTTGATCCTTCTAAGGTTACATGACTTTATGTTATGTCCATATGTAGGCTTAGTTGCTTCTGTTTTTAGTACTTTGTTTGGTCAGAAAGTAAAAAGAGAGAGAGAGAGAGAGAGAGAGAGAGAGAGAGAGAGAGAGAAATGCCTGTCATGTTCTTAGCCCATTTACATATAAATTAGAAGTGAATCTTTGCGTGTGACTGAGAAATTTTGGCTTAGTAAAGCTGCTTTGGGACAAAGTAAATTTATGCTTATCGAGTGAGTTGGCTGATTTACAACTCAAAATTTTATCTTTGCTGTCAACATTTTTAGATTGTTTTAAAAAAAATAAAAAAAATCACCATTTTTATATTCTAAGTTGTGGGTTTTTTGTGGTGTGATTCTTTTATTACCTGCCTTACTTTTGCCTGAATCTATTACCTAAATTTCCAGTCCGAATATTTTTTGATTTTTTGAACACTCTAAAGTATGATTCTTCAGTGGCTGTGATTCAGAATTCGTTTAATATATCCAGCTTCTTGAATACTCTTTCTGGGATTCTCTTCTTGTTCCTTGGTACTGAACTTTTTAGTTTAAATTATTCCAGTTTCTGTAGGTACTTATTTGAGTTATGAATATATTCTTCAAGAATCAATTTGTTTGTTTGTTCAGTTCTTGTGTGTTGTCTGAATTCTCCTCCTATGTCCATTTCCAGGCTGTTCAAATGACTACTCCGACTACTCAGTTCGCGCCGTCAAGCCGGATGGGTTTATACGAACCTCTGCACCAAATCAGCATGTGGGAAGACTCCTTTGATGATCATATCAGCCCTGGATCAGGTGTCTGTTTGATCACCGAGGCAGATACAAAGATAGATGACAAGGTTGAGCATTATGGATTTATATTTATTGTTTATTTATACGATTTTGGGTGATGATGGTTGAATGAAAATGGTCTAATATGGATTGCAGATTGAATATACTTCTGATAAATCGCTTGACCATGGTGAAGATAGTCGAGCTTCGAGGAGTATTTCAGAGAAGGTGATCGGGACATTACTCTTGATCGATAAAAAATGTTGAAAAGATTGTTTGAATTAGCTGATATTTGTGATTTTCTGACAGATACAGAGAAGGTTAGCACAGAACCGTGAAGCTGCGCGAAAAAGCCGTTTAAGGAAGAAGGTTTGGAGATGTTGTGATGCCTATTAACTGTTTGATAGATTGTTTATGCCTTGAAATAGTTGTTTTTTGTTTGTTTTCCTTGTTTGTATAGGCTTATGTTCAGCAACTGGAAACTAGCCGTTTGAAGCTAGCGCAGCTCGAGCTTGAACTGGAAAGAGCTAGACAGCAGGTGAGGAAGGCAGCTTATTCTGTGAGTGTGTGTGTGTGTGTTTTGGCTGTTTAAATTTCAACATAATTTAGGATCATGCTAGTTTTGTAATCTGAAACTTCAGGTTATTCTTGATTGCAGGGCATGCTTATTGCAGGCGCAAGCGCGAATGTCGGATTATGTGGAACCGTAAACTCAGGTACTTACATGAAATAACATCATCTGCAACTGAAAGACAGATGGTTCAATCTCGATTGTCGTGAAGTGTTACTAACAACGGTTTTAAGCCGTTGTGTAAATGGTGTGTCTTTAATAACACCATCATTTACAGCAGCTTTACGAATTTATCCATCGTCTATTACCCTTTTTTTTACAAAATAATTTCATCTGCTTCATCAAGAAAGATGGATATCGTTTAGGTCCTGTATCCAGTTATTTGACATTGAATCAAAGAATGCAAGTTGATTGTCTGATCATGATTTGGTCCGAATCCTACATAGACTCAATCGACAGCAGCGGATTAATGTCCTAGTGATGTATGTGCAGCAATTGCAGCATTTGAAATGGAATACGCGCACTGGATAGACGAGCAAGAACGAAAAATCTCAGACCTCAAAAACGTTCTGCAGACGCCTATTGGTGATATAGATCTACGTTTAATGGTTGAGTGTGTGTTGAGCCATTACTGTCATCTTTTTCGCATGAAAAGAGACGCTGCCAGAGCCGATGCTTTCTACTTGGAATCGGGCATGTGGAGAACCTCAGTCGAGAGGTTCTTCCTTTGGATTGGAGGATTTAAACCATCCGAACTCATAAATGTAAGATTTCTATGACACCCCAACTTAAATTTCAGTCCTTTAGTAGTTTTTCCAGTTATGTCCTTGATTCTATTAGTACAGGATAAAGGGGTCACGGCCTAAGTTTTGCTGGTACGGGTGGTGTAGGTAGTGCTGCAAAAATTGTAAAAATGTCGAAATTAGCTAACGCTCATCCGTTTTAACAACAGGTGGTGGTACCTCAGCTACAACCTTTGTCCGAGCAGCAAAATGCGAGCATTGACACGTTAAAACATTCGTGTATGCAAGCCGAGGATGCTCTGTCGCAAGGAATGGAAAAGCTTCAGCAGACTCTAGCGCAGAGCGTTTCGTTTCTTGCTGCAGGAGCTGGAAACTACACCTCTCAGACAGCTTTGGCTCTGGAAAACTTGGAATGTCTTGAAAGCTTCCTAAATCAGGTCTAGCTAGCATTGCATTCCATCATTCGATCGTTTTGGCATATAAAAAGACTAAGATGTCCTTTTCGTAAAAACATAGAGTTTTCGTCTTCTCTCCACGTGTTACTAATATAATATGCTCGATTTTGAGACAGGCCGATCATCTCCGAGAGCAAACTCTGCAGCACATGTCTCGTATTTTGACAACTCGTCAAGCCGCGAAAGGATTGGTTGCGTTTGGAGAGTACTTTCAACGTCTACGAGGACTCAGTTCGCTCTGGTCTGCACGTTGTCCTCGCGAACCGGCATAATCGGGACGAAGAAGCAGCTATAGTAGACACTGTTGTAAATGAGATTATTGTATTTTTTTGCTGTCAATTTATGTTCCAACTGTGCTATGGATGCTGCTTCTTAAGAATGTGGCTATAAGGCTATGTGTATATATTGTTTCAAGTAATAGTTAGTAAGTATTTTGAATTGCTATTTAGAATTCTTGAACTGCAGAGTTTGTCATCAAGGCTGCGAATCTTATGATAGATAATAGAAAAAGGGTGATTAATTCCACGTCAGATCCTATATTTCACACACACACACACACACACACACATATATATATAAACAAAACAAGTGATTAAACATCAAAATACATTAACAAACCATGCTTGCAAACAGCTAGCATGGATTATTCTCACAAGCATAAAGTTTAGAACACTAGTGCTAGAAGTAAGAAATCTGGACTGATATACATGCCCATATACAACACACACACACACACGTGTGCGTGCGTGTTGTGTATACATCAGAGCAAGCATGGCCAGTTCTATTTATTTAAACAACATATATATGGTTCAGAGTAGAACTATGAGTTGCAGTTTGAGGCCAGCAGCGCAGTCCCCAGGTCCAGCAGAGATGAAGGAAACGACGCCGATTTTAGTGAGAGTATAGCTGAAGTGGCCGCTTCCATCGTTGATTATTGCTTTTGAAGCATCACAAGCCAGATACGCACCTGCATCTACCACTGCCACTGTGTGTGGGCTTGGGAAATTGAAATCTGCATAAAAACAAAAATAATATAATAAATAATTGATAAATATATATATATATATGTATAAAAATTGATGAGTTCCAAACTTTGTGTTTCTTACTTAAAGTATGGTAATACATTGGTGAGAAAATCTCAAGAAAAAAAAATGGTAATAGCCAACGGGTATGTATCCAAAACTTTCTTGAAACGGGGTAAAATAAGTACGAAATGTAAAGTGTTATATAAAAATTAATTTGTAATATAATTTCGAGAAAATAAATATTCTTTGTTACAAAAAAAAGTCAAAAGCCAACTAATGATTCGAGAAACTTCTTAAAGTAACTTGGTAATTAGTTCGTGTAGACATGAATGCGATTAGCGCGGGCACAGTTCCGGTTCCGGTTCCAAATCGAAACCGCCGGTTCGAACCGCCGGTCAATGGTTCGGTTTGAACCGTTGACCGGTTCCGGTTTGGAACCGAAACCGTATTTGGGACGGTTCGTTTTCGGTTCCCATTTTTTTGGAACGAACCGGCGGTTCCGGCTCCCGGTTCCCGGTTCGGTTCTGCCCATTTGAAACAACGGCTGAGATTAAATAGTCGTTGATGATCAACGGTCCAGATCTTATAACTGTTGGAAGCCGGTGGTTCCCCAAAAAAAAAAAAAATACAGATCCGTAGAACCGGAACCGGGGGACCGGCGGTTCCGGAACCGAAACCGTATGTATGGCGGTTCGGTTCCGGTTCCCTCCTCCACGGTTCCAAAAACCGGCAGTTCCATAACCGAAACCGAAACCGTGGAACCGTGCCCATGTCTAAATGCGATATTGTTTGTCTTGGTCTAATCTCAATAAATATGTGCATGCATGCAATGCTATAACTTGTTTCTGCGCCAATGCCACGTATGTATGTGTTCTTATTAACATATGTTTTGTGCATAAAATAAAATTAATACATATATATATATAGTGAGAGTGAGTCTCTTATGCATCCGATGCATCATGCACCCAATATACATAATTACTTGTTTATTTAAAAATATTACTATTTTTTATAAGGTAACAAATCAATATAAATATTTTTCAAGTAAATAAATAATAAGTTAAATAAGTAATATTGTAGATTGGGTTGTACGGTGCATAATCTGAAATTTAAATTAAAAAAAAAAACCGAAGGACTTACGCAATACGTCACCAACTCTAAAAATCTTGATCGCAAGCCATGCTTGAAGATTAACATCTAAGGCCCAACCAAGATTGTCACCCACCACGTATTCCTTGGCCAAAGTACTAGGCACAATTAGGCTCAAGATCATAACCACAGACATAATTTTGGAGGTGGAGATTGCCATTTTTTTCTTTCTTGCAAAACTACTGTGTGTTGTGTGTGTGAAAATGTTAGTTTGTACTAAGATAGAGTGTAAGAGAAAGGGTGAGGAAAAAGTTTGTGAAGAGGGGGTCTTATATAGTTGTCATTAGGGGATTTTTTTATAGATTATTTAATTATTTCAAGAAATTAAGTATTGGGGTTTACGTTAATTAGGAAAAAATTTAACCGCCGGCCCATGTGGATATAATAAGACAAAACTAAAACTATGTGGCCACTCTTTAATGTCAAATTGGAATTGGTCATTGGTGGCAATTTACGATATGATTAAAAAAATTAATATGAATTCGAATATAATGGGTTAAGGTTGATTTTTTTTAAAGTTTCGATCAAACTCAATTGATATAGAAAATAAATGAGGTAGGTTGTGTCAACTTATGGAAATAGATCATCTACATTTTATTCCGTAAATTTTTTGTAATATTTGAAAAGAGAAAGACACGTGAATATAAAAAGTGGTGGGACTCGTATTATTATATTTTATTCACTTTTTTTACACTGTCACTCTTTTTTCGAACTTGATCGTGAAATACTTTGGAGAATCCAAATGAATCAACTTATAAGTCATCCCGACAATTTGTTTTATTGTTATTTTTTAATTTATTTATTAAAATATTAATTTATTGTAAATGCACAAGAGAAATAAGGTTTTTTTTTTTTTTTGTGGAAAATCATGTGTATATATAAGAAAATGATTGTAATTTTCTATTCCATTCCATGTTATTTCAAAATAATCATGATATGACACACACACACACACATATATATATATAATGACATCACTGATTAATATATATTGTGTATTTTATAATAGAAAGTGAATATCAAATAAAATACCGAATGGAGTAGAAAATTCAAACTCATAAGAAAAATCCTAAAACAAGCTATTATAGATCATTAATTTTAGTTTTTTTCTTTTTACAATTCTCTTTGGTCTAAACTTTGGATCAATGTATGGTTTCCCTTCAAATTAGTCAATGATATACGATAATAAAAGACTTTTGGAGACAAAAATAAGTAAATAAATAAAAAATAAACATAAAAAGTTTTTCGATACAGTACTATTATGAATTTTTTATATACCAAAATTTTGCCGTAAAAAATTCAGTATACAATAGTGTACCACCTTAATTAAAAATTTTGGCACAAAGATTGAAGCGTTGACTTTCTATGTAGGTTGCTTGAAAGTGACAGGTGTTAAACCTAGTTCGAGTCAGTCGTCCTAGATTAATCAAGAACTAACTTAGATTGACTTGGATCTCAAGCTAGCCAATGTGATCTGTTCTTGAAAAATGTAGAGTCAGCAACTTGACATTAGGATAAAATTCCCAAAGGAAAAAAAAATCGTACAATAGCAAAGTATCGTATGTTAAATAACTTTTTTTTGTGCATCGATTTGCAGTCTTAAAATTTATCGAATAATATTTTTTAAATAAATTTATAAGATATTACAGATAAATAAATAATATTATTAAAAATTTAATAATAATATTTTTTTATAATAGCAAATAATTATCATTTGAAATAACAAATTATATTCTTTAATAATTATATATTTAAGTAAATAAGTTATGTTTTTTAATTAAATAAATAATATTATTAGATGAAATCATACAATATACCTGATTCACATAATATTTTACCAAAAATATAATATGTATTATTTTAATTTTTCAAAATTTTGCATTATTGAGTCATGTTATATGATTATATTTATTATGTCAGTACACTATTGTAACATTGTGTGACTATCAAAATTACAGTTGAGGTCAACTAGAAAATAATTGTTAGCTCAGACTTGATATATATATACATATATATGTATATATATATATATATTTTAATGGTTGGGTTTAATTTTAAATATATTTATCATAATATTAAACTTGTCACATTATTACATAGTTTACATAACAAACAGAAAAATGTGTGCATTGCTACTAACATATACATACATATATATATATATATATATTAAATTGCAAGAATTATTAACACATAGATGATCTATGAATTATTTTTGAGATTAGAGCGTCGAACTCAAATTTATCAAGTTTACGACAAACTTTAGCTCGAGCTTAAAAATATAAAACTTTATTCAATTCGAATTAAGGTCAAACTTTGAGTTTAAAATAGCTCAAACTTGATGCTAATCGACTCAACTTACGAGTATTTCAAAACACATTTAATGAAGTTGTAGTATTTTTATTTATTTTCTTCAAAAAAGGACAAATTTATCAGAAAAAAAGAAAAAAATAATGCTTGAAATAATTAATAGGTGCATCTTCAACGAGACAAGTTTTGATAAAATAAGTTCTAGTTGGTCCTATGATTCTTGTGCGTGGAGATGTTATAGGAAAATGAAGAAAAAGTTAATTATATTTTGTCTTCTATTTTGTAAATTATTATTATTATTTTATTTTATTTTTACAATTTTCCATGTTAATCTTTTTTTTGTTTTTTTTTTTTTTTTTGCCCTGGTTTTATTATTTGCACGACATAAGAGATCTTATCAAATGTTATTTGTGACGCTTTTTATTGATAAATTATTTATTTTAGAAGTATAAACTTGATTTGGTTAAAGCATATGCCAAATCTATTTAGGGTTATTTATAAATAAATATTTTAATAATTTTATACTACTACTTTATATAATATAGTTAGAAAAATAATTTATTTTCATTAAAATATCAAGTTTTAATCTCAGGGTGGGATATATATGGCACAATTTCAATTCGAAATCAAACTATCAATAATTTAATTTAAATGTTGACCCATTTTTTAATCTGAATTTGAATTAAAATTAAAAATTAGTAGGTTCAATTTTAGTTTTAAGATAGTTGGTTCTTGGAACCATCTACTTAGTATCTGATATTTTTAGGACATTCTTGGCTAGAAATATTAAAAAATAAATAAAAAAATGGAGCTGCCAATTTCAGAACAAAAACCACCCGTATATCTATTCAATTTTGATTCTACCCTTTATGATTCTGGGAGCCGAGGGTTTCAAAATCGTGCCCACATCTAGCATGTGGGCTAATTTAACCACTAAAAAACACAAGTTTAATTATAAAGACATCAAGCATTCATTGCTGCTAGGTTTATATGGGAGCTGAAAATAATAATAATAAAATAATTTTATTCCTTTCTTTTTAACATTTTCTATCAAAATATTATTTGGTCAATCAATCATTGTATATGAGACACTTGAGAGCCAAAATGCAAGACAAAGAAGGAAACTCTCTGTGGACGTTAGATACTAAGCTGTTCCTCTGTATCAGATTGAACGTTGTTGATGCGAATTCATGAATCTGAACTTATATAAGCGGAATGCCTATCCATGATGAGTTTGATCAGAGGCTCTTCCACATCAGCACCGGCCTGAGTCTTGTCTCGTTGAACTGTGATGTTTCCACTCTTTGTGACGACTATAACTTCCTCTTTACGAGTTAAGAGCTCGTTAGCCACCACCATATCCATATTGTATTTCGTGAGGGCCATATTAGCCTTCTCCAGAAGAATCTTTGTATCAGTCTCTAGCTGTGATGCATACGAGCATTGTGTTTACAAGATTTCCTTATTTGATATTATACTCGGTAAACTATACTTCAAAAGATATAATAGTCGGAATCAAATTTAAAATCAGATAGAAATAATGTGAACTAGATAAAGAAACCTGACCTTAAATGATATGCAGAAGGCCTTGGGAACCCAATCTTTCCTCAGCACCGAAAGCATCTTTGGGACCTGAACAAGACGCATGTCCAGAGGACCAGAACCAGATTGGATTTTATGCACTGCCTGCATTGAGTCGATCATGTTGTGAAATAACAGCAAGTAATTTTGATCTATTGTCAAAAAAAATAGGTGAAGCTTAAAGGTTTTCAATTATTTGCAGGGATAGACAGCTTAAAATTATGGGAGCATGTTCAAGTTCATCTCTTGCATGCAATTTCAACAAATGGAGATAGACAAAGTATAGAGAGAGAGAGGGAGAGGGAGAGAAAGAAGTGTCATGATTGCAAGACTTTCAAAAACCATGTAAGCAAAAATTTCTTAGCAGATATTGTTATACTAACTACATGTGAGCAAATGCAATGTGACTATGAAGATGCGATTGTACCAGTGCAATAGAACATGTTAAGACTTGGTCATTCAATTATCTGATCAGCATATTACGAATTCATATTCAGATTGGGTAGGCAAGGAGGCATTGCTATTATGGTGTTTGATATACTTTGGCAAGATAGGGAACTGGTTATTATGCTTATGCCCAACGTTTACTCAGAAGCATAAAATGACCAGAAAAAATCTGGATTCTGTGATGCAGAAAAAAACCACTCAAGAATTCTGCCAGTATCTGTAAGGTATAATGAAAATTCCAAATAGATCATCATGCCACAACATATTTTGTAAATTAAACTAATCTTTATCTTGAGTTCTGGAAGAATGTAATTTGTAGTCCTAAAACATCAGGTATTTTGATTTTGGAATACGTCATATTTAGAACAGTATTTGTAGTATTTCCTATTTCTCAAACTTCAATGTCTTCAGTTTATATTTCAATTAAGTATTTATGTGGCCATTGAATAGAAATCTAACAAAAATCCACTTATTTCAATTTTCAACTTCAAATTTGACATGGAATCCTGAGTAGATCAGTTCATTACCATGCTCTCCCATGGTACATAAAAATCAGAAACTGCTGCTGCAAGATAAAACAAAGCACTTGACCCAAGGCTCCTCATTGACAGTGCAATCATCTGCAAAATCTACACAGCATAAAAGAGAATAATTTTAGTAAATGAAGCATATAAAACTAAATAAAGGACCAATCAACGAGAATTCCACTGATCGACCAGCGTTTGATTCTTATCCGTAATCCTCATATGCAAAAACTGCTGCAGACGGTGCTTTCATGATTAAGAAACATATATCCACTCAAAATCATAGTAGCTTTCTCTGGAAAAGAGCACTCATCGAAATGCTAAAGCAAGAGTATTCACTCTTACTGACAAATATTTTACCATTACATAGCATAGGCGGTGGATGTGAGCCGCAAGTCATTCAAAATGAAAGGCAGCCTTCTTAACAGCATATTTTCACTTTAACAAGATACAGTTGTATGAAAAAAATGACATTTATCCTAGATCCAACCCAGTATATTAAGATCCATAAAGCAAAAATATTACACATGCCATGAAGATGGTGCGTAGGACCTCAAACTGGGACCCAAGTCTAGTCCAGTAAAAGATCAAACTTACATTCTTGGTTATACAAACTAATTTACAAAATCTACTAGTGAAAACAAACCAAAGAATTGGGAGACACAACTTTGAGAAGCATGGGACTAATTGACTATGGCATGATTGTGGTAAAAATTCCATTGAGACATACACCCGATATGTTCATGGTAATTCATGGATCAGACTTCCATGAACTTGGATAAAATATTCTGCAGGTGATCCTAGATTAAATTCCTACAATTCCTATCTAGAGGATCTGAATTATCAAAAGAGAAAATTCCTTGCAAGAGATATACTATGACATCATGGAATTGGATAGCTTCAAGAAACTATGAACACACACCTCGGATGTCAAGTGTATGTTCGTGTCAAAGTTTATGAAGGAAAAAGAGGCTGATATGTGTGTCCATAAATCTCACACAACTGTTATTAGACAGAAAATAAGTGAGCAAGCAAAACAGGAAAGCAGGGTGTGTTCGAAGAAAAGATAACAGAGAAAGATTCTAAGACGTCAATTGGGCTAACACTTTCCACCACCATGGAAATTAATTTATAATATCCATTGTGTTAAGTTATCTATTTAGGAACTCTATCCCAGCATTTACTACTCCCCTCCCCAATCATAGTAATTATTATTTTCAATAGCATGGGCATAATTCCATGTAAAAAAATTTGACAACAAGACAACCTGAAGATACTCGAAAATTGTTGTAAAGGGAAGTTTTAACAGCGTTCCTCTGGTAGCTGCCTGCAACACAATGAACAGTCTCAATATTACAAGCAGAGCAACAAATTATGAGAACAGTGATGATCCTTACCATGTGATTCTCACTGATGGCCTCTTTAACTGTCTTCGCATGTACTGGATCCACTGAAATGTAAACCAAAGATTACACTGTCAAGCAAAGAACCATTAGATGTTTTGTACAATAAAATCATAGCAAATTGGCCCTACTATAAAGAGAACTACACATTTATGAACATAAATAGAAAATATATATTGCAGGTAAAGAAACGATGCGTATTCTACTCCTAACATCATCAAGCATTGTTGATGTCTAGGATGTGTATCCACTATCAAGAATATTCTGGACAGAAATTGATCCAGTGATAACAAAGAGACTACCAACCTGTAATATTTGATTCACTAGTAACTTCAAAACACTCAAGCAATGGATCATCTGGAAGAGACCTGCAATATGGCTGGAAGGTTCCTCTGCATACACATTGCCATGATGTAAATGCTGACATATTGTGGAATACATTTTGATCAAGAAAGAAATAGTCTATCTAAATATGAAATAGTACCCACCTACGATAGAGAAATACTACAGCGTATCCAGCCTTCAAAAAATATCTGCAGTTTCAATTTTTAACCGACTAGAGTAAAAAATATAAGCAAAGTACAAAATTGTCTTATAGGAAAAAAAAAAAACTCATAATGTAGCTTACTCCGTGGACGCAGCTCCTCTATGACCAGAGCTGAAATTGTCAATATATCGAACACATCGTTGTTCCAAAGGAACAGTTGTCCCTCCAGATGTCAGGCATACTATCCTAGTTGGTTTTCCATGCCCTGAAGATACATATTAACAAATCCAGACATGAATGTCAAAACTTGTAGCTGGAGAGAGAGAGAGAGAGAGAGGTTCTCCATTCTCTGAAGATGCATGTTAACAAATCCAATATCAAAACTTGCAGCTGAACATACACACACACACACACAAAGAAAGAGAGAGAGAGAGAGAGAGAGAGAGAGAGAGAGAGACAGAGACAGAGAGACAGAGAGAGACAGAGACAGAGAGACAGAGAGAGACACAGAGAGACTAGAAATGTAACCTGAAGATAATGAAACTCAAAAACTTGCCTGAATCTAAATTCTTTTTTATAAATTCTTCTAGTTTTCTGTTGATTTCTGCTTCAGCCTTGAGTGGAGGGGCAGAATCAAAGAAAGCCTTGATATCTGCACAAGGCTTTTCTTCAAAATATTCCGAACTACGTGATGCATCCATAAAATGAGTGCTAGCAATCACAACCAAAACTTCGAAATTTTGAGGATTCACAAAGGCTACAGTTCTTCACAATCTGCAATGCAGAGGTAAAATCCAAATGTATAATTATACAAACAAAAACGGGAACTTTGACACGAGCAAACCATAGCCACACAATGTAGCAACAAGCTCAAGTGAGTATAGAATTGAAAGATAAAGAAAACAGCAAATCTCATATTCCTCCATAAGCTTCACCTTTGTCCGGGAAATTCTCATCGGCCATTCATCATACATATTATGTGCAACGAATTCTACATAGTTTCATCACTCATCATCATCTCTCAACACAAATTCCTTGTCACAAAAGAACAGAACGGCAACACACAAATTTAATTATAACTATGCTCCCCAACTTTTTTCATTACCTTTACTTTCTCAATCCCACCACATTCCCAAAATCGAATAACAGAAAAAATGTCGTCAATAGAAAACAAGTGAATTACTAACCTGAAATCCAGTATTCTTTCAATCAAAATACTGATTATATTAATAGCATATATGATAATCATAAGAAATAATTTCCAGACTAAATCTGAAACTTCCAACAAAAAATAAACGCACAAAAATATCAGTTACTTTTCCAACACAGTAATCATATGAGACTGTTCAAGAGACATTATACTTTACCTTGAGAAGAATTGGACTGAAGTTCTTTGCTACATGCCAATGAACTGATGCCAGCCACAATAAATAGGAATCGCCAGTCACCCGGGAATTGATTTTGCCAGAGCAGAACTTTCTCTAATTATTCTTTTAATTTATGAAATTCCAAAAATATCCCCGATGAGCTATCGTACGGTCATCGAGCTGCAAGCTGAAATCTGGATTCGATGAGGGTTAAATCCGTCATTCGGGGTTAACTGCATGTGGCAGAAGTGATTCTGATCTGATAAGCCCACAGAAATTATGTCAACCGCTAATTAGAGTTTAGTGGTGGAAGCGGTTGGGTTTAAAACTTGTGTGGGGCCCATTTATTTTGAGTTAAATAGCCGTAATTTCCAGAAGTTGATGTTTTGGTAAAAGAAATTAAATTTAAAAATTGTGTTCAAATTATTTTAAAATAAAAGTAAGTAATATTTAAAAATCATATTAGGATTGTTTGCTAAAAAAGTGCTTAAATAATAAATTTGGCTAAATTGTCTTTGAGAAAGTTACACTTAGAAATCAACTTCAAAGATATGAAAAATACAATTTGATGTAAGGATTTGGATCGGGGGCGTGTTCTTTAAAGCAACGACAACATCATTTTAAAATAACAAGATTTTAACAATTAGCTATGATAGTTGTATTAACATGAGACAAAAGCGGATAAACTAGCTCGTTCTACCAAGATAATGAGAAGACGTCGTAGCACTAGAAAAACACTGGTTATATGTTGTTCGTTCCTCTAATGAGCTCAAGAACACTTTTTTTTTCTTTTTTTGCATGCGTCTAGACCTATTATGTTCATCTTGTGGTTATGAGCTAGTGATTAGTACAAGCCAAATGGAAAAAATAGGTTCCAAACGAAGATTTAATGAAAGAGTTCAATATATTATGAAATATATTAGATCTTTTTAGCCAAACAAAATATATGTAAATATTTTTTAACGACCCTTTGATAGTGTACGTTTTTAAGCTACTCCCCACCCCGCAAAAGCCTCTTTTTCATAAATACCAAAGTAGTGAATGCTACTTTCATAGCTTCTATACATTGTTCCATTAATTAAGCTTTGTTTATATGTTCAATTATTAATATAGGTGCTTCCCAACTAAAATAGTTTGCTATTTATTTTTTGCTTTAAACATCATTATAATTAAATAGTTGAACTACACAAATTATTGATTACCTAACTACTATGATGCATAAAGTGTATTCAATATAGGGACTTTGCAAACTCTTCTATAAATTATTTTTTTTTCAAAATAAAAGTAATTTTAAAATATTTGTAAATTTCAAAAACTAATTACAAGAATCAGTTTTAAGTTAATTTTCAAAATCAATCCTGCTTCAAATTATGTGCATTAGATGCACAGTGCAATATAATCTATAATATTACTTATTTAACTGAAAAATATTGCTTGTTTACTTAAAAAATGTAGTAATAATTTTCAAATAAATAAATAATATTATAGATTGGGTGCCCTGTACACCCGATGCAAAAGAGATTCATTTTTTTTTAAAGAGGATAAATCTTTTTTTTTAAAAAATTTAAATTCAACTACTAAAAATATCAGAAAATGACATATTTCTAGTAAAATATAAGTAAGATCATCCTTATATATAAATAAATACTAATAAAAGTAAATAGTAAGTCTGAAAAATGTAATTATCTCTGCATTTTATTAGGTTTGCGACATTTTCGTGCGCGACCAAACGCAACAGAATTAGCATCAACGGCGATAATTGGTAACAAACATAAATCAGATACAACAATCCATAACACACATGCAAGTATTACGAGAAAGGCACTCTCCATATCTTGTGCCTCTATACTTTGTGCCACATGAAACCAAGCATTTTCCAGGTCTACATTCTTCCAGTCCCATTTCTACAGAGCAAAGCATTTCCTCACAACCTGCTTGAAAATGTTGATTAATTTATATATATATGATTGAGAATTCCAAAAAATAAATAAATAAATTCAAACTGATTCAGATAACGATCGAGTTACATACCTTGGGTAGTTAGAGTGAGCGGAATGAAACATAAAATAAGGAGGAGGAAATATGTATTCATAACGAGAAAATGCGATTCTACTGCAACAAAATTTAGAACAATGTATTATGAGGGTGGGTATGTGTGTGTTCGATAATTGTAAGGGTATTTATCGTAGTAATTATAATTCAGAAAATTTTGATTATAGATTAAAAGCTTAAGATGCCATGAATATATTATGATTATGAGCTGTAAGTAATCAATTATATTCCAATTAAGTCCATGGATTTGAATTTTGAAATCAAAACAAATGACAAAATTACCCCTAAGATTTGAGAATAAAGGAAAGAAGTTGGAATTTTGATGACCACAAATGTGACACTTATAAAAATATTTATATGAATAATAATGTATATATTTTTATAATATAATATATTTCATGCCAAATATATAGTTATCAACAAAGTCATAAATGCTCGATAATTATAATGAAATACAATCTCATTTACTATTAAATAATTCAAATCAATATTTAGGTAAATCGAGATGAAAAAATGTGCATCCACTTACCGTGCGAATATTAGGATATTTAGATATTTTTTTATTTTAATTTTGATAATTAACAAAAAATGTTGTATAAAATATTATGTACCCCTCGATGGAATATCAAAGTTATGTATGCTCTTATTGGAAGACTAAAATTATTATTTTTTATTTGTACAATATTCATGGGTCTTGAAATCAAGAATATTTTCTTTTTTAAATTTTAATATTTTAAATAATTTTTAAAAATAAATATTGTTTGGGCTGGACTCTAGAAGAAAATCCTGGCCTGGCCCAATAAGATTGGGCCGACCACTATTAATAAGATTGGCCGAGTCCTTCTAAGCCGAAACCCTTGCGCCTGCATCTCAATCGCCTCCTCTTCAGAGAGAGTTCTCTCACCGCGCCTCCAGTTCAGAAACAAAGATGGTCAGTGGATTCTCTTGTTATTTTAATTTTGTTGTTTAATTTCTATTGATTTCCCCCGTTTATTTGATGATTCCTGCTTTTGAATAGGTTCTGTCAAACGATTACGATTTGCTCAACCCTCCGGCGGAGCTTGAGAAGAGGAAGCACAAGCTCAAGCGCCTTGTGCAGTCGCCAAATTCCTTCTTTATGGATGTCAAGTGTCAGGGCTGCTTTAACATGTAATTTATATATATGATTTTCTTCTTTTGTGAACTGTGTCATCTGAATATCTGGTGCTCATTATCGGATGCTTGAAATAATTGAGTTTTTTGTTGATCTGTTTGTTTAGCACCACGGTGTTCAGCCATTCCCAGACGGTTGTTGTCTGTGGAAACTGCCAGACGGTGCTGTGCCAACCCACTGGAGGGCGCGCTAGACTCACAGAAGGTTGCTCCTTCCGGAGAAAGGGCGATTGATTTGCTGTTATAGTTTTTATTTTTATTTTTCCTAATGTCTCGCTAAAAGCTGTTGGATTTGTTAAGAAGCAACTTGGATGGCCTAATTTATTTTATGATAATGGATTTTCTTGGTTTTACTTATGGTTTGGTATTTGATCTACCTAAAATTTGAAATGCAGTACTGGCCATGTAGATTTATAAATTAAACCAGTGGAATATTGTGAGAACAAAATCTATTCAAGAATTCTATTTGTCCAGTGATTTGCTATGTCATTTGTTAAGAGAATTATAGGTTGCTTTGGCTTTTGTTAAGAGAATTATATGAATTAGTAAGGCCTTATGAATTAGTAATGAATTTTGTAGCTTTGAACTACTTTTATAACTGATGCCATTAACTAGGAACTGATATGCTGGATTTTTGCAGAAACATAATACTTCATTGATATCTTGAAATTTAGTATAGGAAAATGGTTCCTGAACCGTCTGCACCTCTTAAAACCAATGTTACTATTTGTGGGGATTCATCAGGTGTTTTGTTAGAATTACAGTATGACCCCTCTTTCCCCGTCTGAAATACAGTATGCTCCTCCCCCTTTCCCCCCCGCTGCTATGCATTTCACTTCAAGGTTATGAACAACTTCACAAGTTATTTGTCTTGCACGTCTCTTCTGGACGATTTATAACCTCTTTATGGACTAGTTAATTTGGTGCTGATGAATTCACATTCAAAGATTACAGATTTGATCAAATTCTGGTCACTTCATATTGATATTTCACATCCTTTCTTTCGATGAAAAGAAAGAGTGAAAAGAACTTTGATATTGTGTTTGCTTGTACTTTTTATGCCTACATGTTATCCCAGAAGTTATAAACAATGGATTTTATTTATGTTTTGGTTTGGTATTTGATTGGTCGTCATAAACCAGTGGAGTGTTGTGAGAACTAAAATCTATTCATGAATTCTTGTAATGATAGTGTCTTGAATATATATTTGATTTTTTACTTATGAGTTTTGAACCCCTTATATGATAAATTAGGTACCGAGAGACTTGGTTTTTACTGAAACATTAACTTTGATTATATCCAGAAACATAGTGTAGGAAATGCTCCTGTTGCATGAACTCTCTTAAGATTTCCAAGACCCTTCTCCCCCAATAAAGATATAATTGCTTCGTGTGGATTCATCAGGTCCTTAGTTAGGAATTCAGCGTCTCTCTCTCTCTCTCTATCTCTCTCTCTCTGTCTCTCTCTCTATCTGTCTCTTTCTGCTAAACATTTCTCATATATGGCTATATGTTGAACTTGAAAAATTATATCTTATGTAGTTTCTTCCCGATTCTTTCTAACCTTTTTATGTATTAGTTAATTTAGTCTTCATGAATTCACATTCGAAGCTTTATCACAGTTCTTGTTGCATAACATTAATCTGAGAGAGAGAGAGAGAGAGAGAGAGAGAGGGAATGTGGTAAGTCTGTAGTGTGATAGAAAAGTAAGTGGTGACTCAGTGGGCTATGTTTTTAGTCTCTTGTATGAGCTTCTGCTGGGGTAGAAATATATTTTTATGAATTGACATATTCAGTAATCAATATTTGCAGTTGGATAAGCCGTGGCTCATGTACGTACAATAGTGTTGAGTAGTTTATTATCATTATTGAATGATTCATCGCTATATCCTACTTAAATAGTTTATTTTTCGTATTTACATGGATGTTGATGTTACTGGGAATCTTTTAACTATCATTTATTAGGCTTAATGCTCTAAACATTCTATAATAAACATTCTATGATTAATGCCAGTTGAATTTTAATCAAGTATATATGTTTATAATTGTTCTATTCACCTAATATGAATGAATTTCAAATTACTAAGAGCGTATTAATTCATGAATGGGCATTTTCATTTTAGCTAATGCTCATGGCTTAAATTATTTTTTTATTTTTTAGTTAGTTTTATTAACTTTTAAAATGGGTTAGATAAGCTTAAACTTATAAAGATGATATATAAATAGAACTTTCTTAAATATCAAATTACCTAATTTATTTGAATAAATCAAGAAACTAGCATAATAAAAAGTTAGATATTATTTGTTTTACCACTTACATAACATACCTATTATATAAATATATATATATATATATATTGTTTGTTTGTTTGTTCGGGGATGTATATTCTAAAATCAATATCAAGCCCAATCTCGTTGAAGAAAATATTTAAAAATTACGAAAACTAGAAACAAAAGTCAAAAAGAAAATTTGATAAATCAAACTGGTGCTTAAACAATAGATATGCAGAATTAACAATCTTGTAAATGTTACATATAATCATAATCTCTATTAAGAAACCATCAAACGGCCAACATCTCAATTTACAATAGATCGTTCGGTACGTAGAAAAGAGCTCGATCAACAAAAGATGCTCATTTGGAGTCTTCAGATGACTGTGCATGAGTACCAGCATTCGATCCTTGCGACGAGAATAAATTCGGGTATGCAAAATACGCTTCGTCATTCATCGAAGGCAGTCTCTGAGGTTGGTGATGACCTGTACCAGGACTTTGTACATCCTCCCGTGGTGAAGATGAATCAACAGCCAACTGTGGATCATTGATCGACGGTTGAGATGTTGCTGTATAGTTTTCAGACCCGTTGATTTGGCTTGGTGAAGCCGTTGCACTATCAGGATCACCAACGGAGTTCTGTTTATCTAGATGGTTGTTGTCCTTTCTCTTGACAAGTTCGCTAATCCGAAGCTGAGCGATGCTAGCAGCTGAACGGGCGGCTGTTGCAGCCCGTTCGGCCGATTCAGCGGCCGCCTGAGCTGCCGCCAATATGTCCTGTAAATCCACTTTACCATTATTCTTACTCTTCAGGATAGAAGAAGGGGAATGTTGTTCTCTCACTCTCTCAGTAAATGTTGCTGGGGATTGTGATGGAGGAGATATGAATGGGACGAACTGTTTCGGTTCCATGGGACCTGCTTGGACTTCAGGCGATGTGTCTTCGTTTTCAACTGATTTCTCCTGAGTGGAGTCCTCAGGATCCAAGGGTTGTGGTTCTTCCTGATCATCACCTTCAGACAGTGCAGATGCAGGAAAGTGCATCATCTCGGGTGTTGAGACGCTGCCTTTATTTAACTGTAATGGCTGCTTAGGAACTTCAGGGAAATCTACCATATCAAAATCGGCATCAGAATCATTGTTCATGTGGGCAGCAGCAGGTTCGGGAGTAATGTTAGTCATCTCGTCGTGCTTCTCTTTTGGAAGGGGTAGTTTGGAGCCACTGACAAACTGCGTTGGCCCGCTCTGGGAAGGAAATCAAACGAAAGCAACATCAGCCTAGAACATTCTAGAACTGCAACTGAGCAGTGGCTATAGATCTTTACCAGTAAGTCTTCATGTGGCTTTAACAGTTCACTTTCTGTAGCGCTGGGATCCCAATCAAGCTCATGTTCTTCAGCGATCTCCTTTAGTAGCTTCAGTTTTACATCAGGTGCAGGAGCTCGAATTGATAAAAGCTCCACCAACTGCAATTTCGATCATTTACCAAAAATAATGTAATAGGAACTAATTGAGGATAGGATATCAGTGACAATATAAAATTTGGCAGTAAAACGATTTGTCTAACCTGCCGATTGACACCACATTCAGGCAGAAGCTCAGTTGCAGCAAGTACAAATTCTTTACCATATTTACCAGCAAACAACATTTGTACCTGTAGCAACTCTGGTAGATCAGCACACCTAGGTGCTGCGAAGCAAACACTGGAAATTGCCTCCTTCAAGTCTAGAGGACATTCCCTGATACGTGTACAACATGAATAGGAGTCGATAGTAAGAAGAAATCGAACTCCAGAAAACTTGAATCACATTTTGAAGAATTTGAGAGAATCAATGTTGCCTCAAATATGAGGAAGGAAACTAAATGCAGTATCATACCAGATCTTCCACAATCCCCTTGCCCACCTATTTTCCCATTTCTAAACATTTTGAAGAGAAAGGGGAAGACACACTAATACACGCTTTAAACCCCCTTTCCTTTATGGGGTCGTCTGAATAAGAGCTTTTCATAAATTTGTTTTTCCCTCCCCAAAATAATCCTCTGACTTGAGGTAATTACTTGTCTCCAACCCTCAAGCAATACTTTGAATGAGAAAAATGAAAAGGTGCTAAAAAATGGCACTAAAAAAAGACAGCAAAAAAGGACAACCGAAAAAGGACAACTAAAGTATCTAAAGTTCTATAAAGAACAGCTCTAAATAAATAACACCACAAATAATCAGTGAGTGCATTTTGAAGACTCCAGGCTGCATTTTCATTTTAGGATATACTTGGGGCAGAATTTAAATTGGAAAGAAAATTCCAAAATCCCTAGCAAGCATCAGCAATATCCAGAACCACACGATTAAGGAGAATATAAGAGACGGCACAAAGAAGAATACCTCTGCGCTTCGATAATTGGAAGGCGGACAGCAATGAGCTCACAAAAGAGCTCAACTATTTCTTGTGCAGCCATCATCTTCTCTTCTCTTATGATATGTTCTACCTGAACACAAGAAAATGATAAAACCCCATAATTGATTGATAAACGAAGAGACCATTGAGTTACAAGTCTGATAATTATGAATTAAAACCCTCCAATAAAATCTTCAATAGCTTCCCAAGCTCTTTATATAGATGAAAATAAGCAAACAACCAGCTCAATATAAATATTATTTATATCAAATTGCAACAAAATAACCCGAGGGAAAACGAATCACATCCATACCCGAATCCGAGCAGTGGCTTCTTGACCAGTTTCAAGTAGCTTAGCAATTTCTTTACGCATCTGCTTAAGCTGAATCTCTCTTCGATTCCTCAGCAACTTAATCCGAGGGATTGTGAGTTTTAGCAAAGTTTTACTGTAAATTACATAAAAAACATAATCAAATTAAATCCGGTTTGATCCTTGCGCCTACACTAATCAATTTAACCATATCAGAAGAATAAGATCAAGATCAAACTTCAAAGCACATCAACATGAGGTACGCAAGAATTTGGGAAGAAGCGGAAAATGGGCACACTCATAAAACCCTAAATCATGTGACAAGGCATATTTGCAACTAAAATCAAGTCAGATGAAAATAAATAATTGAAGAACAAGAGAAGGGAATCAATAGTTACTGAATTACCATTTGGCGGCGTTGAAGCGCTGTTTGAAGAAGGGATCGAGCATCGACATGGGAGAATAGCTGAAATCACAGTTCCTAGACTGGAGACTTTTAATTTGGAGATAATCCGGCGATCGACGGCTATAAATGGAAGTGAATCATGTAACTGCTCCGCCAAAGCCAACAAGAATATATATATCGCTCATAATGTAAGGATATTTTGGATAATTTAACTTTTATCCTTTTAGATTATCCCAAAAGTAAGTCTTTTTAGGTTATTGAGATTTTAATTTAAGCCTTGGAATTAAGTTATTAAGTAATTTTCTTTGTCCAGAGAATACTCATATTATATAAAATTATTAAATATATATATATTAATAAAAAAGATTGAATCTTCTAAAAATTATACTTTCACATAGACATGGCACGGTTCGGCGGTTCCGGTTTCGGTTCCGGAACCGCCGGTTTTCGGAACCGGGAGGGTGGAACCGGAACCGAACCGCCATATACACGGTTCCGGTTTCGGTTTCGGAACCGCCGGTTCCAGCGGTTCCCGGTTCTTTTTTTTTTTTAAGATTTGTTGGGAACCGCCGGTTCTCGGTTTCGGTTCGGAACCGCCGGTTCCCAACAGCCACATGATCTGGGCCGTTGATCTATATTTTTGAAAGCTCAGAACCGGGAACCGAAACCGGCGGTTCGAACCGCCGGTTCCGGTTCCAAAAAAAGGAGAACCGGAACCGATCAACGGTTCGAACCCGACCGTCGAACCGTTGACCGCCGGTTCGAACCGGCGGTTCCGGTTTGGAACCGGAACCGTGCCATGTCTACTTTCACATTCATACAATTTAAAAAAAAGTTTTCATAAACTAGACTTTAAACTAATAAAATGAAACATTAATTTTTACACACAATTCTTTTTAGTAACGAAATATATTTTTAAAACAAAATTCTTTTTTAAGATGAAGGGAGTATAATTTTCTTGATGAGTCGGAATAAAATTAGTCGAAATTTTATAATCCCGTGCAGTTAGTGCAATTAATAAAATTAATCGGAATTTTATACTCTTAATGTACTTATTATTATACTAAAAAAATTTTGTTGACAATAAAATTATGAAAAATAATTTTGATTAGTAGCAATTTTGAAAGGGCTTATTAATATTCATTTATTGAAGATTTAGAAGTCATCATTATTTAATTATTCACATAAATACTTCTATAAAAAATATTCACATAAATAAATAAATAAAAAGGAACTCTATTGGATATTTATATTAAAATAAATATTATATTATTGACCTGAGTTGAATAAATACATTCTTAATTTACTATTTTTCATCCGAAGTAAAATCTTAATTACATAGGTTTTGAAGTTAAGCCTGACAATTAAAAACTAAAACCTCCACTCATAGAGCGCCATCTGTCCAAACCAGTGTGATTCCTTCACTAATATAAACATCAAATAAAAAAATTAAAAAAATTTGCCCAAACTTTTATCCTAAAAATCAATTATCTCCCAAACCTTTTATTTCGATCAATTACCCCCAATTTTTTATTTTATAATCAATTAGGCCCTTTGCACGAAAACCATCAATCTTTTATTTTTATAATTAGTTCCGTTCTTACGTACTAACACCGTTAAATTTTTATCAAGAACATCACATGATATATAAACAACGGCGATAAAAATAAAAAAACTGACGAAAGAAACAATATGTTTCTAACTTTTACTCTAAAATAAAAAATATTGAGGAGACATTTAATTGGAATAAAAGATTGAGAAAATAATTCACTTTTATAACAAAGGTTACAGGACAATTAGGTACTTTGCTTAAACAAAAATAATCTTCAATTAATTGACTAAATTATCCTATTTTATGAACTTTAAAAAAGAAGGTCGATTTCCTCCTCTTTTTTCACTGTTACATTTTAATATTTTTATTTTTATTTATTCTTAAAAAATATGAAAATAAATACTGCTTCAAATTCTCTGAGAAAGAGAGAAGAAAAAGAACAAAAATTGCATAGCAAAGGAGAATCTAGACTAGTGCAAAAACTACTACAGATTTCAGGCCTCAACAAAATGCACTTTTTCCAGGGGAAAACGTTTACCCTTTCTACACTTCTTATTCATATATTTAAAGAAAAAAATAATACATACAACACAAACACACACACACACACATGTATGTATGTGTATGTATATACATGCTACTGGTTACAAATAGATAATTCACAGTAACAGAGGTTCTACAGGAAGCTCAAGAAATGAGACTTGTATACAAACCAGATCACTCTCAAGATCACTACTTATTCTAGTCCCGGATATTCTTTTAACCTGACCAAGAATCTACAGGGATAAAACATAACTTATGCAAGGGAACAAAATTATGTACAAGGAGCCGAATCAGTTGAGCACCTTTCTTAGTTCATCTTTCAGTTCGTCTCTCATTGAAGGATCCATCTGCAATGTGCGTCGTTCATTTTTCAGTAAGTTGGGCTAGATATTATAAGAACACCAAAATAAAGCTTGTGATTGTACATACTGATAAAAGAAAAAGGTATACCTTTTTCAGCAAAGCGTCAAGAGCATGAGGTAACGCTTGTACATCCATTGTGGAATCTCTGAGGTTGGACAATTGAAGCAACATTTTCTGTACGCGTAATTCCTGTAACTTCTCCTCGTAGTTTTTCCTATCATCTTTCCATGAGAAAAACAATTCATCATCGAACCAAGAACTTTCTTCGCCTTTAGAAATCCCAGAATTTAAGAACCATTCCTTAATCGTGTTTCTTGCAGACCGATATTCGAGTTGATAACCAGCAGCATCTCTCAGAGTCTTGACTAATTCGTCCTCAACAACTCTCCTATACAACCTTTGGTAGAAGAAAGAACGAGAATTCGACCAATCCACAACTTCTTTTATCACTCCTTTAGCAGCCATTCTAAGTGAAGTATCATGCAGCTCTGCAAATTTAATCGCTATCTGAGTGTACAAGGGCAAAAGTTTCTTTTCCCGGGCTTTTATCCGAGATTGTAGATCTTCCACCGTTGCAGGTGCTCCCGAATTTCTTTCTTCCTGAAGTCTAGACTTGAGACTGATTACCTCCGGGTCTATCCTACCCATGCATTCGAGCAATTCCCTGGCTCGAAACTTAATCTCAACTGAACCTTCGGGCTCTAGGACGTTTCCTTTAGCTGTTCGTTCAGCATACATTTCAACATGATCGGGATTGATCTTACTGTCCACAACCACCCAGGCCCCACCACGAAGCTCACCCATCATTGGTATGTATATGAAAACAGGTTGTCGGTAAGTTCTAAGGTTCTCAACAATAGTTGATCCAGCTTGTAGGATACCTTCAAAAAGGTCCCGTTGTCCACCTGAAAAGCCTCTCCAATTGGCAAGGACAAAAAGTGGTAGCTCCTCCCGATTAAAATCCATCAAAGCTTGGGCTGTCTTGGTAGCAGAATCAGGAAACCAGACCTGACCGGCTTGTGGGACAACCCTTTCATGAGAATCAAGCTGCCCCGGATCTGCAGGAATCACTTGCATCATAGTTTGAGTCTCAACTGCAACAATTCCTACAGGTACTCCTCCAAGTTTCGCGCGTCCCGTCACGACCGTTCTTGCCCAGCTTTCCAATGTCTCGATGAAGCTATTCCGGTCAAATATACCCCCGAGCCATTTCCCAGTACCATCCAACACACCGCATATAGCTGCTCGGGGATCACATGATGTCTCGGGCAGATATTCAACAGGCCGGCTGGGAGGGTCCAACGGGCTCAAAATCGGAAGTGGGCCACCGGCGTATGGTGGCACAAAGCTTAGCCACTTCAAAATGGCTGATACACCCTCAAGATCGTCGGAAACTGTAAGATGCACAACTCCATTTGTTGCCATAATTTTAGGCCCACCAAGTTGCATGTGGGAGCTATACACCTCCCGACCAAGAAGCTTGTTCAATGCAGAGAAACCAGTTAGAATAATTGGTTGATCGAGTCTTTGTATGCAACGCATACCAAGGCGAGCAAGATAAGCACCAATTCCTACAGTCCGTCCAGTCACATACGTCACTGTAAATGTTTCATGGTACGCCTTCGAATATGCACTGGCAATGGCACCACTCCCTGTTAAGTTTTCAACTCCTAAACCGTCCTCCTTTCCAACAATCGTATCTATCACCCATCTGATTTCTCCACTTGGGAGCTTCACATCATGTGCGATTACAGAAGTTCCAACAAGGGCATAATCGTCAGGAGTTAAGTAAATGTATTGGAAACCACGCTCGGGGTCAGTTTCATCAGACCAACCAACTTTAAAGCAAGATTTTACTTCCTCAGCTACGCCAATACGAGCCCCCGAATTGGCTGCAAGATAAATAAGAGGTAGTTTCTGTGCGCAAGCAACATCGGTCACAGCTTGGAAAAAAGCATCTTCTCTGGGCCCGAATGAACCATTTTTAAATGTCACATCATTTGCAACGATGAAAATTGTCCGTCCAGAAGGAAACTCAGGTGTCAACATCTCCATGCGCCAGGCTACCATGCCAACATCATTAAGTCCGGGCTGCCTCTCAACACAAGTAAGAGGAGTACCCCAAGTACCTTTCTTGTCAGCAAAAATCAACTCTGTGACTTTAAGTATTGCTTTATCATTAGGCTTGTTAATCTCGGGATGCTCTGTCCATGAGTCGTTGAGAGCTGCCTCAAATGCCTGTAAAAAAAGAACTCATCAAAACATAGAAGCATTGATCTCAAATATATGTAAGGTAAAAGGTAAAAATATTATACCAGTGGGAAATCATAGCAATAAGTTGTGTTGCTTTTCCGGGCTACAAGACGCTTCTGTTCTAGAACTCCAAGAGGTTTATAATGTGCATTTACTGGCGATCCATGCAAAGGGGCCTGTCCTGAGGTGGAGCTGTAGACTATATCTTTGCTGGAGTTCTCAACTTCTCTATAGATCTGAAATTTTGGAAAGCAAATTATTATATTCTCATAACTCCAATTAACTAAACTTTAGATTATGACAATTTGAAATTATTTAAATGGTTTATTGTGCCACAGTAAATTTTACTGAACCTCATTGCCAGGAACATATAAATTTACTGCCATATAATCATGCAGGTCAAACTGTGAAGTTATATAGATCCCACTTACATGGACAATGCAAGTGTGACCAGTCACATTAGTGACCACAACTCTCCAAGCTCCATTAGCATCTCCATCAGATGATATCCAAAGCTTAACTTCCCACTCACAAACTCCTAAACGGTGCATTTTAACACCAATTGATGCATTAAGTTCGTGCGCCAGTTCATCTAGAATTTTCTTGACCACAGCTTCTTCAGAGCCAATGGGTGTATCAGCTCTTCTGGAAATGATTTTGATAACAGGGTTAATTTCGATATTCAATCTGAAAACTCTCAGCAACAAACAACAGAAGAGAGAATCAAAGCAGTCTTACTTTTGGTACGGCAAAAGATCATCTATTTGTTGCTCTCGCAAGATATAGAGGTACATATGAGCATGGTCGGCTTTGGTAGCAGAATTATGGGCATTAAGTTCGAGCTCCTCCATTGCAGACGTTAAGGACCTCAAAATGCTCCTTGAAGTGAAGGATAGGGTCCATAAAGACTGGGTCATCCCCTGATCCAGTACGGTCAAACCTTCATTTGATATAGGCTGCCTCACAAGTGTTCGGAGAAACATCCTCTGGATAGGGCGTGGCTTCTCCGTGACAGTATAAAGGTGCCACTGACGATCTCGAGAAGGAGTATACCGTATATTTTCATAATCTTTCAGTTTGTCCTGTACAGCAAAATTTGTAATATAGGCTGGGAAAAGTTAAAATTTGGAAAAAATATATTCCATTTGGAAGAAATGAAGACCAAGTATCTACAAACCAGCTCAAGGTATATGGATAGAGGCGGCTCCAAGTGTCGCAATAGAGGTTCCTCTTCATAGTAGTGTTTTTCTTCTGACCAATGAAAAGAGTGCCTCATAGGGCCTCGGCCTTCATCTCTCTGTATTATACAGCTAACAACCCCGACCCCAGCATTTCTCAGGCTGGAGCTTACTTCTTTATCCTTCAAAAATTTGGCCAGCTTGTTGACTCTTTCTTGAGCTTGATCCTCATCTCCACTGAAAACAGGCACAAATATTAAGGCAAACAAATTAGGATCCAAAACATCAATTGATCAGCTGATTATCAAATAATCTAACTAAAAATAGTATCCAATACATTGTATTGCAAATAAATGAAATTACACCCCCTATTCCCCCCGGTGAGTAATCTATGTCATCCTATATATTCCATCTGGACATTATCTATCTCAGCAAAGGCATCTTTGGCCACTTTATACTGTAGTTCTCTAATAGAAACACCTGAAAAGCTACAAAATGGTAGATCCAAAGAGACAAAAGACACAAAAATGTCCAGAACCAGTAAAACTTGATCCAGGTGGATAGTTTCTTAGGTAAAAGATAGAGGAACAAGCACACATTCTAATGCGCTTCTCAAATAAGAGTTTAAAATGTTGGGACAATTACTTTTGGTGAACAAAACTATGTATTTCATTAATGATGTTTATTAAATAAAAAGAAAGAGGATTGACATATCAATCATATCCCAATGCACAACAGGCACATCGTAGAAACTAATGAATCTTGTGCTGCTTATGATAGTTTTTAAAGTGTAAATAGGAGAATATATTTTTTAATTTTAATATGAAAGGGAGACAACCAAGCATGGTTGCACTTTATGCGTGTTACCTGTCCTGAAGTAAACTCATTGGGTGGTTGACGCCTGCCAATGCAATGTGCATCATATTACCATAAGTGGCTGGTTGAGTAGATTTATCAGAAATTTCAGCTTGCACATTATGTGTTGCTTCTCTCAGTGCAGCAGTTACTGCTGTTGGCAAGAAATGAAGAGACTTGATGACAACCATTGCTCCCCATTTCCTCATATTCTGCTTCTCAACTGATGAATCATTTGGGATCTCATTTTCAAATCCCAGTCTCTCTACATGCTCATCTAAGAACTCCCATGATGCTATAAGTCCAGATCTGTGCCACTGCATCCTGACACTTCCCTTTACGAGGTAGGGCTGGTAATACATATTTAGCATTGCTGCATTAGTAAGAAAAGTACAGATCTTCCCCTCAAAACCAAACCAAAAAAATTCTTGAAGAATGGTACCTGATATAATCTGCGCACATAAGTCTCAACAACACGTCTTTGAAGTGTATGATCACTGTGATCAAAAAGACCAACAAGGGCATCTTCAACTGCCAAAGGAGCATTCACAAGAGCTTCCATTCGTTCATTTATTGCACTTTTTCGCTTAGGCGTGTCCATGTTCTCACCATCTTCAGTAAACATTTCTAACTCCGAAAGACTTCTTGCAATAGTGGAACGAAGCTCACTAAGTTTTGTCTGCTCCAGCAGTTGACTTGCCTTCAATGCCAACTGTCCAATTACAGAAGGAATCAGATGATATAAACTAGAAACTAAAATTATAGATTGATCATTGTTGGATGACCAAAGGAAACAAGATACCTTAAATGTAATATTGATGACAAAATATACAAATTAAATATAAAGCTTATGTTAAGGACATAAATAAATGGAATTGCAAACCTCTGAGTAGTTAGTATGGTTAAGTGAAGAGAAGCGGATGAGTAGATCACGGTACGGAGCAGGATTAGGATATACGAGTTGTTCCATCAGGGATAGTATCAGCTTATTTTTGCTCCTGATGCCCTAAAATATTAATAAAATTTGTACAATAAGCTTTCCTAAGTGAATAATAACAGCAGTTCAGGTGCATATGATTAAATTGGATGTACCTGATGGGAAAGCACAATGTCCACAATTTTCAGAAGATCTTTCTTATAGTGAAGTCTTAAACGTTCAATTACATCAGCCTGAAAAGGAGAAGATACTTCAACAAAAATTCCAGATAACAACAATACTTGCATATATTTGAACTTTCTATGGCTTCCTCATGTTTATTACTTTGGTTTTCAGGACCGCTATCATGAATAAGTAGAGAGAAATGGTAGAAGGATAAAATATGACTTCAATATATTTACTATGAGAATTTACATCATTGAGCCTTAATAATATGGCATTAGCAGGTCAATGGAAGAAATTCAAACAAAAGAAGTGAGAAAGTGTTCAAATTTTGGTCCTAATATCCAGGAGGATAATAATCACAGCTGGTGGGTGTAGGTAATGAGTATGCAGGATTAACAATTATATCGCTTTTCTTTCTCACACACTATTTTACCTGTATATTGTCACTAAATAATTCTTCAATTGATAGATATTCTTCAAAAAGGCCATGAACTATGATGCGAGCATGGCCTTCTCTGCCACGCTCATAAGACTTGACAAGACTCATCAAAGGCTCAACCAATCGTTCCTGTGCTACTTTTTCTTTCTCAGAACAGGAGTTTAAATGAGCCTGAAGAGATAAAGAAACGAGTACATAGCCAAAGTCATTAAAAATAAATAAATAAATAAAAAAAGCCATAGCTTCAGAACTGAGTTAAAACATAAAAGGACAGATATATTATGAATCAAGACAAATAACTAACCTCAAGAACACCACGTAAAACTTTTGCAGGGAAGTCAACATTTTGCATAGTGGCAATTCCCTCAAATTCCTTATATCTCGTTTCCAACTGAAAGTTTGCAAATCAAAAAAGGAACCATGTCACAATTCAGCAGGCAAGTTTTTATTTGATATTAGCTTCTGTGAAAGCACAACCTCATATCTAAGGTCCTTCGGCAGCCTGTTAGCCAGAACAGCAAAGCATTCTTGCCACTGAAGGAAAGGAAGCTCAGGATTGTCCAAGCAACTGAGCAAATTTTGAACTACCTGAAATGGAAAATTCAGCCCATTAAGTTAGAGACTTGTTTAAATAAATGCAAGAACTATAGACACAACATGCTGCATGCCTAGAATTACTTGAAGCACAAATTCTTCAAAGTTACTAAAAAAAAAAAAATTATATTTTTTACTTCATCAATGTTATGCTCGTATCCAGCAAGAATCATTCGAGCTGCATTCAAACTTGCAGCACACCGTTGATGAACTTTTCCAGATATGGCTGTCGGAGGTCCAAGAACAGGAAAGCTACCATGGAAGGGTTCTGCTTTCCTTACAGCTGAAGGGTCATCCAAGTCAAGTCTTGCTATAAGCTCGCCAGCCTGTTAAATCACTTGTCTTCAGTTGCTGAGTGAAAGTGCAGAGTACTATATCCTATTTAAACTAGTTTACCTGCATCGCTTGACCTTCAGACATCGTAAAATGGATTTTTCCAGAAGCAGGTGAAAGTAGGGGCATACACATCTTCATAACCTCCACTTCTGCATAAGGTGTGTCAGCATCAACATGGCTGCCATCTACAACCAGATACCTAAGTAGCTTGCATGGTGTTTCGGCCACCAACTTGGATGGATCATGATCATTCTGGAAAATTGGTCAACCGATTAAATCTATACTGATAGGACTTAATAGATGCATCAAAATAGGTAATAAATGCACCTGAAGCAAACAAGTCCTTCCATCAATAAGAAGGCGTGTTCCAGCTGCTTCCTCTTCTGCATATATAACATGACTGTTTCCATCCAGCTGCAATAATCATATAATAAATCTTCAGTATTATAAATGCTCAACATAATTTCTAGATGGAACGGGGATGAAATAGCAATCAATAATAAGAACAAAACAGAAGTATCACAATGTTACATTAGGTGCGTAAAACGACTAGAGACAAACGGCTTGCCTGCATTAATAGACCTCCATCACGTAAAGTGTGTATTTCTGCTTCAATCTCGGAGTCATTCATTCTCAATCTATAGCTTCCAGGACCTCCTCTAACCATATTAATCTAAATAAGAGAAAATAGTAGGGAAATTATTAACCACGGCCTAGAGAAAATATTAAATGCTAGCTTCTTCCAGCAGTATACCAGAGTTGGCAGACTTAGCTACATTCATTTTTGCAGTTCTACATATCAAACTTACTGTATATTTGCTTCCTTCGATGTTCAGTGAAACTTGAGAATTGACCAGTGAAATATGCTGCAAGTGGGAGAACATCAACACAATTGACATGTTACAGAAAAATGCACCAACTCCAAATAACATCTAAGATGAAATACCTTTGGAGGAATTTGTCCTTTTTCAAGATAACCAACATATTCTGAAACTGTGGCGGCACTACTAGCAGAAGCTTTCTGTGACAATATGAAGAGACTATATTAATGGTGAGTTCACAATTATACAACACCAATATGTGTGCATGTATCTGTGTTTTTTTTTTTTTTTTTTTCTTAAAAGAAAAGGAAACAGAAAAGAACTTCTTAAGCATAATACTAAGAGCATACTTACATAAAGAGCTCCTCCAACCACTGAAAGATACCAAGGGGGCCGTTCTGCTCTGACCCTCATTGCAATTCTGCTATCTAGCCATCCTGTATGAATTTTGTTTTCCTTGTAATCTAAAGCCTGCACAGATGTTAAGAAGAAGAAAATATCAACCTCTATCCACTGAAACTACATTAGAAAGAGATTAATGAGATTTGATATCCAAGAATCTCACATTTAAGAGATCAATAGAATAATCAACATTTGTACGAATTTCTCCTCTGATTTGAATTTCTTTGAGCCCAAGAACCATATTTGCGATAGCGAGAGCTCGGGACTCGCCAAAAGCAAATACATGACCTGATGTGAAAAAAAAGAAATAGCTGATTGTTGATGATGCACTTTCATATGGAATGTGATTTATCTAAATACAGCACTTTCATATAAGCATTATGTCACTTCCCTATACACACACACACACACACACACACGGAAGAATTATGTCACAACTTCTATAAACAGATCTCATGTGAAACATGAACACACAAATACACATTCTTACAAAAGTTCAAGTACACAGAAGAAACTTGAGGGATGTTTACCATTGACACAACCTAATTACCATATATCTCTTGTAAGTGCATATTACTTCAATATACAAGGAAATTGTAGATCTAATTCTAGAGTTATAAAATTATTTTGTAGAACTATATCACTTTCTGATATATATATGATTTGCCCTTTTTTTTTTTTATGTGTGTCTCCATAAGGTAACTACAGAGAGCCAGAAAAATTACCTTAGACAACAAAAGAGGATAAAACTAAGCCAACATCAAGTTTACCAGTGCTTGAAAAGGCGTAAGGCGCCCCGAGGCGCCAAACCCCTTTCACTGCATAGGCGCGAGGCGTGAGGCGAAGCGCTCGCCTCACTCAAGCGAGGCGCCCAAAGTAAAAAAAAAACATGTAGATATATAAACACATTTAACCATAATAAAAACATAATACATTCATCAAAACATAATCCAAAACATTAAATATTGAAGTTTAAGACATAATAATTAAGCATAATCACTAAGGCAAGACACTAATCATCATCATTATAGTTCATGTCAAATTGTGGATTATCATCGGATTTGTATCCATCCATATCTTCTTCTTTTGCCTCATCTGAATCCCCTCCCATATCTTCCCATTCATCTTCCTCATCCACAAGTCCAAAAGAACTAGATCTAGATGATGATGTTTTAGAAGTTTTTGAAGTTGTTGCTCTTCTAGTATATGTTCTAGTGGTCCTAGTAGGCTCCTCAACTACTGCAGCTGCTGCAACATCATCCCATCTTAAACTATCTTCCTCAAACACTAGTTCTTCTTCCGCGATTCCAACTAGCCATTCATTACTTTTATCAACTTCATTCAAAGCAAGTGGATCGGTGGGAGGGGTCGCCGGCGAGGAAAAATAGGAAGAATGGGTGTAGGAAAAGAATGGGTGTTGGGGGGGACTGGGCGGCTGTCTTTTGGTCACTTTGGTGTGTTAGGGTTAGGGTTAGGAAACATATTTAATTTTAAAAAAAAAAAAAAAACACACACACACATGGGGCGAGGCGCGCCTCGCTGAAGCTCGCTTCGCCTCACCCCCATAAGGCGCCGTCGCCGAATTATTGGCGCCTAGCGCGCCTTTTTAACCACTGAAGTTTACACATAAATGCAATTTTTTAGAAGCCTTCAAATGCTCTAAGGAGGCTTTTGTGTGCAGATATATTTTAATTAACTCCAACTTAAGGTTCACAATCAGCCAAAAATAGTACTTGTAGCAAGCTTGTAATCTAGCAATTAACTTTTGCCATGATAATACCAAAGAGATGAATGCTATTTATGAAGTCAATATTAGAAGGGATGTGCTGTCTGAGTGATATGTCAACTGACTTTATAGTGCTTTAAAAGTTACGACAAAAGCAACCAGAAGGATTAAGTCATGTATATTGTCATAAGCCTTACCAAATTGGGAATCTGAGAATTCATGAATACCGCCTCCAGACTGCAATCATTAAGATGTTAATCCCAAGCAGCTTTGAATTTAGAAGTTCCTTGGAAAGTAAATTATTAATCTTTACCTTGACAGAAAAGTATGCCCACACATTTGGCTTACTTTTGAAACTTAGCTCCTGTCCAGAGTTAATTGAATCAATAAATAACTTTTATAAGGCAATTTTTTAAACAGAAAAATTTCATTAAGATCAATTTTACCTGTACTCTTCCACCTGTTGGCTTAAAACCATCATCAGGATCTTCACTTGTCACACGAACTGCCACGCAGTGACCTTTTGGTTTTGTTGACTCTGCCTTGTCAAAATCAAAAGGAGTAGCACTAATAGATGTTTTCCTCCAAGCATCATACCCTCCACCATGTTCCATTCCATAAAATCTCCGTATCTCTAATATTAGTGAGGACAATAAAATCTATCAAAAAATACAATCAGCACGAAAAGTTCTAATAATTCAAATTCTGAAACAGACCTGGAATTTGCCAAAGAGGGATACCCATCCCAACTGCAACTTGTGCTGCAGGAAGATTTATTTCAGCTATCCACTCAGTGACAGGATGCTCCACCTAAGTTATGAAAAGAAGATAATTTACTTCATCAAAGCAGAGTAAAAAAAAAAAAAAAAAAAAAAAAAAAAGACAATAAACTCCCGAATTCTGGAGGTATAGATTGACTAATCTTTGCCTAGCAAGCTTTACTTCTTTACAGCTCTTGTGTTCTTTATAAACATAGAACAGCCAATTTAAATATGAGAAGATAAACTAAGCTCGACAAGCATCAGGTGTTTCCTTGTTAATGTTAATAATAAAGAATGAAAACCTGTAGCCGTGGATTTAGCTCCAAAAAGTAATATTCCCCAGTTTCCATACTGTATAAATACTCCACGGTTGCAGCTCCAACATAATTTACACTTTTGGCCAACCTTCTAGCAGCCTGCTCAAGTTTCTTCGTTGTTTCAAGGGGAGCAACTGTAATTGGGCCCTCTTCAATAATCTAGTCAGCTCAAGAAGAAGAAAGTAAACAGATTGTACACAATAGAAGAATGATTATTAGCTTAGTACAATAATAACAACAGATAGACTTGGAGAAACGTTATGAGTAAGTTAATGCCTATGTAATGTAGGATCAACCTTACATCATCCATCTATGTATTACCATCACAATTACAAGCAATGTAGAAGCTAACCTTTTGGTGTCTCCTTTGAACACTGCAATCACGGCTATGCAAAGCTGCAACATTTCCATATTGATCACAAAGCAGTTGAACTTCAAGATGTCGGCTCTGAGGAACAAAACAAATATTGTGTTAGCAGAAGATCTCAGTTCTTCATTACTCATAATACAAGAACACTTGATTGCCCTAACCTGTGAAGCAACTTTCATTATAAAGATGGGGGAGCCAGGAACTTCACCCTGAACTTGCTTGAACAAAGCCCTGACCTCATCAGCATTGTGGACCTGAAAAGTCCCATGAGATAATCAATGTTGTTTCATCACTGGTAACTTAGATATGAGGTGAGCAGAAAATCCGTCAACATCGAAAATCAAGTTTACTGTTTTGGTCAATCGATTGGCATAACAGGTACAGTTCGATCAAGAAATAAGTTTAGCATAGAACAAAAAGACATTACATCAGAAGTATGGTAATCAAACCTTTCTTATGCCTTTGCCACCTCCACCCCAGGATGCCTTGATCATTGCAGGATATCCCACAACTTGACAGCTGGCAATGGCTTCTTCTGTCGAATGAACACATGCTTCCTGATAAATTTCATCTGGAATGGTAACCAAGCAGCTGTCTTGAGGAATTTTCACCTAAAAATGCCATCTATGTCAGATGTGATGAAACTAAAGAAACCTAAAAGCTCAGCTTCATGACCAGATAGACTTTACATGAGAGCCACTCCATGGAAGAGTCGGCACTTCTGCAGCTTGTGCGATCAATGATGACCCGATTTTATCACCCAATGCAGCCATGGATAAAGCTGGCGGCCCAAGAAATATGATACCTTTTGCACCTAGAGCATCAGGTAGCTCTGGATTTTCGGATGCATGGCCCCAACCAGGCCACACAGCATCAACATGTGTTATCTCTGCCATCTGGACAACAAACAAATGTGCTAATTATAATTTGGTATGCTCAAAATAAAATACCAAATCTATATGTTTATTCATCTCTCCTATTCTCCTCGCCTCTGTCACTTTTCCTGTCTGTGTGTGTGCCGGTTGTCATCTATAATTCCTATTGTACTGTCACATTGCTCAATTATCAGCCCTTATCCACTTCCACCTAACCATTTTGTTAAGTAACCTCATACTCAAATATTCCTACACAAAACTTTCCATAGATGCCTCTATGTCAATTTTCCCCAGCATTGCTTGTGACATACAATGATGCAAGATACATGAAATGATGTAATAAAGATATGAGCAATACAATTTACGAACCTCAACAATTAGTTGCACATTAGCATAGTTATTATTGTTCGTCCCACCAGGAACTTCTACAAACTGATCAGCTATCCTAATATGCTCTGCATTGATTCTCATGTCCTCTGGAGTAGCCATTGCCACCAGCAAAATTGCCTTGTCTGTACCAAATGTTTCATAAGCCCACGTTCTAATGCTACGTATAAACTTGACAGCTGCCATCCCATTGTTGGCAATCAAAATACTATGAATTGGTGTCTTCCCGCCAAGGGTGAGGCAGAACTCATCCACCTCAGATACTGTACTTGGAGACCTCGATGAAATAACTCCATTTACATACCCATTACCAGGCCTGACACTGGCTGATATCGGCCTCCTCTGGGCTTCTGACATCTTGTGGTTTCTAAAAAAACAGCAGCATTTTCAGAACACAAGATCTACTATGATTATTTTCAAATATATGTAACACTGTTGTAAAATTACAAAATATGGGTCCTACAAAAATCTCAACATTAAACCCCAAATTCTGCAAATGTAACAAAAATCACAATATATAAAGCATATGTAATCCAAAACTTGGAACTCCATGAGACGGCAGTAATGTAGTCAACAATGATTGCACAATCACGGAATTTGTTAAGTGATCACTTTCTAGAAGAGCAAAGCATAAGATACTCAGTATATCAACACAAACTAAAATTCCATGCTGGAAGTAAACAACTAGACAAAGGATCAAAGATACTTCAAACAACGATCATCCACCAAAAAACAAAGAACCCCAATTTTCATTCCCTCCAAATGAAATTCAAAAAGCTCAATCAACTGAAAACAACGAAACGAAGCTCAATAAACTGAAAATACAATCCAGAAACGCAGCCTCTTAAGTTTCCTACCGTCCAACTCAGACCATTTTCAGTTGAATTCCGCCAAAACCCAAATCAGAGCAACAATCAATTCCCATTCTAAATTTCAGCCCTTCCAAAAATAAACAAAGAAGAAGAAGAAGGAATACAGCAAAACAACAGCAGCAGGAATTGCAGAGCTGTACCTACTCAGAGAAGCCTAGTACGAATAAAACGCTGAAGAAAATCCTCTCTTATCAGTCCGATTGGCTAATTCCAAGCATCATCCAATTTCCAGAAAGAAACAGAGGCTAGAGATTCAACACAGTTGGATTAAAATATGAACATGCAAATCTGAGTGTGTTGCTTGCAGAGTGATTAAAATTAGCAGGAGGGAAGTAGATGGGAGGTGGCTGAGTACAATAAATAATTTTTGCGGTTTGGGGTTTGGTTCGGAATGGTTGGGGGCTGAATAATAAATAGTATAATTAAGGGGGGCCCCTTTTGATTGAAGACAAGCACGTGGTACCCGCCTTACTATCGAGTTGTACCCATTCGGTTCACAACTCCCAGCTACTTCCTCTTGCGTTTCAAAGATAAGAGATAATTGGGTAATCAAGTAAATTTAGGTAGTATTTTTATATTTTAATTTTCTCAAAATAAAAAAATGGTTATATTTATATTTGAATATATATATATATATATATTATTTGTTTATATTGTTAAATATACCGACCGAACAGTTGATCGATTACGCATACTATATTAAATTTGAAATTCTTGTATAATAAAGTCAGTATATTTTTCATTATGTATACATACTTTTATGGATGTGTAAACTTTGTGGTGAAAGATATATTGAATATACAATGTATTGTTGGTGTAACACGAAGAGCGTTTTGAAGTTTATTCTCGATTAGATTCATTGACAGCTAAATAAGAATATAATCTCTCATAAATAATAAATAAATTTGTACTCGTACACTTTCATAGTTTGTTGATTTAGATTATTTCATTATATTTTATTCTAAAGTACTACATAATATGAGGATTTTAGAAAAAATTTTAACTTAAGTTTTGTACATGAATCATTTTGGAGAAAGATGGATTATAACTCTTGTGTACTCAATTGAGTGTAGACATGGCACGATTTCGATTTTGGTTTCGAATTGTGGGTTAATGGTTCGATTTAATCGTTGATCCAATTTATGTTCCTGGGTAACTAATTTCAATTTCAAAATCATCGATTTCAATTTCAATTGTGGTTTAAAATTGTTGGTTTTGGTTCCAAATCGGGGGTTTCAGGTGTAAAATTTGAAATAAATGAAACCAATGGTTTTGAAATTGAATCCGAATATGTGCAATTTTATCTCAAATCTTATATAGTTTTATTTGTTCATCTAAAAAATAATACGTGTTTACTTCAAAAATATTATCTATTATCACAAAAAATATTCAAGAAAATATATTATTCGTTATAATAAAATGTATTGCTTGTTATGCTCAAATTGTATCACTTATTATAAAAAAGAAGAAATATTAGTGTTAACTATTTTTAATAATATTATTTATTTAGTTAAAAAAATTATTAATTTATAAAAGAAAATTATTTATTGCCCACCACATGACTTATATGTTTATATTACATGTGGCCCTTCCTTACTAAAAGGGGAAGACCAGAAGTAATTGGACAATTTGATTGGTTAGTTTCCTCTTTGTCCATTTTCGTGCAAAAAGGTTTACGTGTCTCCCTTTCTCAAAGTGGGTAGTGTAGCCCACCAACCTTTCTTTTCCTACTCTAAATTGTCACCAATACTAGATTTTATTTATTTATTTATTTATTTATTAAGACCAATAGAAGGATAATTGGGTTATTTAATTTAGAGTCTGCAATATAAATATATTGAACTCTAAGTTATATATATATAGAAAGTTGGGTCTCTACTTTGGTATTTGGCGTCAGTTTTTTAGCGCAAATTTTTTATTGCGCTACTTTTTTCTTTTATTTTTTATATGATTATATCTTTTTTAATATTTAATATTGTAATTTTTTATCTGAATTATCCAAACTGAAATTAAATCAAGTTTTTTTAAAATCATATGATGTGTAACTTAGATAATAATAAAAATATAATTTGAATAAGTATATGATATTTTAAATATTATATACAAATTTAAATAGAATTGCATAACATTACCCGACATTCAATTTTACATATATATTTTTTGAATATGATAGTTTAAGAATATAAGTAAAATAAATATTATCTCAAAATTTAGTGTTAAATAAAAACATATATAATGTTTTTAACAAATATTTAGTAATAAAAATAAAGAAAATAAAGATTATTGTGTAATATTATATTTTAGTGGAAAAAATAGTACGAACTGTTGGAGAGAGTATGTAAATTTTATGCTAAAATGGTGTATAATTTGCACTAGAGTAATGAATACTGCTGGAGGTGGTCTAATAAAGTCATAAAATATGTAGAATGACATAAAATTAGAGCTTTTCAATTAGACCGTTCAATAAAAAATTGAATAATATTCTTAATTTTTATGACGTTATTTATATAAAATTAAAATAATTTAATATTATATATGAAAATATAAACTTATACTAAGTAATATTTTTATTTATGTTACAAAAAATGCTATTATACTAGTAGATATTATTGTTTATTTGCAAGATTTATAATTAGTAATTGTTATATTAAGTTTGTTATCTAATTTATTAAGTTTTAATTAATAAAGTTTAGGAGAATAAAAAATATATAATTACCAATATATGATTAGTTATATATATATATAGAAAATATGCCAAGGATATTAAAAAAAATCTTATATATTAGATATTTAGATATTATAATTAATACATATTAATTCAAATAATAATTTTGTTACAAAATATTTATAATAAAAGAATTTTAAACAACATATATAGTATATTGTACACCAAAAAAATCTAATTCTAAATTGTGAAACACATATTATTTTATATTGTGAAATACATAACATTTAACCTTATTTAAATACTTATAATATTAATTATTAATTGTATCACCAATATTATTATTATTATTATTAATTATTAATATCGAAACAAAATAACACGTCGATTTCACAAGTTTATAACGTAATTTTGGGTTCCAACCCACTACAAATATGTACATCCATCAAATTTACAATATTTTTTATTTTGATTATTTGTAACTTTTTATTAAAAATAGAAAAAATTAATAGGATTATTTAAAAAAAAAAAAACTTATAATTAAGGTCAATGAATTCAAAAAAATGGGTAATTATAGTGTGTAGGTGACTACAATAAAATTCGGTGGGGTACCATCACTATTGCATGGGTGATGGGTGTGCAGTTATATGGTTGGAAGTTAGGTACATCCATCCATGCATTCTTCACATCTTCAATAATTCTTATTCCAATTTTGCTAATATTCAACCTTTATAAAATTATTTATACAAAATTAAATTAATTTAATATTACATTATCTATATTAAATAAAAATTTATAATTTTTGTATGTATTTTTCTATTTACGAGATTCACAATTATAATTCATATATATATATATATATATTATGGTAAGTTTATTATTTAATTTATTTAGACTTATTTAATAACATGTGAATAATAAATGATATGCAATTATTTAGTTAATTCAAATATGTTTTTCATTTTATTAATTCTCCTATATTTATTTGATTTATTCTATTATAAATAAGTCTATTATATCGTCTCATAATTCACACACTTACATAATTTTTTTTTACTGTAACAACAATCTTATATTTAATTAAATGTGTTGATATAAATATTGGGGATATTATTGTAAATAAATGAGTATGTTTATTAACTTAATTATTATAAGTATAAAATAATTTTATTTTATTATAGTTTTTTCTTAAACATCCCGTGAATTTCACGGATTCAACGTTAATTTTTTTTTTATTCTACAAGTTTTCTTCCATATATGGCTACAAATTTAGAATAGTTTCTAAGTTATATTTATTATTTAATTATTTAATTATTTAGAATGCTAAATGTACAATGATTTATTTATTTATTTTATTATTTTTATAATGTATTTCAATCTTTTGTTATTTATTTATTTTTAATGCATTTTATGTATACACCATAACATCATCACCGTTCATTTGATGTGAGCTGGTGAAACGAGAGATGAGATCATAAATGTGAATTGATAACATAGGATGTGAGTTTGGATTCTCCATTTTTTAAATCTAATATTTCTTTATTATTTTTTTTTGTCATGAGTTTATTTATTTATTATTCAATAGTTGTATATTATTATATTACCACTATAAATCCGACACATATTCATGAAATAATTAATAAGACACGCAATAAGAAATTTTAATACTAAAAATGGACATTAGTAACATATATCGTAAGAATGACTACGAGAATTTCTTGTAGTGTATAATATCGATAACTAAATAATAACAGAGTAGGAATAAAATAGTGACCGAAAGTGAAATAAAAATATTTTAGTTCATTTATGTCTAATTGGTGATAAATTATCAACCGAATATGAGAGATGTTGTAGGTAATTTGGTCTCCAATGTCATAATAAAAATAAAACATCAGTCACTAAACTTAGTGACGAAATTTTTTTCTCTAAATTTAGCAAAAAACATAGGTCACTATTTTAGTTAGACGAATATCATGTGATTAGAGACGAGTTTTTCTGCCTCTCAAATAAATTTCTTGTAGGGACACTAGAATCTAATAAAGAACGAATGAGTCGAATCGTGTTCTTTATATTTTTCTTTAATATTGAATAACATCACATTAAATATATGGAGAAATGAGATTTTCGGTATTTTATCTTATATTCGAACTCTGTCAATACACGCCACATGCTAGAGTGTGATGCTGCCATGATAATTTTTTTTTTATACATGACATTTATTTATGAACTCGACATAAATGAAACACCATTTAAAATAAGGAATCTAGCACGTTTGGAAAACAAAATTTAATAATGGTTACATCTGATCAAACAAGGCAAAGAAAACACAAAATCCAACAAAAACCCTAGGCCAAATATTAGCTAACTAGGTGGAAAAACATTATAGAACGAATAAAATAATAGAGAACCAAATAAATTATGCTATTACAATTCCTAATCTAGGCGTTAAATAGTAACAAGGAAGCAAAAATAACTAGATAGGCTGAAAAGGAAACAGATATGGCGTTGGCTCCTGCACGAGCCGGTGACGGTGCTGCAACTTGAGAACCGGGACCACTCGCCATGCCGTAAGGGGCCTCCCCCGGTGCTTCTCTGGTGATGGGCGTGGCGGCAGGCGGCGCTTCTCTGGTGATGGAGGTGGCAGCAGGCGGCTGCATAGTCGGCGCAGGAATAGGATAGTTTAAGTGTGGAGAACTAGCTACCGGATGACTAGCTGCAATACCAACAAAATTTAAAGCACAATTTGTTATAATAGTCGAACTTTTTTATTGCAAGTAATGTTATGTCACGTGTATTAATAATGTCATGTTATACATGTAGCATGTGTTGGTACCTGGAGAAATTGTGGGAGAGGCTGACACTGCAAGCAAAAGAAAATCTCCATAAAGAAGACTTGCATAAATCGGAACAAAACTTTATTTGTACGATCATATCAAGATTTTTTTTTCTCTTAAACTTAACATAAGTGAAAAACACCCAAGAAATTCAAATATGCGAAATCGAAAAATCTGGAAAAAGAATATGAAAACTTAATAAATCCTAAAAAACTGAAATAGAAAGTTGAAAAACGAACTAAAAACCCTAAATCAAAAGAATGTACAAATTAGAGAACCAGACAAGTTAAACAAAATGAAAATACTTGCAAAAACAAAAATTCAAAAAATTCGTCCCCGTCTCTAGAATTAAATACATTATGCGAAACAATCTCACACGAGTATTAATTTGTTCCAAAATATAATCAAACACGCCCAAAGATTCTAATATATTACAGCATTGATTTCTTAAATCATCTCAAATTTGCAACAAATCTTTAGATAATAAATAAATAAAACAAACTGACCTGGAGATCCAATAGGAGAGGCAGACACTGCAAGAGAAAAAGAAAACCCCTTGTTTATAACCAGCACAAATAGAAACAATCATTTATTTATTTTTTAAACCAAACAACCCTAAATTTCAAATATACTACATGAGTGTGTGTGTGTGTGTGAGAGAGAGAGAGAGAGAGAGGTACAGACCATGGCAGTGGCTAACTGGAGGTGCAGAAACCCTACAATCGGAAGGCAAAGCCTCAGCCCTAGTCATGTTAATATCAAACCCTAAACTCGCACTCATACTGAGGGCATAACAAATGCAATCACCATTAGCTTTCAGCACAGTCTTGAAACCCGAGCAACATGAAGCCTTCGGCGTCGTTTCGGTGGCACCAACCACCAAGAAGTCTATGCAGTCCATCATATCATATATGATGGTGGAGCAATCCGCTGTTGCAGGGCCCGGCGACCCCGCCAGCAGCTGTGACGGTGCACCATCGGCAGCCACCGTCACAGCCCACACAGTCAAAATGGATGTTACTGTCATGAAACTCACCATTTTGTTGTTGATTTTCCTCCTTGATGGTAAAAGCTTGCTTGAAGTTTCGTTCTTGATAGCAAGGGGTTGTTAGGGTTTTAGTTTAAATACAACCCTGTGAACTGATATGTTGTTATGCTGTTTGGATATACTCCGGGAGTGATGGATGACTTCATCCAACTAGGTTTTTAGATATTTTTATTTTATTTATTTATTTTTTATTATTATTATTATTATTATTATTATTATTATTATTATTATTATTATTATTATTATTATTTATTTTATTTTGTGATGTGGTGATCAAGCTAGGGTTTTATACATTTTCCTATATTTTTTAATTAGTGTGGGACATGTGCGATACACAGAAGATATTTTTATTTTTATATTTTATAATATAATTATATATTCAAATTATATGGTATACCGTAGAAGGTGTAGATTTATAATTAATTAATTTGTTGTTTTACTTATGGAGGTTACTTATGCATAAACTTGTAACATTTTATTTTTTCTTAGGTTTCGTTCAATATATGACGCTAATTTTTACTATATTTTTATAATGACTTTTAATTAATTTTTTAATTTGTCCAATTTACACTTGAGTTAGTCGAATTTTAAAAATTTGCGACAAATTACTGATGCCACGCTCATAATTTCACTTACCATGTAGGCAGCTCGACCGCCACATCACTATTTTCAAACGAGTTTCTAAAATTTCAATGAAATCGACCATAAAGAAATTGAACAAAAAAAAGTTAGAGGTCATTATCAAAATTACGTAAAATTGGTGGTCATATTAACAAGTAGAGATTTGTGAAAAAAAAATAATCTTTTAACTTTGACTTACAAAACGAGACCTAAACTTTTTGAAATGATCCTTTTCTAAATAAAAAAATATTTGAGATATAATTTCTTTTTAAGACGGAGGAGGGAATACGTAAAATTAATTTTCACCTGTTTCCCATTATTGAGGATTTTCCCTTCTAAAAATAAAATAAAATAAATAAATAAAATAAAATAATTATTTCCATCTGTTTTATAGAGACAAATAATTTTTAAAAAAAATGTTAAAAGGCTTTAATAATACGGCCCATACACCTATCCATATTATGATGATCTTACAGTAATACAGGCCCAAACAATATGGTCCATACACGGGGCTTTAGGCCCAATATTTGTACTGGGCCTACTCCATATTATGAGTCCTAATCACCACTTTCTATCTTCTGAATTAATTACATGAATCGCTAAATATTTAAATTAATATTTATGAAAAACTATACCAAAACTTTCTAGAAAAAGAATAGTATTCTTATTATTTTATTATTTTATAACATTATTTAAAATAAGAATCGTTTTAAAAATTATTAACTATATTAAGTAACAAATCAAATACCTAATAAATCCTTAATTAATGAAAATAAATATTATGAGTTATTAGAAAAATAACACATAATATATAAATATACAAAAAATTAAGGGTAGATTAGGAAAAAACAATATCCATAATTTTTGAAATTGTAAAATGTCACTTAATATGTAAGTTTGTTTTTCTTTTAAAATATCACTTATTTTGAAACGATGAAAGTATATTTTTTCTCGTTTTATATTACTTTTCTTTTTAGAGAAAAAATAAATTGACGAGGCCAATAGATTTAGACGGGATTTTCAATTTGTATAATAGTTTCTCGCTCAAGAATAAATCAAAGTAAGATAAAATATTTGGTGACTCGAAGGGAAGAACTCTTCAAAAAATTGAAAAAAGTCACCAAAGATCTGTTACGTCCAAACAAGAAGGAACCCTAAATTTATAATACAAAAAAAAAAAATTAAAAAAATGTAATAGTTGAAATTAAAAAATAAATAGTTGTAAATAGTGACCCTACCTCTTCTTGCTTACGTCTTTTCCTTATTTTATTTATTTATTATTTATTTATTTATATTATATTTATAAGAGAGTGTGTGTGCGTGTGTGTGTGTTTCCCTTTCTTGAAAAGAACAAATAATTAAGAAAGAAACAACAAATATACTAAGTTATTATATATTTATATGGAGGAAGAAGACATCCCTTGGCTACAAATATGTATAAATTAATTGGAATATTATATATACATATGTACCTGAAAAATAAATGAAAGCTGGTTAAAATTGCGTCTTTTGCAAAAATATACGAAGATAATTCAATAAGTAAAATAATAGACGGGGTACAATTTTAAAATAAGAATTTTGTTTAATGACAACGGCTCACCATTAGCTTTGAAGATATTAGTTTTCGATTTTTGTTTTTATCACAATATATCTGTGTTTTCTTAACTTATATTTTTCAATGAATATAAAAAAATTAACTTCTTTGAAATGTAAATTCTTGATTTTTAATTTTGCCCTACATATGTGTATAGTCATAACTTTTATATGGTCATATTTTATTTTTTTTCTTTTTCAAGTCAAATATGACTAAATTTGGAATTTTTTAATTTTTTTTAATTATAAGAGCTCTACTTGGTAGCAATCTTACTTTTTTTTTTAAGAAAATCAAATTGAAAAGGAGAAAAATGCTAAAATAACGAATGTAAGCAATAAAATAGTGTAAAATATAATGAATTGAAACAATAATGTAAATAATTGGTAACATATTGAGTCTATCACAAGAAACACCTTATATATATATATATATATATATATATATATGTGTGTGTGTGTGTGTGTGTGTGTGATTTAAAAAATTTGTCAGCCAATAATTAAGCATTCATAATTCAGATGGATGATTAATTAATTTAGGAAGTTTGGCACATGCCCACTTGCAACAAGTGGTTCAAAACTAATATATTAGTAAAATATAAGCTTTTAATAATTTTAAATTTAGAATTTATGATCGTTCGGTGACATTATCTTATTGATAAAAATATAAGCGAGAAGTTCGATTCTTAAATTATTAAAATATAAAAATATTCTCTCTGTCTCAAAAAAAAAATTCCTGATTTATAATAGTACAATTTTTTTTGTCCAATTTAATAAATGTGAAATTTTTTTAAATTAATAAATTCACATTTATACGAACTTCCATTCAAGCTTTTCGATGTGATGTAAAATCAAATCAATTAGTTTTTAAAAATTAATTGATTGTTCAAGTTGTTTCCTAATCCATGGCAGATGGTAAGGTGCAATTTAGCTATCAATGATCAAAATATGATAATTATTAAATTAAATAAGATAAATAGTAATCAATTTGCAAGGATTAATTCATTCAAACGTAAGATATCATTTGATACTCAACAGTGACATATGATATCCTTTAATATATATTTTATCTGACCAATAATTTGTTTTAGTTTGCTATAACTTCATTCTAAAGATATGAAATAACATAAATATTTATTTAAAATTTAAAATATTGAAATTTCTCGAGTCCTTTTTCACAACAAACATAACACTACGCTCGAATATTTCATGTAGTGATGCACAAAAACTCTATAATAAGGAAGATTAATGAGAACGGACCCCTAGTGAGGCAACATGATGAATACGGGGTTTAATTAAATAGGACTCCATTAATATTCGAAGTACATAAATAAATTTCTCGTTCGTCGAAAATTAAGTGGGGATGGAAAATAATTGGGAGGCGAGAATGAGGACTGGAAATGCATTCTCCGCACCACACCGTTCTAATACGCATCCTTAGCTCCATCAATTCAATCACATATTATGTACGTAATTATTTATTTAATTAAAAATTATTATTTATTCATTAAAAAACGTTACCTATTACTATAAACACAATCTATTAATTATAAAACATAGTATTATTTGTTACTCAAAAAAGTTCTGTTAATTTATTTAAATAATTACTCACTATATTACATATTTTTGCAACAAGTGCTTTATATATATATATATATATAATTCGAATAAAAGGTAGACTCAAAAGAGGAATAAAGTTAAGTGTTGGAGAAAGCATCAATTTTTATTTATTTAATTATTTTTATTTTTTTTCAACTTTCCATATTTGAAATGAAAGCATCCAACATTTATATATTGAGAATAAAACAATTGTTGCTCCAACATTTCTCTTCCACAATTCTTGTGAGGACAAAATTGACAGCTCAAGATTTCTGTATCTTCCATGCTTTTTAGATGTTGTAGATGCCGCATCCATTATAATATACACATCAAACTATACACACACACATATATATATATGTACGAGTGATTTAGAGATCGAATTTTTGTTGTACATCGTTACTTGTTGAGGTTGTGCCACTACAATATCAAGATTTGAACATAAACGAAATACTTCCTTCGTCCCAAAAAAAGAGTCATATTTTGCTTAAGTAATATTTTTTTTTAAATTTCTGATCAATTGGACGAAGGTACAAGTTTAAAAAAAGGGTGTTTCTAAAGCCACCACTAAATTTGCTCTGCACACAACATTAATCTTACTCACAAAATTATATATGATGTAAATGACATAAATATCCTTATTTAAAAATTAAAAACATACACAAATTTTAATATTTAATAAACAAATATTTATTTTATCCACACACAAAAACCCTAATTTTCTATTGTTATTCCATTTATTAAAAATTAAAATTTGTGTATGTTTTTAATTTTTAAATAAGGGTATTTCTGTCATTTACATTATATTTAATTTTGTGAATAAAATTAATGTGGTGTGCAGAGCAAATTTAGTGGTGGCTTTATAAACATCCTTCAAAAAATCACTTAAATAATTTTTTTATTTGATTATTTAACTCATTAAATCATATGTAATTTATTTGCGAGAAAAAAAATATTTAAGTAATAAAACGAGATATTAATATCTAAACCAAGACTCTTGTTTTTGGGACAAAAAATGTTTTCAGAATAAAAGAGTAGAATAAGCTTGAGATCATGCATATTAAATTATATTGCAAAATAAATAAATAAATAAATAAAAATCCATCTACATGGATATGGAAATCAATTGTGGTTGTGGTGATCTCTATTAGGTCGAATGCCATAATTATTATACAATATTATTGCCTAATTGGATAATTAATTCGTGATTAATTGGTCACATAGTGTGTCCCATAATGGTAAAGGAATCAAGATTTGAAAATTAATGACCGGATGAAATTAATGATATGAATAGGATTTGATAAAAATATTATTTATATAAAATAAAAGTTTTATTTTTATTTTTAATATATATAAAAACAATATTTCGAACCCATAAAAATCATATTTATTATGATATATTTCGTTTATTGATCTTCTACAAACATCGTTAGGAAAAAAATATCTCCTTAATCATCCAAAAAAAGGATAAGAGTCAAAAAATCAAAGTACTGTGGATGCTACGTTCGACAAAATATGAGTATAATAGTGTATTGTATCCGTAACATATGTTACTTATAAAATACAAGTATAATTGTGTATATATATTTAGAATAATAATATATTAATAAAATATAAAATAAAAATAATTAAAACATGTGGTGCTGGTGCGTCAGGTGCTCCACTGAACCCAAAAGTGGATGGTGCAATGGTCCATCTTCGAGGGACCAAATTTCACTCTCAGCATACATCACTCACTCACTTTCTCTAAGTTGGCTACAGTTCTCACTCCACTTCAATTATATCTTTAAGGAGTAAAATATTATATTTATTCCGAATTTTCCCTTTTATTTAATTATTTTTTTCCTGTGGAAATTGTAATCGATTTAATATAATTTTGACCAATTTGAAAATAATTACAAAATAAGGTAATATGCACAGTAATGCGAAGCAGTTTTATGTTGGATTTTAAATTAATATAAGAATATTTTTAAATAATGTGTAGTTAATGTCAATAAAATTAAATTATTATTACAGAATTTTGTATCCATGTCTCATGTTATCTGAGAGCCCAGTGTAGCTCAGAGATCAATCATGAAGCAAGGGTTATATGCAAAGTCATTCAGCTTGATTACTTCTGGAGTATAAAACCGAGAATCAGAAGATTAGCTACTCGAGTCAGCCGCTTAAGTTAGTTAAGAGTTATTGAGTGAGTTGTGGAAGGGAGGCATCTTGAGCTAGATCTTTGACACATGGCGCAAGATGCTTGTAGCAGTTACTAGCTAGAATAAGGGAGTGTTGAAAGAAAATCTGAATTGATTCATTCCAGCTGTTTCAGAAAAGAGAGAGAAGTCGAGCGAGAGAAGAGAAACAGGAGAGAAGTCACTTGCTCTGTGTTCATCTTTGTTCATAGAGTTTTGCAGTTAAATTTGTGAGAAGATTATCACAAATAGAGTGAGTGATACACTGTAATCCATAGATTGTGTTTTCACCATTAATAAGATTCATCTCTCTCATTCACAGTGGATGTAGACTTAAAAAAGTCGAACCACTTAAATCTTTTGGTGTGTTTACGTTCTTGTTTGATTTATGTGTTTGATCGATTGTTTCTGGTAAATTTTTGCCTCGAACTAACATCTCAACTAGACCAAACTAGACAAAATTGATAGAAATCGTGACTAAATTGTGAGCTTTATAAAATTGGGCCAAAATAGCAAAATGTCACATTCTTTGCAATAAGCCGAATTTCAAATAAGTGAAGTTTTAATATTCAAGAACTCATTTTGTTATTAATAATTTAATAAAAGATTAAAGTAGGTACATTATACATATATATATATATTAATTTAATTATCTTGAACGATAAATTATTACATCTTAAAAGAGCGGTATTTTGACGCAATTCTAGTTTAGTTAACTTTAGTGAAACCTAAGGCTCGTAAACTTTGAAAGTAGCATGGAACGAGAGATAAATAAAAAATAAAACAATCCATCAAAAAATATAAAATGAAATGAATGAGTATAAAACGTTATTACAACGTCGATAAAGGTTAAAAGACCTGATAAGGATGGCAACTTCCTATTCATTATGTTAATTCAATACAAATTCAATCCGCATTATCAGAGCTTCACCGAGTTTTATTGGATCACATTGTAAATCACCATGTCGGATGAGCAAGATATGTGGAAGATGGGGGGGCTTGATTGGAAAAGTCCAGTTTGATCGACAGAAGGGAAAATCGGGTTGAACACGGACACAATTCATTTAAACTTGTATTTGAGCTCTAGTTTTTAACTAGTTTGATAGATGAATTGGATCCATATTAAACAAATTTACCCATAAACTTGTATCGACCCGACCTACCCAAATTACGACCCCTATATTCAAACTAGTCCTCATATTTTTATCCAAATTCAACCAATCCCACACAAAAATTTGCTTTTTTTATTTTTAAACAAGAATGTGCGCTTTCTAATTTGCTTACTATCGACATCTTTTAATTTTATTAATTATTAATATATAATAATAATAAATTTTAAAATTTAATAATAACTTAATGTTTAATTTTCTACACAATCAGCGTATTAAAATATGACCACCGAAGATTTTGAAGAGTATCATTCTTTCTCTAAAATTTATGGCCATCAACTTAGGTGAAAATATTATTACGTATTAATACAGCTGGACCCCACATATACATGCAATTTCTTTAACTAATTATCAACCCATATATATATTTATGCGGTGGTCCATAGCTAATCTACACGGCGGCGACCGTATCTCCGGTTGCCGAGACTTGGGGTACTGCGGCGGCGGGGGTGGTTACAGCTTCCTTCTTGGATGCCAACGAACACTTATCCTTCCTCTCATCTTGTATCATCTGTTGCTGTCTACACTCCAGACTGCAAAAAGCACTGTTACCTCTGCACCAAAAACAAAAAATAATTAAAATTACAAATTAATTGATTTTGTAATTTCTTTTTGTTTCAGAAGTTTTGTATTTTCTAATAAAGATAAATTTGTGAAAAATGACAACAATTTGCATGTTTTTATTTTTTTAGAAAATATTATCCCGTAGAATTTGTTAGTTTGAGTTCGATTTCTAAAATACATGAATACAATATAAATAGTTCACAATTTTGGTTGAGACGAGTTCTATAAATATTAGTATATTTTATAATTTAAAATATAATTGATTTCGATTTTAATAGACTAATGGTATCGTAATACTATTATATCACACACAAAAATGTTTGTTTTCATAAAAATAATAATTTTTTTATAAAAATAAAATCGAAATTAAGTGGAAGACCATAAAATAATCTGAAGAATTAAATAAATAAAAGAAATGGTAAAAAAATAAAATTAAGTGGAAGATTACAACAAGCACAAAGGTGGATTTGACGCAACTGAACAGCGTGTAATGCTGACACACACACAGTGCACGCACTTGCATAAACACGCTGACAATTACGTACCTGTACATGTAGATGTCACGGCCAGGGATGAGGCGGCGGTTACAGAGCGAACAAACCCGCAGGAAATGGGCCGGTTCGACGAAGTCCGCCGATTTGCGACGGTGGAGTCTCGGAGGCGCAGCGCCGGCACCACCGCCGTGTCCGTTACACGGATTGTGAGGATCCGACGGCTGATAAACTCCTTCCGCTCCGCCGCCGTTGAAATCCAAGGTGAACTCCGTCATGCTTGTAGTCCTCTTCATTGGTGGACGTGCCCTCTTTCCTAGCATCATATTTCCTTCCTCTCTCTCTCTCACACACACACACACTCTATCTCGGACTGGAAGGGGAGCTTAGAGAGAGAAAGAGAGGGTGGTGGTGGCCTGGTGGTGGGGGAGAGAGGTGAGAGTGGGGAGATGGCTGGGAATATAAACAGAGAGCCAGAAATGGAAGATGAAATCAGGGCCGTTGATTTTCACTTTATTTATTAGGATTTTGATGCTGAAACACTCGATTGGATGTAGAAAAAAGTTTCGATTTTGAAGAAAGTTGCATTATTGTTTGCGAGACCACGTCAGCAGCCTTTATATATTTTTGAAACGAATCTTTTTCTCTTATTTATTTATTTAATTATTTATTTAATATATATTGCGTCAAAATTGAATCTACCTGAACATAATTAACTGTAGATGCGTTAATTTATTTAAAAATTAAAAAATATACTTAAGTGTAAATAATAAATTATTATTATTTAATTATAGTTGTTAAAAGAAATATAAAAACTTGATTAATCAACCAAATTATTCATTAATATTATTGAAATTGAAATTACATTTTCTAAAAAAATCGAATGCTATTCTTTAAATTGATAGTGTCTTGTGCATTAGGTGTACCGTTCATTTAATTTATAATATTGTTTATTAACTAGAAAAATATTATTATTTTTTTTAAATAATAAATAATATTATAAATCGAATTAAACGGTAAACCCAATGCAATATATGCAATATATGGGTTTTAAATTTTATTTTGTTTTGAATTTTGGAATTAGGAAAACATTGTCAATTTCAGATAGTTCTGCATCACTTGCCACACCACTAGTACATATAAAAATGAATATTTATAATATATTTTATACAAGAACTTGTATTTATATTTTTAAACTAATAAATAAATATTATTTACAAGACAAGATTTGTGTGCATCTCCTGGCATCCAAATTGTCACAACAGTTGAATTCCATTAATCTGTCGAGGAATTGATTTTTTATTTTATTTTAAAGGATTTAATAAATTCTATTCCAACTTTATCAATATTTATCACTTATATGTTTTTAATTTTATTATAATATTATTTTTTATATACAATGAACATTAATATAATTAAAATAAAAAATAAAAAATAATTTAAAATAGAAGATATACACTCATCTTTTAAAACCTGGAATTATCTAGAGTATCAATATATAATTTAAATAAACAAAATCAAATTTTTAGAGTATTTTCGTTGATCTTTACACGTACACGTTTGCATGAAGGACATGTCGATGCTAATTTTACATTTGTACCAAGACTTAATTTTAAGATTGGCTCAATCCTACCCTACGACACTTCTTTAAAGAAACTTACACCACATTCTTTTTCCGTCTTTCTCTTAGACAATTATTTTACAAATTTCAATAACTATTTCAGTATTAGTCAATTATTTAATTATATTACAAAACTAATTTTTAAAATATGTTCATCATGATTTTATATTTACTTAATAAATTTTACACAAAATTTATATTGTTCTTTTGAACTCAGAAGACGTAGAGTTTCCATAGCAAAATTTATCCCGATGCAAACATACCCTAAGGAATAAGATTAGTAAAGAATCTGAACCTCCAACCTACATCGAGAGATTAGGTATGAACACACTATATATGTATATGTATGTATATATATAAATATGACATAAATACTCCCAAATATATCATAAGACAATATATTTTTGTGATTTAATGATTACTATAATACAACTGAATATACATATATATGTATATGTATATATAGCACAACTTGGAAATTCCTAAGTTATGAAAGATTCATATAGTTGTTCTCTATCATCCACCTTAAACTCCAGTAATTTTGTTCACTCTTGTACGACCAATAAGCCCATCCAAACGTGGCCTTACCAAAAACATCTAGCTGAGCTCTTGCATATCTCTTATAGTCTTCCTTTGAAGCATCTTTAACATACAAATCAGCTGTCCATTCTCCTACAAGAATGGATGAATTTCAAATGATTAGGTCGAAAACAGTCTAAAATTCGAGAAGGGACTTAAAATCCATCGTCCGAAATCATAGCCAGTTTAATCCGTCGATCCAAAGACAACCTAACAGTGATGCAGATTCGAAAATGCAAATATAAAAGCAGTGCAGAATTTGTCGTACCAACAAAACTCAAAGGACCATTGTCGCGAGTCACTTCTTTTAACTGCTTTGATCTCTTCTGATAGACGTAATCCACGTTCTGTTTGCCATTCAAGTTTCTAAAATAGTCTGAATATCGATTATAGTAATGCACGTCAATGACCGAGTGGTTAAGGCCTGAGGCGAAGGAGAGGAGCTCTGTGCTATTTGCTTCTCCCAATCTGTTTGATAGGATCACATAAGCACTTGGTGTGTATGTTCTGACTGCATCATAACCTGCTTTGTAGTACTTTGTTAAGCAATCCAACGTGACGCCTGGAGCTAAGGGCTCATTCATCAATTCGATTGCTGCAAGGCTTGGGTGATCAGCATACCTGAACGCAAAAAAAAAAAAAAAAAAAAAAAAATTTGTTTATCTAGGTTATGAAGTTTGTTATAATACGTTACAAAACCACCGGGACCCCCAAACTTAGCTACTCGTAAATATTTAAAAAAAAAAATCTTGATGGTGGTGGAATGGCTTTGTTTTTGGCTTTGTTTTGATGGTACGGTGTGGTGTAAGTGGTACGACAAGAAGGGTAAAAATTTCGAGATAAAAAGTTCAATTAGTTGTGGTGAAAAAATGAACTGTTTTGCATTTCCACTGACATTGATAGGAAAAAAATTACTTGAAATTAATTTGCAGCTATTCAGGAGGGAAGTTTAGACCTTTGTGCTAAGAATTCTATAACCAAAACAGTTTCCGGTATCCTGGAACAACCCCATTCGATGAATCCATCTCGTGATCCACTGTGGTGATTCCCATTCTGTGATCCTGGAGCTCCATGGAGATCCAATATGACCTTCATGTTGTTGTTGCTGCAAACGAAATGAAACTGATATTTTAGTTCAACAAATTTCGAAAGAAAGGAAAGAAATAAACCGACAAGTATGTCGCGATACTTAGGATGCTCAAAGGAGAACAATGTACTAATAGAACCAAAGATGATATATAAACTATAAAGTGCTTACAGTGCCCATGTGAAAGCATTATCTAGAACTTGCAAAGAACCCCCAACGAATGGTTTTGGCGGAGCAGGACCGTATCTGACCCACCACCCAACAGGAATTCTAACAGCGTTCAGACCGTTCTCTGACATGAATCGGAAATCATCTTCCACAATATAAGTGCTCCAATGATTCTGCAATTATTTTGATAGATTTAGCTGCACATACTTGATTCATATCAATCAGGATTCCATAAGGTTATATTGAAGATTGAGGCCGACGGTTATCTGCCTGTTGAGAGGCATTGATGGAACTCAACTTGGGACGGCGACTTCAGTATTATAACTATCATTTATGTGTTAAAATACGCGCACGCAAAGAGTTACTTATAAAGAGTAAGCTGCATGAATTACCATCAATATATTTGGAGCTTCATCTGGACCATAACCGTTGGTTAATTGGTATTCTCCTTGTAAGCCTTTGACAATGTGCATTTCAAAAACAGAGGGATCTTGATCTCCCCACTCATCGGGATTTCCAGAGTAATCAGCCATCACAGAATCCTCCGTTTTTGCCTTTACAGACAAAAAGTATATGCATTGAACAAAAAGAAGCATAGGTTAATTTACAAGTAATGCACTCGATCATAGTAAACGTCCCTTCATAATTTCTTTGGCTATTTTGAGCACTATAGAAAATTAACCTGAAGAAAGAGTTCATTTGATGCAAGGATGCGCACTCGGCTTGGATTATCAACATTGCGTACGATTCTAAAAGTTTCAGTGGGGCCTGGTTCAGGGGCATGAGCAAACACTTTAATCCCTTGACCTTGAGGAATAAGTCCAATGAAATCTTTGTTGGAAACTCTGAAATTGAAGGTGGACTCATCGATTCTCCATAACTGCAGATTAACACAACTACAGAGTTAGATGGGAACAAACCTTTGGGGGAAAAAAAAAGGAAAATGAAAAACTGACCCTAAAAGTTTCCCAGCTTCTAGGATTACGACGGTTAGCTACCAATGCTGAACCACCACCGTTTTCTGCACATAGATACTTGTTGAGCCTTACTGACTTGAAATGCACTTGAGTTCCATCCTATTAAAATTTGAAATCATGAGATCTACAAATGCATGTGTTTCAATTAGTAAAGGAAGGAAAAAGATGAAAACGGCATAAATCCATGTTTCAGATGGTGGTGCTTTGAAAGTACTAATACACACTCGTTCACCAGACGTTTGGTAAAGAAAGAAATCCAATCTTTTGATGCTTCTCTTTGTGTGATTTGTAAAGCTCCTGTGGACATAATTTGCATGGTTATGAAACAGCAAGGCCGATATTATTTTACAGTTAGTGTATTTTCATTGCTTTCTCAGACCCGCACAGACTTAAGAAGCTCATGAATGCACCACTCAATGATCAAGTCCCTAGCCACACAACTCTCTCAACCAATTCAACTAACGACAATGATTTATACTCAAGACTTATTATAATGCTATACTTCCATTTGGGAGAAACGATGCTTCTAACCAGCAATCTATGGACGGTATCACTAAGACATCATTGTGATGAATTCATAAAAAAGAGCCAATAAAATTACCCCATATGTTAGACTATATGTAGTTTAGTTGATAGTTTGATGAAATTATCAAAGTTGATTCCTAATCTAGAAGAAAACGAGAAAAAAAAAATTACTATAGGAACATGAATATAATGGAGTAACTGTTAGAAATTAAACAAGAAGACCATCAACGTTCTACATATATCCTAACTCAGCCAACAATACTCGTGCATTCGTTGTAGGACATAATGCATCGCTATCTGCAACTGTAGATACATTGTCAATAACAAATAGCTTTTCTATCTATAATCCAACCCATTGATTAAAAAATTAGGATCACGGATCGACAGAGAGAATTAGGACGATGCGATTCACCTCATACAGGACGAGTACTGTGATATTTACACTTCTGTAATGCTTAAAACGGTACCAAATTCTATCGATCCTCAACATTTCATCACTTCATCACTTCTTCAAACTCCAGACACTGACTCTTCCGAATCTCTCTCTCTCTCTCTATAGGCTGCATTTCCTAATATTAAAATACCCTTCTCATTTAAGTTGATGATCAGATTCATCTCTATAAAGTTGTACATCATAATCAACATATATAAATGAAAACCTGCAATTTTGGGACAGATGGAGCATATAGTAACATATTATATTTGTCAAGAAACTGAAATTAATGATTTTGGAACTACCAAACACAGAAATCAATCAAATCTCAAGGTAAAAGAACGCGGGCTCATTTCCTGAAATTGCAAACAGATAAAAATGGCCACACACACACACATATATATATATATAGAGAGAGAGAGAGAGAGCACAAATGCACCCACCAGCAGATCTTTATTGGGGATGCCGTCAAAAAGAGACGGCGTCATCCAGCCTTCAGTCACAAGCCATCCGCCCAAATTCACCGCTTTAAACGGCAAATCTTGGCCGATACATTGGACCAGAAGCCATGCAAACAGGCTCAGTGAAGCTGCGAACTGATGCAGCTTTTTCATATCCGAATTTCTCAACAGCCTTTCTTAAATTAACTCTTTCTTTCAAGAAATTTTATTTGATCAAGAATTCGGTTTCCCAAATTGTTACAATTTGCCCTTCAAGTTTTGTAAAACTGTTGCTCAGATGAGACTGGAAAAGTGTATGAAAGAGGAAAGGACAGTGCGCCAGTGGAGGGAAAAAGAAAACAAGTAAAACAGAGCCGTTGGAGGTTCCGACAAACCAATCCTGACCGTCCATTACGTTCACAAGGCGAATAATGTAGATCACCCACGCTCTGCCACTCCAGTCCAAATCCACCCAATAATAAAGCCACGCACGGGGCCCCCACCACATTCATGTAACAGGTCTGATTTCACTAATAATATGTTTTGAATATAAACTAAATATTAATTTTTGTTGAAAAGATTTATAATTTTAAATAAAAAATAATAACTAATTAAATAAAAATATTATTTTTATGGTGAAAAATAATATTTTTAAATTATTACAAAAATATTATATTTTGAATAAACAGGTGTTGTATTTTTTCAAAAAATATTATGTCTGCGTGTGCAAGTAAAATTTGTTGACGACATATCTAAACTAAATTATTGTGTTTTTAATATTTTATTGATTGGATCGATCTAATTACATGGCACGGAAAACTCATTGCTTCTATTGTTGAGCTCCCTTACAATTATCTTTAGGAAAATATTTTATTAAAATTGTGTACAATTTAATAATTTAAATTATCTTTTTTTGTCTAAAATTAATCTAAATTACATTTTTTGAGCTCCTTCATTTTTTTCTTTGCATAGATTTTAAATAATTTGACTTGTATTTTGAAGTTATTATTTTAAGTTGTTAAATGCATATAGAACTCGTTATTAATGGACTTACATATGGAGCTTAATTACGCAAAAACTTATCAATTTTTTAGTTAATTATCAATTATAAAATAACCTTTCAAGCATAAGTTCCACACAATTAAAAAGTTTCAATTAAATATCTATGGGTTAATTTCGAGCTCAACTTGCTGACATAGAGCCCAAATTCGGTAATTTTGGCTTGCATGCATGCAAACGTGTTATTATTAGATTTTTTCAACTCTATAACTTACGTAAACATGTTGTTTTATATTTTATTTATAAAAATATTCTTAAATTGCGACGAGGAAGAGGATATGACAACAAAAATTCCTAAAACAAAAGGTTATTTCATGGCCACCAATGGCTCGACAGCATGAATAAAACAGGCATGAAGAGTAGAAGTCCCATGCATCGTATAATCCATTCCATAAGGTGAACTTATCCATCTATAAATTAACTTTCAATACGTTCCTTGATCTCACTTGCTTTAAGTTACTATTTTAGGAAATTCATTATTTTTTTCCAATAACACAATTACTTTGGGGAGGGGGATTTCATCTGAAATAATCATTGAAATGCAAGAAAATATCCAATAAGCTGCTCGAAAATTTAAATCGGTTGGTGAATTTGACACCAAGAAAGTTATATACGTCCCTCAAAGAGTATCCACTAAATTTGGCACTTTTCTTGAAATATATTTTTAGTTACATTTTTTTGTTTTTTGAATGTATGTGATAATCTTCATATATATATATATATATATATATATATATAATAAATGAAGAAATTATTTTAAATCAAAATATTGTCAATGTGTATTTCCTAATAATATTACAGAATGAAAGATAATTCAATATTATGAAATTCTCTTGTCAAGAACATCGTAAAATTAATAATGCATATTTTGTTATTAATTATTTTAAATAATAACTGACGAAAAATTAAATAGTTTAGATAGTAATCGCACAAACAAAAAATTATATGATAAACTCAAAAAGTTTCAATAGTTCTGAGGGTAAATGAAAATTTTCCTTTAGATTTAATTATGGATGAAAACAAATATTATGGGACACATCTTACATATAATTTTTGGCAATGAGATCTTTAGGCTATAGGACGTCGGAGGGAAATCTGTACAGAAGCTGGAGTAGCTCAGTTGGTTAGAGCGTGTGGCTGTTAACCACAAGGTCGAAGGTTCAACCCCTTCCTCTAGCGGTTCTTTTTTTTTTTTTCTTCTTTCCAAACTTTATCTTTTAAGTATTGTCATTGTTCTAAAATAAAACTTTTCTTAAACATTTTATTTTATTTTATTCAAGGACATATTATTATAGTTATAATATTATTAAATTTCAATAAATATATAAAATTAATATTTTTAAAAAATACGTATAATTATGTTCAATAATTTATATATGTACCATAATTATAATAAAGATATAAATATAATATAGTGAATATTAATTAATTTTATTTATAGAATACAATTATTAAATTACCAAATATATAGTATTTTCTTTTGAAATCAATAAAAGAGAATAAAAATTGGTATACCAATGAACATTTTTTAAGTATTATATAAAACTTTGAATGTGTCACACATTCATAATTGATTTATTAAAATAAAGTAATTATGAAGATATATGAATTTTTTTATTAGTTTTGATAAAAAAAAAGTAACATTACCAATATTAACAAATAAATATATAAAAAAATTAAATAGAATGTTTATTGGTTAGCAATATAACAACATTTTCTAAAAATTCGTCTTTTCATTTGTGCAAAGAAAATTTGACGGAAAAAATGATAATAACAAATATAGAAACAATCAGTTTATTATTATTATTACTAGTGTGAGGTTTGTGCGATGCACGAACGATATTTTCATTATATTTTATAATGTGAGTATATACTCAAGTTATATAAATACATTGTAAAATGTGTGAATTTGTAATTCAATGATTATTTTGTTGTATAATCAATAGAAATCTCTTACACAAATAAAATTGAACAATATTGTTGGATTAAAGAAAATAATTTTAAGAAACCAAAACTAATATTGATCGTTAAAAAATTATATATATATATATATATACAAAAATCATATACATAACATCAATAATTTTTCCAAATTAAAGAATGAATTGTTGAGTTATTTTAGAAAATTTTCAATCCAAACTAATCGAAATTTGCACACGCACGCGCACACACATATATATATATAGTGAACGAAATCAGTCAAGCATATAAATTCAACAATAATATTAGATTCACATAAAGTATGTTGAAGAATCTTGTATTAATGTTGATGGATAAAAGGCAAAAAAAAAAAAAAAAACATAATTTACTTAATATAAAATGAAATAGATAAATGAAAATGTACATATATCCAAACAATCAAACGTTTGTACGTGAAATAGTTGGATATAAAATGATCTATTTTTCAATCTATTTATAATTCATAAAAATAAAAATATAGATAAATGTGATATCCATAATTTATGGAATTATAAATCAAATCAAATATTTCAATAATTAAGATTTATTAAAAATAATGATTTGCATGCAAATATATCATAAATAATAAATAGCAAATTACTTTTTATTAGGAACCACGTTTAGGCGGAAAAAAAAAAGAAGTCATTTTACTTATATATATATAATATATATATATATATATAGATGTGGCAGATATATAATAATGATATAATCATTTATAACTACACCGAACATGAGAATTGTTTTGTAGTGAACAACTGTTCATGATAGTTGCATGTATATGCGCTCACATAACAGTTAAATATGTACGTTATATAACGATAACATTAACACATGTGATGGTAAGTTATACATGCACTCACATAACAATTAAACATATACATTATGATTACGTCAACACATGTAACAGTTAAATATATATGCGATCACATAATATGTTAGGTATATACGTTATATCATGGTTACATCAACACATGGTCACATAACAATTAAATATATATGTTACATCATAATCATATCAACACAAGCTCATGTAACAATTAAATATATACGTTACATTATGAACACACACTTATTTTATGTGTTCACATTATCATTTCTCTTTAAAACATATGTTTTATGTGTTCACATTATCATTTCTCTTTAAAACATGTGTCGGGTAAATTATAATATTTTACTTTTAGCCAATAATAATACTCAAGCTAATAGTAATAATTCATGTTGACTAATATTAAATATTTTTTCATTGGTGAAAGATTTGTACTTACTTTTAGAATCTGAAATTAAAAAAAGAAAAAAAAATTGAAGTTAGATATTGGTGTACTAATAAATGTGTATATATTATGTACCCTTCATGTATGAATCTATTTGACAAACCCATCATAAAATATATAATTAGAATATATATTTTTAATAATAATAATAATAATAATAATAATAAAAATAATAATTATTATTATATTGTATTATTATGATTATTTTTATTATGTGTAACTGAAAGAGAAACCATGAATTTGATATGAGTTTTTCATTTTTCATATTTTTTCAAGCATATATTTTTGTGCTAATTAATAATAATAATTGTTTCTCTCTCAATCTGGATTTGGGTATATATGGAACCCCCGCCCCACCTGTCTATGATTTCTCTCTGCTCGAGCTAATACGGTAAATACTTGAACTACTGTCACTGGGGAAGGGATTCACTAACTTGATTCGATAATAGATCGTAAAAATAGATTCATGATGAATAAATTTGACCATTGAGACTGATTTCTGCTTGTCGGTGGACCGCTTTTCGATCTGGACTTTGAATTTTCTGGACTTTGCATGAACTAGCGATTGTGAGGGATTACGTTATTGGTAATAGCCGTTTATATTTGTATTTGTTTATATTTTTGGAATGTTGGTGTTGTGATACGATTTACACTCTTGGTTTTAATTCTCTGATTTGGTTTTGGTTTTGATTGTTGATTCTCTGATTTGAAAAGATTGCGCTTGGTTTGTATTGCTTGTTGTATCGTATATTCAGGATTACGTTTAGTGGTAATTCCAGGCTAGGTTTGGCATTTTCAGAGTGGTGAAAAATGCCGTGTTAGATTGAAAACTTGGGATTGTAAAGTTATTTGATTTTCTTGTTTCTCTTTTTGGCAAGTATCTTGATCAGTATGTTAACTAAGAGGAATTTTTTGGTAAATTGAGGTCAGTCAATTTTAAATAAGACATTATTGCTATCACTGTCTTTGTCATATACTTCACTAGTTCATTAGGTAGCTGTTGTTATATCTCTCTTGCTATAGAAAAAAGGCCATGCTGTTATGTTTCCAGTTTCATAAATCTCTGTATTATCTCTCGCATTTACTTCATGAGCGATTTAGGTTATATTGCAGAATGCGATTAGAACATTTTTAGTTTTCTATGATCCTTCTAATGTTCCCCAGCCTATCATTTTGTTATATTTATGACTATTCTTGCAGTTCTTTTTTTGAATTTTGATGCAGCAGGTATTTGTGTTGAACAGGAGAAAGGCACAGTTGATATGATGCAAAGTAATGCCTCTGTAGTGCGGGCGAAGAACGCTGGTAATGTTAAGAATGAGAGTACAAGTCCTCTACTGGTTATGAATCCTGAAACAAATGGTAAGAAAAGTGAAGATTCTTCTGTTCTAGAGAGTAAAGAAAGAGTGATCAGAGGAAATGAAGCAAATCAAGCATTGAAGGGTTCAAATACTCTTGGGAAGCGCCCAAAGGTAGACCAGCAGAAGGAAGCAATGCTTACCAAGAAGCGCAGCAGACAAACCATGTTTCTCGACTTAGGAGATGTCCAACAAGCTGGTGCTTCGAAAACTTCAACTCCTAGAAAACAGATACCTGCGCCATCTATGACTCGGACTGTGAAAGATGCTTATCATGCTCTGTCATCTTCTGATCGTGAGGATAAGCATTCCCAGTCTATAATCAGGGACAAAAAACACGGTGATCAATCGAGCTATGAAGGCAACAATTTTATGGAGTCAAATGATTTTAAATCTGAGAGTTATGGCGCCAATAATAGATCTGGGAATTCTGGACCTCCCAGGAGATTGAATAGTTCAATAGGTCATTCTTTGGAAGGGAAGGCACCACCTGTTTCTCGACAGAGTTCTTTGAAGCATCCTCCTAATACAAAGCAACTTACTCAATTCTCTGGTAGGAGACCAGCTGGAACCCGTTGCTGTTCTACTGATGCTAATTTAGCTGCAAAAAGAGTACCTTCTAGGAAGCAAACTCTTGTTAACCAATATCAAGATTCATCAGTGCAACGCCTGTTGCGTGAGGTGACAAACGAGAAGTTTTGGCATCACCCAGGTATTTAAGTATTTGACGTTTATACACACGCTATTTATGTTTATTTCCATAGTTACTTGTCTTTTTTCCATTTCTTTTTTGCTATTATTCTTTAAGTGAAGTTTAGCTGCTTGTGGTCAATATTAGTAGAGATATTGATCACTCTTTTCCAATTCTGTAACAGTTGATATATAGTCTGTCGAGGACTTTTGTGCTTGATGAGAGTTAGCAGGATGATACTTGTGTGGGCATTTTATTCAGGATAATTCTTTTGATTGACATATCCTTATGAGATCTTTAAATTATGATTTCCAACACTGTGTAGACATGGATAACAGTTCCTCATGCATGTCCTCTAGATGATCAATATTGATATCTACTTATCTATACGCAGATGGTCAAATACCAAGCCCACCTGTATTTGTCTTTATCTCTTATTTGTTGCAGTAGCTAATATAAGGTTATATATGCATTTGAATACCCTTGTGGCTTAGTTGCATAATGACCTGCTCAAACATCCCATGCTTTAGTTGTTGCTTTGGTGGATTGTGGAATTATGGGAGCCAGGAAACCCAGTGTCTAACTTGCCTTTCTGTTGGTTGTATTTGGTTCAGTTCCAGCCCTTGTGTATCTCAATATCTTTGCATCACATCATTTTTTGTTTGTGTAATGCCCCTCTTTTGCAATTTTATGGATGTTTGATAATAGAAGATAATTGCCTCCACTGCTAACTTTCCTTTATGTCCTTATGGGAGTTTTCCCATGTGTAATCTTTGGAAGTCTTTTTTCGTGTTTATTCTTTGCAAGTTCAAGGTTTTTGCTTCTGTCAAGTCATATGTTGCTGTTATTTTCCCATTTTTTCTTATTTTTATTTGATAGTACATCAATATAGTTGTTGGAGATCTATCTATATTTGAGGGCACCTAAATGGCAGAAAATCCTTATAGCTCCATTAGGTAGGTGTATAACCATCTGGAAAGATTTTGAATTAAAGAATTTTGTATTGTTATAAAATATATTAATAAAATCTGGTATACATGTCTGACCTTTTCACTTAACAATCTTCTTTAGTTTTCCAATACTTCTGAGTATTCTAAAGTAGCTTTTTGTCCCCCCCCCCCCACCAAAAACAAAACAGAGGAAGAGGAGCTTGAACGTGTCCCAGGGCGCTTTAATTCAGTAGATGAGTATATTAGGGTATTTGAGCCTTTGCTCTTTGAAGAATGCAGAGCACAGCTTTATAGTACCTGGGAGGAGACCTCAGAAACAGTTTCAAGCCATGTTAGGGTAGTCATAAAAAGCATTGAACAGCGTGAAAGAGGTACATTCTATTCCCTCGCCATTCCTGGTCCTTTTTTATTTTTAAAAAAATAAAATCTTCCTTTTCTTCAAACTTCACATTTGGAACTGCCAGTTCGGAACTGGAACCGGCGGTTTTGAACCGGAGCCGGACTTGGAACCAGCGGTTTGGAACGGCCAATTTCCAGAAACAGCTACCCTAGAACTGAAACCGAACCGGCCTGTTTTCGGTTTTGGTTTGGAACCGGGTCAACGGTTAAATCGAACTGTTGACCCACGGTTCGAACAGCTGGTTTCAGAATGGGAACCGTGTCCACGTCTAGTAGTTGGTATTGGGTTATTATGTTTCCTTGGTTTGCTTTAATTTTAGCACAAAGTTACTATTCCTAATACTTAGGATATGTTCCGTGCTCTGTTCCATTCACTTTTCAATGTCCTGGAAGAGAGTCATGCTAGCCTCATGAGACTATTTTCCCTGTAGATTTTTGCTAATTTTGTTTCAATTTTCTGCATTTTGGCTTTCTCAGGATGGTTTGATGTGTTACTAACCCTTCCACATGACTACAAATTGACATTTAAGGAAGGGGATGTAGCAGTTCTTTCATTTCCGGAGCCTGGAGCAGGTTTACAGATCCTTCTCAATATTTTTGGTTTATCTTTAACTTGGTTTATCAAAAGAGAAATCATCGATTTCATGTTTTGATTGATGCAATACAGTCAATTCGAGGAGGAATTGTCCCTCGGCTCTTGAAGATGAGGAGAAGCCAGAAGTTAATGGGCGTGTTGCTGGTACAGTGAGGCGATATATGCCTATTGATGTCCGAGCACAAAGAGGCGCTGTCTTTCACTTTTATGTTGGAGATTCACATGATTCCATCAGGTGAGTAATACTGGCTTGATATTCATATATTGTGTGGTCTTTGTGGTGAACAATGTCAAGAATATGCACTTTAAGTGGTCAAATATTGATATCATTGACCTTATTTTAAACACAGTACGATTGATGATGACCATATTCTGCGGAAGCTTCATCCAGGGGGTGTCTGGTACCTGACTCTACTTGGTTCTCTGGCGACCACACAGCGTGAATACATTGCTCTGCACGCATTTCGCCGTCTTGACTTACAGGTTCTATTTGAAATCTAGTTTCTGTGGATGACTGGGTGGCGACATGCCTCAGCTACTGCTTTTAAGCTTAACAATCTACTAATACCCTCTTGCAGATGCAAAATGCGATTCTCCAACCTAATCCTAACCAGTTCCCGAAGTATGAAGAACAACAACCTTCAATGCCTGATTGCTTTACTCCAAACTTTGTTGAACACCTGCGCAGGACATTTAATGACCCCCAGCTAGCTGCAATTCGTTGGGCTGCAATGCATACTGGTACATCAAATGGTGTGACAAAGAAGCAAGATCTATGGCCTTTTACTTTAGTTCAGGGGCCTCCTGGGACTGGTAAAACACATACTGTGTGGGGAATGCTTAATGTGATCCATCTTGTCCAGTATCAGCACTACTATACTGCATTGCTAACGAAACTGGCACCTGAAAGTTATAAGCAGTTTGATGGGAACAACTCGGATAGTGTGGGATCTGGATCCATTGATGAAGTTCTCCAGAGAATGGATCAGCATCTCTTTCGAACTCTTCCAAAACTTTGCCCAAAGCCTAGGATGCTTGTTTGTGCTCCCTCAAATGCTGCAACTGATGAACTTCTCGCACGTGTCCTTGACCGTGGATTTATCGATGGTGAGATGAAAGTTTATCGACCTGATGTTGCTCGAGTTGGCGTGGATTCTCAGACTCGAGCTGCCCAGGCTGTTTCCGTGGAACGAAGAACCGAACAACTTCTGATGAAGAGTCGTGATGAAGTTCATGGCTGGATGCACAGCTTGAGGATTCGTGAAACTCATTTATCTCAGCAAATTGCTTGCCTTCAAAGAGAACTTAATGTTGCTGCTGCTACTGGTCGTGCACAAGGATCTGTTGGGGTTGATCCCGATGTTCTTATGGCCAGAGACCAAAACCGAGACACATTACTTCAAAACCTTGCGGCTGTAGTTGAGAACAGAGATAAAACACTAGTTGAGATGTCTCGACTGCTCATCTTGGAAAGCAGGTTTCGTGCTGGCAGCAACTTTAATTTGGAGGAAGCTCGTGCAAATCTTGAGGCGAGCTTCGCCAATGAGGCTGAAATTGTTTTCACTACGGTCTCAAGCAGTGGGCGCAAGTTGTTCTCTCGTCTAACTCATGGGTTTGACATGGTTGTTATTGATGAAGCAGCACAGGCTAGTGAAGTAGCAATACTGCCCCCGCTTTCTCTAGGTGCAGCTCGTTGTGTTCTTGTGGGGGACCCACAGCAGCTCCCTGCCACTGTCATCAGTAAGGCTGCTGGGACATTGTTGTACAATAGAAGCCTTTTTGAGAGGTTTCAGCAAGCGGGTTGCCCAACAATGCTTTTATCTGTGCAATATAGAATGCATCCCCATATTAGGGACTTTCCTTCAAGACATTTTTACCAAGGCCGCCTTACAGATAGTGTGAGTGTTACTAATCTTCCAGATGAGAGATACTACAAAGATCCTCTGTTGAGGCCTTATGTTTTTTTCGATATTAGCCATGGCCGAGAATCTCATCATGGGGGTTCGGTGTCTTTTCAGAATACCCAAGAAGCACGGATTTGTGTTCGTATATATGAGCACCTTCAAAAATCTATGAAATCATTGGGAGTTGGGAAAGTATCTGTTGGCATAATAACTCCATATAAGCTGCAATTGAAATGCCTTCAACGGGAGTTCAAGGATGTCTTGGATTCTGATGAAGGAAAAGACATCTATATTAATACAGTGGATGCTTTCCAAGGGCAAGAACGTGATGTCATTATAATGTCTTGTGTGCGTGCATCAAGTCATGGAGTTGGGTTCGTTGCAGACATTCGCAGGATGAATGTTGCTCTTACTCGAGCTAGAAGAGCTCTCTGGGTAAGTTTCTCTTTACTTTTTAACATTTTTTTTCAAATATCTGTTTCACCTTAGTTTGTTTTCCTCCTGCTCACCTGGCTTTGCAAAATTGGCAGGTAATGGGGAATGCGAATGCACTGGTACGGTCTGACGATTGGGCAGCACTGATTGATGATGCTAAAGCCCGAAACTGTTACATAAATGTGGATTCTCTGCCGGAAGACTTAATTTCCGAGCCTTCCAGTTGCAGCACATTTTCTTCCAAGATCTCTAGTGTAAGAGGCTTGAGATCTAGACCGAGGTATGGATAAAATGATTCACGATTCACAAGTGGAGTCCGGAGCTGGCACACCATTGGAAGTGGACAAGAGGTAAATTGTGTCTTCCTATTTCTAATGGAGGTTAGAGATTCGTGAGACCATGAACAAAGAATTCATTAGATGACAGTGATAGATATTGGGGCACCTGGCAGCATGGCACTCAGAAGAAGCAAAATCCTGATTGTGTTTTAGGAAAGCATGACTTGTAGAAGCTGTTACAATGCTGCAAAATATCATATTTATTTTCCTAAGTTTATTAATGTCGGATGTGCTTTTGTCCCCTGAAAGACTATGAAAGGATCATCCCATTGACTGACTTATGATTTGATCGTGTGATGATGGGAGGTTTCTTGTGAGGCTTGAAGTTATCGGTGACTTAGGGAGGAAGAAGTTTGAATAAATGGACTCAGCTTGTCTTCCTAGTCCAACGCTCGTTTACATTTTGCCTCGACACCTCAAGCTGTGCCTTGTCTAAGGTAGGAATGAGCTGCTTCAGTGCAATTGGTGGGCCTACTGCATGTTTTAAGCATTAAGTGACTCGAACTGCTGGCCTCCATTTGTCAAAGCCTGTCTTGAAAGGATCTGGAGGTAAGAGTTCCTTTTACTGTATCGATACTTAACTTTGCAGGGGTTTTCATTGGTTCGCTGAATTATTCAGATAATATAAGATCTATGGCATAATAGTTCTTACTAGAAATCACTTCGACGAGGTGGATTACCTTCTATTTAAGTTGGTTTCATTTGCAAATGTTGTTGGCCCTAGTAAGCTTTCATCAACACGTAGAAAGTGTTTGTTTGAAGAGTAGCAGTTTTGATTGCTTGCGGAAAAAAATATCCATTGCAACGAGCGCTAAAAGGTGGAGTACTCCATTTTGAGGACTTCAATAAGCATGTCTGCATGAGTTATGAGTCTTTGAACTGAAAATATATTGGAGGCTGATGGTGGCAGTCACAGCAAATTCAAAATGTGATTTACGTCTTTTTAGTTTTCATTCTTTTCCTGCTTCCTGCTACTGACTGTTACTTAAAACAGCAGGGAGTTGTGGAAGTTTTTCAGCATTGATCTTGCTCACTTTGTGGGAACGAAAGATAAGGATTTTAAAGGGAAGCTACTCGTCTTGGCAGTACGATGATGGCGAAGGTTTCGGGGCGTGATCCCTGTGGTCTCTCTGGGGACGTTCGGGCTCTGTTGCTTTTCGCTCAATGCATTTCGATGGAGACAAAGGAGCAGGCAGGTTGTGCAAGCCACTGGTTTTTAATAAATGCAATGTTTACCATTGAGAATGGGAATTTCATAAAATCAGTGTGCATTGAGGCGAAATTTATTTATTTATTGTAATAATAATGTTCTTGAAAAATAGCACATGGCATGTGATGTGTAAACTTGGGGATGGGTCTCTTTTCAGAATCCACTATGATGTTGCCCGCTGTTTTGTACTTTACCTCTATTTTGGGGCCTGTTCCCACCAACTATTTGGTAGTTGATGACGTGGGCCAACCTAAGAAGAAGACTAGAACATATATCGTACGTTGTGTGTGTCTTGGGGGGTGGGGGGGGGGGGTGTAATTATGAATGGTACTTTATTTTTCCTGATTCTTGCTATTAATATATATATATATATATATATGGTTTGTGCATATTATATAGCGTATCAATGATATTGGAGTATAAAACAAAGTACTACTGTGTGCGTAACGCAATGGTAAATTTTGATTCAGTAAATCGCCCAATTTTGTGCTTTTTGGCAGAAAATTCTGAACATTATATTCCTATAGCTAGAACTAACAAGTCAAGAGAAGCAAATGTGGGTATGGCTATTTGCATCCAACGGTGGTCAGATCTCAAAAATTGCTAACAACGACTTACTCTATTTTAAAATAAAATTATGTATTTCACATATATTTTTGGCCAAAAAATTTGTCTCATGTAAGAAAAAATATTTTAAATTTTACGTTATGTGAGTAAATAAGTCACATTAATAAATAAATGAAATATCATAACTACAATTTATATATTTTAGAATTAAAATTATGTATTTCACATATATTTTTGGCCAAAAAATTTGTCTCAAGAAAAAATATTTTAAATTTTACGTTATGTGAGTAAATAAGTCGCATTAATAAATAAATGAAATATCATAACTACTAATTTATATATTTTAGAAGTAGTACATTCATCCATTTCTCGTTTTTAGTTTTTTTCTTTTATTTTTTTATTAAAATTAAAAAATTATCTGATAATTTATTCTTTTCAACTAGTATTATAATACCTCTAAAAAAACCCTAAGTACACTTTATCAAAGCACGAATGTATTCTATCATGTTTTAAAGAAGTTTGACAACAAAATTAACTAAATATTTGGATGATGTTTGAAATCGACACATTTTTCTACATATAAATTTATTTCACTTTCTAAAATAATTTCGATCATTGTGGTATTCGACTATTAGAACATATATTATTTATAAGGTATACCACCACACTTTATCATAATTAATAATAAAAATAAAAAGCTCAATCCAAAGCAACTTGAATTCAGAATTATTTGTCTAAAAACTATATATATCTTATTCTTGTCGTTTTAAATTTAAAATGGTTATAAGTTACTCATTCAACATCAAAAGACACAAAGTACCCAACGCAGAAGAAAAGAAAAAGACAAAAAAAGAAAGAAATGTGTTGGAGCTGAAAAAATCATCCCCTCTTGTTCTGCAGGCTCTCACTGTGTGTATGTGTGTGTTGCATCTCACATTGTTTAATAATTAGGTGATTTGAAAAGTCTAAACTAACCCTTGTTCTGAGAATCCTTAATGAAGAACGGGCAAAGCCGTGGAGTAAGAGGTAATTATTTTTAGTTTATGCAATTTCTTTGTTGAATTTCTTAATTTCTTTCCATGTGCTAACCATTAGTTTGACCTTTGATCTTGATTAAGGTCCCTTAAACCACTGTAAACTAAAGCAAACTCCATTTACAGGTACTTCTTCTTCTCCTTCTTGAAAACGCTCAACTTTCTTATTTGAATTAGTTTCCTTATTCTTGATTCGCTTCTTCCCAGTTCGATCACTAGTTTTTATTTTATTTTCCCTCTTTGTTTCTTTTCTTTTTTTGTTTTGTTTTTGGTGCCTGTTCTGGGAAAAGGATTCTTTTGATCGGCTTTATTTATTTATTTATTTAATTTGTGAGGATCATCTTCATTTTTTGTTGAAATCGTGAAGGGCCCATCTGGTGATAGTGACAAATCATTTGAGCTGATTTTAGTTTGTGATTGGTTGAGGATTTCCAGTGAGTTGTTAAAGCAAATTTAGGAGCTTATAGGGAAAAAAGAATAAACAAAATCAGTTAATTTCTTGTTATTTTATTGTTCATTTATTTCTTACAGAAGCATTTATGGCAAGCTTTGATTTCAGCAGTCTTCTGAAGAACTTGAAGAACAACTAGGAATTACTGGAGCCATTCAAGTCAAAAAATTCCACGGTGATTTATGATTAGAAATTACCCTTTATTAGGAATAAAGAATATTGTGTGCCAAAACAATGCATATACAGTTTGAAGATTAAACTGCAGTGGGGGTGGGGAGTAGGTGGTTATATTTTCTTGACAGTATTCAGGAAACAGCTTATTAAACTTTATATTTGTGGAGGCAATCTACACTGTAACAAAGTGGTCATCTTTTGAAAAGGTGGAGTAAAATTATAGATTGGGGATAAAAAAATGGTTGTGTTATCAATGTGAGTTGAAACTTTGCAATCTATTGAATAAATCTCTAGTGTATAATCTAACACCTTTACAACCTTAGTCGGTGGGGGCTTAGATAGACTTACACTGATCCAAGGAATTTGATAGATTTAGGCAGCTTATTGGTATAGGTATCCTACGGCTTTAGATACGTCAAATTTCTGTATGTGAGTTGTTATGTTACTGACAGCCATATGATGTTGGATATTCAAGGTTTTGGGATTGTTTATGCATACATTTTGCAGATTATGATAAGTTTTATCGTTGATAACAGAGAGGGATAATCACTCGATTCAGTAGTTTCCACAAAAATAATGAATGAGGCCGCTCTAGACGGCTGTGAGAATTCTTTGTCTCAAGAAGTAGAGCAGGGAAAGGTATTTTCAATCCTCTGTTGCCATTTACATACATAGGTTGATGCATGTGTGTACTTGTATTACATGATAATATGCGTATGTGTATCCAGATTAATGAGGTAAGAAGGCTGATTGGGCCACAACCACGAAAACTAGCGATTTATTGTTCCGATGCGTGTATTTCAAGATACTTGAGAGCGCGAAACTGGAATGTGAAGAAGGCTGCAAAAATGCTTAAAGCTACTCTAAAGTGGAGAGTCGAGTACAAGCCTGAAGAGATACATTGGGTAGAGATATATGTTGATTTCCCTATATAGTTGGTTTACTCGATGAATATGTTCCTATTTTGGTTTATGATTCTCAATAAGTATGTTCAACTTAAATGTTTTATTGACTGGAGCAAGTTTAGGACGGATTCATGATTCGTTATGTTTATTTTTCTGTGTATGTTAATGTGATGCAGGAAGATGTGGCACTTGAAGCGGAGACGGGAAAGATTTACAGGTCGAGTTACAAAGATAAGTATGGGAGGCCAGTTCTTGTCATGAGGCCGCGTTGCCAGGTTGTTACACGTACAAATCTGTGTTGTAACTTGAAATTTTAGCTTTTGATCCTTCAATCGAAAATGCAGATATAGACATTTTGTTTGAACAGTGGAGCTAGCCGGATCCTTTATTTCTCATCATTCGACTCAAAACCACCTTTTATGTCCGTGCAGAATACAAAGTCGATGAAAGGGCAAATTCAGTATCTGGTTTACAGCATGGAGAACGCAGTTCTGAATCTTCCTCCAGGCCAAGAGCAGGTGGTCTGGTTGATCGATTTCCATGGTTTCAGTATGTCCAGTGTATCGTTCAAGGTAACACGAGAAACAACTCATGTACTACAGGAGCATTACCCAGAACGGCTTGGTGTTGCAATTTTGTACAATCCACCTAAGATATTTGGGCCATTTTGGAAGGTATGTCTCTGCAGCTCCTCTGTGTGTGTGTGTGTGTGTGTGTGTCTGTGTGCGCTTTTCCCCCCTTATTACATGGAGCATATATATTGGGATTAATGAGTTCTGGTTGATCAAATCACCCCCTCGAAGCCTTTTTGTAGCAGGTATGGATAAGTTAGATGGGTTAGACATAATCGGTTTTAGGCCAAATAACATGCATACCTCTCAAGGTATGGTCAAATTATCGAACAAGTTGAGGTTTATGAAATAGTCGCACTCTTTCAGTGACATCAAATTATCGAACAAGTTGTTGAGTTTATGAAATAGTCACGCACGCTTTCAGTGACCAAATTTTCAACATGCAGACTCAAGATTAATAGAGGATGAAATTGACAAGAAATGGATGACTTCACACTATGCTACGGATGGAATTCGGTCAAAATATTACATGATTTTTTTAGTTATAGCGAAGGAACCTGATTGTAGTTCCTAAATCTATTGGGTAATTTGATCAAAATCTTAAAAGTTGGTAATCTTGATTTTATGGCGATGATAACTCATCTCTCTTTAATTTCAGATGGCGAAGCCATTTCTGGAGCCCAAAACAGCCAACAAAGTCAATTTCGTCTACTCGGATGATCCAGAGACGTGCAAGATCATGGACGAGCTGTTTGACATGGAAGTGGTGGAGTGTGCATTCGGAGGAAAAGATAATGCAGATTTTGACATCTACAAGTATGCTGAAAGAATGAGAGAGGACGACAAGAAGCTTTCCAATTTCTTGGAGAGGAAAGGTGAGAAGCCGGTCTCTAATGAAGATGAAGGCTCAACTACCGTATGAATCTGTTCCAGCAAAACCATCCACAAAGTACAGTGAACTGATCCATCTTCATCTGGCAGACTTTTACCAAGCTATGAAGCATGCAGTGGAAACAGTATTAGATCAAGTTTGTTTCCAGTTCAGAAAATTCGTATGTGAGAATAATACTACACAAAATCATGAAATATCTTAGAGAGAGAGAGAGAGAGATTCATTTTGCATAATGAGGCTCTGTACAACGGATGTGGATGATTAATCTAATATGAATTCGGACTTCAACCTCTCCATTCAATACCCACTTCATAAAAGTCACATAAAGTTGTCCACAACGAGATAAAATATAAAATCCATAAATATGTAGCATAAAACAAGAACAGAGAGATATAAAGTTGTCCGCTAGCTTAGTCTCTCTCTCTTTTCGTTGCCCATAGTATTGAGAGAATTGATCATTTTGTGACGGCAGCAACTGGGATGAGGGAGAGGAAGGATGGATGCAAGTCTTGAATAATTACAAGGGGCGCCTAGCAAAGGTGCCCAGTATCTCAGAACTCTATGTATATGGGACTATGGGAGGGACACTAATTAAGTTCGTTAGATGGGTCAAAGCGATTCAATAGTAATAATTAAAAACAATGCTACATCCAACAGCAATAAAAAAAAAAAATGGGGCCCGAAGGCAATAAATGAAAGCTTAGGTGACATAACGCGCTACATCCAACAGCTAACAGTTGGCATTGCTCTCTCATGCCACAATCGGTACGGCCTTCAATCAAGTGTTAGGGTCACGGGTTAGATCATCCGTAAGATGGCCTATGTGTGTGTGTGTGTGTGTGTGTAACAATATATATATATATATATAGAGAGAGAGAGAGAGAGAGAACTTACCCACATTTGTCAACAAGATATGTGACAGCAAACACAGATTTGATGAGACGACCACCACCAAATAATCTCAAAACACATTTCCAGCTTCGGGTCTCTGGCCCACCTGAGAATTTATCAAAATACCACTTGGAAATAGAAGTAACAAAAACCAGCAGAAGACAGCAAGAGTAAAGCGATAAGACTACCACAGATTTGCAACAAGGCAAGAATAAATTGAATCATGGGGCTACAGAGGAAGAACTAAACAATCTCAGTCATTAATTGTTTCTAAAATGTATTTAACTTTGGGAGCATAGCATAAGTAATCAAGGCACATAATTTACTAGCCTTCTTTTTTCTCCATATGTAAAAAGAATTCCTTCAATGCATCTAAGATTCTACGTTCTGTACAACACCTTGTCCAGTGTGAAAAAAGTCAGCCGGTTCACTTCTTCAATCTGATTCGATATTTGCAGTAAGAGTCGAATTATCGTCCCCAGGCCTTCCCAAGATGTTGCTCTTCACCAGAGAGATCCACCTTTTGGCATTTGAGATTATCTGGTACGCAATCCACCTCAAGAAATTGTACTGTGGTTACGATATGTCATCACACCTAAGTTATCCAAATAATGCAGTGCCCTTGTGACCATCCTTGCATGGCCAATCCTACAATTAGTACATCAGCACAAGGAATCTTGCCTATATCCCCAAAAGGGATATATTTAACATCACTCCTGCACCAAAACATGTGGTGGTGTCCAAGCAAAATATGGGTTGAGTCCATCATAATGAAAATGCGACAGTTGGTTCCCAAGTTGGTAAATTTGCTCAATTTGTCCGAGCTCACTGTCCATCTTCCCAATATGCAACAGTTAGTTCACAACACAGGCCTATCAGTCAAACATCATCTTTCGCTAGGGTTCTTGCAGCTCCAAAGTTCACTAGAAACCCGTCATCAGGCCAAGCATGGGATGGTGCTCAAGTGTGAAGACAAAAAAGCATAATCCATTAGAACAAGCTGACCCCACAGAGAGCAAGGAAGGATGATTCACATCATTATCCCAACTGCTAAATGTCTCGTCTTCCCAAAACACCAGCAGTATTTTGCCTCTTTTGAATGCTGAGTTGCCAGGTATCTCTAGATTTATCACTAGACGGATCAAATTCGTCCAATGAATTATCTGATCCATGTCTTAAGGTCCGATAACTTCCATTCCTTGAAATTTTGGATATAGACTTTTCATCCTCTTCTGATGGTGTGCTTGATCTGGATTCTACTTGTGAATCATATGATCTGTATCTTGGATTTGGTCCAGATCTCAAACCCCTCGCACTAGACATCTTGGAAGAAAATGGGCCATAAGTAGAAGGCTCAGGAATAAACTCTTTAGGAAGAGAATCCATGTCTAAATAACAGTTTCGGGCTTTGGCATCATCGATTAATGCAGCCCAATCCTCAGACTGAACCAGTGCATTCGCATTCCCCATTACCTGCAAGTAATTATAAAGCAAACAATAAACAATTTAAACGAGATAAAATGAGCGGCAAGGAAACAACCCTAAGGTGTAACAAACAGCTAATAGATATGATATATACCCAAAGAGCTCTTCTAGCTCGAGTAAGAGCAACATTCATCCGACGAATATCTGCAACAAACCCAACTCCATGACTTGATGCACGCACACATGACATTATAATGACATCACGTTCTTGGCCTTGGAAAGCATCCACTGTATTGATATAGATGTCTTTTCCTTCATCAGAATTCAAAACGTCCTTGAACTCTCGTTGGAGGCATTTCAATTGCAGCTTGTATGGAGTGATTATGCCAACTGTCACTTTTCCAATTCCCAATGATTTTATAGCTTTCTGAAGGTGCTCATATATGCGAACACAAAACTGTGCTTCTTGGGTATTCTGATAAGACACAGAACCCCCACGATGAGATTCTCTGCCGTGGCTGATATCAAAAAAGACATAAGGCCTCAAAAGTGGATCTTTATAATACTTCTCATCTGGATGATTAGCAACACTCTCACTATCTGTAAGACGCCCTTGGTAAAAGTGCCTTGAAGGAAAATCCCTAATATGGGGATGCATTCTATACTGCACAGATAAAAGCATTGTTGGGCAACCTGCTTGCTGAAACCTCTCAAAAAGGCTTCGACTATACAACAAGGTTCCAGCAGCCTTACTGATGACAGTGGCAGGGAGTTGCTGCGGGTCCCCCACAAGAACACACCGAGCTGCACCAAGCGAAAGGGGGGGCAGTATTGCCACTTCACTAGCCTGTGCTGCTTCATCAATCACAACCATGTCAAAGCCATGAGTTAGTCGTGAGAACAACTTGCGCCCACTGCTTGAGACTGTAGTAAAAACAACTTCAGCCTCATTGGCAAAGCTTGCCTCCAGATTGGCACGAGCTTCCTCCAAATTAAAGTTGCTACCACCACGAAACCTGCTTTCCAAAATGAGCAGTCGGGACATTTCAACAAGTGTTTTATCTCTGTTTTCAACTACTGCCGCAAGATTTTGAAGTAATGCATCTCGGTTTTGGTCTCTGGCCATAAGAACATCTGGATCAACACCAACGGATCCTTGTGCACGACCAGTAACAGCAGCAACATTAAGTTCTCTTTGAAGGCAAGCAATTTGCTGAGATAACTGAGTTTCACGGATCCTCAAACTGTGCATCCATCCATGAACTTCATCACGACTCTTCATCAGAAGTTGTTCGGTTCTTCGTTCCACCGAAACTGCCTGAGCAGCTCGAGTCTGAGAATCCACACCAACTCGAGCAACATCAGGTCGATATACTTTCATCTCACCATCAATAAATCCACGATCAAGGACACGTGCAAGAAGTTCATCAGTGGCAGCATTTGAGGGAGCACAGACAAGCATCCTGGGCTTCGGGCAAAGTTTAGGAAGAGTTCGAAAGAGATTTTGATCCATGCTCTGGAGAACTTCATCAATGGATCCAGAGGCCACTGCATCTGCATTGTGCTCATTAACCTGCTTATAGCTTTCAGGTGCAAGCTTCTTCAGCAATGCAGTATAATAGTGCTGATACTGGACAAGATGGATCACATTAAGCATTCCCCACACAGTGTGTGTTTTACCAGTTCCAGGAGGCCCCTGGACTAGAGTAAATGGCCATGGGTCTTGCTTCTTTGTCACGCCATTTGATGTGCCAGCAGCTGTATGCATTGCAGCCCATTGAATTGCAGCTAGTTGTGGCCCATTAAATGTCCTGCGCAGGTGTTCGACAAAGTTTGGAGTAAAGCAATCAGGCATTGCAGGTGGTTGTTCTTCATATTTCGGAAACTGGTCAGAACTAGGCTGAAGAATCGCATTTTGCATCTGCAAGATGGCATCGGTGATTGTCAAGCTTAAAAGCACTAACTGAAGCATGTCATTATCAACAGAAACTATATTTTGAATAGAACCTGTAAATTAAGACGACGAAATGCATGCAGAGCAATATATTCTCGCTGTGTGGTTGCCAAAGAACCAAGCAGAGTCAAGTACCAGATACCCCCAGGCTGGAGCTTCCGCAGAATATGATCATCATCAATCTTGCTGAAGTGTAAGTAATAAAACACACAGTAAGTACACAAGCCATGATATTCACAGATAGAGTAAATGATCCACATCAACTAAATCAGCTATATACTGTAACGAAGTACTCTAAACAAAAAGCAAAAAGGACAAAATGACAGTATGACTAACCTACTCGAATCATATAAATCCCCAACATAAAAGTGAAGGATTGCCCCAGTATGGTCTCGAGTATCAATAGGTATATGTCTCCTCACTGTTCCAGCTACACGGCCATTAACTTCTGTCTTCTCCTCATCTTCCAGATGTGAAGAATTATTCCTCCTAATGTGAACTGCAATGTTCACAGCACGTAAAGATATGTCTAACAAGGAGCAAGGTTGGGGGGGGGGGGTTGAATATTTATAGCAGATATAAACCTGCTCCAGGCTTGGGGGACGAAAGAACTGCTACATCTCCTTCCTTGAATGTCCATTTGTATTCATGAGGTGGAATTAGTATCACATCAAACCATCCTAGGAACGATCAATGAAGAAAAGCAACACAATTAAGCAGCTAGACAGATAATATCTCATGTTGGATAGTATTATCTATCAGCCTGAAAGAGATTGACAGATAATTAGTTAGGAGCCACATGTCAGCAATATTAAGAATATTAACTTTCCATTTAAGAAAATTTAAACTCCTACTAGGTAGATAAAGACATAGAAGTGGCTCACACCATAACATGGAAGGCCTCAAACCCAAACAGAAAAGGACTACAAGTCTGAGATTAGGCAAACAAAAGCTTGTACAAACCCCACAAGTAAGTAACTCGAGAAATTTAAATAAACACTATCAATAGTAACACAGTATCATCACATTTTGGATGCCAAGTTAGTGGATTTCAGAAAGGAAGAGCAGGCAACAGCAGACAGCTATAATTCAAAAAACAATTCATTAGCTTTAAGAACAGCATAGTAGAGCATTGGGCACGCACAACTTCTCCAATACTGATAAATAAAATACTATCACATTATGCAAGATCTGGTATAAGAGTATAGAATAATACCCCTTTCCCTTCGATCAATGCTCTTTACGCATACTCTAACATGATTTGAAACAGTTTCCTGTGACTCCTCCCATGTGCTATAAAGCTGTGCCCGACACTCTTCAAAAAGCAATGGCTCAAATACCCTGATGTAGTCTTCAACTGAATCAAAGCGCCCAGGAACTCTTTGGAGATCCTCTTCCTCTGTTCCATGGAAACATACAGATACAATTCAAAAAAACCAATACAAGAACCCATGAAACATCATCATCCTTATAAAATAGGAAACAGATTCACAAACCGCTATGGCATACAGTGAGCAATCAATTTGAAATGGAGAGAACAAAAGAATAGAAGAACTCTCACTGTCAAGACATCAGAAAAAGCTAGATACAGATTAGTCTTCCATACAGATGATGCCATATGAAACTGAATTCAGGATTCTACATGAGCATAAATTACAGCAAAATATAGCACTATAAATTGAGAAGTCCAGGTAGGTGGATGGCTATAGCTCAATGACAATTAGAAGTCCTTGGTTGCAGAACCATTCCACATGGTTGATGCATATGAAATGAATCATAGGCCTTAGACACAATAACCACAGTGCTGAGTTGCAGTTCTCTTAAGTCAAAAGAGAACAATCAATCGAATGCACTCACACTGGTGCAAGCAACTTAAAATTGCAAAACAATATAGAGAAAGACTAGGAAGGTATGGTAACAGGGATATCCAGGAACATAAAAGAAGCAGTAGGATTACTTTAGCCAAAAGCATAACTCAGTCACTCGGAACCAAATAACCAATAACTGCTTGCAGCCCTCCACTATGCAACCCACATAAAAAAGCAAAAGCAGCACAGATGATAGATAAACTATCATGTCTTGGAATAAAGATCAGAGAAGCAAACAAAAAATCCACTTGCAACATTACATGCAGAAAACCGAAAAATATATACTTCAGAAGATAATCTGCAATAGAAAAAATGGAAGATAATACCAAAATTCCAAAGCTGATAGGATTGAGCAATCAATAGGACCGAGTATGCTTTGCAGTAATTTCACTTCCAATTTTGTATGTACTTGTTTATTTAAAACAAAGAGATTCAAAAGGGAGAACAAAGCTTATGGTGACTAACTTATCCAATAAGAAATAAATATAATAATACAAGTGAATACAATATTGCTCATCTCAAGCATATACATGTTCATATAATTTGACATAAGACAAAGTTTAGCAGACTGCTCAAAATACACTAAGGATAGGCTTCGTAAAACCTCAATCATACATCTCCACATGATCAACCTCTTCATAGATTCTTCTTACAAGTTCAAAAGTAGAGGGTACCTTCCAATTGTGACATCAGGTAGCACATACTAAATGCTTAGGCACGGAAGAAAGTATGGTAGAACAGGAAAATAGCTTATTTATGAGTTCGAGCACAAAGATACCTGGATTGTGCCAAAAGTTCTCATTTGTCACCTCACGAATAAGGCGTTCCACTGATGTATCTTGATACTGGTTGTTTACAATACTTTGCTTCTTTGAAGGTAGTTTTTTTGCAGCTAATTTAGGATCCAATGAACTCTGACTGCTAATGGCTTGTTTCCTACCAGAGTACTGTGAATTCTTAAGCTGTCTTGTATCAGGGGGCAGCTTCCATGAACCCTGTCTATTAACAGGTGGTGGTCCTTCTGAAGAAAGATCTGTTGAGCTATTCAACCTCCTTGGTGGTCCAACAGGCCCAGAGCCAGAATTACTATCACCATTACTCTCAGATTTACACTCATTTGACTCCAAACTATTGCCTTCATTACTCAATAATTCAAGCTGTTTTGGATCCCTAACTACAGGCTGAGTTGGCTTATCCCCTCGTTCAGCAGACAGCAGAGTGGTACGAGCTTCTTTCACAGTTCGGGTTATTGTTGGTGCAGGAATCTGCCTTCTAGGAGTTGAAGACTTCAAAACACCAGCTTGCTTGACATCTTCTAAATTGAGAAACATAGTCCGCCTGTTGCGCTTCTTCCCTAGCATTGCTTCTTTCTGCTGGTCAACCTTAGGACGCTTTCCAAGATTATTTGCATATTTCAATGCATGGTTTGCTTCAATTCCTCTAACTTCTCTTTGTTTTGGCACTTGAGCAGAATCTTCCTGATCATCCATAGGTGTATCACCTTTCTTATCATTTGTTTCTGGATTCAACCCAGACAGAGGGCCACCATTTTCATTCTTAACATCACCAGGATTAGGAGATATATTATCCATACCTCCAACCATGACATTACTTTCCATCATCTCAACTGTGCCTTTGTCTGGCGCCTGTGAATCACTAACACCAATGGGGTCTTCATTAACAACAGATTTTTTGCAAGCATCAACTGAGCCCTCAGCATCAGACCATTCCCCTTCTTCCTTCTCCATATTCTTAGCATCTAAAGAACCACATTGTGTGTTTGCTTCAACCTTCGTATCCTGGAAATTATTCAATTTGGAAGGTGAGCCAAAATCAGAAAACTTGTCCGCGGAGTTCCTTTTTTCAGCAGAAATACCAGGTCCTTGAACAACTTTAGGCCTTACAAAAGGCTGGAAGCCAGATACAGAAGAAGCATGAGAGAAAGCATTATTATTTACTATCCCTTGGGGACCAGCAGATGCCACAAACAAGTCGGTTGTTGCAGTACTTGAAGAAGGTATAACCTTCTGAGGTTGGAAGCAAACAGCACCATCATTATCATCTTCATTTTCAGCAGGGGGTTCATTAAGATCAAATAGCAGCCTTCCTTTGGAGCCCATTTCGCAAGCAGTTGCATACAAGCAAACAGATATGTCCAAAAATGTCTACCAGTAATTTTATTGGATAAAATTTCTAGTAGAAAAAGAACATTACATGCCAATCAAAGTGGCAAGGAGAGGAAATATTCAGACCTTAGGAATGGCCAAATAAACAATATAAGCACCTTCTGCATCAAAATAGGAAAAGAAAATGTGTAAGAGCTAAACGCATACTCATAAAATCACAAATGAGAGGCCAAAGAACATTAGATTTATCACAGAGGCCTGAATTGTCCAATCAAAAGAGAACATAAAGGTTTTCCCAACCCAATACATAAAGTTGCACTACAATGTTCGGCCAAACTAGTAAATTGCAAACTGGCATAAAACAAGGTTACAGAACATGAGAACACAAACAAACCCACAAAAAAAAAATTAAAAAATAAAGGTGAAGCCTCAGAGCATCATTGCCTTCAGTAGAAGCAAGTGGAAAAGTGTCATCAGCCACCTACAGCACTCAAGCTGGATTTGCACTTCAGAAGAAGTGGAAGGTGATGTGTGTGTGTGCACGCGAGCATAGGTACTAGCATCTTTGTATTAATATATTGTGTTACATCCAACTGTAAATGTGCATAGTATAATAAATTGAAAATGAATATCCATGCATGCATGTGTTCTGCCTATTAATGAACACAACAATATGGATCAAACAGTCAACATGAATCATAACACATACAAGCAATCATTTAAATGAACACAGAATCACAAATTTTAGAGATGCATTCAGCTTTACAAGAAACTGACAATATCGTAAAATCCTTTCAATAAATCAACAGATTGAAGAATCTTCTAGAAATTTGGTTCCCAAACTGTTAAATAATAAAAAACCAATTCAGATTGTAAGGGTTAATAGCAAGAAATTAATAACAATTTACACAAATAGGTGACATAAAGAACAGGCCTGAAATTGAGACTACATATAGCAATACATCAACCGAACCACTGACCCAAAGTCTGACAGCCAAAACCAATAGATCCCAAATTATTTACAGCTCATTCATAAATAGCCTCGAGATCAAGAAATTCCCATCCAAACCATACATTCTCTGATTTAACAACCCATTTTCTACTCTGTGGTTTTGCAAGACAAAGCACCTCCCGCTAAAAAATAAAAAATAAAAAATCAAAATCAAAATCAAAAGAAAGAAGAAGAAAGATATATGTATACCATGTAATTCTAAAAAAGGAAATTAAGCTTTACAGATGTAAAACGCATCTTACGACTTCATAGGGGGATTTATTGCCAACCCTCAGCCTCGCATTACTACCACAACCAAACCTAAAAATAAAACAATAAAAAAACCTACAACATCAAATTGATAACCCTCACCTCAACATCAATTCATCACTCCTCATAACCAAATACAAACAAAAACCAAGAGTGACCATTCTTCAGAATACAATATTACAAATCCTCTAATACAATACAGGCAAAAGGCAGAGTACTAATTTACCAGAAATACAATTATTCATAATCGATAATTCATCTAAAATCCACAAAAATTCTAAGTTCAGATCGAAGATAGCTCGACTCCAAGATTAGCCAATCACAAATAGTCAAACGATTAATCAAGAATTATTTAAAGATCTATTTGCCACTCAAAATTATTAATCTTTTTCCTAAAATAAATTAATAATCTCTTTTCCATCCAAACTAGTTAATCAGCTGAGGGAGGAGAGAGAAACGATAAAAAGGACAGAGAGAGAAGATTTACCTCAAAAAGGACACCAAATCTAGAGAGAGAAAAAAAGAATATTAAAGAAAAAAATAAAACCAAGAAATTTGATAATAGCGATACTAATTTTTATGTGCAACAGATATCAATGCTTTTGTATGTATTATATATCTATAGTCGCTGAGAGCGGCGTGAGAGAGAGAGAGAGAGTACGACTGTGTGAGAGAATGCAAATGAGAGAAAGCTTTGGAGGGGTATTTATAGGAAATAATCAGGGCGGAGTCACCGGCTACTGGCGAAGCCGGTGACCAGCAGTTCAAATTCTAAGCGAGAATTAAGCGGAAGGGTCTTCTCGTAATTTGATTATCATTGTCCTGAAATGACCCCATGTTGGCTTTCAGGGGGTTGTTAGGTTAATCATGAAATTTGATAAATTATATGAATTCTTCTAATTATGAGAATTTAATTTTTTAAATAAATTGGAAATTTAATTTAAATTTAATTGGACCCATTACTTTAAATCTTGATAAGATTTTCTCTCTTGTTTGGTTTAAATTTAAGTGGATCTGACTTTAAAATTATAAAATAAAATTGAATACTGATAATATTTTCTTGTATTAAGATTATATATGGTATAATTTTATTATAGTCTACTTAAATCAATACTGAAGATATGATTTATTATAATATTATATTATTTTCGTAGTGATTCGGTGAATATGATAGTTAATATATATATAGACACATCACACATGATTTTATGTTTGTCTATATATATATATATAATATTTTTTATATAATATATATGTACATTATTACTTATATATAATATACATATAAAATAATATGTGCAATATACAAAGAATAAATATATAAATATATATTTTATAATACATATATATGCTCTAGATAATTTATATATATTATGATATACGAAATACACATACATATATACGCGTGCGATTTTATATATCTGGATCTGATTTTAAAATTATAAAATAAAATTGAATAGTGATAATATTTTCTTGTACTAAGATTATATATGGTATAATTTTATTATAGTCTACTTAAATCAATACTGAAAATATGATTTATTATAATATTATATTATTTTTGTAATGATTTGGTGAATGATAGTTAATATATATATATAGACACATCACACATGATTTTATGTTTGTATATATATATATAATATTTTTTATATAATATATATGTACATTATTACTTATATATAATATACATATAAAATAATATGTGCAATATGCAAAGAATAAATATATACATATATATTTTATAATACATATATATGCTCTAGATAATTTATATATATTATGATATACGAAATACACATACATATATACGCGTGCGTTTTTATATATCTGGATCTGATTTTAAAATTATAAAATAAAATTGAATAGTGATAATATTTTCTTGATATCCAAAATTCTCTCGGACCAAATTTTGACCAAATATTAAATACATTATAATTATTTAGATTACCTTATGAGAAGGAAAAGAAAAGGAAATTTATATATTTGAATTTGCATTAAAATTATGTTTCTTAATCAACAATGAACACAATTTAATACATCCATGCTGACGTGTCTGAGCTACATTGGATAAAAAAATACAATTTTCTTGCTCTCATCATACATGATTATGATGTTATGTGAGTGAAAATTGATTTGGTCTAGTCATATTAGCACTTATTAATATTAATTTGCCCTCGTCGTTGTAGATAATGAAGGTTTTAAATTTGCTAATTCTAGCGATTTTGAGTTAGTCTTAATGAGTTTTACGATAAATTAAAACTTAATTTTAATAGATTATTTTATAGACGTAATACTAACTCTATCAAATTTTGAGTTAAACAGGTTATTGTCGAGCTGTTGGTATTTTTAATTTAAAGATCAAAACATAAATCAAATACATTAGTCGAAACACGAGTCGAGAATTGCGAAACATTCGAATACACAAGATTAAGTGATTGGATAATGTAGTGATCATCAAGCCTTATAAAAGCAATAATTTCATTATTGATTAACAAGAAACAAGAGTTGTACAGGAACTAGAAAACTTTAAATTAATAAATTAATATCTTTAAATATACGATCTCATAAGTGAATAATTACACACATAAATTATAAGATAAAGTATTTATCTTCTCCTTCCTATGAAATTTCATCACCACCTCCGAGTTCTTCCACCACATCGTCACCATTCGATCGAACTAAAATTCGATTGAACTAAAAAATATAAAGTGTTCAATCAATTTTTTTTTCTATGAATTTGTCAATTCTCTAAAATTAAATATAACATTCACCTTTCGAAATTGAAAATTTGAAATATATAGTTACAGGTCTTCAAAATCTTTTGAATTTTTAATATTTTGTTGCTCAATATATCATTTAAAATCCGTAAAATTTTCAAATGATCCCAAATTATATTTTTTGCGTTATAATTTCTTTTCCCACGACTATGTAAAATTCATAGTTTCACCTATTTCAATTTTAGTTTGAATATGTTCATCAATTACATAGCATTTGCTAGTTCAATCAGGATTTGAATAAGTGATCATATATCAGTTGTGCTTCGATACAATTTTTTTTATTTAATTCAAGTGGTTATTGAAGTTATCTGAATATGTTAAGCCTTATAATAATTAATCGTAATTTTATCATGTCTGAGTTGGAAAATTAATTTGGTTAGAAGATTGCTTATGTATTATTTAAATTTTAATTTTTTTTTTGCTGCTATTAATTAAAGTTGTATTTAAACTTTTGGAATAATTCCATATACTACAAGTTGAATTACATTATCATATAATTTATATTATGATATTTGTTTTTGAAATTATGAAATAATACATATTAAAGTGGTTCTATTAACAACTCGATTCACAATAATATTATTAATTAATTAGAATAAATTTATCGATATAATTATATATTTTTTAAATACTTTAAAAATAAATTAGAAAATTCAAACTTTTACAAATATATAAAAATTATTAAAAACTTTCCAACATGAATTTCGTTATATCTATTAAGATACTTGGTTGTACCTCTTTTCAAGGATCTAAGCCTTACAAAATGATTCAAGAATGAACGACAAGATTAATAAAATGTCTTTAATAGCCCGGCACAAAGAATGAGGACAAACTACCCTTACAAAAAAAATATAATTACAAAAGGGTCCTACTAATTACATAAATTACACGTCATTCGTTACGTTTTATAATTTCAAATAACGCACACACGTAGTTATACTATTGTATAAAATTATCACGTGGCATCAATAATTCAACACGTGTTCTATTTTTCAAACATGATAGTGAAGATAATAAATAGCATAAAACAAATAACGGCGTTCAATTTTTGTTGAAAAAATAAGCGTGTGATAAATTATTGCAACTACATGGAAGTTTCGTATAATTTTTAAAATCAGAAGAGAACTTCGTACAAAATTATGAATCACATTGAGCGGGTGCGATGAAGGTTAGGGGTAAAAATGAGATTTTACAATTTGGTGAAGTATGCTAATGTGCCATGGCAAGATTAATGCAACGTCTTTAATAGCTAAGGGACAAGGAAAGATGCCAAACTACCCTTACAACAAAAATGTAATTACAAAACTGTCCTACTAATTCCAAATATGGATAAGTTGCACAATGTCCATTACGCTTCATAATTTTAAACGTGCTAAATTATCACGTGCTTTCAATAATATATAAAATAAAAGAATTAGCGACGTTAAATTTTTTGCTGAAAAATTTAACGTATGATGAATTATTGAAACTACGTAGAAGTTTCATATAATTTTAAAATAAGAAGGAAACTTCGTACAAAATTATGAAACGAGATTGAGCACGGTGCAATAAAGGTTAGGGATAAAAATGAGATTTTACAATTTAGGGAAGCATGCTATGTCATGCCAATAGCTCTACCATATGGTAACATCGAATTCTGGCCGTTGATTCCGATTATGATTAGATTAGGCATTTTTAATTTGTACTGGGATTAATTCAATAAAAATAAATAAATAAAGATTAGGTAATGTTAAAAGGTGGCATTGATTCACCGATAATACTGCGTTAACTCTGTTGGTAGGTTTACTTTTACTACTATCCATGCTACCTTTTTCGATTTTATATTTAATTTTTCTTTTATAACGATTAATTTAGTATTTCTTCCGTGCTTATAGTTTGTACAATTTTTTGAAAATATTACAATAAATTAAGCAAATAAATTTTATAATAATATTATAATAAATTAAGCATTGTAATTATTAAATAGTGCTTATTGTTTCGTTTCAGGTCACTTTATCGTGTCGTAGGGATATTACTATTCTTATATAATAAATAGATAAATAATTTTATAAAAAAATTATATAAAAAAAGTTAAACTAAAAAAGTAAAATAGGAAATTTTGGATAATATGTTGTTTTGAATAAATATCTCACACATTTTTTTATAAAAATTAAATACCGTAATACATCACTATTAACTTAAAAATTAATATTTTATATTTGAAAATCAAATCTACGTATAAATTTCAAAAGAACTTGAAAAATAATTCAAGATTGCATTTGGATAGAAGATATGAAATTTAACTATTTGAAATAAATAAATTTAATCTTATATCAATTTTCAAGTCCTTTCATCCAAACGCAATCGTCTGAAAACATATCTTGACGCTCGCATTGCTCAATTCTTCAACATTTTTGAGTCTTGTCATTGATTAACTTTTATTTAATAGCGCCTCATAGTTTCATGTTTCATTTTATCAGTGCATGTTTACTATATACCACTCATAGTTTCATGTTTCATTTTATCAGTGCATGTTTACTATATACCACATGTATAGCGATTTGGTCTGTTTATATACATTACGTGTATGGTGAAATAAAAGATGAAACGACAAAAGTTGAACACAATAGAAGTAGAGTTTTAGAACTGAAACCAAAGGCCACCCACACAAGGAAACATCATTCATAGCTTAAAATCATACAAAAGCCAACCAACAAGCACAATATCTTACACACAGAACACACACTTATTCTCACTCAAGAAAAGGGCCAAAAAGACACTCAGAAGAGGGGGGGGGGGGGGCATTATTCAATCCTCTCTAATCACCAATAGACAGAATAGGATTCAAAGTGCAGGTGGATAGAGCTGAAGCACCTTCTGCCAAGATGGCCTGCTACTTATATCATCCCACCATGCACTCACATGTTTCCTGTCCCTTATCAAATACTCCTTCCTCAGACTGCTCACCAAGAAATTACCAAACGGAAGGTGACTAAGATCGGCCAGGCTAAACGTGTCGCCAGCCAAGTATTTGCTCGTCGACAGCCTCTCCTCATACACATCCAACACTTTCCCAAGTTTCTCCTCGTCTTCTTGGACCCGTTTTTGGTCGGGCGTTATGCCCTGTTTCGGGGCGAACAGGAGTTGGATTACCAAGTCGTAGAGTGGTGGATGGAAATTGTGGGCTTCAGTTTCCAGCCATTGCTCTATTAGGCCCCTTTCCTCGATTGTTTTTCCTAATAGTTCAGTTCCTTGTGACCTGTATTTCTCTGAATAGTACCTAATGATGGCCCTGGATTCTGCACAATGTTTTCGATACATGATTAAGCAAAGCCCTTAAAAGCCAAGAAAATGTTATCTGCATACAAATACGAGGTCTTGTAGATGCTATACTCGGTGTAGTATGCGTTATTCATTGTTCATTTATGCATATACGTCCGGATGTGTGTGATTGTGTGTATATACTTATGTAAAGCTGATGAAGCACCGATGTAGTATGCATTATTATACCCCATGCAGCATCTACAAAACTTAGATTACAGCTCTTAAAATGCCAAGAAAATGTTCTCCACATGATACAACTTAGAGCCCCTAAAACTCAAGAAACCTAAACATTTTGAATTAGAAGCTACAAACCCTAAAAGAAGCACAAAAGATTTATTCTGCACATCATAAACCAAAGCCATGTTATCAACTACAGACAACGAAATAGAGACATTATAAAACCAAGATTTTGCAAGAGGATTGTTATCTACACAAAATGAATTAGAGCCATTTAAAACCCTATTTCCTTTTTCCTGCAAAAAAATCAAATCCCTAAAAAAATACCCCCCCCCCCAAAAAAAAAGAAACAATCAAACATGATGAGAGAAGAACAATCCAAAACCAAGAAATGGTTTTCTACCATATAATTTGTAGTCACCATCTTGAATAACAGGAACAGCTCCAAAAGGCTGCAAAATTGCACAAAAACAGAGATTATAACATCTTTTTACTTAATAAACAAACCCAATTCAACAAAAAAAAAAAAAAAAAAAAGGAAAACGAACCTGCAAATTCAGAAACTCAGGAGTTTTGTGCTCCCCTTTGAGGAGATCAACATCGACAACCTCGAATTCAATTCCCTTCTCGATTAAACAAACAAGCACTCTCTTTGCTGAAGCAAAGGCAGGTCCGTACACCTTCACCACCATTTTTGCTGCTCTTTTTGTGCAAATTAGAGGATTGAATTAGTGGGCTCTATAAAGGGGTATTCTTCAGAATATTAGTACAGTGTAATAAGTTTCTTACCATATCTTTTAATAGTGATTTGTGGATTACGCAATGAAATTGATGATATGGTTTGACTAGGGTCTGTTATTATTAAAGTAATGGGTTTTAATGAAAAAATTGATAATTTTTTTTCCAGATAATAAATAATTAAAAAATTATTTTGAATATAGGAAGGTAAATAAAATTATACTATCAACAAAAATGAATGTTTTGGGCATTTTTTTTTACTATAAGTTACAAGCAACTTGAACATAATCCCGAAAATTTAAATATTTATATCATAAAAGTTAAATAAATCTTATATAATCTAATATATGAAAAGAATTATTTGAATATAAGTAAGAATATTGATCTGAAGCTTATGTGTTGAACAACATGATATAAAGTCCAACAATTAAATTAATGTTCTTCTAATTTATTCGATCGGTTGTTTTCATGCTATATTCGATGCATGTGCATCGAACACTCTTTACCATACATTAATACTCATTCATATATCCCACATGGATGTGTGAAATATTCGATAAAAAATATTATAATGCATCGTATATTAATTGTAGTATGGTGAAAATTATCTTCTGTTATGTTTTACTATTGTATTTCATTTCATTATTGTATAAAACACATAAAATTAGAGGCGAGAATTCGTAGAAAGTGATAAAAATTTGGCAATTGAATCTCAAAGTACAATGTTTATAAGGAACTCTTTATCATCAACCAACAAGTACTTATACCCCTCTTCTATCACCATATCCCCATCCTCATTTGCATTGCTAAGATGCTGGCATGGATTCAATACAAATTCAACGTCAGCTCTTTCTCTTGCATTTAAGCTCACACTCTCAAATCCCACCAACTGTTTAACAGGCCTTCCGTTTTCGCCTCTTTCGTGCCTTGCATATAGCAACACCGGATGTTTCCCGGCCATTGATCCAATGTTCTCGACTCCCACATGAGCCGAGAACTTCAACCTTTCGCAAATGTCTGTCCCAATTTTTGAAACCGATAGGGATCGGATTGAACTTGAGTTTGAACTCGAACTCTGATCGGTCGCTTGAAAGATGGGTGTAAGTTGGTTTAAGTGGAATGTGTTTGGAGTGGAAGAAGTGAAGTCATAGGAGTAGGTTGTGTAGCTAAGGCCATAGCCAAAGTCGAACACTTTAGGGCCGGTGTAGAACCGGTACGTACGGCCCGGATATCTCGACGATGGATCGGGCCTCATCCTCATGTCTGTCATTGGAATGTTAACGTAGCTCTTTGGATACCAAGTCATAGGTAGTTTCCCTCCTGCATTATTAAAAGGGATCGAGTCAGAATTTTCCATTTTTTTGGAGAACACAATTCAAGAATCTAAAAGAAGTGAAATCAAAATTTCATTCCATATATAATTTAATATTGACAATATTATGACTAAGAGATTGCAATTCGGGCCCAATCAAACAGTTCAAAAAATAGGAATGCGTTGGACTAAATTTTAGCCGGACCAAATTAGCCCGGCCGACCTAGACTGATAGCTTAGCTTGGCCGGGCCGGGCCGGGCCGGCCGGGCCTTGACAATTGTCACACAAACTCTTTCACCGGGCCGAGAAGCCCAATAATTGCGACCCCATCTTGGAATCATCATACTGGCTCCATCTCTAATCTCTATAATTATAACAAAAAAATCTGGCTACACTTTATAGACTAATGAAATGATTTGACTGGCGACGGTATAGGTTAGAGATCCGATATGTAAATTACTTAAATGAAGTTATTAAGAAAGCCAATAATTCTAACCTGGATTATGTTCCCCAAACAAAATTTCAGCCAACGCAATCCCTCCAGATTCACCCGGATATCCGGCCCAAAGTATGCTACCAATTTTTGGGTCATCCTTCGCGAAGCCCACATCAACAGGCCCACCACAGACCAACACAAGAATCACGGGCTTCTTCGAGGCCGCAGCCACAGCCCTAATCAGGCCCTCCTGCTGGCCCGGTAGGCCCAAATCCACTCGATCATTGTCTTCCCTCTCCTGACTCTGGTCCAGGCCCATTACCAAAACAACATACTCGGCCCGTTTCGCAGTGTTGACAGCATCCTCAATCGCAGCAGAGGTACAGTTCACAAAATTACAGCCTTGATGGTAGAAGGTATTTTTCACGTACTGTTTGAGGGCCGTAAGGATTTCGACAGATTTGCATGGGCGGCCTTCGTAGTCTCCGAGGAGTGCGTATGCATTGTCGGCATTTGGGCCAATAACAGAGAGCGACGACGTTTTGGATTTGGATAGAGGGAGGAGGTTGGCGGAGTTCTTCAGAAGAACGATGCCGTTTCTTGCAGCTTCATGGGCCAGTTCCTGGTGATATTTGCTGCAGACTTGGTCTGGGCCGATGTTGCCAAAGAGGTTATGGGCTGGGTTTCCGTTGAACAGCCCAAGTCTCATCCGAACTGTGAAGAGGTTGTGGAGAGCTCTGTCTACTGACGATTCTTGTAGCTTCTTTTGAGCAATTGCTGATTTAGTGTACTTCTGTAAGTATGTTCCGCAGTTGACATCCATGCCTGCATTGGATTGCGATTTTCATTAATACTAGAGCCCAAAGAATTGCTGGGCCCATATGCCCAATAACAACTACAAAGCCCAATCAAACAAATGTTAGGCCCAACAACAACATTCGCTTTTTTAAATAACTTTATCTATTTTTTTTTTTTTAAATGTTTTTTGCTTTTTATTATTTATATCATATTGCCCATTTAATATTTTATTATGTATAAAATTTAACCTGAAAAGAATATGCATAAGTGATGGACTGCCTAACCCCTCAACCAAACACAAAAAATATCTAAAAATATCGTTTTCTATAAAATCAGATCGATCAGGTACCAGGTAGCATTTCAATGGAGTTAAACTGCATCCTAAGTCGATTATTGCATCCATGCTATTAAAAGATAAAATAATATTTTTAATAGAAAATCTAGTGTGGAAACTAACCATGTGCTATGACATTTCATGTTTCCAAGGTGGGGTCTATTTCAAGACCCTAAAATTATGTTAATATTATTGAGGGCCACCTCTTTTGTATCCATCTTAATTCTTTGTAATTTCAATTTCTTGTTATTTGGGGGGCCCACTAAGTCAGGTTTATTGGTCATTCAATTGAGCTTTGTTCATGTAATTTGGTGACAGAAGAAGGTAGAGTTTAGGTGATTTTGTATTCTTGGTTTATTATTTCTAGTAATTTGTTAATGAATGTAATTTTTTTTCATAATAATCAAACATGAGTAGAATTTAAGTAATTTTAGATATTATAAACGGGGTAATAAAATGGAGATGAGGGGGGAACCATACCAGCTTTAAGTACATCAGCAACCGCATCTTCAGGCGACCTTGCATACCTCTGATTATCATGCATGATGGAAACCGCATCGCAATCAGACGTGATGTACCTGATAGAAACCCAGCCATGAACGTTCATGTATGAAATTTACAAGAGGTTTGAGATGCTGCAGTCAATACACCTTAGTAGATTATTGAGTGTAGCATATCAAATATCAATCTACAAATACACCCTTGAAAATGAGCTGGAAATAGACTAAAATGACGGTTTTACCCATGGAAACCCCATTGTCCACGGGCCGTTTTGGTGAGGAGATTATAGTCAGCACAGTTTGGAACTCCATTCACGCGATTGTAAGCACACATTATCCCACTCGCCTTCCCTTCTTGTATACAGCTTTTGAAAGGAGGCTGATATGTGTCTGCCAAATCTTGCATTGTCACCTAATTAAAAATGCAATTTTTTTATTAAATTTAATATCATAAATATAAATTTAATTGTGTTCATTAGCTAACAACTTATAAAATAAAATAAAATAAAATAAAGAAATTCACATCGAAGAGGACGAAGTACCTGGATTGCTCTAGTTGAGAGTGACAAAATCATAAAACTTAAAACCATTTTTTTAAAAATGTATTGAGTTACTATTTTTCTTTTAATTTTAAACCAAATCCCATCGAAAATATAGAAGTAAACTAAAAGGTGAAAAGTTGATTTCTTGGGTTAAATTTCATGAATTATAAAGATTTTAGATTTTTATTTTAAAATATTTATAAGTTTCAATGATTTATGTCATATAATATGCACTTATAATTTAATTAGGAACAAACCGAACCAAAACTCCAAAATACTTCGATATCAAAATATTTCATTCCAACAACAAATCTGAAACAGTGGTCGGAACAGTATTTACAATTTTAAGTGAATCAAGAAACTCCAGTATATTTTACCAATGGTATGAAACATACCCTGTTATAAATGTCTCAAATTCTTGTATTTTTCTATTTAACATTTGTTATGTTGATATTTACTTCCATATTGGTAAACATTGGAGGGATTATGTAACTAAAGAATAAATCCAGAAACTTAAGGCGTGATTTATGGGATATTTTTCTATTTTAATGATAATACTAAACCAGCATTTTACCCTGATGTAAGAAGACAAACATAGGTCCAACAAAAAAGGCATTTTAACTTTGTGAACCAAACAAGGAGACAATTATTTTCTAATAAATGTTGGCATATAGTAAGGCTCCTATTTTCAAGAATAGAATCTTAAGACAAAGAATTTCAGGACAGTCCATATGCTGTTCAGTGTCTACACACATGCAGCATTTTATTTTATTTAGATTATCTATTATGTGTATTTATATTTATTGACAATTATTATTAAAAATGTATTATATGCTGATGCAGCAGACATAAAAATAAATATTTTATCCAATTAACATATATTTCCTCGGTCAAAAAATAAATTATTTATCAAAAGTACACATTTTTAGTTTTTGCCAATTAAATATTAAATGAAGATACAGCTTCTTAATAATAAGTTATACGAATATTTTATTCGTCTATTTGACTTATTCAATCATATATAACTTGCACGTGAAATAAAAATTCTCAAATTTATACTTTAGGTAAAGGAGACATTTACTAAAACACTATCTTTATCCTACAAAGATAGTCCTCCTTTATTCCGTCGGTCTATAATTCACTTTTCCGATCAAATGCATAATAAATAATTTCTATATTAACTATTTATTTCATTAAGAATATTAAAGCAAAACTATAGTAGGAATTTTTAAATATAGTTAATATAAATCTTATAACTAATACGAGAAAATAAAAAAATCGACTATCTTTATGGGACGGAAAAACTTACCCTAGCATCAAATGCCAAGCGACTAATGCCCTTCCAATTGTCCAAATCATAGGCAGTGAAGTGTTTGCAGCAAGCAGAGGCCTGAAGATGACCACTCTGCCCCCCTCCTTCAAATCTATCCCCCTGAATTCCTCTAACGTACGCCACTGCGTATTTTCCGGCGACCAATGGGTCTTCGCCAGGTGTCTCCTGCCCTCTTCCCCACCGTGGATCTCTGAAAATATTTACATTTGGTGCCCAAAATGCCATCCCTTTCGCAAGCCCTTCATTGTACATTGCTCTTGCCTCCTTCCCAATTGCCTATCATCATTTTCAAAATATAACAAATTTGTATTGAAAGAAATTAAATAAATAATATAATTAAATACAAAACAAAATATCACAACAAGAAAGTTAATTTGTTTTAATTTGTTTTATTGGTCCAATAAATGGAAGTACAGAGCAAATTGCAGAAAAGGGGCTCGAATTACTAAATGTGAATAACATAACTTTTTTGACCTAGATCACGCCTGTAAAGTATTAAATAATCAAAAATGAATTCTCTACATTTTTTGGATTAATTAGGCGTAAAGTTTGGAGAGAGATGTATAAATGTAAATTTTGTATGGATTATGTATATATGACATATATATATGTATATTATGTATGTTCCTTTCTCTCTCTAAATTCATAAATAAAAAATGTAGGTGATTCCAATTTGTACATTTTTAAATAATCCAGATTTAATGCAAAACTATTGCGTTTACAGATACGTAAGCAAATCCTTTACAATAAAACTCCTAAAATAAATACGCAAATAAAATTAAATATCGTTTATGATTAATTTTACCTGACCAATGCGGTACCAGAGATGAGAATCAAAGGTGGAAGCAGAGAGGATAACTTGAGGGAAGCTGGTGGCGCCGCCGATTCTTCCACCGAAGGTAATGCCCCGTCCATAGTAGGAAACGCCGTGCAGCGCCTCCGACCACCACTCGTAGGCGGGGATGCCGAGCCGAGGGACGGCGGGGGCCGAGCTAACCAGCTGAGATATCTTCTCATCCAGTGTTAGCCTGGAGACAAGGTCCTGGACTCTCTGGTGAATCGGCAGAGATTTCTGACAGAATCGGAACGAATTGGACCGCGGGTCGGAGGAATCGCATGAGAATGGGGCCTGAGTTGAGTCACCACGGCGGAGGAGGGTGAGGAGGAGGAGGAGGAGAGTGAAGAGAAGTACAGTGTGGAAATGGAAATGGGACTTCATGGTAGTGTGAGGAAATGTGGGCGTGAAAAAGGTTCAGAAGATTGGAGGAATATATGTGGAGTGTTAAAAGCAAGCAGAGAGAGAGAGAGAGAGAGAGTAGTTGAAATATTAATAAATTGTGATAATTGTAATTTTATTTTTTATTGAAAAATAAATATTTTAATTTTGATCTTATAATTTAATTTTGGAAAAAGTTAAAAATAGCTGTAAAACTATTTTTTGGTGCAAAAAAAATAAAAGAATATATATATATATTTATATTAAGTAATACATAAATAATAATTTCTTGATTACATTAAAAATAAATAACTATAAAATTATTGTTGGATTGAAGTAATAAGTTCTGTTGTCATGGATTGTGAAATAAGGTTTTATTTATATATTATGGTAAAATGCATTAATAAATTGGGTGTAAATTAATTTGATATGAACTATTATTACAATCTTCGATATTGATACGTCGAACACAAGAAAGAAAGGGTAATTTTGACATTTTTGTAAAAGATAATTGGAAAATAATAAATAGAATGTGTTTTAAAATTATTAGATATAGATAATATGTACCATTATATAATATATATATATCTCCAAAAAATAGAGTGGAAAAATGAACCCAATCCCACAAGTCTGATATTTGAGTTGAGTTGAATTATATATTTTTAGGTTTGAAACATAATCGGGTTAATTTGGACCATCTCCATGAATTTAGTATACATTAGAAGTGTTGGTTGAGTTGAACCTAGCTTTTAACAATTTAATAAAATTTTGAATCGACCCAAATTTTATCATCAACCCACACACTTCGATCAGATAGGACTCAGTGCCCCAAATTGCCAACTCTACACAAAAACAAAAGGAGCAAGATAATATTTATTTGAGTCGATCCAATTTTGAGTTTGGGCCTACTTGGATCCGTAGATATTCACAATATGGCCCATACTGCACGTGGTCGTACGGGCCCATTGAGGGATTTGGTAAATTATAGTAATTAAAAAAAAAAAAATTGTCGCCGTTTTAGAGGTGGCACAACACGGCGTGCGATGGTACCCACATCATATTGTGTTGTGCCTCAAAATGACATTGTTTTGGCCGAGAATCCAAATGACATTATTTCGCCATTTTAGGAGCACAACATGGCGTGTGGTGGTACCCCACAGCAGACTATCCGGATCCATACAATCCTCAGCATTTTATCAGACATTTATGCTGATAGGACACTCTTGATCTCCTACAACCAAGTAATAATCCCCCGACTCAATCACCATTGCTCCATCTTCACTAGCTCTGCTAAATTCCTCACATGGATTCACTTCAAATGCAACATTAGCCTTCTCCTCTGCATTCAACCTCACCGTCTGAAATCCAACCAACTGTTTCATCGGACCATTGCTACCGCCTTGATCTAGCCTTAGGAACAGCAGCACCGGGTGCTTTCCCGCCATATTCCCTGTATTTTCAGCACTAACAAGAACAGAAAATTTCGCCTTCTCACATGATTCCAAACCAATGTTAGAAACTGAAATATAGCTGGAGTTCTCAAGCGTGTCAGATGATTTCTTGAAATCGAGCTTATTTTGGCTGACAGAAACAAATTTGTAAGAATAGTTTGAGTAGCTAAGACCATAGCCAAATTCAAACACTTTTTCGCCTTGGTAAAATCTGTAAGTTCGGCCCGGATAGCTTGAGGAGGGATCAGCTCTCATTCTCATATCTGTCATTGGTATTTCTATGAAATCTTTCGGATACCAAGTTAGAGGTAACCTTCCTCCTAAACAATAAGAACAAATTTCAACATTGTTTAAATAATTTTCAATTAAAAGGTCTATATAGGTTTTTGTGTGTGCGCGCGTGTTTTTCTTTTTTTGAAGTGTACCTGGATTATGGTCACCAAATATGATCTCTGCAATAGCTTTTCCTCCTGCTTCACCAGGATATCCAGCCCACAAAATGCTTCCTACCTTTGGATCATTTTTCGCAAAAGAAATATCAACAGGACCTCCACAAAGAAGTACCAAAATGACCGGATTTTTAGCAGCATTGGCTACACTCATGATGAGACTTTCTTGCTCACCGGGGAGTACCAAGTCTTCACGATCCAGTTCTTCACTTTCCCGTTCTTGATTGAGTCCCATTACCAGCACTACATAATCTGCTGATCTTGCAAGTTTGATAGTTTCATCAATTGCAGCTGACGTACAATTTATGAACTCACAGCCCTGATGAAATGCAGTTTTCTTGACATAACTTTTTAACCCTTCTAGTGGGGTAATGGGGTTGCAAGGGGGCCCCGCATAGTTTCCGACAAGTGTTTTGGCAACATTAGCATTAGGACCGATCACTGAGAGAGACTTGGTTTTGGCCTTTGATAATGGAAGAAGATTTTCCGAGTTCTTCAGAAGAACTATCCCATTATGTGCAGCCTCAAGAGCTAACTCTTGGTTCTCCAGGGTACAAATATCTTTACATCCGAGGTTTCCATAAGTAAGTTTACTTGGAAGTCCATCAAAAAGTCCTAACCTCATCCTCACAGCAAAGAGGTTATGGAGGGCTGTGTCTATATCAGATTCAGACACTTTACCATTTTCCACAGCTGATTTCGTGTGATCTCCCAAATATGACCCGCATTCAATATCCATCCCTGTGTTTTTCAATTACACGGGACAATAGAAGAGCCAAACGGTGTTAAACATTGTAATATTGAAGCCATTCTAACGAGCTAGTCCATTAGGCGATTCTTGGAAGGAGTACAACTTACCAGCTTTGAGCACATCACCCACAGCATCTTCATGTGATGCTGAATAGTTTTGTTTGTTGTAAAGGTTTGGGATGGCTTCACAATCAGATGTGATATACCTGTTCATATCCGTTGAATAGGTGCATCAAGTGCAACTATTAAAAGAGGGAAAAGAAAATTGATAGTTTGAATTTAATAATAATACCCTTGGAATCCCCATTCTCCACGAGCAGTTTCTGTTAATAAATCATAATCAGCACAATTCGGAACACCATTGACACGGTTATAAGCACACATTATCCCACTCGCTTGCCCTTCTTGTACACAGCTTCTGAAAGGTGGCTGATATGTATCTGCCATATCCTGCTTTGTAACCTATACGTATAAAACTTATCAACAAATTAATACGAAAAAAAAAATCAAGAAATGCTTTATTTGCATGCTAGTAGTAATGAGACGAATACGATGGCATTGAACGTAAAGCGATCAACTCCTTTCCAGTTATCCAAATCATAGGCAGTAAAATGCTTGCAGCAGGCAGAGACTTGAAGACGGCCATCTTTGAGGTCGCCACCTTCAAAACTATCACCTTGAATCCCTCGAACAAATGATACAGCATACTTGCTCGTAAGAAATGGGTCTTCTCCAGGCGTCTCTTGGCCCCTTCCCCACCTTGGATCCCTGAAAATGTTGATATTTGGTGACCAAATAGTCATGCCTATAGCCTCCCCTTCATTGTATATAGCTCTAGCCTCTTTTCCAGTCACCTTCAAATGCATCATTTGTATTAGAACCAAGCATCAATTTGCTACTGACTAACAATGTTTATTTCCAAATCAAGCATAACTGACATTCGGCCATACAAAAATCCAAGACATGAGATCAAAATAGCTGATCATCAGCCTTGCTTACATTTATAAGTACTTAAAGCTATACTTTCTGTATTTGCTATTTTTCAATTGGAAATGTTTGTTGTTGGAATCTTGAATTCTATAGTAAGGCACTTTATTTCATCAGCACATCCTGCCTATACAGTAGACACCATCACTATACACATGGTCTGAAATGATAAAACAAAATATGAGAATAAAACACAACAATAAATTGAGGATCTTAAATGTAATTTTCTGGGTATACAGGTGTTTGTGTGGAGGTAAAAGAGCACGTTTTGCTATCTTTTAATCATTTGAACAGAGATTAGTTAGCTTATCTTTTTCATGATACACAGGGTCAGCAATCCCCCAATTTCTTGACAAAAGTATGTACAGAACTTGAGAAAAATACGACGAAGCTTGCTCAAATAATTTAATCCCTCAAACAAAATGGTGGTCCAATACGTCAAATTAAAAACCTTATCTCAAGACAAACGCACGGACAAGATTCCTCATCACTTTGTCATTACATCAAACAGATAAAAAGCAAAGTTAAACGCTTCCACTAAAATAACTGTACTAGCTTCGGAATTTGTACTAACCTTGGCAACCCTATACCAAAGATCAACATCAAACGTAGCTGCAGTGAGTATAACTTGAGGGAAGCTAGTCGCAGCCCGAATAGTCCCGTTGAACGCGAAACCATTTTCGACGCCGACGGCCATGGCAACTCCATGCAGCGCCTCCGACCACCACTGGTAGTAGGGGATGCCTAGCCGTGGAATCGCCGCCGCCTTGTTGACAAGCTGGGATATTTTCTCGTCCAAGTTGAGGCGGGAGACTAAGTCGCGGGCGCGTTCGTTGATTGGAAGGTCGGTGTTGCAGAAGGCATACGTGTTGGTTGATGGATCGGCGGAGTCGCAGGAGAATGGTGGAAGAGGGGGAACAGTGGAACGATCCTTGTACACAAGTATGACAGAACATGCTACTGCAAGTACGAGAGGCACAATGTAATGGATGTAATCTCTCATCTTCGTTGTGATGAAGTTGTTGGGGAGAAGAATCAAGAAGAAAGTGTTTAGAAGTTGAGCTTCAGTCTTTCAGGTAGCTGCCTCGTTCTTGATGTGATTAATTAATGAAGGTTAATGACTTGATTCTCCCGGTACACAAACTTATAGTAGTGCAATACTTTAATAGTTTTTATTTCATAATAATAATAGTTGCACCGTTGCGTTCGTCTCCAAAAAATCAAATCAAACTATTCGATATTTAATTTAAATTTGTTCGTTAAAGATTTATTTAATAATGATATCAAATAAATTTAGACATAATTTTATGTTTGATAAAATATAAATAAACAAAATTCGTTAAAATATTTGTAAAAATTTAACTGCTCGAGCTCGACTCATATTTGACTCTATTAAAGCTTGTTTAAGTTCGACACGATCAATAATCAAATCAATTTTAAATAAAATATTAAAACTTCGATAATATTTCAAATAATCTTGAACAATGATACACTCGACTCGACTCATCGTGAGCAACCTATTGATGTGTCACTTTGCCGATGTTTCAAAATTTTATAAAAATCAATATTTGCTTTATTTATAATGAACCAGTACAATCTCAACTTATTATTCTTGTGTGCAGGATAAGTAGATGAGCATTTTCGATTAGACGTAAATAAATTTAAACGAGCATAATCTAAAGAAATGAAAACGTCATACATAATAAATAATTGGACCCATCAAATCTATCAATAAATAAAAATAGATAATTAGCTAAATAACAAGCTATATACCAAAATTGACATTCTGAAATAATTATTAATAAATACATACTTAAATCATAATTATTTTCTAAGAATCAAATTAACTTAAGTAATTATGTTTTGAATGTTTCTGCCGAACTTCATGTCTATTAATTAGTTGTTCATTATATACTTATAAAATTATTTTATTAGAAATAATTATTTTAGTTATTGACTCTAATTATTGATTAACTTAATTAATTAGTGAAAACTAACAATATACTTTTCATTTTTAACATCCAATATTGTTTTAATATGTTTTCATTAAAAAAAATTGAGATAATAATTTTTTTTACATTAAATGTAATTTCATAATTAATAAAATTAAATTTAAAAATTTATATATAATACATATTAAAAGCCTTTAAACTAACAAAATATAAAGTTTTTAAGAGATAAAAGTTTACAAAATATAAAATATATATAGGAAAAATTTAGAAAATGTTAAAATAAACTTTATCTATAATCATTAATATATTTTGGTGCTCTAGAAAAAAACAATTATTATTATATTTTGGGAGGAAATAATAATATCACAAAAAAAAAAAAAAAAAAAGTGGGGGCCAATGCCCCCTTTGTACCGATGTATGGTCGTCAATCTGCACCATATCACCTCCAAGACAGATTCACCTCAGTGAAGAAGTAGTTTAATCCAAGGCGAAGAGCTACGCTCAGCAATAATGGGCTGTATTGGGCCTTAATCTTTGAGCCCTACAAAGGAACAAATAAATAGATTAGGCCCATAAATCACATAATATGGCCCAAGTTAAAAATCACATTCACAAAGTTGACTTTTTGGCCCAATTTGGGCCCAATTATGAATATAATCTAAGACAAGTCAAAAGTTATGTATTCAATTTACTTTTAATTATATCTGCAACATATCTAGGTTTTCCAATTATAGATAGATAATGTCTAATTTATTTGTCACTCTTATGACAATATATTTAAAAAAAAAAATAATAAGTAATCAATAATACTAAAAATTCCATAATTTTACAAGCTCGTAGAATCATAATAATTTTACCACACATTTATTATCCATAATTTTACAAGCTCGTAGAATCATAATAATTTTATCACACATTCAGTAATCAATATGATTTGCTCTACCAAAAAAGATACAAACGATTCAATTCCTCACATCTCGAATTTTAAAATTCTTTTAAAATATTGAATTTTAAGATTTTAATTTTTCTTTCAAAAATGTCATACGTTTAACACGATCTAAAACTTTAATGTGACAAACTAAATGCAACAACATGTTATACGTCTCATAATACTTTTTTTTTTTTATAATGAAAATCATATGTTTTCATAAAACACATGCATGCACAATAAACAATAATTGCTCAAGTAAATTATCAAAATAAGTTATCCCAATGGCTAAAAAATGAGTACGATAGCTATCGACTATAACATTTGTCAATCGATAAATCGACGAATCCTGCAAAATATAAGATAACTTACCTTTAAATTTCAAGTTATGCACCTTAACTTTGTCTATTATAAATATAACCTTCAATTTACAAAATTAAATAATATCTCTAACTTTTGATTTTGTTCATTTTATATTTGAATTTGTCGGAGTTTCAAAAATTCGTCGAAAAGTTGATGAGGTGACCAGTGAAATTACTGACGCCACATCATCATTTTTCGATAAATTTTTAAATTTTGACAAATCGAACATAAATTAGAAAAATCAAAATCAAAAATTATTATAAAAACAATATAAAATTAGAGGTCATATGATCAAATTATCGAGCATAAAGTGAATTTTTTTCAATTTTAAATATCCCAAAAATATATTTCGTCCGAATCATCAAAGTGGGAAAAAATAAATTAGAAAAACTAAAATAAATTTGACAAAATTCGTTCAAATATTTACGCTGATAGGATACTCTTGATCTCCCACAACCAAGGAACGATCCACAGATTCAATCACCATCGTTCCATCTTCACCAGATCTGCTAAAATGGGCGCACGGATTCACTTCGAATTCCACGTCAGCCTTCTCCGATGCATTCAAGCTCACCGTCTCGAAACCGACCAACTGTTTAATCGGGCCGCCGCTACCGCCTTGATCGGGCCTCACGAACAGCAGCACCGGGTGCTTTCCCGACACACTCCCTTCATTTCCGACACTCACAACAACAGAGATCCTGGCCTTCTCGCACGACTCCACCCCAATGTCCGATACCGAAATAAAGCCCGAGTTTTCGGGCCCGTTGGAAGGAGAGGATGCCTTGAAATTGAGCTTGTGCTTTTGGCTAACGGAGACAAATTTGTAAGAATAATTCGAGTAGCTAAGACCGTAGCCGAATTCGAACACTTTTTCGCCTTGGTAGAATCTGTACGTTCGGCCCGGATAGCCCGAGGAGGGATCGGCCCGCATTCTCATATCTGTCATCGGAACCTTGATGTAGTCCTTCGGATACCAAGTTACAGGCAACCTTCCTCCTGAAACAAAGAACACAACAAGTAGCAACATTGGTAAATTGCAAATTAAGTCCCCTGGTTAATAGCGTATGACAAAAATAACCCTAGTAAAATTTAGATCTTGCAAATTGAGTCCTATAACAACTATTAAAAACTCTCAAACATCACTATAATATCGAATGTGACAATCGTGTGAGTACAAAAAAATATTTAAAATTATATTATGTTCCAAAAAAAAGTTTTATTAACAAAACTAACAAAAGTTAACAAACATCCCGTTTATTATTTTTTGCAAAATTATATGCTTTTGAAAAAAATTGTCTTTAACTCACAAAAATCTTAATAGTTAAAGGTTTTAATTATAATTTAAAATTTAATAGGACTATTTCCGCAATATCCTTCTACTATCGACCAATTTTGCAATTCTTTCTAAACATAAAATATTTTATGGAAACTTCTATTCTTTGCTAACTCTTTTCTAACTTAAGTTTAAAAGGCGAGCTAGCAGTGTTCTAGTGTCTTCATTCAGTGCCCCTGATTTGGTTCTTTATAAGGAGCTGCTTCCTAACCGATTCGATACAGATAGTGGAGTGGTTCACCCTATCTTAGATAAGTCGTCTAATAAACCTTCCAACCCGATCCGAGAGAGATTCTTTAGCCAAAGCCAAAAGCCTCTCATTCAAATCCGAGTGAATCCCGTGACAAGAAGAATAGCCCCGAAGAATGTAGTTAAGGTTTTGCCTTGCCACTCCTTAGCATGCACTTTTAGACAGTTTTTAATTACGCTCTTGATGTTGTCGAAACGTGATAGAATAGTATGATTGTTTGTGCGAAATGATGTAAATGATCGACCAGAAGGGTTAAATGTCATAATTAATTAAAATATAATAAAATTTCATTTATTTTAGCAAGTTTTCAATTATACTCTCGATTTTATTACTACGAAATAGAATGATAAGGCTAATATTAGTATAAGTGGTCGAGCAGAAGGGTTAAAATATCGAAGTTAGCTTTAAAAAGTATGAAATTTAAGTTGCTGACATTGCAAAAATGGTGTTGATAGAAATGTACCTGGATTATGGTCACCAAATATGATCTCTGCAATGGCTGTCCCCCCTGCTTCACCTGGATACCCAGCCCACAAAATACCCCCTATCTTTGGCTCCTTTTTGGCAAACGAAAGATCGACAGGCCCTCCACAAATCAGCACCAACACAACCCGATTCTTGGCGGCCTTAGCCACACTCATGATCAGGCTTTCTTGTGCACCGGGTAGCACCAAATCCTCTCGATCAAGATCTTCCTTTTCTTGATTCTGATCAATCCCCATTACCAAAACTACGAAATCCACCGATTTTGCCAGCTCGACAGCTTCATCGACGGCAGCCGTCGTGCAGTTGATCGTGTCACATCCCCGGTGAAACTTGGTCGCCCCAACATAGGTCATCAGCCCTTGCAGTGGAGTGACGGTCCTACACGGCGGGCCCGCGTAGTTCCCGAGAAGCGTTTTGGACACGTTCGCGTTAGGGCCGATCACTGCAAGGGACTTGATGTGGGACTTGGATAAGGGGAGGAGATTTTCGGTGTTCTTTAGAAGGACAATGCCGTTGCGCGCGGCTTCAAGGGCTAGCTCGTGGTGATCGGGGGCACAAACGTCTTTTCGCCCGAGGTTTCCGTAGATTAGTTTGGTTGGAGGGCCATTGAAGAGGCCTAATCTCATTCGGACAGAGAAGAGGTTGTGAAGGGCTCTGTCTATGTCGGATTCGGACACTTTGCCCTTCTGGACAGCTGATTTTGTGTGGTTTGCTAAGTAGGAACCGCAGTTAACGTCCATTCCTGTGTTTGTGTAAGAAAATGGCATCAGAAATGTGCTACAATTGAAGCCATTTTATGCTCATTTAACTCTTTTTTTGGGACGGATGGAGTATATTATAACGAGTTCTTGGAAGGTTGACAACATATATACCGGCTTTTAAGACATCTGCGACAGCTTCTTCGTGCGATTTAGCATACTTTTGCTTCTCAAAAATGAGAGAGACCGCATCGCAATCAGATGTAATATACCTGTTCATTTTCCAAAGACATATCTATGAAATTCAATTGACCACATGCTCAAAACTATTGAATATAGGCGATTTTTTGTAAAAGACGAAGTTATGTCATCTCTCCGAATGTTCTTAGATTTGCAGAAGCTTGAGAAAGTGTCATTATCTCGACTCACACCCCAACACTTTTTTGAGCTTTTGCAAGTCTTGAAACACATGAAAAGAAGGCAGAATTCCCTCTTTTTTATTACAAATTTTCTTAGTCCTTTTACGTCAAGATGACTATACTCTTCATTAAAAGACGAAGTTTTGCCTTCTCTCCGAACTCCCTGAGACTTGCAGAAGCTTCAGAAAGTGTATTTTTCAAGGACATGAAGCTCGAGACAGTTACAAGCTTGAGAAATCCACAGTCTCGAGCTTGTCTGTCTCGAGTCAAGACAAACCACTTTCTTGAGCTTCTGCAAGTCAGGAAACACATGAAAAGAAAGCAAAACTCCATCTTTTACATAAAAGAATCATCTTAGTCTTTTTATACGTCAAAACGACCATAATTTACCCATCAAATCCCCATTCGCCACGAGCAGTTTTCGTCAACAGATCATAATCAGCACAATTCGGAACCCCATTGACAAGGTTATAAGCACACATGATCCCACTCGCACGCCCCTTTTCGACACAACTTTTGAAAGGTGGCTGATATGTATCAGCCATATCCTGCTTTGTTACCTATACAATCAAAACCAATTTACATGAATTTGTTAAATTTAATTATAAAAAAAAATAAAATCAGAAAGGCTTGAGAATGTTGGTTGATGAGAGTATTACTTGAGCATTGAAAGTAAAACGATCAAATCCTTTCCATTTTTCCAGATCATAGGCAGTAAAATGCTTGCAGCATGCAGAGACTTGAAGGTGGCCGTCTTTGAGGCCGTCACCTTCAAAGCTATCGCCTTGAATCCCTCGAACAAATGACACAGCGTACTTGCTCGTAAGCAAGGGGTCCTCGCCGGGGGTCTCTTGCCCCCGCCCCCACCGAGGATCCCTGAAAATGTTGATGTTTGGTGACCAAAATGTCATGCCTATTGCCTCCCCTTCATTGTATATGCCTCTTGCCTCTGTCCCAATAACCTTCAAACATATATATGGGGCATCAGTTTTTTTAGCCTTTTCCAATAAGGGCTTAGCGTTTTTTGTCCACATTTTCAAACTAAATCCTTGTAAAATAACACCACAAAAGTGGCATATAAGGCATGCATTGCTCTTTGGTACTATTCATATGGCTCGAAACGAAGTACCATAAACAGATAAAAATTTATTTTCTAAAAGATAGTGCTGATCTGTTTCGAGCTTATGAACATTACCATTAAAACCCACAAGTATTATTACAAGTGTGGAAATCGTTAAAGACAAAAGTAGTTACAACAGTAAAAACGGACACAATGTAAGTTATTATTAATGGCCCATATTAATTGTGGCCCATATGTAAGATATTTATGGCCCATATTTTCATATGGTTTAATATATATTTATTCCTCACACGTTGATAGACCGTGTGAATTACAGTTTTTACATGAGCAGTTTCTTGAGAAAAAGAAAACTACTCCTTTCTATGCCCATAAAAGTATCACAGATAATTCATTATCACTATCAAGAAAGAATATCATCTGGATATTACGTAAAGGGCTAAGGGAGAGAAGAAATCAAATAACTTCTTCATCAACAAATCAATGGCAGCACAAAGTTAGTATTTTACAATTAAGTTTTGTATGATTCTGAATGTGAGAAACATGTATTTTAAGATCCATGTATTATTTAGATTTAAGTTTAAAGATCATGTTATTGTGTATGTAATTAATTTTTACACACAAACATCAATTTCAAAAAATATATTATGTACTAAAAAAGGCATTTCTAATGATTTGTGTGTGTGTGTGTGTATATGCATACATATATCAATATATTTGAGAAAACAGTATTCTAGAATCATGAAATTCAAACAATAAATCATTATTTAAGTTGCCATAATGGAATGCTTAAAATAAAGATTGATGCCCTTATATTTGTCCTGACATAGAAATGGAATCAGATCCTCTGTTTGAGAACTAATTAAAATATTAAAAAGAAATTATGAAAATTAAATTAAAAATCTTATCTTAAACTGAGACACAGATAATAAAGACAAGATCCCATACTACATTGTCCTTACATGAAACAGATTAACTCAAGAAACAGTTCCAAATCACCTCACTACAACAGCATTTGTGTACTAACCTTAGCTATCCGATACCAAAGATCAGCATCAAAAGTAGCCGCAGTGAGTATAACTTGAGGAAAACTAGTGGCAGCCCGAATGGTCTTGTTGAACGAGATGCCGGTCTCGACACCGAGGGCCCCGGCGACTCCATGCAGCGCCTCGGACCACCACTGGTAGTACGGGACGCCCAGCCGTGGAATAGCCGCAGCCTTGTTGACGAGCTGCGAGATCTTCTCGTCCAACGTGAGGCGCGAGACCAGGTCTCGCGCACGCTCGTTGATCGGAAGATCAACGTTGCAGAATGGGAGTGATGGATTGGTGGGGCCACATGAGAAGGGCGGGAGAGGGTGGGGATGGGGCTGAGCAGTGATGACAAGTATGGTGGAGAGTATGAGTGAAGTTGTGAGAGCTAAGTTATGGATAAAATCTCTCATGTTTTGGTGAGATTTGTTGGGTGGAGAAATGTGGCTAAGTAACAAACTATGGGGTGCTGTCTTTATAAGGGGACAAAGGACAAGTAGATTTGCAATATCTATCTAAGTTGCTTCCCCTTAAAGACTAATATATATATATATATGTGTGTGTGTGTGAATATATATATATACATACATATATATATTAAGCTACTTATATACTAGTCTTGGAGGTTTGTATTTGATTTTAAATATCACTCCCAAAATGTGCAATTTCCTCAATGCAAAGATATTAGGAAGAATCTTCAGATCATTTGTCGCGCACAACACATGTTACGAAATTTTTACAACAAAAAATACTAATACTTAAGTAGTAAAATAGTATTACTTTCGTTTGAAAATAAATGTCGTTTTAGAGATTCTTTTTATTATAAATTAATTTTTTTATTATTTTGCTCAAATTTTATTCTTATATATATATATATAAAGAAATCGAGATAAATTTATTGTAGTATGACAACTATGAGGGAAGAGAGTGGGAGAGATTAGGGATATTGAAATCTATGAAAGGTGTATCAGTCAAACTTTTATATTCCTTAATTTTTAGCGTAGACTTTCAAACAAAAACTAATTTAAAACAAATGACGTATAATAATACTTCAAAATGAATCAACTCCAATGTGAAATACTACTACTTTTTTTTTGTAAAAAATTCTTACAACACTTACTCGACACAAAATGGAATCCAATTTTTGCGTGTGTTATATATATATATGTATGTATGTATGTGTGTATGTATATATAACCTATATGTGGAAAAGAAAAATATAACAATTGAGTTCAAATTACAAAAAAACCCTTCAATATATATATATATATATATATGGTGGTTGGTTTGGGGTAAAATTAGGTGGTAGTTGGGGTTTGATTAGGTAAAATCAATCTGGCAAGTGTTTGTGTATTATTACATTAGAAAAAATATTTCTAATAATTAACTAATTGTGTAATGATTAAATTTTTTGTATTGAAATTTGTAAAGTAGAAAAATAAATTGGTGAGATGATTGAAAATTGAAAATATATTATTATGTATTAATATTATATAATAATAATAAATTAATTTTTGCCTGACCCACAGCAGATCAGCCCGACCCTTCATTTTAAGAATTGGCTGAATTGGGTTAGATCTTCAAGTACCCGACCCATTGTTATTCCTCAGAAAAACCTCTGCCTGCTTTACATGGCTCCGGCGTTGGAGAATAAATGTATTCTAAGCCCTAAACTGAGAAGCTTTTTCTTTCAGCGCTTCGAATTTTCGCAGGCAGGTGATTTCCATACGATTATTACTTATTCAGTTTTCATAATTTGTTTGTGAAGATGATTTCATTCGTATGCAAAAATCTCAGCTGTTTGATTTTGAAGCACACTGTGTCCGGATCCCCTGTTTCTGTCCATTTTTTCTCCACTTCCACAGCTACCAAACTCGGTATCAACCCTGCATTGTTTGACATCTTGAAGCATAAATACGATTTTCCTTCTGAATTGGCCACGCGAGTTGCCTCAGAGTTGTCGCGTCTTAAAAACCCAGAAAAAACCGATTCAATACTGTCTTTCTTCAAAGAAAGTGGGTTTTCGAATGCTCAGTTGGAGAGAACCGTGAAATATAAGCCTCGGATCCTCGCCGGTAGTCTTGAAGGTATCATTAAACCCAAATTGAAGTTTTTTCAAGAATTGGGCTTTTCTTCAGATGACATTCCACGGATAATCTCAATTGCTCCGACAATTTTGGAATTAAGCTTGAACAACAACATCATTCCTTCAATATCTGTGCTGAAGGGCTTGTCGGGATCCAATGATGAAATGGTCAGAGTTATAAGGAAAGCCCCGAGGATTCTGACTGCGAATTTGGGCAACACTGTTTTGCCCAATATTGAATTTTTAAAGAGCTGTGGTGTACCTGAGGAGCGTATGCATATCATCTTCAGTCGTCATCCAGGATGTTTCATGATCAAGCCACATGTTATGAGGAAATGTGCAGATAAGGCCAAGGAAATGGGGATTACTGCAAGCTCCACAAATTTCATTTATGCAATTCCAGCTCTTGCTAATATGAGCAATGAGTTCTTGGAAAACAAGTTGCAGGCATTCCGGGATTTGGGGTTTTCGGACAGCGACATTTGGACTATGTTTAGGAAGACACCACTGACCTTCCTCACATCTATGGAGAAGGTAAAGAAGTTAACAGAGCTTCTGCTTGCTACAGGGAAGTTCAAGTTGTCCTGTATTGTCAATTATCCATATTCACTTACTTCGAGCGTTGAGAAGAGGTACAAGCCGCGCTTTCAAGTTTTAGGAATTCTTGAAAGTAAGAATCTGATTGAACATTGGCCATGTCTTGGAACAATTTGCGTATTGACCGATTATAAGTTTTATAAGAAATTCATCAGCCCTTATCTAAATGAAGTTAGAGATTTTGACGTCATAAAGAATTTTACCAGAGGAAAGAAGGAGATGAGATAATAAGCATCAGTTGGTATAAATCAGTAAGTGATCATTTCCTTGAAGGTTAATCTTCTTCTGGCTTACTGCAATATGGTTCCAGTTCATATACGTTATTTTTTCGTGTATGCTAGTATTACCATACCTTTTTGAAGCATTTTTACGCCTAGTTCTGATTGTTCATTATGATTTAATAAGCAGTTCCTAGTCAGGCCATTGATGTTTTTGGGGTCTTGGATTGAAGTAAGGGAAAGGAACACATTTTCTTCATTCGGAAATGATTAAATTTTGTGATTTGCTTTGATGGTTTCCTTTTCATAGGCATTGTTAAAGCCTAATTTACCAATTGAGCCTAAGCCAGTCATGGACCATCCTATCTTCGTCTTTCTGTGCCTCCCTGGTACCTTGTATCCATTTTCCGCAATGGTGGTGATAAAATCGAATATTGATCGTTTAGGAGGCCTTGTTTAATGCATCTTTAAAGAAGCATACTGATCCAAGTCTTCATGACTGCATCTGTTCTAGCTGATGATTTAGTTAAGTAAGCTGCGACTATTGTAATAAAATTCTTAGATATTGCAAAAGAAGGTTATTTACATTTTGATAACGCAGTGATTTTTTCTTTCTGGAGAATGTTGATCAGTTCCTCAACTTCTTTCTTCTGTATTGATTAGTTTGTTCATCATTTTTCATAGTTTTTCTTGAATGATTCAAAGTACAGTGCATCAATTTGTATGATGTTTACTTTTTTTTTTTTTTTTGGTTGTTGTTGTTGTTGGGTTTATTTTATTGAGAAGGAGCGTTCTAAACTTTGGTTAGCGTTAGCCAGGCGCTTGACTCGTGCCTAGTTTCTAGACGGTGTCTGGGTTCAGCGTGTAATTAAACATAAAATGTTGTTTTAATTGTTTCTTTTTTCTTTCTTTCTTTTCTAATCTTTGAATAATATTTTTAGTTCTATGTGTTTATTTTTGTTTTGTTTCACTAGTATTTTTGCACAATAAGTCACTTTTTATAGAATTCAAAGTAAGTAGTTATATTATTTTTTAATTTATCTTTCATTTTTTTTTGTAAATGTAAATATGATATATTTTTTCTTCACTAGCCATTAATGTATTTTTATTATTAATAAAAAGTTGATTAGGTAATTTTGATTTATTTCTAAATATGTGTAAAAATTTTTAATTGATAATTATTTTGAATAAGAGGAACTATTATTTTTTGAACAATAATTAATGTTATTATATAATATAAAATGCTTGGAAGTCACATATATAACTTATCTCGTAAAAAAATATATTTTGTGACGTCCAACTTTATTTAAAATATTATTTATTTATTTAAAAAATAATACTATTAATTTATTATTTTAAATAAAATAGTATTATTTAAAATAAATAAATAATAATTTTTAATTAAATAAATATAATATAAATTGAGTGATGGATCACTTAAATTATGTAACAGACAAACAGCTGAGTAATAGAATAAAAAATTCCAAATTAAAACCAAAACCAGTGTTGATGGAACTTCACACTTTCACAGTTCCCCCAAACTTGACCTACAGAAAATTACTGCAGACAAAAATTAATGCGGCATTGGCTCCCCTGTAGAGCTGCTTCGTTTCCGACGCTACGATTTCCAGGCGAGTTATTTCGTTTTGCATATTCTGTTAAAAATTTCTGTTCGAAAGATGTTTGCATTCGTGCTCGGAAATCTCGGCCGTTTGATTTTGAAGCACACTTCACCCGTGTGCAGACCCCCTTCCTCTTCCTCCCTTTATCTCCGTTTTCTCTCTACTTCGACGGAAACCCAGCTCGGAGTGTATGATATCTTGAGGCAGAAATACAATTTTCCTCCTGAATTGGCTTCGCAGGTTGTCTCGAAGTTGACTCGTCTTAAGAACCCACAAAACGCCGATTCGATACTTTTATTTTTCAGAGAAAGTGGGTTTTCAAATACTCAGTTGGAACGAACCGTGAATTATTTTCCCCGGATCCTCGCGCGGAGTTGTGAGGATTGCATTAAACCCAAGTTCAGGTTTTTCAAAGAATTGGGACTTTCTTCCGATGACATTTCACGGATAATCTCAACCCATCCGACAATTTTGGGGTTAAGCTTGAACAATAGAATCATGCCTTCAGTATCCGTGCTAAAGGGGTTGTTGGGATCCGGATCCGATAATACAATGCTCACTGTTATAAAGGGAGCCCCTAGGTTTCTGACGATGAATTTGGAAAACAATGTTTTGCCCAATGTTGAATTCTTAAATAGCTGTGGCATATCCACGGACCGTATCCGTGTCGTCTTCAGTTGTTATCCAGGATGTTTCTTGATCAGGCCACAAGTAATGAGGAAATGTGTCAAGAAGGCCGAAGAAATGGGGCTCACTGCAAGTTCCAAAAGTTTCATTTATGCAATTCTAACTCTTTCTAAAATGAGCAGTGAGGCCTGGGAAAACAAGTTACAGGCTTTCCGGGATTTGGGGTTTTCAGATAGGGACATATCCATAATGTTTAGGAAGGTGCCGACAACATTCTATATTTCGATTGAGAAGATAACGAAGATGAAAGAGCTTCTGCTTGCTACCGGGAAGTTCAACTTGTCCTGTATTGTCAATTATCCAAAGTCACTTTCCTCCAGCATTGAAAACAGGTTTGCTCCACGGCTGCGAATTTTAGAGATTCTTGAAAGTAGGAACTTGATTGAATGCTGGCCTGGTCTCAGAACAATTTCGGCATACTCGGATGATGAGTTTTATGGCAAATTTATCAGCCCCTATTTAAACGAGGTTTGCAATGTTGACATCATAAAGAATTTTGGCAGGGGAAAAAAGGAGATGAAACCTTAACCATTTGCTTAAAGCTTTCAAACAGTGTCCTAATCATTAGATACAAATGTCAGTGTTTCTGCCTGCCTTTTGACCATATTGTAAGTTTGTCATGTTTTATGCGTATTTCCAATTGTTAGTTTTTGATGAAATTGGAAGTCCCTAATTGTCCCATCTAAGGTATGTTTCCTTTTATCCTGATGTCCTCTCCGTCCTGCGTTGAAGTACGGAAAAATACTAAAAGCAATGCATTTCTTCACTCGGATATGGTTTAATTATGTGATCTAGTTTGATGCATTTCCTTTTAGTAGTCATTTCTGAAGTCTAGGGTGCAACTGGATCCTAAGCCACTGTTGTCCAGGACCTATCTTGATTTATCATAATAGCAATTTCACTTTGATCATAATTTGGTGGTTCTTTGCTTGGTTGATGCACGCACACGAAGCGTTTGGTCTAGTGCTTTCTATTTGATTTCTAAAGCCACCTCCTATGCCTTGTATGTTCATTTTATGAGCATAGATGAAATGGCTCAATCATAGCAGCACTATATTGAATTGCTTTTGAAACTTTGCTTGAAGTACTACTGTTTCTTTTCATACCCTCAACATTAAGCTTGATTATACTTGAGAAGCTCAAATTCCATACCTGCCTCTGGGAAGAAACAGTCATTATGTCTGGTTTTGGCTAAAATCGGGTACATACGCATGTGCAGACTCATTTTAAACCTTCTTTTATCCAACTGTCTAGTGAACTAAGACGACTCCTCCTATCACAGCTTGTTCCAGAGCTAAATTGAATAATTGGATTATACTGCTGTGGCTACTTCTTTCTTTTCCCTCCCACCCCACCCTTCCTAGATGTGTACTATAGCCTGAATTATATTGATGGATTCGATGAATCATAGCAACGAGCTATTTTCATCCAGAAACGGGCTTTTGACGTCCGTTTGTGTACGAAGTTAGAGGCTTTTGTTACAAAGTGTGTAATAACATAGGCAGATTGTGTATTTTCTCAGGAGTGTCACTGGGGTTATTGTGTTATCTATGTACACCTTTTCTCCAACATCTTGGGAGTGTTGATCATGAAATGTTTGAGCAGTTAATTTCTTGTTAATTGATTTGTTTGTTTTACATCATTTTTCATAGTTTTAAAAGAATCATTCAAAGAACAGTGAAGTAGTATGTCTCTAACCTCTAATATTATCAAAATATTATACCATTTAATATATGATCATGTTTCGTTATATAAAACCTTAAACCCAAAAAAAAATTTGAAATAATATGTTTGGGCCGCCTAAGTATACAAAAGGCTTAATACCATCATTTTTTGTAAAATCGGATCCAAAACACTCTCTTTAAGGTAATTTAGGATTTTTGTTGTTTTTTATGCACACAATTACTGCAACAAGAAAAGAAGACTTTATCTAAATTATGGGTTCAATTGGCTATTTCGACGGAACAAAAGTGATGTATGTTACACCAAATGCATTTCACCACACATTTTACAGTTTTTGGGTGTGATTGTGTAATTGAAACTACACGATATGATATAGTATTGATACTTATTTTATAATGTGTGATTTTATAATCGAAACTAGACCATCTGATGCAGCATAGACAACACCGTACGATAGGTACACTAGTCAATACCTATTTTTAATTTTGTTCATTTTATTTTGTATTTTACAATTTTCAATTATTTTTTCTCTATATAATTTATTTTTAGTGCAGCTAACATAGAACATACGTTAAAGAAGCAGAAAAACCTCTGCCCATTTAACCATAGGGCTCCGGCGTTGGGAGAAAAGTATATCTGAACCCTAAACGGGGGAGCTGTTTCCTTCGAACGTTTGCAGGCAAGTGATTTCCTTTCAATACCTGTTCGGTTGTTGTAATTTGTAAAGATGATTTATTTCCTACGCAGAAATCTCTGCTGTTTGATTTTGCAGATCTCCCGTTTCTGTCCATTTTTTCTCTACTTCCACAGCTACCCAACTCGGTTCTAGCCCTGCATTGTTTGATATCTTGAGGTATAAATACGATTTTCCTTCTGAATTGGCCTCGCGAGTTGCCTCGGCGATTCGCCTTAAAAACCCAGAAAAGGCCGATGCAGTACTGTCGTTCTTCAAAGATAGTGGGTTTTCGAATACTGAGTTAGAGCGAACCGTGAAATATAGGCCTCGGATCCTCACATATAGTCTTGAAGATAGCATTAAACCCAAATTCAAGTTTTTCCGAGAATTGGGCTTTTCTTCCAATGACATTTCCGGGTTAATCTCGCGGACTCCCGGGATTTTGGGGTTAAGCTTGAACAGTAACATCATGCCTTCACTATCTGTGCTGAAGGGATTGCTGGGATCCGATAATGAAATTATCACAGTTTTAAAGAGAGCCCCTTGGTTTCTGCCGATGAACTTTGGAAACACTGTTTTGCCCAATGTTGAATTCTTAAAGAGTTGTGGCATATGCATGAACCGTATCCGTATCATCTTCATTGCTTATCCTAATTGTTTCTTGATCAGGCCAGAAGTTATGAGGAAATGTGTAGAAAAGGCCGAAGAAATAGGGCTCGCTGCAAGTTCCACAAATTTCCTTTATGCAATTCCGACTCTTGCTTCAAGGAGCAGTGAGGCCTGGGAAAACAAGTTGCAGGCTTTCCGGGATTTGGGGTTTTCAGATAGCGACACATCCACAATGTTTAAGAAGAGGCCTTTGTGCTTTCTGGCATCCATGGAGAAGATAAAGAAGATAAAAGAGCTTTTGCTTGCTACTGGGAAGTTCAATATGTCCAGCATTGTCAATTTCCCACTGTCACTTGACAGCAGCATTGAGAAGAGATTTGAGCCACGGCTGCAAATTTTACGAGTTCTGGAAAGTAGGGAACTGATTAAAGAGTGGCCAAGTCTTTCAACAATTTGCTTATTGACAGATGATAAGTTCTATAAGAAATTCATCTGCCCCTACCTAAATGAAATTGGCGATGTTGCCATCATTAAGAATTTCAGCAGGGGGAAGAAGGAGATGAAACCTTGATCATCTTGGATATAAATCATGTAAAATGCCTCGTCTGATTGTTTGGGCTTGCATTCCTGGCATGACCTCCGATTTCTATCTTTTGGGCACATATGAAGACTCATGTTCAATGCCCTTATCATTATTCAACAGTCGTTTAATGCATCTTTTAGTAAGCATACTGATCCAAGTTTTAGCTTTCATTCCTGGTTATGGCCTTTGATTTCTATCCTTTGGATACATTACAAACCACGCTGGATCACATCAAACTCCATATTTAATCTTAGTCTGAGTTCTTGCAGTTTTACTCTTCATATTTTGGTGGTTTTTTGCTTGGTTAATGCACATAAAACTATTGATCCACCGGGGGAGAAAGACGGTGCCATATCTGGTTTTAGAAGCCATTACTCTTCTTGAATGTATCTGTCCAAGTTGATGCAGTTGAAGTAAGCTTATTTTATATTTGGCCGAGAAGTGGCGTTCTGAAATTTGCTATGCCTTGCTCGCCCTCTTATTGGTGGTATATTTGGCCAAGATGAAGCGTTCTGAATTTTGCTACGCGCTGTTCGCCCTTTTTTTGTTCGTATATTTGGCCAAGAAGGAGTGTTCCGAAATTCGCTGGGTGCTAGTCGGACACTTGACTAGCGCGTAGCTCCTAGTCGTTGTCTAGGCGCTGCGACATGAATTAAACAAAAAAATATTACTTTAATTGGTATTTTCTTCTATAATATTTTGTAGTTCTAGTTTCTAATATATTCATTTTTTAGGTTGGAGGATAAGTGAAGCTGTAATATATTTATTACATGCCACTTTAGTCATTGTTATAAAATCCCAATTTCCCCAAAACAAAGTCATATCTCTAAAAATATTTTTATACAATTAATGAATTTAATAAAATATATATTTTTAATATTTCTTTTCATTTTTTTACGATTTTTAATCTTACATTCATATCTTACAAATAAAAATAAGATATTTACTGTGAAAATATAATTTTTAATTGATTATTTAAGATAAAATTTTAATATTTATTATGCAATGAATTTAGATTGTAAATAAATATTAATTATTTTTAATAAAAAATATTAGATAGTTTAATTTTTATACAATTAATTAATTTATTATAGAACAAATTTTTTATTTTAGAACAAAGAAGTATTTTTAATCAAGATTTATTTTTATATAATTTTATCAGTAATATAATAAAATATTTTGAATATTAATTAATATTATAAATATTTAATTTTAGTTTAAAATATATTCATGTATAGTAGTAGTAATAATAGTTCTTTCTATTTTTAGGCCTGAAAATTTGAAATGATAACCCAAACTATCTGACAGGAAGCGCCTCCAAAAATTACGGCGGCATTGGTTTTCCTCTGAAGCTGTTTCGTTTCCGACGCTGCGATTTTTCCAGGCGAGTTATTTCGTTTTGCATAATCAGTTGAAATTTTGTGTTCGAAAGATGCTTGCACTCGTGCGCGAAAATCTCAGCCGTTTGATTTTGAAGCACACTTCACTCGTGTGCAGATCCCCTTCTTCTTCCTTGCTTTATCTCCGTTTTCTAGCTACTTCGACGGAAACCCAGCTCGGAGTGTATGATATCCTGAGGCATAAATACAATTTCCCCCCTGAATTGGTTTCGCGAGTTGCCCCGAAGTTGACTCGTCTTAAGAACCCAGAAAACGCCGATTCAATACTGTCTTTCTTCAGAGAAAGTGGGTTTTCGAATGCTCAGTTGGAACGAACCGTGAAATATTTTCCCCGGATCCTCATGCGTAGTCGTGATGATGGGATTATACCGAAGTTCAAGTTTTTCCAAGAAATGGGATTTTCTTCCGATGACATTTCACGGATAGTCTCAACTCATCCGACAATTTTAGGGCTAAACTTGAACAATAACATCATGCCTTCAATATCCGTGCTGAAGGGATTGTTGGGACCCGGATCCGATACTGAAATGGTCAATGTTATAAAGAGATCCCCTAGGTTTCTGACGGTGAATTTGGAAAACAATGTTTTGCCCAATGTTGAATTCTTAAAGAGCTGTGGCATACCCATGGACCGTATACTTATCATCTTCAGTAGTTATCCAGAATGTTTCTTGATCAAGCAACAAGTTATGAGGAAATGTGCAGACAAGGCCGAAGAAATGGGGCACACTGCAAGTTCCAAAAGTTTCATTTATGCAATTCTAACACTTTCTAAAATGAGCAATGAAGTCTGGGAAAGCAAGTTGCGGGCTTTCCGGGATTTGGGGTTTTCAGATAGCGATTTATCCACAATGTTTAGGAAGGTGCCCACGACGTTCTATATTTCGATGGAGAAGATAAAGAAGATAAAAGAGCTTCTGCTTGCTACCGGGAAGTTCAACTTGTCCTGTATTGTCAATTATCCAAAGTCACTTTCATCCAGCATCGAAAACAGGTATGCTCCACGGCTGCAAATTTTAGAGATCCTGGAAAGTAGGAACTTGATTGAATGTTGGCCTGGTCTTGGAACAATTTCCACATACTCGGATGATAAGTTTTATGCGAAATTTATCAGCCCCTATTTAAACGAGATTTGCAATGTTGACATCATAAAGAATTTCGGCAGGGGAAGAAAGGAGATGAAAGATTAAGCACCTGCTTAAAGCAGATGGTTCTTTCTTAGGAGTTTGAAATATGATAAGTTTTGTTTTCATCCCTAGTTCTAATGTTGATTATGATGTAACAAGAAGTTCCTAATTGCAACGTATTTCCTTCCTTTTGATGAATTTCCTTTTTGTAGTCATTGCTGAAGTCTGAACTAATTACCACCAAGAATTCTTGGTAAAGATGTCTGCGGATTGTAAGTTGGGTACTGACATGCTGTAGAACTAGAAAGCCTTCTTTGTATTTATTTTGCACGCTATAACAATCTGTTTCCAGATGCTTAGTTCGTTCATGAAAAAACGGATTCTCCATGGTGTGAGTTGCAGCTTTGTCACTGCACCAAAGTGTGATAGATGACTCTCTGCTGTATTATGCAAGTCCCCGAGTAGCATTCGAAACCCCTAATGTATTTCACAGAATGCTGAAGACTGGGAAACAATTTCTTGCTTCTTAGTCTTCGAAGAAACGGTCGATTTCTAGACATTTCTTTAATTCCTTTTCATGTATTTGGTTGATAGATTCTTAGATATTGTAAAAGAAGAAGGGTGTTTACATCTTTCTTTACAAGGATCTTTACTTTGTCCTACTTCTGATTGTTTACTATGATGTAATAAGAAGTTCCTAATTGGCCCATTTCAGTTATCTTTCCTTTTATCCTGATGTTATTTCATTCTTGGATTGATGCAAGGAAAAAGAGTAAAAGCAACTTTTGTTTTTCTGTTTGATATACTTGTGTCTAGAAGCAGCATTGTAAAATTCGCTAGGAACTAGTTGGGCGCTTGAGTCGTGCTTACTAGCTTCTAGGTGGCGTCTCATAAATTTACGCTTATACAATTTTTTATTCATTAATTTGACTTACTAAATTATATAAAATTTTGTTTGAATAAAAAAAAAATTATATTTTTTACTTGAACAAATAAAATGAGATAGATTAATAAACCTCCGCCCACATGGCTCGGGCGTCTGGGAATGAATATATCTAAACCCTAAACCCAGGAGCTGTTTTCTTTCGGGGCTTCGAACTTTTGCAGGCAAGTGATTTCCTTTCAGTACCTCTGTTGTTGTAATTTGTAAAGATGGTTTCTTTCCTGCGCAAAAATCCCTGCTGTTTGATTTTGAAGCACAGATCCCCTGTTTCTGCCCATTTTTTCTCTACTTCCACAGCTGCCCAACTCGGTATCAACCCTGCATTGTTCGATATCTTGAGGCATAAATATGATTTTCCTTCTGAATTGGCCACGCGAGTTGCCTCGGAGTTGACTCATCTGGAAAACCCAGAAAACGCTGATTCAATACTGTCATTCTTCAAAGAAAGTGGGTTTTCGAATGCTCAGTTGGAGAAGACCGTTAAATATAAAACCTGGACCCTCGTGGATAGTCTTGAAGATAGCATTAAACCCAAAATCAAGTTTTCCAGGAATTGGGGTTTTCTTCGGATGACATTTCACGGATAATCTCATCTACTCCGGCGATTCTGGAGTTGAGCTTGAACAATAACATCATGCCTTCAGTATCTGTGCTGAGGGGCTTGTCCGGATCCAATGATGAATTGGTCAGAGTTATAAGGAGCTCCCCCAGGGTTCTTGCTGCGGATTTGGGTAACACTCTCTTTCCCAATCTTGAATTCTTAAAGAGTTGTGGTGTGTCTGCGGAGGGTATCCATATCATCTTCAGTGGTTATACAGATTGTTTATTGATCAAGCCACAAGTTATGAGGAAATGTGCAGACAATGCAGAAGAAATGGGGCTTCCTGCAAGTTCCACAAATTTCATTTACGCAATTCCAACTCTTGCTAAAATGAGCAATGAATCCTAGGAAAACAAGCTGCAGGCTTTCCGGGATTTGGGGTTTTCAGATAGCGACATATTGACGGTGTTTAGGAGGACACCAACGACGTTCTTTGCATCTACAGAGAAGATCAAGAAGACAACAGAGCTTCTGATTGCTACCGGGAAGTTCAGTTTGTCCTGCATTGTGGATTGTCCTAAGTCACTTTCATCCAGCATTGAAAATAAGTATACTCCCCGGCTGCAGATTTTAGAAATTCTGGAAAGTAGGAAGCTGATCGAATATTGGCCAGGTCTCGGAACAATTTCCACGTACCCGAATGATAGGTTTTATAAGAAATTCATCAGCCCCTACTTAACTGAGGTTGGCGACATTGATGCCATAAAGAGTTTTACCAGGAGACTAAAGAAGATGAAAGTTTAGCTGCTTAAAGCATTAGAATGATGTTTGTAAAGTGACCTGTTTACGCATCTTCTGAAGGTTAGTGCTCTGCTGCTATGTTCGAAATTGAACTAACCCATTGCAGTCATGGACTTCATCTTTTCTGTTTCTCCACAATACCTTGTTTCCATTTGTCGTAACTGTGATTATGAAATCAAGCGTTGATCATGTGAAAGGCATTGTTTGATGCATCTTTAAAGAAGCATACTGATCCAAGTTTTGGTTTGCATTCCAGGCATAGCCTTCGATTTCTATCAAGATGAGTTAGTTGCGCATCTTGTTCATAAATAAATTGATTATGTGCATGTATTTGGTTAATCAGATTCTTAGATATTGCAAAAGGGGCCTTACATCTTTCTTTACAAGGGTGTTTACAACGGCGCAATATCTGTTGTTGATTATGATGAAATAAGAAGTTCCTAATTGCCCATCTAAGGTATGTTTCATCCTAAAAGCAACACATTCCTTCACTCGAAATGATTGAGTTTTGTGATTTAGTTTGATGCGTTTCCTTTAAACGTTCGTTGCTGAAGTCTAGGGTGCGACTCGAAACTTAAGCCATTGTCGTCCTGGACCTTCATCGTTTCTATTTCTCCCTAACACCTTGCATCCATTTGTTGTAATAGCAATTCCGCTTTGTTGGTTGTTTGCTGGTTCTTTTCTTGGTTATTGCACATGAAACTGTTGATCTATTAGCACCAAAAGGTTATCCCACCTATCAAAATGGTGTTTCGATTTATCAACACCAATCACTTTCTCTCCGTTTACAATCTACTTCGACAGAAACCCAGCTCACAGCGTATGATATCTTGAGGCATAAATACGAATTCCCTCCTGATTTGGCTTCACGAGTTTCATCGGAGTTAACTCGTCTTAAAATCCCAGAAAATGCCGATTCAGTACTGTTGCTCTTCAAAGAAGGTGGGCTGTCGAATACTCAGTTGGAGAGAACCGCGAAATATTTGCCCCGGATCCTTGCACGTAGTAGTGAGGATGGCATTAAACCCAAGGTCAGAACGCAGTATCATCTTCATTGGTCATTCATGATGTTTCTTGATCAAGCCGCAAGTTATGAGGAAATGTGCAGACAAGGCCGAAGAAATGTGGCTCACTGCAACTTCCACAAAGTTCATTAGGAAGATGAGTCCTAATCATTAGACACAGATCATTAAGTGACCAGTTTCAGAATCTTCTGAAGGTTAGTCATTAGTGTTCGAAACATACGGTGGAGTCGAGGATTGCAGCTCCAACAATGCGCTTGATGCTGCGCCTGAGTAGAGTGGAGTCGAGGATTGCAGCTCCAACAATGCACTTGATGCTGCACCTGAGTAGAGCCGTGGCCGAAACTGCGTTACTAGTACCGTAGAGTTGTTGCTATGTCCTACTTTATTTTTTAACGGGTGTTTCTAAAGCCACCATTAAATTTGTTTTGCACACCACATTAATTCTACTAACAAAATTAGATATAATATAAATAACATAAATACTCTTATTTAAAAATTAAAAACATATACAAATTTTAATTTTTAATAGAATTTTTGTGTGGATGAATTTTGTGTGTGGATGAAATAAATATTTATTTATTTATTAAAAATTAAAATTTATATATATTTTTAATTTTTAAATAAGAGTATTTATGTCATTTACATTATATATAATTTTATCAGTAAAATTAATTTAGTGTACAAAGTAAATTTAGTGGTGGCTTTAGAAATATCATTTTTTTAAGTGTGATGTTTAATTTTTTATTTATGTATTTTGTATTGAATATTGTATTCTTTTTATATCACAATTAATTTAATCAAAATATTAGTTTTATAATAATTTTAATTATATGTGATAAAAAATCGGCAGAATGTGATTAAACTTTTAAGTTTTTTATTCAATTCTACAACAAAATTTATTTTAAATTATATATATATATATATTATGCATTTAACAAATATGAAGTGGTAATTTTTTTTTTAATAATAACATAATGTTATCGATACATGTATCTTAATTATATTATTGAGGTTTGGGTTTTGATAGCATAATGTTATCGTCTCATTGTTATATTTCTTTAAAATTATTGGAGTTAATAAATAGTTTTTTTTATTATTTATTAAATTTCCAACATAAATTAATTGTTAAAGTTACTTTAATAACGATGTCTTAATTTGTGGCTGTTTGCCAAGAACGTTTCGAGTACTTTTCCATTGTAGTCGTGCGATTCAAAAATACCACCTTGAGCGCCTCCCCCAACGAAATTAGAAGAAATTCTGAACCTGTTCTTGAAAATTACTCCATTATTTTTATCAGAACTGGCTCCATGTCGCCAAATCTCAGATATAGCCTTACGGAGAGCCTCTCAAGTATTCTGCTCTGGTTCGAATCCAAATGCGTATAGTCTAGTTGAGCTAATCCGTGTTTCTGCGAATACTGGCCGTTTTTCACATGGCGAACAGCTTCATTCACATATTCTTAAAGGTGGTTTCATCTCTAACGTCTTCATCTCCACGGCTTTGATCAACTTATATGTGAAGTTTGAGCTTGTGCATGATGCTCACCGTCTGTTTGCTGAAATTCCTGAGTCAAATGTAGTTTCTTGGAACTCTTTGATTTCGGGATATGTTCGTTCTGGGCAATTTCGAAAAGCGTTGATGCTGTTTTGTGAGCTGGAAAAATCAGATCTTTGTGCAGATTCGTACTCATTCACTGCTGCTGTGTGTGCTTGTGGGCAACTGAGTAGAGTCAAGGTCGGAAGATCCTTGCATTCCAAGATTGTGAAATATGGTGTAGAATGCAGTGTTTTTGTCTCCAATTGTTTGATTGATATGTATGGCAAGTGCGGTTATGTTGCAGATGCGACAAAGGTTTTCCAAAATATGGTTGAGAAGGATGATATTTCATGGAATTCTGTTCTAGCTGCAACTGCTAGAAATGGAAATCTTGAACATGCATTTGCTATTTTTCATCAAATGCCCAATCCTGACACGATCTCATACAACGAGCTCATTGATGGAATCGCCAAGTTCGGGGTTGTAGAAGATGCTGTTGCCGTGTTGTCTAAAATGCCAAACCCGAATTCATCTTCTTGGAATTCGATAATAACAGGCTATACTAACAGAGGTAGAGGCAGAGAAGCTCTGAAATTCTTCTCCACAATGCATTCTATTGGAGCTCGTATAGATGAGTTCACATTATCATGTCTTTTGAGTGGCATTGCTAGTTTATCAGCCATCTTATGGGGGAGTCTGACGCATTGTTGTGCGTTGAAAAGTGGCTTAGACGAATATGTTGTTGTTGGTAGTGCTCTTACTGATATGTATTCCAAATGTGGGAAGATAGAAGAGGCCGAAAGATTATTCCAATCACTTCCCGAAAAGAATTTGGTTACTTGGAATGCTTTGCTATCCGGGTATGCCCACAATGGTAATTCCAAAAAGGTAATCGATCTCTTCGAGCAGCTGAAGGCAATTGAAGAATTGCAGCCCGATGAAATTACTTTTCTCAATGTATTATCAGCATGTTGGCATAGTAGGATGCCATTAAAGACCGCAAACCTGTATTTTCAAGCAATGATCGATGATTATAAGATTGATCCAATGCCAGAGCATTGTTCAATAATGATAAGGTTAATGGGGCAAGCAGGAGATGTAAGCAATGCAGACAAGATGATTAGAGAACTGGGATTCGATTCTTGTGGATTGGTTTGGAAGACATTGCTCTGCGCATGCGTAACTTGTGGGAACATTGAAGTTGCAGAGGTTGCGGGGAAAAAGGTGATGGAGTTGGAGGGGGATGGTGAGTTTGTGTATATAATGATGTCCAATGTTTATGCATGGCGTGGAAAGTGGGAGGAGGTTGGTAGGATAAGGAAGGCGATGAAGGAGAGGGAGGTCAGGAAAGAAGCTGGTTGTAGTTGGATTGAAGTTGAAGAATGGAGGTGAGCAAGGATTTGATGATATCTTTGGTTTTAATTTTTGGGTTGCGTCTCTAACTAGACACAAGTGATAGCTACTTTTCAAAGCTCATGAATATGTCGAAGCTTAAAATTTATAAGTTGAATGGTAGGCAATGAACGAGCTTCGAAATAATAGCTCCTCTTACATTTCTCGAAAATCGTGAACTTTCATATACGTTGCCACTTCTGACAAGCAGCTAAACTCTACTTGCTTTTATAAAATAGCTAAAAAAACATTTAGATAGAAATGGGTGGTGCTATCCACACCACCCAAATTACTATTCACACCACATTCATTTTTTTTACAAAAATGGACATTAACAAAATTACCAATATAACCTTCAAAATAAAAAAAATAAAAAATGAAGTATCAGGGCGTTCGGCTAGTGTTGGCCGAACGCAATGAAATATGTTCGGCCTGTCCTAGCCGAACACAGTGTGATGTATTCGGTCAGAGGTGGCCGAACGTGTTGTGTTATGTTCGGCCAACACTGGCCGAACGCCCTGACACTTCATTTTTCATGTTTTTTTGTACGTTCTGTTTTTTTTACCATTCTGTTTTTTTCACCGTTCGGCCTGTCCTAGCCGAACACAGTGTGATGTGTTCGGCCAGTGGTGGCCGAACGCCTCGCAGGCTGTTCGGCCAACCAGCGCCGAACGGATTTCGAATTCGCGAATTTAATGGAAATTTTCATGGAACATATTGCGACAAATTACAAGGTTCTCGAGTAGTTCGGGATGGTGGGGATCAGTTCGGCGACAGTGGGGTTGGCTTAGGAGCAGTTCGGCGCGGGTGTGGGGAAAGGGGGTTCGGCGCGCAGGAGTGAGTGAGGTAAGGTTTACTGTTTTTTTTTATTTTTAAATTTTTTTTTAAGTGTTAAGGGTATTATAGGTATTTTTGTGGTGTGGTTAGTAATTTTGAAATTTTAAATGTAATTTTTTGTGGTGTATTTAGTAAATGTGGTGTGAAAAGAGGAAATGGTGGTGTGGATAGAAAAGGCCGATAGAAATATGCAAGAGAAAATTATATTATTGGATTTATGTTATAAGCATTTGTCAAATATTTAGGAGTTCACTCTAGAGACTAAGCCGCCAGCCAAGCTTTGGGCCCGACACCATGGCCCAACTCCTTGTTTGGATCGGGCAGGCTAATATCAAGCAGCCATGACCCTGCCCTCTGGGCCAGCCCAAAAAGAAAGAAAAAGGACAATGTTAGTCCATGATAGAGGCCCAACTATAGTTAGATGGGTAGGGCCCATAAAATGTCATGAGCCCAGTTGGCCTGATAAGCCACCTTTTGGTACTGAATTTGTGATCATATGTAAAAAAAATTGTTTAAACTCAGAATATCAAACAAATTTAAATAGACTTTTATATTGAAAATATCTAAAGTTTGACTTGAGTTTAATAGAAATTTTGTTTAAACAATTAAAAAAATATCATAGTCGTTCGAGCTCAACTCATGTTTCAACGCACTTAGAACTTGCTCATACTTAATTTAATTAAGTAACCGAACAAATTCAAACGTAATACAAAAAGTTGAAAAACAATTCAAACAAACTTAAATAACAGTATATTCAATTCGACTCGACTCCTTTACAACCGTCCAACTACCTTACGTAAAGATGACACTGATCAATTAAGAATTTGGTTCCATAATATAAATTCTTCCATTCATTTTTTACGACATCCTATAATATGGATTTCTTGTATAATAATAATTATTATTATTAAAAAAATTATTTAAAAATGATTAAAATAAAAAAATTGATTATTGGTACCCCAAAAGATATCCATATTATTGTCAATATCTTCGATAGAATATCTCGTTTTCAAAAGTCATGTCTCACCTTATCTAAGTATAATTACATATAACAATGGTTGTCCAAATCAAAAGGTTCTTCTTCACCATTAAAAGAGAGAGAATCCTAAAGAAACTTTGTCTGCAAATATCAATACAGATGTACTCAATTTTGGAAGGATTAAATTGTCATTTCCAGTTATGTGCAAGTTAGGGGAAAAAAAACCATTAAAAAAATAATAATAACTTAAATTAAATTAATTGATAAAAAATTCGATTAAAAAAGAATTATTAGAAACTAGAAATACATGTGTTCTATTCTACCAAAATAGTTGTCGCAAAAATTTATGTGCATCGGGTATACCGTAAAATTCGATCTACAGTATTGCTTGAAAAGTATTGCTATTGATTTGATACCTTAAATATAGTAATAATATCTATTGGTTAAATAAGTAATATTATAAATTAGATACACGGTACACCCAACGCACTATAAACCCACTTAATAATGTTAATAGGGGAGTGACTTGCTTAATTAAGCCCAATACATATAATTAATTTTACAAAGTGTAATTAACTACCAATCTTATATATATATATATATATTTCTTTTTTTACAAAAAAAATATTTTTGCCACTATAAAAAAAATTATATTTTTTATAAAATAAAGTAAAAAAAATTAAAATGTAATTAATTAAATAATATGTATAGGAATATACATTACTAAATAGAAAATGTTGTTATAATCTTCCTATATATTGAAGAAGATACCATCTATATATCACGGTGTCAGCTATAGATTATATAAATTTAAGTGAATCTCTTATACAGTGCATTCAATCTAAAGTATTACTTATTTAATTAAAAAATATTATTTATTTAGTTGAAAAATATTACTATTTTTTTAAGATAACAAATCAGTAATAATATTTTATTAATATACAAGTAATATTTTTTAACTAAACAAGTAATATTGTAAATCGAGTTACACGGTGCAGATTCACAAAAACTTTTGCAAAATATATATACTTGCAAATCGAAAGAATGTAATAAAAGAAAATGTAACTAATTAAATTATTTATTTAAAAAAATTCAAGTCGGTTGAATAATCAAAGTATATATATAACCAAATTAAATAATCTTGTAAAATGTGTAGTCAAATTTTGAAGTTTGAAATATGTCACTATTATACATTTATAACCAAATAGAAAATTAATATCAAACAATAAATTAGCATTATCCATTCCATAAGGACAATAAATATCACAAAATAGAAAGATAAAGATTTTTTTTTATTTGGTGCATATATGTAATATTATTCATTTATTTATTTTGTTAAAAATATAAAAATTAAGGTGGGGATTTTTGTTTTATTTTATTGGATAATAAATTAGTGTGTTATTAATTCAATTATTGTAGTATGAAAAAAATTATTTTACTATAATTTTCTTAACATCGGATAAATTTTACGAGTTCTGCACTTGTAATAGATCAAATAAGACAATTAAAACAAAAAAAAAAAAGGAAAATGGCACTTAGGCTTATTGGTGCATCTACTTCTGTTTGGCTTAATTAAATAAGTATATATCACATTAAATATTGGTCAATTTATGATTAATATTGTATATCTTAAAGTAAATTATAAAAATATTGGTGATACTGGACATAATTATATAAAAAGAAATTCAGTATATTTAAAAATTATAAATATACCTTTCAATAAATATCTAAAAAAATATAGAATTAAATAATAAGTTATTTTATGTAATTTAATATTGGACAACAGCTTGATGGTGAGCTTACTGTGTGTGCTTTTCTGGTGGGACAAAAAGAAAAATTCAGACTGGAATAAATACTGTATACTTTTTAAAAAGCAGAATGGAAAACTTTAACAATTATATATATATATATATATGTATATGTTCTTTTCTTGGAACAGCCATTCTATTTAATTGTCTAACTTAATTAAAGTGTTAAATATTCGAAACCATGTTACATAAAAAAATTAATTAATTTGATCGTTTTTAAGGTCGTTCCATAAAATTGAGAAATTTATCTCTAAAGTAATTTTGTCGATTTGGAGGTGTCTTGCCAAAAGTGTCACTTTATAAATCGAAAAGATTCTGAAGCTTTTGATTTAAAAAATAAAAATAAAAGAGGAATTTTTTTTTATAAATTCGTGTATAAATATAGGAGCGAAATTATACATTTTTCTTTTATTTGACAGACATATTGTATCAAATCTAATGCATATTCTAAATATCACACTATAGGAAATTAGTTTGGACGGAATCTATTCCATTTCATTTCCTTTAAAATTGTTCGACGCATGCATTCGATGCCCTACAATACACGGTCACTTGATTTTCAAATCAGAATCGAAATTAAAAATTAGTCCATTGGTTTTGATTTGAAGGTAGCCGATTTTAAGAACCAGTGGTTCATTACAAACTACTTGTTTCAGTGGTGATTCCACTTCAAATCACCGGTTCTGAATCAGCAGTTCCAATGTGAAATTTGGAGGAAACAAAACAAAAGAAATCGAATTCCGGCTATATGCCGATTCTGTTCCGACTCCACCCACGATTTCAAGAACCTGCGGTTCCAAAATTGATACTGTGCCGACATCTACCTACACTCCATTGAACCCTTGTTTGAGAGAGAGAGAGAGAGAGAGAGAGAGAGAGAGAGAGCCCTAGACATAGAGAAACCCTAGAAAGAGAGCGAGAGAGAGGTGTTGGATTAAGATTTCACGTACTAGAGTGCGTGGTTTCCCGTCCAAGTGTGTGAATCTACGGCCACAGAACCCTAAAATAAATTCCAGAAAGGTTCAGTTCCAGCAAATATAGCAAAGTCACAGAAAAAAATCCAACGTTGTTGGGTGAAAATTGGGACAGTATGCATGGAGAGATTAGAGAGGAGAAACAAATGTAGTTATTATGTTGCAAACCATGCTTGGGATTTCAGACAATCCATGTTCCTTCCTTTATTCATTACACACAACACACTTGGCATCTTCCACTGCACCTTTCAATTCCTTTCATTCATAACCATACTGTACATCCACTATATATGTATTCTATTTATTTTCGGAGGTTGGTAATGTTCGATTACCCATTCTACACTTATTTTAATGTGTCCATCGTTAACATAACAAAATCTTTTGAAAAAATGTTAAATTTTTATGACATAATCTTGATGCATCAGCAATCGGTACATTAACAATTAATGCCAACAATGAGTAGGTGGATATTTACATATACAACATAAATATATACTTGTAACGTGTAGCAAAAATATTTTCGATATTTTACTTATTAAGAAGTTCTTGAGTGTATCAATGGGATGGTAATGAATCTTGAGTTATGTTCAACTTAAAAACAAATAATAATAATAATAATAATAATAATAATAATAATAATAATAATAATAATAATAGCAATTATTCTAGTAAGTATTTCATGTGAGTTATTTAAAACGTTGTAAGATGTTTAAATATTTTAATCACCCATTACAAAAGTTCCATATATATATATATATATATAAAAGCAGCACAATAATTAATCTTTTTAATCGTGCCAACTTTTCAAGGACATTATAATAAAGTAATATAATAATAATAATAAAATAACATAGCAGGACAAGATTTGGTAGAATGCAATAATAGAAGGACTATTTGTGCAAAATAATTTTTTAAAATAAAAACAGAAGTTTTTTTTATAAATAAATAAAAAATTAAATAATTAGAAAAGAAAAAGGGAAAAAGACAACAAATTAAAGTACATCCCCTAGTTGCGATGTTTTCTATGATTAGACTAATTATCAAATCTGATTTGTTTAGTACTTCATCTCTTGAATCTACTAATCCCAAGATCCAATCCATCTAATCAAATTTGCACCCTATACACAATCTAATTAAATTTAATTTAAAATACTCCCGATTTATTTAATATTGCATAAAATTTTGTTTAATTATTAATCGAGTTAAACTTTGCTAGTTTTAATAATTTTATTTATTGAACTTGAGCTTAAGTTCATTTATTAAGAGAACATAATAAAAAACTAGGTTTGATCACCCAGTTCACGATAATTTCTCATTATTGACCTTAATATATAATACAGTTACAAAAAATGAGTATTTATAACCAAAAAAAAAAGAAAGAAATCACCATAATTTTAGCTTATTGTTCGTATGCCCCATGTGGTTAGTCCTCGTAGCCCGTTGAGTTGAATTTTCATTTATTTATGTTCTAAAATACAGTACTTTCAATCTTCATAGATCAACCAAGCAAATTTTTATCGAACACTTTCGAATTGAATATCTGTAACTTAATTTGAATTTCAATTCTAATTTTATTCTTGCTCGTTTTAAATTAGTATAACATAATATACATATATATATACACACTTCACAAGTATTCTTAATTTTAGGGTGTTTCTATACACACCACAAAAATTACTTTTCACACCACTTTAATTTTTGAATAAATTTAAGTATAATGTAAATGACAAATATACCCTTATATATATATATTTTTTTTTTCTATATCATTTGTCTTGCAATTTTTTATTATCAATTATTTACAAATATTTCAACAATTATTTTGATTCGTTTGAATATAGGGTTAATGTGTGAATGTTTGAGCAAAAAAAAGAAGAATATCAATAATAGAAATATTAATGTTTATTTTAAAAAAAAATTATATAAGGTTATATATGTCATTTACATTTTATTTAATTTTATTTACTAAATTAAAGAGGTGTGAAAATTAATTTTTGTGGTGTGTTTAGCAACACCCTAATTTTATAATGTTATATTACACTAATATTATATGAATAAAAGATTGAAATACGATTAAAATAGAGAATCAACACAAAAAAATAAAAAAATAAAAACTCATATGCTAAATTACTGAATTAGAACGATAAATTGTCCTTTCTCAGGGAGTAAAGTGTTATTTCTTGATTAAAAAATATTAAAAATAAATATCTGTTTTTATTATTTTTATATTTCATATTCCTGACTTTTTGGGTGTGGAATATGGAAAAAGTAAACCCGGACAACCAAAAACCCCACCTAACCACGGTTAACCAAACGTTCAACTAACACCGTTTCTTTCCAGCACTATTAAAAAATAAATGCTGCCCCACCAGCCTCGCGCCACGTGTGCAACTCAGCAAGCATTGGAGGCCGCTCAGGAGGGCACGTGGAGTTTTTCGTATTGCAGCAGGTGATCTAAGATGACTATTATATATGGTGGGGTCCAGCCGCGCAATTAAAGTAATATTAAACGATTTTGTATAGTTCAAGTAATTGTGATTTTGGTTAATTGATTCTTTTTATTATCGTCGTAAGTACTAGAGTAAAGTCGGCTAGTGCTGTTCGCCAGCTGTGACATTTTGTGGCCTTCTCCGAGTGTGACCGCCTGGGCCCCACGGCATCCACACGGGCCCCACCCCCTCCCCCTGGGCCCCTTTCTCTCTGGTACACATAGTGTATATATTATTAATTCTTTATTTTGATTCTTACATTTGAATTTTCTTTGCGCTTTCTTTCTCTCTCTAGAATGTATACAGTATTTAAATATATACATATATAGTATTTGGAAATTACATATATTTAGGTATATACACTATTGAATAGATACAACTTTCTTCAAACTAATTTTATTCATGTTTTTATCAAATACTTGTTATTTATGGTAATTGTATTTTTTAACTAAAAAATAAAAAATAACAAGGAGGAGAATAAACTTATCGAATCAATTGAACATGTTTTGAAAGTTTGCATTTTTCAAATGAATATTATGTTTTAAGAGTTTTTTAAATATATATATAAACACATTGGGAAAATTTTGGTTCAGAACATATGAAATTTGTCGCTTTTAAGTATTTCGTCTAAAACTCATCATACGTCTGATTGTAGTGTTCGAACCTACTTTATCGAACACATTTGTTCGTGTTCGAACCTTATATATCGAATAATGATAAACATGTTGGACTAAGATTTGTTTGGAATATCCTAGCTAATAGCTGAAGTAATGTTCAATAAAATCTTTCGAATATTACATAAATTGTCAGATGATATTCCGAACAAATTTTAAATAGATTGAATCATTATTTTTTGTAGGTACATATTCGAACATTAACTGAGATGTTTGAATTATATTATTAAATATTATATATATATATTAATATTTTAATAATAATTAATTTGATTCAATCATTAAAATATATTTAAGGAATTCAACGATACTAAGTTGTGCACCCATACAAAAACTCCTTAAAGAAAGTGCAGATAAGTGACAGTACTGCCGACATCTATAATAATAATAATAATAATAATAATAATAATAATAATAATAATAATAATATTCATCTCAATAACTACGTACATGCAACATCTTTAGAATATATCATAATTTTATTTTATTTATATTCCAAAACTAACCCGTATCGATATCAACATTAATCAAATATTATACCAAAATTTCGGTAAAAAAAACATCTATATGCACAATCGATTTTTGAAAAATATTAAATTTTGTTACAAAATATCAGTAATTTTAGAATATTTTTTATTTAATACTTTTATTTATAAAATAGAGGAATTGTTAATCAACATTTTTATACTTTTGAATTTTTTTATGGAATTTAAAAATAATATATCTCGTTACATACCAAATCTGATTTTTAAATTTAATTTAATTATTTTTAAAAGAGTCAAGTAAAGTAGCTAGCCTAATACTATAAAATTATATACAAGTAAGCTAAACTCAATGCGTGATCATGGGGAGACTTGATGCAGGATCATGCCCACGTGATCCTCGACCATAAAAGAATTAGATGACAAATTCGACTAATAGGGTCCGATTCACTTGATCCGTCTCAAAAAACGAGTTTTATTTAATAGGTCATGTTATATTTAATAAGGTCCGATTCACTTGATCCGTCTCAAAAAACGAGTTTTATCTAATAGGTCATGTTATATTAATTTATATGTCAACTAGACGAAGGTATCACATTATAAGAATTTATAAATTTGTATTTACATGACTTTTTTATTCATTAATTTTGATTTATTCAATTATATATAACATATTTGTAAAATAAAGAAAGAACTTTATGTAATAACGTTATATTAACTTTCAAGATACTTTTTAGAACAAACATGTTTTTGAAATCGAAATTCTTATTTGGACATAAGGAGTTAGATCATAATAAAAAAAAAATTGAGGATGAAACCATTTCGACTTAAATTATTAGATTGTGTTTGCTTTGAATCATACGGTTGAAAAGAATATATTGTCGAACATTATCACTCGTTTGTTTTGACAGACAAAAAATGTAGTATTTCCTAAATATCTATGATAGATATGAATTTTGAGATAAAACAGATAAGAGTTGATCCCATGATTTAAGATCGGACAAATTATTTCTTCAAGTACAAGTATGACAAAATGACCCTTTTACCCTTAAATTTAAATCTTCTAGGAACATCTAAGCCGTTTTTCTTATTCAATCAATAAAAGCCAAAAAATAAATAGGAGATAAAGATAACTTATCTGCTGTCGACATCACTATTCTTCTATATAACCAATGATAACGGAAAAAAACTCCAACCAATCCCCATTGTAATATACTTTTATCATATTACCATAATTCGTTCTGATGAGGTAAACACACCTTAAGTGATAAAAAATAATAAAAACAAAAAAGAGAAAAATCGAAATAATGCAATATTTACGATTCTTTTTACGAAACAAACAAAGTAGGTATCATGCACGTACAACTTATTTATTTATTTACCATATAAATCAAAGTAATTAAAAAATAAAAAATACACAATTGCATGTATAATAAAATTTTGTCCCATTTCCTATGTAAAAAGACCATTAAAGAACGATCCACAAATTTCCTCATATAAAAACATTTTTGTTGCTATTAGCTGTATTTTTCTTTTCTTTATTTTCCTTTTTTTTATTACCCTAGAAAGAAAAAAAATAAATATCCTATCATTATATATATATATATATATGCATATATATATAATATAATAAATAGGCCCTACAATGCAGAAAACGACATTTTTTTTTCAAATACAAAATAATTAATCCGATAATCTAAGTTAAGATAAGTGCAAAACGATAATAATGGTTTAAGATTTTTCGAATATTTTATTAATTAATAATTAAAAATATTGAATGATCATTTGTCACCTAACAATAATGGCATTCACTTTCAGACTGTTTATTGGAATGGTGTTGTGTTAATTAACAATAATAAAAAATAAAATTGAGCAAAATATCTAGCCACTTTAAATATTTTTCAATTTAAAAGATTTATTAGTCGGAAAATATAGTAATAATAATAAAAATCGTCATAATATAAGATTAGTTACTATCATCTCAAGTTAGGCAAAAACTTTTCTTAAACGGTTGCACGTGTGACACGATTTAATATATTACTTGTTTAACTATAAAATATTACTTATTTAATTATAAAGTATTATTATTTTTTTAAGTGTATACTACTGATTAGTTACTTTAAAAATAGTGATACTTTATAATTCAACAAGCAGTACTTTATGGTTATATAAGTAATATCTTACATCGTGTCACACTTGCAACTGTTTCATAGAAGACTCACTCATCAAATTATTATTCTTATTATTTAATCTTTTTTAAATATTTCTTTTCTTAAAAAAGTCCACAATTGATATAATCATCAAGTGAAAAAATATATGAAAATTATTTTTTAGAAATATTACCATATAGTCAAAAAGATAATTTTTTTAATAAATTAGTTTAGGATCTTTGACGTGTTTCAATATAAGACCAAGTAAAATTTCATTGGGAATGAAACTTATTATTTAATTTTATTTTTTTACTTTAAAGTAAAAAAGAATTGCTTGAAAATGATATTCAGTCAAGATTATAGTTCATGAATTTATGATTACCAGGCGCTACGGCGCTGAAGTAACCCACGCCATACTCGAGAAATTCCTACCTCTCTATCTATCTCTGAGCTCGAGAAAGTAGTGATCACGAATTGGCGTATTCAAGAAACTCTCATGGAAAAGCAGAACGGAATGCAGCTAACAAACGATTCGCGGGCAGCAAATCCATTGGAAAGATTTGAAATCAACCTCCGGGATACCTATTAACCGGTCGACGGCATTTTTTTATATTTCATTATAAATTGTATTTTGATTTAAAAATCTAGAAAATAAATTTAAACTCCATAATGTTCTCAAAATTATATAATTAAATTTTTCTAAAGAATTTATTATATAGAATAAATTTCTCCTTTTTAAAAAAATTACTCAGAATAAATTTATCTCCTGGAATTATATTTTTAATCGAAAAAGGAATAAATAAATTGTGTTAGTGACATTGACGTGAAGAATAAATGACGGAGGACTTAACGGCAGGTAAAAATAAAGACAGTTTCCGTGTGAAAAGGGGCCCGCTGATGCCGCGAAGCACACGGATTTCTGATTTTCTTTGTTCTTTGAAGTGGGTCCTGCAACAGAGCAACCGTTTTGGGTCCCACAGAGCGGAACCTAGTCGAACCTTCTTGCTCCATTATAAGTATCGGACTACCTAGGTTTCCTGCTGCTCAGCAAAGACACCTAATAACAACTTTCTCTCTCTTCTGCCCTTTTGTCCTCCAATAAAAACTGTTCTTCGAACTTTTCTCTTTCCTCTTACGAGTCTCAAAAGCTTGAAAATCTGTACAAATCGATTAATTTTGCCTCATCAACACGCATTATCAGTCTAAGGTGAGCTTTCGAATTTCGATTTTGTGTTTTTTTTTTTTATGTTGCGTGACTCTTTTTTGATTGTGTTACCCTCTGGGGGGGGGGGGGGGAGTGAATCCATACACAGTGTGTGTGTTTGTTTTCTTTTAGTAATTCTCTGTGTGAATCGTTTTTTTTTTATCTGTTGATTTGTCTATTAGGCCTTTTCTATGGGATTTTTTTCATTAATGTTTTAGTTGTTGTTTTTGTATGTGTTTTATTAAGATATAATACTATTAATTTGATGATTTGATAACATGAAATTTGTTCATGCAGTTTTTCTTAGTTTTCGAGCAATTCATATTTGGTTGTTAATGAAACTTTTTGTTGTTGTTGGTTGTGTTTCACAGTGAAATCAATGGAGCAATTTCCCAACACCGAGCTTGAGTATGTAGTTGATGACTACTACGACGTCACTGACTTCGAGGACGATGATGTTTCACCAAGAGGTGGAAGTACTTCCATGGATGATGACTCACCAGACTCTGATTTTGAGGATGACCTGGAACTGGTAAACACAGTTCGTCTAGAGTTGTGAAATTAGTGTATGTATTTATGTTTTTATCTGAAAGATGATTCATTTTCTGGGTTTGAATTCTTTGTAACAGAGCGATCCGAAGACTGGTACATCGGCTTCAGAAGCCAAGAATGGCAAGGATATACAAGGTATTCCATGGGAAAGGCTCAATTTTACAAGAGAGGAGTACCGTGAATCCCGATTGAAGCAGTACAAGAATTATGAGAGTCTGCCTCGCTCCCATGAAGATCTTGAGAAGGTATCGAATAATCTCTTTTGTCTTTTTCTGTTTTTGTTTTAATTTGTGTTTTTAACTTCACAATATTGGGGGTTTAGGGGGTTCTAGGTTCAAGTGAGCATTTGGCCATGTGACCACTTGATCTACCACCATTAGTTTAATCATGTCTTCATTCAAGCCATATATAGATTCTATGGTATCAAGTTTTTGTGTAATAATATGTGTCAAATCACTTGGATCATGTTTTTGATCGTTTATATGGTGTTACAATGGCCGATGGGAAAATGGAGTGCCGATGAAAAAATGGAGTAAATTCATGATGATTAAAGTGATGTTGATCTGGAAGAGTTTAAGACCATGATTTATGATGCGTTTTCAAGTTGTTCCCAAAGATTCTGTTTTTAATTCCTCGACAGTTCATATCACCTTATATTTGATGAGTTCTGAGGTTACTCTGACCTGGTAAAAGATGCTAGTGATACTTAGCAGAACTCACCAAATGTATTGTCTGTTGGCCACTTTTTAAATATCCTGAGTGTTTTCTTCATTTTTTGATCTTTTATTGTTTATTTTTGTTAATATTTCTTCCTGTAATTGGGAGCAGTTACCTTTGTAATTTCTTGCTAATTGTGTTGCTGAGATCTTGTATTTTTCGTCACAGGAGTGCAAGAAAGTGGAGAAAGGCTACAACTTCTATGATTTTCAGTTCAATACGAGGCTTGTCAAATCCACGATAGTACATTTTCAGGTATAGACTAACATAGCTTGTTCTACCATTTTCTTTCCAGAATAAAGTTCTTTTATATTCCTGTTTTTATTTTGAGCAAATGGATGCATTAGGGTTTTTTTTTTTTTTTTTTTTTTTTCTGGCATAGAGATCGTATATCTTTGCACTAGTCCAATGTTTTTTGTTGCATCTTTTGTGGCCAATTCAATTAATAGTAGCCCTGGTTCTGCAATGAGCTAGCACTCCCTTCTTTTGGCTGATCCCTTTTGGCTCGCTTTTCAGTATCTCAATTACATCTATTTATTTTATTGTGGTAGCTTCCTCTAATTGATCATTCATAGAACTTGGGTGGAATAGTAACAGTGTGGTGGTCTGCTAACTTGTTAAACGTTTCTTTGATATCTTAATTCTTTAGTTTTCACTTGGTGCAGTAATGTAGTCTTTTGCATATGCATAAAGATGTATCCATAGTTGCATGCCTAGTTGTTCTTTGAAGAATAGAGCTTATGTTTGTCGTCTTCAGTTCAAATCTGATTGGTTCCACATTCATTTGCTATCAAGTTAACATACATTAATCCAACACTAACTTATGATGTACTATTCTAGATATTAGTCACATTGCATTGTAGGCCAATAAAGATGGAAATGGATCTTGTTCTAGCTTGCTTACTATTGAATTTGCTTGTTCATTCTAACATCTCAATCTCGGTGCTGTCTTCCATGGCAAAGACCAGGTTCGTTTTATTGCTTAGTTCTTGAGAGAAATAAGATTTTTTTAGGTGCTTCATAAATTCACTGCAGAGCAGCCTAAACTTCTTTAGCACCAGCCGCATCACAAAGTAGTTTAAACTTGTTTAAATAGTTTGATATTAATTAAGATTTTCTCTTTCGCTGAGGTCACAAACTTGTGACCTTGGGCTTGTATTTACCAAATCCTTTCTGTGCAGATTGAGAACACTTACCAAGAGTCGCATGAATAAAAATTATGTTAGAAGATCATTTCTGGAAGGTACCATGTTGAATATTTGTGTTAGCAGGCTATGAAACCACGAAGAGTTTCTAAAGCCTACTTATGATAATGAAGATTTTGTAGTGATCATATAATGTGGTGTTACATTGCATTGCGGTAGACTTGTGTAACCTCGAGAGTCAAAAATACACAAGGGAATGTCCGAAAAAATAGAAAAATGAATAGACAATAATGGCAAATTATGACCTAAATAATTTTGAACATTCATGTACATGCCTCGTAGCACTGAATGCATCACCTTCACCTAAGAAAGAATATCATATTACAGATCAAAAGAAGAAGCAATTTGTGTGTGTAACATAATGTATGTGCCTTAATATACATTATATTGTAGAATATCCGTTATACTCACTAGTATAATGTCTATGCTACACAAGCGCTTCTTGTTTTGATTTGCCATGTATTCTTTCTTATGAAACTAACCAAAGGTGTTGCATGGGTGCTACTGGGTGTGTACATGAATGTGATAAAAGCTACCTGTTGCTTGGGAGGTAGCGGCACATGTTAATACAGGCCATATTTTACCATTATTACAATTTCCATATCTTCCTCTTAGCTCCTTTGCCTAGTGCATTTTCTAATTCGTGCGAGGGTTACACAAGTCCAAGGTAGTGCGTAGATCTTGTCATAATGTTTTTCTTTTGATTTTTGGTGACTTGAGGAAACACAGTTCTTTGTGTAGCATGATGCAGTCTGAGTGGATGGCTTTTCTTTTGCATCTCATGAGTTGTTATTTTTTTATTTTCATGTTCTCTTAGTTGGCTTTTATGTCTGCTTATATCTCTGGTGATTGTTTTGCATGAGGTTATTCACTAGAATAATCTGGTTAGTGTAAACCATTAGTTTTGAGACAATGTGCATGCTGATTGTGAGATTGGTGGTTCTGTCGAATTATATTTGCTTGCTTAATTTCCTTGTAATTGAACCCATGACATGGGATTGCTGCTAATCTTTATTTCAGCCCTAGAAGCAGGATTGCAGTTTTAACTGAGCAGCTGGCGCAATAAGGGCACATTAGATATGGTATGATGGGGGATTAACTGTGCATTGTAGAGTTGTAGTACCTAGTGTGTGTTGGCTATAAGGATATTGTCTGATCTTTCACTAATGTGATTGCTTAGTAGTTGTTTGTGTATGCATGCCCTACTTTGAACGCACTCGTCTGAACATGTTGAAATTCTCATTTTGCATCACTCTTTGGGATGTGTCAAGTGATTTTCTATTACCATCCAACAGCTGTGTTTTACTAGGAATTTCCCCCCTCATACGTTCTATGGCTTAAGAATATGTGATATTAGTGTTGCTTATACAGCAAGTTGAACTATATAATATCATAAGATTGCATCATATTATAAATGTTTTCTTGACTATGACTGTAGCATATATATTCATGTCATTGACACCTCCATTTTGGCTGCATTCAACTTTGTGGTTATTTGCATTCTTTAGTCAATTTTGTGTGATTTTCATTTCCAATCTTGCAGTGCCCAGCCTTGTTAGCTATTATGTATCTCCTCCAAAAGTGCTTAGTTATTTGTGTTTTCATGCTGTGACATAAAACTAACCTTATATTCTTTATTTACCTAACCGAGTCTGTTCTGTGCCAATTTCTTTTTCACTATTTTTACAAACTTCTTTTGTGCTTTCTGGCTGTTACTAGAGTGATACCTTGCTCCCATTTCTCGTCTCGTTTCTCCATCCCATTTGCATTTGTTCCCCCACAAGTTTAATTTTGATTGATTGTAGTTGAATTTTCTATGTGCGATCATTTATGGGCTGTCTTATTTATTTTATTTTTTATTTTTGGTTGAGGGTTGTCAGTTTCCGTATTGAGTTACAACATTGATTTCATTTGCACTAGTTATAGGTGGATAAACTGATATTTACTATGTGCCATTAAGTTCGTTTATTTTTTTATTTTATTTTCTTTTTTTTTCTTCACATTTCAAGTCCTATTAATATGCAATGGATACAGTCTGACTTGCCTGCACAGAAACCCAACACATAAAAAACTTTGCACTAATTTCTGGCCAAGTCCTCCCATGGGTTATTATATACCAAATTCTGTCTTCTATAATCTTTAATTCTCACTTCGATGGAATGTTTGCCCCATCTATCAATTTGTTAATTTCTATATAGGACCCAAAACGTGTGTGTTTCTCTTGTTGTTTTACCAGATCTACTGGACAGTTTGGCTATTTTCTTCATTATTGTGTGTTATGTTTTGGCTTTGGGCGCCTACTAACTTAAAGCTTTCACATTTCAGTTGAGGAATCTATTGTGGGCAACCTCAAAACACGATGTATATCTCACTCAAAACTACTCGGTAATGCACTGGTCCTCTCTTCTTAGGAAGGGCAAAGAAGTTCTTAACGTTGCTAAGCCCATCGTCCCAACCCTGGTATGTTCCCTTCTTCCCAGTCTTTATTTTATACCTGGACACATCATGAGTTGATGAAGTATTTGACACAGTATTGATCTTCTTACAGAAGTATCCTGGATGTTTAGCACAGCCACTTTCAAGGGTCCAGATTAGTACTATGGCTGTGAAGGACAATCTAATGGTGGCTGGCGGCTTTCAGGGAGAGGTCATCTGCAAGGTATTATCCGCAATAATCCACTTTCTGAAGGATATTGAAACGTTCCTTGTTAGTTAACTGACTTCTGGTTTTCCTGTTTCTTTCCTGTGTGTGTATGTGCAGTATCTAAACCAACCGGGGGTTGCCTTCTGCACAAAAGTAGCATCTGATGAAAATGCCATTACCAATTCGGTGGACATATATCATAACAATAGGTAAATATATCGGGTTTGAATATGAATAAATAAATCAGGTTTGGCTATGATGCCAGATGATTCATTGATCCATTCTGCTCTACTTACTTGACCTTTGTATCCTGCAGTGGTTCGGTGAGGGTTATTGCAGCAAACAATGATGCCCAAGTCAGGGTTTTGGATGCTGCAAATTTTGCTTGCTTGAACCGTTTCACATTCCCCTGGTCTGTGAATGTAAGTGAAATAAACTTGTGCAACGCGATTACTTTTTCTAAAAGAGCACCTAAATCTTATTGCTATTTTCTTTCCGTTGCAGAATATCTCTGCCAATCCAGATGGAAAGTTGCTTGCAGTCCTCGGAGACAGCGCTGAATGTTTAATCGCTGATGCACAATCGGGAAAGGTCAGTAACATATGAAGATCATGGATCCTACACCCTTTTCTTTTTAAATATATGATTTGAACCCTTTTACAAATTGAGAAGTTGGGGTGGGGAAGGATTATTCTAGTTGTTCTTACATGGGTTTTATGATCGCCCGCTTATTGTTACACACAATCACTCATCCCCTATAGTCACACAGGAATGCATTAGGTTTAATGATGATTTAAGATGTGCAAGTTCTAATAAGTCACATGGTACAGGTTCTAAGCAACCTAAAGGGACACTTAGACTACTCGTTCGCATCAGCCTGGCACCCAGACGGACAAATCCTGGCCACAGGAAACCAGGACACGACATGCCGATTGTGGGACATAAGAAACCTATCCGAGTCACTAGCTGTAGTCAAGGGAAGGATGGGTGCAATCCGTGCCATTAGATTCACATCAGACGGCCGGTTCATGGCGATGGCCGAGCCAGCCGACTTTGTTCACGTGTTCGACACGCGATCCGACTATGCAATGGGGCAAGAGATTGATCTGTTTGGGGAGATTGCAGGAATCTCCTTCAGCCCCGACGCCGACGCCTTATTCGTGGGCGTTTCAGACCGAACGTACGGGAGCTTACTGGAGTTCAACCGGAGAAGTTACGACCGTTATCTGGACTGCATATTTTAGTTGAACTGCCAGCCTAGGGGTGAACGTACCTTGTTCTGGTGGTGCTATTTTAGAAGAGTAGAGGCTGCTACATGGCTCTACTTGTATGAGCTGTGTTTGTTCTGTGATTTTTTAATACGCAGAAAAGGAGGAAATTTTGCAGGTGTAAATGTGTACTGGTGCTTGGTTTGTAAATTATTACAGTCTGCGTTGATGTTTTCTCGACTCTTATTGCAATTATTTTGTATGTATGAGGGCTTTTGTGTCATTTTGTTTTGTATCTAATATTTTAAATTATTTTGTATGTATGAGGGCTTTTGTGTCATTTTGTTTTGTATCTAATATTTTAATTTGTTAATTAATTATTAAATGCCTTTTAATAAGTGATAATAATAAATTTAAAAAATAATTATGTTTCCGGTACGTAAATGAATCGGGTCACTGTCCTTTAACGTTGAACAAATTCTCACATAATGGAATAATATTGCCTCGAATTCAAGAAATAAGGTAATTTATGATGGAACTGGCGTGTGTTGCTGCTTTTCTTGCCGACATATGCATTTTGGTTTGACCCGACAACTGATGGGGCCCAACTACATTGCACCAATTTTCGTCGTCCAAAACACCCTTTAGTCAAATCATCGGTCCCATGTTCTACTGTGTTCCGTCCAATTTATTATTTTGGTGAGGAGGTGGGTTTTGCATTTAAAATTTAGGGTTCATATATTTGGAACTTTATTATGTATTTTTTGATAAACATTTATATACAAATTTTTTTATATGTAACGAGTTAGATCTAGTTCAAATAAAAAAAAAAGTGTAGATCTTAGATGATTTGATTCGAATTCGCTAAAAATGGACAAATTTGATGTTTGTTATATAAACATTGATATATATGTGGATCTGATATTTTTTTGAGAAAATATAATACTTTTTAAGATTGTTGAAAAATATATGAATTTTCTTATTTCTTAAATAGGTGTTATGCTGGACCAAATATGTTCAAGTTGACCTTACTCTAATCACTTTATGTGGTTAAATCACATTGTTTTGCCATTTACAGTCGATTTTGTTTTGAATTTGTGTCTTTTTTTAAGTGGATCGTAGAGTTTGACTATCGATTCCATTTGTCCTGTACTGAAAGGTGCTTCTTGGTTGACCGGCTGAAAGTGTTTGATACATGTTAGTTTGATTTGCTAAACAAGTCGAAATTTAGGTTTGCTTTTTCTTGTACATGTTATCAAACATAAATATCTTCTATCGAACTATTTCATAGTTGGTATCGAGCATGTATTATAGCAGAGCCTAACATTTGAATTTTCTCATTTCTTCAATAGGTGTTCTGCTCGATCACTCTGATCAAGTCGATCTAGTTCTAACGGCTACATCACAACATATAATTTGTGTTCTTTTCAAGTAGGTCATCGAGTTTGACTATCGATTCCACGTGCCTTCTCCTAAGAGGTGCTTCTTTCATTGACTTGTTGAGTGCCGTACCTACAACACAAGGCAAAACTTCCATCAATTTCCTGCATAAATTACATTCAATCTGTACTAATTTCAAATAAGAATCTTTGAACAAAATTTGAGATTTCTTTGAACAGCCAAGAAAATGACTACAAAACAAGTACTAATTAATGATCCAACTATTTTAATAGACAATTTATTTATTTATTAGGGTATGAAATATCAAAAGTAACCGAAATTCTTTTCCAATTTCATTTTTTATAAAATTACATTCATGAATAATGAAATAAACAAATTAATTATCAAGATGTAATAGTTGGATTTGGAGCTCTCCTTTCACAACACATTTCTTCGTCTATTTTTTATTCGTTTTGGATGGTAAATATTTTTCAAAACATATCGTGTAAATCAAATTCATGTTTGAATTGAAATACTGATGAAAGTCTTTCCTTCTAAATCAAATAAATTCATATCTGAAAGAGGTTAATAATAAGTTGTTACGGTCAGCAAAAACATTTGTCATATTTACAATATGACTTCTTGCTACACAGAAACACTTTGATTCAAGTAAAATTATTCTGCAACTTTGTGCACTTAGACGTTCTACAACATATAAAATAAGATGTTTCTTCCCTAATTAATACTTGAATTTATATCGTCAGACAATGTTCTAATTACTCGCTTTTGTCATTTTCATAACTTGTGGAATCAACTATTCAAAAAAATACTCGCTTCTGTGATTTTCATAACTTGTGGAATCGAATGTTCAAAAAAATATTTTTGTCAGCTATACTATCAATTCTTTCTTAAGTGAATTGAGAATCTACCGATATAATTATAATATACCACAACATATATATATATATATATATCAAGAAAACGTTTACAAATTTATCAAAGATGAAAAATATAAATGTTTTGTTTAATGAAGAAATAATAAAGAAAGCAAGAGGGTAAAGGCCAAACGGAATGCAAAAGAAATTAATTTGCAATAAATAGTTTATTTTTTTATTTTTTATTCTTTACACCGACACATAATAATATAATTTATAATTAAAAAAAAACTATTGACAAGGAGAGAAACACGTCATTCAATTTCGTGTAGAATTCATTACAAATCTCTACGAAATTCAAACAAGAATCTTTGAACACATTTTCTCATTAAGGTTGCCATGGAAATGATCCCTCCAAATGCTCTGCCCCCTACCATCATCCAACTACTCACCGACTATAAAACCCAATAATTCTTGTTTTTTTCTTTAGTTTCTTGGTGAATTATATGAGATACTTATTATTTTTTATCGAGTAATTTATGGGGTTCGATTTTTTCAAACATTAAACTTTAGGGTCGTTCAGATAATAAATATTTTAATTTTATAAATTGATGACAACAATTGATTGTCAATTGAGAATAATTTCGGTATGACTATTCAATTCCAACGAAAAATTGCACGTGAAGCGCGTGTTCTTGCATAATTTTAAAAATTTGAGGGATAATTGTTCTCAATATTCCACAATTGCCCATTTTTAAATGGGTATTTGAAACCTAAAGAATTTGTTAAGAACATAGATAAAGATACAAAATCATACAAAGATAACTTAATATTTAAACACAAACACAAACACTACTAGACAAATTATTTTATAAACTCCTTAATATATATATATATATATTTCAAAACAACTCTTATTTTAGAACGAAGAAAGTTATAATCGAAATAATTTATTATTATTCTTTTTTAAACAAAGAGGCTCAAGGATTTTTGTAAGCGGTGTGTGTGTGTGTGAGCACAATAATTAATGAGCACAAGTTTCTTGTGATCTAGATACAAACTAATGGGACAGCCCTATATTGGATTCTTGTCATGATAATTGATTGATATATATATATATATATACATATATATATATAATGATGAGTGGCTTAGAAAATTAATAATGATTATATCTTAGTTAAATATACAAAAAATATATATTATAGTTATATGATTTAATTTTTCAATTATCGTAATTTTATGTATCTATATCCATGACAGAGTCTACATTAAATTAGTTCATGAAAATACGTCACATTTAAATGAAAGTATCAAAAGAAGAAGCTCGTAAAAGCCAAAATAAAATTGATATGTCTCATAGAACTTCGGCAGAAAACGACATCCATGAATTGTCACTATTTTTATCTAGTAAAGGAAAATCAAAGTTATGGATGATTAAATTATTAGATATTCTTGATTAATGGATATTAAAATACTTATAAAGATTCCTTAATGGGTCATTATCGACTTTGTAGATGTTGAGATTTCACTAATTGTGCATGACTATTTAGGGTTTACTAATTATAGATTAAATAATTTGGGCTTGGGCTTGGGCTTGGGCTTTTCAGTGTCAACACTATTTTTAGCTCAAATATTAATCCATTTAATTTGGGCCCAAATAATTAATTGTAAAAGGTTTGTTTTAATTCAATTTGATAAGTATAATAATAAATAAATTTTAACCTATATTTTTGTTGGATAAGATGTAAATTTGAATTTAAATTTAAGTTCACTAAGTAAAAAATATTATAATGTGTGCGAAACGAAAAAAATTCAAGCTAATCACTTTGACCTAAGTTTTTTTTTATTAAAATTTATTTAAATTTGAATATAACAACCTCAAATATAATTATAAAGTTTCAACAAAAATTAAATAATTTTTTAATAATATTATTTTATTAAATGTTTTATTTTTGGATTATAGTAAGTTAGAAATGTATATAATAAAGTAGTTTTTCTCCAATAAGAAGCTACTTTGGCATCTCGCGTCAGTTTTCATTCTCTAGCACCACTTTTAAGTTTTTGAAATTTTTGCACAACTTTTACAGTAGATATTTAATTGCGCTATTTTTTTCTTTACTTCTTTATATGATTATATCTTTTTTTTATATTTATATTGTCATTTTTTATCTCAATTATCCAAAATGAAATTAAATCAATTTTTTTTAAATCATATGATGTGTAATTTAAACAATAATAATAATAATAATAATAATAATAATATAATTTAAATAAGTATATGAGATTTTAAATATTAGATACAAATTTAAACAAAATTGCATAATATTACCCGACATTCAATTTTACACATATATTTTTTGAATATGATAGTTTAAGAATATAAATAAAATAAATATTATTTCAAAATTTAATATTAAATAAAATTACATATATAATATTTTTAACAAATATTTAGTAGTAAAAATAAATATTAAAAATAAAGAAAATAAAAATTATTATGTAATATTATTTTTTAGTGGAGAATATAGTGCAAACTGTTGGAGAGAGTATGTAAATTTTACACTAAAGTGGTGCAGAATTTACACTAGAGCAATGCAAACTGTTGGAGATAACCAGACGCTGTTAATACACATGTTCCAGAACAAAATTATGAGATCATTTCACACACCCACACGGATCCCATAACATTTTGAGTTTATATGCATACAATCCAACCAACCCAAAATATCGAGTTGATTGGGTTGATTATATCTAAATATGATATAGTTCTAACTTTAAATTGAAATTAATAATTAATAACTAAAATATTGAGTTGATTGGGTTGATTATATCTAAATATGATATAGTTCTAACTTTAAATTGAAATTAATAATTAATAATTTAATTTAACTGCTAACTCAATTTTGAACGAGACCCAAAAATTAACTGATTAGATTTTTATTTTCAAAAGCATTAATTTATGAGACCGACACTTTTAGATCGATTTTTTAACTTTTTAATAGTCAAGATCAACAAGTTGTTGGAAGCTGATGATTCTGATTCGAACATATGGTTCCAATGATAATCGAAATTGAAAAGATTATAAAAAATTGACACCCAAAAGTCGAAAACAAAACCGACCGATCTACCTCAATTGAATTTTTCTCTACTTCATTATCGAGAAACTATAGCATTAGTGTATGACACTGCCCCGTAACCTCCAACTCCTTGCAACTGTGACTGTAATTCCTGAAATCCTCGACAAAACGTGCATCTAACCGTATTGATCTATTGAATCGGACCAAATTTAATAGCTATAGCTAAAATTAACAATTATGTCCTTGATTTATCTTTGTACAAACAATTTGTTAGCCCACTTTTAAGTAATCGTTTGAAGAAATATGTAAGTACTTGAAGTTTAATATACGATAATACAGATACACACACACACACACTCATAATGTGGATTGCGCCAGATACAATGCATGGGCCAAGTTGTTATTATAATTATAATATATTTTATTAAAAGTCAAACGAGGGAGTTAAGAAGACATGCCCCGAGATCCATTCCACAATCCGGGTTGATGTATATAGACCCGAGTTTTGGTCAACGCAACAACCAACGTGCATGTTTGGTCAACTCATGAAATAAGACAATAATGCTTTGTGTAAACTTATCAAATAAAGTGATTCATGTTGAAGGTATTTACAAATTAAATTATTTTCATTTTAAATCCATATAAATGGAGATAATATTATATTTAGATTTTGGTTTTGAGTTAATATTTTTTAATAATATTTCATTGCGACTGATTCATTACGGAACTAGTAAAATATGGAATGTGCATTAACCAGCCAGACATAAAAAAGAGGTGTCGATCGTTATTCTATTGTTAGTTTAACTCTCGTGAGAAATTCAATTAATAACAACCAAAAGTCAATACATTTATCTCTCAACCATTATCGATAAGTCCATGCCCTGAAGGGGCAAGTGGTGAGTTCATACGCAGATCAAGTGGCGAGTAGCTTGAGATTCACAATACCTGAATGGATTAAGAGAATTATTTATTCTCCTTTTAAATTTGAGATGTATATGTTTCTTCTTTAAGTATTTTATGTGAACGTGTCTATTTGAATAATATAAATTCTTTATTACTTTTTGAAGGCTTTCTCTATAATTATATAACAAGATAAGATTATGTATCGTGTGTAACATTGTGTTTGTAGCGCACATGCCTCTTTAGTATGATATCTTGAATTTTACACTTGTGTAATAGATATTTCTAACAAGAAATATATAACTTTTAACAAAAAGTATGTGTTTAATTTGAAACTATAACTATAAAATAAGGGTCGTCTTTCAAAATTTCCTTACAAAATGTGTTTAGACTTTTATTTTAAATTGAAAAAAGTATTACTTTCCGATCATTTATCAACCCTAGTTCAATGTGAAGTATTTTCAATTTCAAAAGGCTTGTTCGGAAAATTCAAGCTATTTATTTACTTAATTGTAAATTGTAAGTAAAGTAAACGATGCAGCAATCGTTAAAAGAAAGAAACAAAGTTGCAAAAAAAAAATGAAGCATTTGAAAATATAATTTTATTGTAATATATTAAATGTTTGGATCTTTTATAAATGAAAAGTGAGGGTTAGGAAGTGTTTAGACCCTTTTATATATTTCTTTTAGTATACATAGTATTTTATAGAATAAACAAAATAATAAATTATTCATGTATTTTTATCTCAACAAGGATCGGGTTCATGTCTGACTAAAAGTTCTAACGGACAATATATCGTAGTTGAATGATTAATATAAATTCACAAAAAAACGTGCAAGTCCTCCTTAAAAACGCTTCCAATAGATTGATCATGCAACTAATTATGCGCTCATGGAACATAATATTTTTTAATAAAAAATGATAATACTTTTTAAATAACCTAAAAAATAATTCTTTTTTCTATAATACTATACATTTGATCTTTGGTCTAATATTGCTTATTGTATAATTTTGTGTAATAAAAGATGTATCGTATTGATTAAAATTATATATTTTATTTTGCTAGAGCTCAATACTAAAATCACAATTGCAGGCGAGTTGAGTCGAAAGGATTCATTTTTATTCACATTAAATATCAAATTTAATGAGCCTAGCTCAGTTAAAATGATCCATGAGTTCAAATACCTTATGTTTTTCATTTATTTTTATCGGACCTCGGCCGAGACGAGTAAAATATATTCAAATATATTTTATACTATTTTCAAATATACTTCAAGCATTTCTTTAAATGATTCCAAAATAAGTATAAAATATTGGAAGCATTATTAATATTTAATAAAAGAATTATGTTGTCAGTACCGTAAATAATATATTCATAACATTATTAATACTCCAATATATATATATATATATATAAAGAAATAAAATGGTAAAATAATAATTAAAATATTAAGTTGGGAATTAAGGTGGGGGATCAAAGAGAGAGAGTGGCGCCGCAAAATAAAGATAGTGTCCCCAGCCACCATCCGCAGCCGCAGCTGTACACGTGCCACCCACGTGTTCGTGGCATTTCTTACGCCATTAATGCTGTACTCCGCCGTAGCTTCCGCCGAAATCAAACTTCCCTTCCCTTCCTCTCCCACCTAACCCCACCCCTGACAACTTAATAATGAGATTTGAATAAGTATGGAGATTTATGTTTGACTTTTTAATTTCTAAGTTTTTTAATATAAGATATAGTAAATATGTCATAAGTTTAATTCTTTAATAAAATTAGGCTGCTCAACTCCCAAATTACAATACTATGATTTCATAAATTACTTTGGAATCCTTTCTTCAAAATTGTATAAATCTATTAGTTTAAATCTGCAAAAAATAGTAATATTTGATTCAATCTCTCGTAAAACAGTTGAATTTATTTAGGTTGATCGATTGAAAATATCTAAAATAATATGAATATGTTCTAACGAACGTGTCTGTGAGTTTGCCTGCCCCGCATAAGAATAACATGATATTTTTGGCCAAAAATAAATATTTTTTGAAAAATATAATATTTTGAGATTGTTAAAATATTACGACTTCTTCATAATTAAAAAAAAAAATTTATTTAACTAAGTACATAAAAGTTTTTTTAATACTATAATAATTTTTTGACAATCTAAAACAAGATTATTTCTTATTCAAAGAAAATTACTTTGAATTCAAAAAAGTATCACGACCAAAATAGAAGCACACACTCCAAGCATCCGATCCATGTTTTTTTAACTTTTGTAAATTTGGATCGAATTCACAAGAATCCACATGTTTTTATCATTTTTATAATAAAATCCAACCCGTTGCATATTAGGGTTCACACATATGGTGCATGTATGTTTTTGTGGTTATTTGATATTTTTTGAGCTTATAAGATGTTGAATTATATTTATAAAATAAGTTGTTAATGTTCGAATCAAATAAGATGATGAAGCTTATAAATTGTTACTAATGACAATCTTGTAATTAAAATGATAAAATTTGAATAAGTTAATCAAAGTACGACCGATCTTATTTAAAATGTAAAGTGGGAAAATTGGGCATTCCTAAAGAATTATTCGCTACTAATATTTTATTTTTAAATAAAAAATTATATATATATATATTTAAAAATTTATTGCAAAATAGTTAAAAAATACTTATAAGCTCGTTCAAACGCCCTCTAAAATAGATCTTACGCCCTCTAAAATAAATCTTACGCAAACAAGAATAAATGCCAAAGTGTGTTTTCATGTCTATCAAAAAAATTTCAAAATAAACTATCAATTTGTTCTTAATCTTATCCCTAATTATAATATCATTTTGTAAAATTAAAAAAAGTTATAAATACTTAAAATAATTATAACCAGCCCAAACACATAAAGACATTAAACCCAACATTAAGTCACTCAACTAATTAAGGGTTACATAAACTAATGCAATGATGACCAACCTTACTTCGATCATGACATAAACTTGTCTTAATTTATAATTTTCAATTTACACAATTACAAAGTAGCAGCTTAAAATTGACCGCTCACTAGACGTCTAGATGCTTCTTCCAGAGTCACTATCTCACAAAATTAATTAAAGATAATTTTCTGACGATGTTAATTGGATGTACCGTGTAACTCAATCCAATGTTCTTTGGACCATTCGTACTTGTGATTTGTGACGTAGTAAACGGGTCTGGGTGCCTCTTCTACCCCACCCCATCCTGTGTCTAACCAGTTTTGTATTATTTTTATTTTCATAGATACATAATATACAATACAATATCATGTTGTTATTAAAAATTCTAATTGATATCAATATTTTTTAAAGGTGAATATAAATTTATAAACACGTTTTCAATATTATTTATTTAATTTTTATTTAAAATTTACTAATATTATTATGCATTATTATTATAATAATAATAATTCAAATCAGAACAGATCTTCCCGTTTAAGAATGAGGCAGTCTTGGTTCTTCAGGTACGAGCCTCGATCTGCCCCGTTGTTATTCCTATACAAAGTAATATTTATTTATTTAAAAAAATATTACTATTGATTTGTTAACCTACAAAAAATAATAATATTTTTTAAATAAATAAATAATATTACAAATTAAATGCATGATGCATTCGATGCACACGAGACTTACTCGATTCATTTGTAGGAATTATTTATGTATATTATAGTATTTAGATGTCATTACTATAGTACTACAGATATGATATGATATATATTTGACTTGATTAAAATAAAAGCATTTTGTGGTTGTAATCTTTCCTTTTGTAAACTCAATTGTAGACATCATAGTTGTGCAAATGCCTGCACAGGATAATGTATTATATTCTTAATCATGCTGCTAACCCACTTGTCAAATTAAAATTAAAATTAAAATTAAAATTATATATATATATATATATATAGATAGATAGATATATAATTAATTAAAGGAGTGATGAGGCCATCATTGTGAAGTTAATCAAGTTATGATTGCTGGAATTTATTATGTGATATTGACTAATTAAATAAATATGGTTGCATGATGCAACTCTGAATGTATATCTAAATGTTAAAAACAAAATTAAAAAAGAAAAGAAATTGTGAGAAACACAACGACTTATTGGTAGGGATTTCAAATAGGTTAAGTATGAAAGTTTACGGATTGAATCGGCACATATTTATTTCAAATTTTGTATAAACTTGTAAAGAGTTAATTCTAATCAACTATATTCGATTCATATAGTTTTGTTAAATCATGTCACAAAAAAATTCCACCCCGCAAAATGGTGGTGGGACTGAGTATGAGACCTGTAACTTGTTGAATTGCATCGAAAATTAAATTACAAGTACTTCGAATCAATATAAATATATATATATATATTTGATTATTTGACTTTTTAAAAATAATCTATATAAAAAAATATTGGTACAATTTCAAATATTTAGTAGATATTTGTGTCGATTCGTAATAAAAACACAAAATTTAATGCATTACACATTCCGAAAGGCCTCATTGAAAAAAAGTCGAACATTTTTGTTCAAGTGAAATAATATGCAAAATATTAATAAATCATGATTTAAAAATATGTATAATACTTATCGTCAATTTGAAAATCATGTTAAAATTAATTATCTATAAACTCGATCATATGACAATAAAAAGTAAGATTTATTCAGTTGTCGTATCACCAATTTTATGCCATGTTCTTTATCTAAATAAACACACACACAAATATATATATATATATATATAACCATTTTGTTAGATGTTATATTTTAAAAACATAATTCATATTTTTTATTAAAAATTATTTTAAAAAATTCAAATTTTTTTTTTTAATAAATTTTAAAGTAATGTGGGAATATTTTTAAAGGGGCAACATGTCTAATCCATGGAATTAAGTATTTGCAGTGTCAAGTTCTTAAAAAACTCAACTAATTGTCAACTGTAGCATCTTTTGACCTAAATAATAATGTAGATTAATACAGTGCACCATTATGTACCGTATTTTAGTCTCCTATTTAATTTGACTAATATATGTATTTTATTTATTAAAAAAAACCTATCTGCCAAGAAAAAAAAATTCAACTTATGTTATATTATCTTATTTAATCAATTTGTTAAAACACAAATACTTCTTTCATTTCTATCCGAATTTTTACATATAATATATTAAATTATTCCTCTATTCTCGATATTTAATTTTGCACCCATATTTCATATATGAAAATGAGATATTAGATGCGAAATGTATTATTGATGTTAGTTTTTAATATTTATTATGTATTGGATTTATAGTATAAATAAAGATTAATTAATATTTTATAAAATTAATTAATTTCTTATACAATTAGTCAATTTATTATATGAACAAGACTTTTATTTTGAGATGGATAGAATATATATTTTTCATAACTATACTTTTTATATGTCTTCACTAATAAATTAATAAAATATTTATTAACTCAAAATGTAAATATATTTTATTTATTTTTAAATATAATATAATCGAGCATTGTTCAGAGCAATATTAGTATTTATAATGTATTATTGAGATATTTTATGAAACTAAATATATAAATGATAATACAGCACTAAGTTGATAAATAAAAATAAGTAAATAAATAGGAAATATCTTGTCCGTACTAGAGTTAAGCGGAGTGACGGTAATTAGGGGTGTCAATTGTCAAATAGGTTGGATTAGCGGGTTCATGGGTTGAGTTGAAACATAGTTATTACAGATTTGGTATGAATTTGAATCCGACTTGTTTAAATAATCGTGTTAAGAATTATAATCCAAACACGACCTATTTATTTTGTGTATTGACCCGACAAATCTGATTGACCTAAATAATGAAAAAATGTTATAAAAATCTATGAAAACTTATAAAAAATTGAAATATGATATTTGTAGATGTATAATTCAATAATTTTATAAAATAATAATTGAAATTAATAATATATAATAGCATGTGATAAAATTATTCCTCTATATATGTGATTTTTTATAATATTATTGTTCATATTCTATGGAATTATAATAAAAAATATATATATTTTAAAAAAAAAATAATTATATGGGTCAGCGGGTTGATCCGACTTGCCCCGTTTTATATTCAGACCATTCAGGCCTAACCCGAACCTGTTAAGAATCAACCATAACCTGCTATATTTGTGTTCGGTTCGTGTTGAATTGTTAGGTCGTGTAGCAAACTGCCATCCTAGGTAATTCTAATATAAATTAAAAATTAATTTAATTAATTTTTTAGGGTTAGAAAAAAAAGAGTATATTAGAAATTTATTTTCGGTGTTTCTTTCTTTGTCCGTGATTGAAAGGTGAAATTGATAGGACAAAGGGGCCCAGGGGAAACGCGGAATGGCAACTGGTGACCGACGCTCAACGGTCAACAAAAGGGCAAGGAATCATTGTGGACCGGCTAAGAGACCGGCAGCTGTCAGCTACAAATTGTTGTGGTGCAAGTGGATTGGCCAGGAGACAAACTAATGTGGAAATGCTTACACAAAACGAGACCGAGCAAAAACTGACAACAAAAATAAACGTGTAATAAAACGCGAATTACGATATTAATTTTCAATTTAATTAATAAAGAAAAATATATTTATTTTATAGATTTATAAATATTAAAAAGTATTTTATTTTGCTATATAAGAGAGAAATTTGTAAATTTACTTAGAAAGCATATACATGAAATAAATTAATTAAAACCAATTAAAAAATTATAATTTTTTTACAAATTAAAGTTGAATGTAATACAAACCACCAATTTCATTTTTGTCCCTTAATTTATGGTTTTATGAATTTGAAAAAAATTAATTAATTATGCTTTTTTAATTGTCACGAAAACCATGTACACATATATATACATATATCATGCGAATCACTTTCTGAGACCGACGATCTGGACTATCGAGTTTCCTGATTGCGAGTGATTTACGTGGCGAAATTCCAATATTAAGCCTCTGTTTTGGTCGTTTTTGCAAGAAAATACGTTCGGATCCAACCCAACGCTATTTTAATAATTATAATCTTCCTAAAATATCAACTTATAACCAACTTTCATTTTAAGCAATAATTTTTTTTTTTCAAATTGAAAAATAATATTTTTTTCTTAGACGAAAAGAGTAGAAATGAAAATAAATTGTATAAATCGATGAAATCTTAAATATATTTGGATGTGATACACTTGGTGAGAACTAAAAATTCAATAACAAATATGTATCTTGAAATTTAATTGGTAATTTTAAAAATTATATATTTAGTTAATTGTAATATTAAAAAAATTCTCTTTAGGTTACACCACACTTTAGTGTATTGAATGTATATTACAATAATATTATATATTTATATGCAATAATCCTCAAAAAAATAAATAATAAATATGTATTTTAATAATAATTTAAGAAATAGAATATTTTGACATATTATCTAAGTACAGGTTCCCCGTGTGAACGCACCAGAAAAAGAAAAAAGGAAAATGGAGAATTACGAGTTACGAGGTGGGAAAGAGAGGGCAATCCAATGGGCGGAGCCCCTATATAACGGGGCAGGTGAGCTGCTCTTCACCACAAAAACAGAAAAAAAAGTGAGTGAGGGTAAGAGAGAGAAACTTCTTCTTCTTCTCACTAGCACACACTTCACAATTCTAGAGAGAGAGTGAGAGTCTTGTAGAGTTGTTCTTTTTCTGAAATTATAGTCCCCCTTCTGATCTATCCCGCTTCTGAGATCCCTTTCTGTAAATCATCTGATTTTCTATGACTTGGGTTTGTTGTTTTTGTTTATAATCATCATAATCTTCGAAGTTATTGACAGAAAAACAAACTTGAACCAGGGTTTCGAAAAAGCCAGGTGTTTTCAGAACGAGATCCCCTTTTATTTTCCCCCAATTTTTACTCATAAATTTCTTGCATTTTATGTTGAATTTCTGCATGTTTCTTCAAATTTGAGGGCGTTATTTGTAGTTCCCTCAGAAGGCTGGTTTTTGCTCGGCCTAAAGGATTTGCAGGGTTGTCTATTTGTAAACCCTAATCCTAGAACTAATTTTTTGTTTTTATGTGCATATTGTTCTTCATTTTCTGCTGCTAATCATCCCTGCTTCTTGAATTTTACAAAGAAACAGGAGCTTTTCGTATTTTTATTTTTCTAATTTTCCTGTAATTTCGAATTATATTTTATTTTAATTTTCCTAGAAATGGCAGCTACCATGGATTTCTGGAGTAGTACAGATGTAGATCCATTTAGAGGTGGTGAATTAATGGAAGCACTTGAACCTTTTATGAAGAGTTCTTCCCCACCACTTTCTACTTCTTCCAATCTTCCTTCTGATCTCTCTGTCTCACCTTTCACCACTTCTCCTTCTTCTCTTTCTTCATCCAATGACCATTATTTTGCTATCTCCACACCTTCTTCCTCCTCCAGTTTCTACCCCTACAATCCCTACTTTTCTTCTTCTTCTTCCTCTTCTTCCTCTCAGTTTGATCCCAATTTGTGCCAGACCCAAGTCCAAGCCCATGAATATTCATATGGACTGGACCAGAACATGGGCTGCTCAATTGGGCTCAACTCTCTTCCTCCTGTTCAGGTTCCGGATGTTCAGGTCCAAATGGTCTCCAGCCCATTCCAGGCCCAATACCCACCTCCCCAAAGCTCTCATTTCCTTGGGCCGAGGCCCGTCTGCATGAAGCAATCGGGCTCGCCTCCTAAGCCCACCAAGCTGTACCGAGGAGTGAGGCAGCGCCACTGGGGCAAATGGGTGGCGGAGATCCGCCTGCCCAAGAATCGCACCCGTCTCTGGCTGGGCACCTTCGACACGGCGGAGGAGGCGGCGCTTGCTTACGACAAGGCGGCGTACAAGCTGAGGGGCGACTACGCCCGGCTCAACTTCCCACACCTCCGCCACAATGGGTCCCACATCGGCGGCGAGTTCGGGGAGTACAAGCCTCTCCATGCCAGCGTGGACGCCAAGCTTCAGGCCATTTGCCAGACTCTGGCAGAGGGGAAAAGCATCGACGCCAAGAAATGCAAGAACTCAAGGTCCAAAAAGACGGCGGCGGCGGCGGCGGCGGTGGTGGATGATAAGAACGTGAAAGCCGCCGAGCCAGAAAGTGATGGGTCGGGCGGGCTGTCGCCCGAATCAGGGCTCGCGTTCCCGGAGTTTGGGGAGGAGGAGCAGTTCGGGTTTGATATCGGGTCGTTGCAGAAATATCCGTCGTATGAGATTGATTGGTCTGCTTTGTAATTTTGTCAAAGTTGAAGCCTTTTTCTTGCAAAATTAGGAAGTAGTTTTCTTGGTCTAGTGTCGATATGTAAGGGATTTTGTGTCGTCTGCAATGAAATTTTTGGCATTTGCAGGACACAAAGTCTTTAGGAATTTTATTATTATTTTTATTTGTATTTGTAGGTTAATTAGTGGGTAATTAAATGTTAATTATTGGGATTAGATCTCTAAAACTGGTTTAGCTGGTTTTTGCGTGGCTAAATCAGATGGATTTGATCCGTGTAATTTTCTTTTAGTTCTTGTAATGGTATCTAGCATTGTTGATGTAGTGTAATTTATAAATTCACTATTTTATTTAATTTAAATATTCTATTATTATGTTACAATTTAAATGGGCCGTTGGCATGTATGATGATTGAAATATTATGTTAATTGGATTCTTTAATTTCAAGAATTTTTTTTTGCTTCAAATTTCAGTAAAATTGCCAAAATATTTAATTTGCAGTTACCCAAGATTTGTAGCCGAGGGTTGAGTTTCCATTAGCTTATTATCTCAAATTCACTATTTCTTGGTAAGAGTTCCTACTCTTAATCTTTGGATTTGCAGAAAAGCTTCGAATCTTCAAACAGTGATTCGCAAACACCACCTATTTGTTTTCGCACTGTCAACCTTGGGTTGCTTTTAATTTTTCTTAATATATATACATAGTAAATGAAATATGAAATCTATTTTAAGTTTTGTTCTGTAGTCAAATTTAACACAAAGTAGTAGTTTTATGTGATTGGCTTTGTACGAAATCAACATTGAATTCATACAAATTTCCATAGCAGTAATGATGTAGAACTTATCTTGAGAGAGAGAGAGAGAGAGAGTAATGACGTATTTATCTTCTGATCCTGTGGAAAGAGTGTGGGAGTATAATGATGTACACTGGTTTGGATGATCTGGAGTACTGCAATATGCTATTTTTGAAATAACACTATTTTAGAAATACGAGACAAAAAATAATGATGGTCCACAACAGAACCATTTTTGATATAGAACTTGGGTTCTTTATTAAGGGAAACTGCTGTTCCATCCACCTTAAAATTCTCTTTAATATTTTCCCATATCAACTTCTTGTTTCAATTTAAAAACTGCACCATTAGATGGTGTTGAGAGAGAAAAATAATGGAATTTAAGATTTGATGGGCGTTGTTATTGGGTGACAGGTTGAATCTAGTGGAACTGTAGGCTTAGGCTTTCCCTTTAGAATAACTTGCAATAAAAACAAGGCCGAAATTCTAAATAGACGGCGGCCCACTAACAACACAAAAATGATCTTTTTTATGCCGACGGACCACTTTACTACAGCATGCGCAGAGATACCCTTAATCATTCCGTATCAACTTCAACCAATTTTGAAGCCACACTTTGTCTCTTTTCTTTTTATTCTTATTCTCATGTTTTTGTCTCACACTTTGTTACTTTTACACTTTAAATGTTAGGAGTATAATCAACTGTTTGATGCACGAAAAACATCGTACGCTCACTAAAAGAGTTTATATCTGACCTACTCTAGTAAAGAGAAAAGATGCATTTCACAATTCCATATGTACTTTTAAAATAGATTGAATTTGGAAAAGTAGAATCATATTGCATTTTAACCACAATAAAAGGAAACAAAATGAACTAATGACAAATTCAGGTTCATCAAACAAAAACCACTATAATTTCTACTATATATCAACCTTATGTTTCATTCACATGAACGTGCGGTGCAAGAAGCATACCATCGTTAAACACGTAGTTAATAAAATCAAATGCAAAATTAAAGAAGGAAGATTTACACACACAAGCACGTTGTGCCAAGTTGAAGAAGAACTCTTCCCCTTTAATATGCACAAAGAAGAGATTTTAATAATTCAAGTGTCCCAATTACTTACCATGCACTAAAATAAAATAGGATCATACGACCAAACTGCTACTAAACAATATTTGAATGAGATTAAATATCACGAATGGTCAAAATCTAAATATACAATCTCACAAAATCTTTGATGAAACACGAGGGCAACGACAACCCTTGCTGCTAGTAAAGCACTGATGCTAGTTTTGCATGTACAGAGGTTAATCTTGTAAACCTCCGAACAAGGGTAGCCCGATTCATAACAGTCATCAGTGCTGTTAGTGTGAGTTAGTCTGACTACACGGGGCATGAAAACTGACAAGTACTGTGTGGTCCTTTATGTTTTGAAGGGCTGGATTTTCTATAGCGACCCGATTCCAGTTACATATATCACCAACAACGGATGCTGCAAGAGCTTCATAATTAGCTGAACTTACCCAATTCCATTTTCTTCTTAATTGCCTTTTGACCATGGTATACGAATGAGTCTACTATCCCTGAGACCGTGAATACGCCTGGACATTTGGTCAACAGACATAAACACATAATCTTTGAAGAATATATATATATATATATAAATAGATAGATAGATAGATAGATATATACATACATACATAGAGAGAGAGAGAGAGAGAGAGAGAGAGAGAGACCTCCAACAATAGCGCAAACATTGGTCAAGAAGTGCAAGAATGAAACATGCGTTTCTGTAAAAGTCACCTGCCACAAAGAAATGAAATGTAAAGTTTAAGAGAAGTTGGTGTGAGAGAGTTAGAGAGATAACACCCCATAATCTAGAAATGGGCATGACTGATGGCATTGTTAAATGGAACTCATACTGACACTTGTAGAAAAGCAAACCAACCTTAATTGGCGAAAGGTCATAAAAGAAAAATACTCCCGGAAGCGCTTGAAGTCTACCTAATTCAGCTCCTTTAACATGTTCAGTTACAGAGAACTGTACAAAGACAGAAGTTCATGAGTCTTATGTCCGGTCAAAGAAAAATACAACAAATGCACAAAGTCAAAATAATGGAACTTTATAAATAGAACCTGATTTGACTGGATGGCATAACCGTTGACATCTGTGAATTCAGTTGGTACCACCTGCAGCATAGAGCAATAATGAAATGCCCATGATACTTGAAATGAGAAAAAACAAGATGTGTTATAGCTCAGTGATACCAAGGTAATTAAGTCCCAACAATCCATTAATAGAATTTTGTACAGTTCTGATTAGCCATATATCAATAGTTTTTTTCTTTTACTTTTAATTTGGATTCGGATATGAAGCCATATATCACTAGATTCACTACTAATAAACTAAAGGGTATATGTTTAACCGCGTTATGGCAAAATTTCAGCAAAGAACATGGTTTCTTGCTGACATGAGGTCAGCAAACCTTCCTTGAAACTACTTTGGTAAGCATGTCAAGGCAAAATATTATGTTCTAAATACATATGCTATGGACAAAATACTCTTGGCAGACAATTCTACATAAGATTACTGATCTGACACCTATAACTCCAAATAATCAAATCAATTTTATCAGCCAATCAAAGTTTGGATACCTATAACTCCCAAAGGCATGTATCCGCATATACATGAGCTTAAGTTGAACCTGAAATTGATTAAATAAACAATTCTAGTTCCTGGTTTTCCTGAACCACACTACTTGAGGGGGGAGTAACAGAAAAAGATGGTTGGATGTACTCCTTAAAGTGCACAGCGAACAAATCCATATAACATTTTTATTCCTAGCTAATACTTACATAATCAAGCTAGATGTCGAAATCAAATATTTATAAGAAACACACACACACACACATGGACTTGCAATTTGCACTTGAGGCCGTAATGAATTAGGTACATAACCAAGATTCGAACTCATATGTTCAGCCAGTTCAACAAATTAAGAAGAGCGATAAATTCAAACTTCAACTTTCAAGTCTTCAGTTTCCCTTTGCATCGATCATTTGTGACATGCATTTCTCATGCTTATCTGCCATTCAAAAGCACACATACTCTTTCTATTGCTCTCGTCGAAGCCAACGAATTAATCTAAACACTTAATATCATTTGGACTTGTATTGAATTAAACAATAGACAAATACTGACATATAGGAAGAGGAGAATTGTGAAGAATAAGTATATTAACAATGAATCTGGCAAACTCAGCACACAACACATATCTGCCCAACATCAAGAAATTCCAAGTAAAAGTAATAGCTAGAGTATCAAAGCAAAAAATAAAAAAGGGATGGCGAAATTACATAATTCACTAACCTTTAGGAAATATTGATACATTGCATTTGGTGTGTGTTGTGTCCATTGTGCACTGCAGGGAGAAACAATTGCAGATATGTTTCACATGTGTTTGTGGAAAATTGAGAGAGGACTTCAAAAGCACATCAGTTAAATGATGGTAGGGAATGTATAAGAGTCTATAGACAAAATACCCGTCAAGAGGATTCACAACACCAGGGAAGTAGTCTCCGTAAGTTAATCTGTTGATCTTGTGAGTCAGCTGTGGCACAAATCCTATATTTTATTAACTTCAGTCCTATATTAACTATGTCGTGAAATGAATGAAATATCTAATTTAACCAATAACAGAAATGGCACCAGGTATAAAGCAGAGGGATCTCTTACATTAAAACTGTCCTTCTGAAAGGCTAGCAGATCATGAACATGCACATTTGACTGCTGGAAACTCTTCCCAGGTGCAAAATGAAAATTACCAGCTACCTTATTGACATCCAAGAATCCGTAAATGTTACAGCCTTCTCCCTCTTCATCCTTGATTCTTTGTAGAAAACCTTCTCTTTTGCACTGATTTTGTCATGGAAAAATGAGAAACATACAAGAACATAGTAAGATCAATGGCATGAATTATCAAAACAAGTGTGTGTGTGTGTGTTTACCACCAAATCATTTAGGTCGCATTTGGATAAAGGGATTTTATATGTATGGATTTGGAATGAATGGATTTGAAATCCACCCAAATCCTTCACATAATAGGCTAGATAGCTCTAAATGAAAGTGATAAATTTCAAATCCATGGCAATCCAAACCACCATCAATGAATTTGCTACTATGCATTTCAAATCCATCCTCAAATCTTTCAATTCCAATGCATCCTTATGTTATTTAACAACTAATTATTCACGTAGTTATGCTGATCCTGGTACTGAGCCATTATCTTTTGGCAATAGATATTTTGGTCGGTAAATTGACAAAAAATCAAAAGAAGATTGAAAGATGGGATGCTTCTTATTGAAATCCTCACTAAAAATCACAATAGTTATAAGAAGTCAGACAACATCCCCAAATATACATACCATATCACAGAATAACTTACATGTCACTTAGAAAAGAAGAGCAAAATCCATATAAATCACAAAATGATTGTACTAGGTCTTCACAAAAAGGGTTGCTACAATCAAAACCAAGCTTCTACATGTTTGTCAAAGATAGAGGTCAGTCATAAGTATAGTAAGGAGCCTTAAAATGATATAGCCTCTTGAATGCAAACAACTAACATAAATTGGACACATGCTTTCTTGCACTTCATTGACCTTGATTTTGGTACTTTAAATTTTTTAGCAGTACCCCATCTTCCGTAAATTTTGAACATATTATGACTTTCCAACAACATGATTTGACTTACCTAAAAAAGTTACTCAAATTCCCATCAGCGAAATAAAGCCCACCATTTTTTGTTTGGGAAGTTCCTATGAGTCTATGACATGAAACCAACACAGATAGTTATCTTACCTTTTATACATTTTTTTTTTGGGTGGGGGAGGGGGAGGGTTGAGTTCTCTTTATGTTCCACTCCTGGGCTCACAGACTTGAAGAATGTAAACCAGACATTTTGTTGAGTTTTTATCAGAAAATTGACAAAATGTCAGCTTCTCAAAAGTATTAGTTAATTCAATTGCTAAAGTCTACAACATTATGATTTTTTTTACCTGTAGCATGTTTACATGGTGTTAATGTGACTGAGATTAACTTTCTCCTATTATCCAGATTTGAGATTTATATTTCAAGATATGAAAGATCTAAAGGACTGAAAGATATATAACTGGTTGCAAGGGACCAGCAAAAGAACGATGACGCAAAAGACCAAGATATCTCAACATTTAAAAGTGATGGGTTGCAGCCACCCATTAATATGTTAAAAGATTTGTTACTAATCCATGGGCATTGTGACACATAACAGCCTTTAACAATCCTCACTCTCTTAACCACAACACTAGAATTTAAACCGTATGACTTTAAAATGTTAGATCGGATCTGTAGCATGTTGAACTTCCAAACCGTTGACAGTACCTACGATTGCTAAAGTTTCCATGAAATAGACTCTTAGACTTAGTCAAATCTCATGTGAAGCATCCAAACTCAATTAAAGTTCAATTCCACAACAAGAAGAATATGTTAAGCATAGACTGAGAGATTTCCAGCGGGCTGAACTACTTTTACAAGACGAAAAGCCAGTAAGCAAGAGACAAAGACCTGATCTATCGAATCTGGATTTGATAATGCCCAGCCTTTCTTTCTATATGCTTCACGAACTTCTTCACAGTTGTTACAACAATCATCATCTGACTGCAGAATAGATCAAATATATGATGAAAAAGGCAACAGAAAGACCGTAATGATAATTAGAACTTTTAATAGCAAAACTCGTGGACAGAGAAACAACATAGAACTATAGAATAGACCTCACAACAATGACTACAATACAAATATTCCTTGATCTCCAAAAAAACAATGCAACAGAACAGAGCACTGAAATTAATATAACAGCGAACAAATAAAATGTCAAAGAGGAGGGATTACCATTTCTGCACCATAACATGAACCACAATAGGTCTCGTTGTGATCAAGTCTTCCACCGTGCCTTTGTAAAGGTCGTTCAATCTATGCCAGTTAAAAAGAAAACCATGTCATAAACTAAAGACAGCAGGAGCCAAATTTTACCTCTTCCTACAATAGTTGCCACAGAGAAAAGATGCTTATGCATACTGTCAAAGATCACCATTTCAGATGTTCTGATGTCAGAGCACATAAATTAATAGATATGACATGCCAAATAAAGAAACTGTCTAATGCCTAAAGGAAATTTGGATTCTCATTGATCCCTACTTCATGAGTTCAGCGACTGACTAACCTTGGGAGCACCAATAGTATCAGGCCTTGTTTCTATAACATTACCATGTGCATCAATCCTCTTCTTGATAATATCATGTCTCTGCAAGGGTAGATTAAATATCACTTCAAGAGCTACATGAACAGAAACAAAAACAAACTAAGAGATGATCTGGAGGAATCCATCAGGCTCATATTTCTGAAATTCATTTTCTAATTGTCGTATATCTATATAGTATTCCAGTTGAAGATCCTCTATGAGTGTCACGCTGGGTACTCATGAGCAGCATGCCAAAGGATTGATCCCTATTTTCTTCCGTTATAGGCCTTTGGCCTAAGATAATATAAGAGAGAGAGAGAGAAGAACACATAGATTTACATAGACGGAAAATTCACGAAGTTCAAGGAAAGGAGATTGCCGCACACTTACATGTATGTGTTTGAGAATACTAAGATTGCACATCCAACTAATAGTGAACAAGGAAACTCCCTACGAATGAGATTACATAAATTAAATGTGACCAAATTGAGGAACTTACAACATCCAGGTGTTGCTCTCCACTGATATCCATGGCATCAAGACTGACTATAGAACATGGGAGTGCTGGAAAAGTCACATCAAACTGCAATTTTGAGTGTAAAGGGGAAAACATTAGTTTTCTAGTTATATATTTACAATACTAAATACCATGGCACACACACATAAATAGAAGGAAAGGAAAAGATAAAAGGATTAAAGCACACAGCCCATGTTTAAGACATTGCCGGACACCAAAACGAGATAAGCTATAAACTTTCAACAGACAGCAATTTCAAGTAAAGAAATACAGATGCAGCCAGGAATTCTTTTTTTAAAAAAAAATACTACATTAATTCGGAGCCTTTCTCCTCTTGATGTATCAACCACTAACTTTGTCACAGTTGCTGCATGAAGATATAATCCTGCAAATAAATAAAAAAAAAAAAAAAAAATTCATTAAGGCCCGGATTATTAAGAAAAGAGAATGAAATCATATATTACAGTGACCAAAAAACCTGGGGAGTCCATAAACCTTTAAAAGACATGCTTCAGACATGTACATATATTTATTTTTATTTAATTATGTATTGAACCAAACAATTTACTTCCCGATTGAAAAATAAAGTTGTAATAAACTTCTTCATGCAAGCATTGACGTGCCCAAAAACATGGGAATACATATTAACAGGTACATGATTTTCACAACACGGAGAACACTGTAACATTGCAGAAAAGATCTACAGAGTACTTGAGACATACGAATGGCAATATGTAGAGGTGAACCAACCCTAATATCTATGAGATAACTGGGCAATGGGCATACAAATATATACATCAGCTGATGACAGCAACATTGGTCAAAGAATTAGGGGTGCAACAACCCCTGCTAAATTGAAATTCCACAATCCAATTTTTTTTAAACACAATATGAACATTCACACTCTTTTTCTGAATTAATTCACCACATAGTAGACTGATCTATAATTTGAGTGGTTCAACACAAAAAACAGGGCTTCATACAAGGTAAAAATTCAGTGGAATTATATCAAGACCTGGGACCAACCCTATTAGTCACCTACACATCAGTTGTTTCTGCTAATGTTTCATTACACCAAAGAAGGTTTCCACTTCCTCGAGTTTCACGACAATGTCTAGCAAGATAATCAAGATAGCCTGCTTCCCCTGATTTAAGTGAATATCTTCGGTCACTTGTGACACAAGTTGCATATAAGGAGTAGCATGAAGTTGAAATTCACACGCCTCAGTTGTGCACTAGAAGAATGCCATATAAGGAAACACCAGGTCACAACTTACTGTCAGTTGATCTTAAGATAAACCCCACATGTTTCATAGTGTGGTAGGCTGGTAGCAGATGGGAAGTTCGTAATCTTACATAATCTCACACTTCACTTGCCAGACAAAAGTTTGACTAGAATCCAAAACCAACATGTAACAATAATACTCTAGAAGCCTAGGATGTGCAGTTTAAAAATAAATGTATTGCTTTTCTTCATTTTTAAGGAAAAGAGTCCCAAGCACACATCAGTATCGCCAATCTACAGAAAAACCTTCTCACAGTGCATCATGCAAGATAATGGAATTTAAGAGACATATTTATTACAATATGAGCCACTCAGTGCATCAAATTCACTATTCAAGGGGAAAGACAAGCAAGAGGCATGATAGGACGGACTAGATGACTTTTTTTTTTTAATAAGATTTAGATGAAGCAGAGGAATATATATGATTTAGAGAAGTAAAAATCCACAGATATAAAACCTTATCAAGAAAAGTTATGGATATTGCTTACGCAAAATGTCAGTAACAAGATGAATCCTAGGTTTGCACTTAATAGTAGACCAATTCAGCATTCCAGACTATAAACAAAGCCATATATAAGTTTGTGTGTGTGTGTGTTTAAAGCATGACTGAAGCACAAGAGCAATTCCAATGCCAGCTTTTCATAAGCTCTCTAACAACATTAACATGGAAAAAGCACAGCAATCACAAAGCAAGTCCCAACTCAAATTCCACTATATCGGATCAGGTGAAACATAACTTCCGAGAATAAAGTCTAAAAACGTACTAAATTTTCACATCACAAACAAATACATAAAACAAAAACCCAATCAGACATCAGACGGGCATAAAATCTATACAGAGTAGTTCAGCACACATAACCAAATTCAACAGAACTGAGTAAACAAGTGGACATTTAATGCATCTGCATACAGAAACATCTACGAATCTAGACGGACAGAGAGATATGGACTTAGATGTACGTACTGAGCTCGGAGATGAAGAGGAGCAGCATAACGATGGAGGAAACTAGTGTTATGATTCCTCCGGAGAGGGTTCTGCTGTAAAAATCCTCATTGATCTTAGGGTACGCATCCAGGCCCCGAAGTTTCCCAATTATACTCTCCATCATCTAATAATCAGCCAATTATCACTAAATAACAAAAATACAGAATTAAAACGATAAAACCACTGCTAAATGGAATGGATCAAACGCCGGATTTATCGGAAACCCCTTTCCGCAGTCTCCGACAAGGCGTTTAAATTTCACACTGAAATTTATCTTGCTCTTAATCTACATTACTGAATTTGGAAATTCACCAGAAAAAGTATTAAACAAAACGGATGAGATGAAATTGGGGAAGACGACAAAGAGCAGAAGACTCGCGGGAGCAGAGAAGAACGTCAGCGCTGTTTCTTACCGCATCTACGTTTTCTGCGTACGTATTCTCCAACTTTGGTAACTGTCATTTAACTTATTGGGCTTGAATTCGGCCCAGATAGTCTTAGCCCATTAGGCTAGTTCAAACCGGCCGCAAAGGTTAGCAGAGTTCTTTTCGAGTATGGGCCAGTCCAACTTAAGGCGTAAGACAAAAATTGGGCCTTTAATGTTCTAGATCCTATGGGCCAGCCCAACTGAACTCATCAGACAAAAGTTGGGCTTTAAGTTTTAGAAAGCATATGGGCCAGTCCAACTTAACTCGTTAAACAAAACATGGGTCTGGATTAGGGCAAGTCTCTTGACATGGTGGTCTATAGAGAATAATACTTTCTGTCATGTTTCAAAAAACAAGAACTATCCGAAAAAAGAATAATGTCTCCAAAGTTAATGTCTTAAATAAACTAATACAATTCTACATATTTTTCAAGTATTGGAGTTCACAATCATGAATATGACTGACATTATTACTTAAATAGGAGGTTTGTACAAAATCGAGAGGTTGTCATCCAAATTTTACGTGTTTTTGCACTTTGTTATATAAACTTGTATTTTTGTTGCACGTTGTCCTTTGAGCTAATAATTTGTTGCAAATTGACATTTCGAATATATCATAGGCATTGACAAATGTATGACGATCCATATATGAACGGTGGAGATTTGTTCAAAGTGACGATTTACTAAAAAAGAGACAAAGTAGAACAATATGCAATTTTCTCAAATCAAAATTCGAAGAAGATAATAACTTTTAGCATTGAAGTTCACATTCCATACTTTAATTTCCTCATATTCTAATTAATGAAATTATATAATTTTTTACTTAAAATGGTCACTCATCATATTTTATTAAATGCTAGAAGCTTTGAAATAAATAATCATGATTTTATTTTCTATATAAGTTCTTTTGCACTTGGACATATGCATCACCAATCAATAGAGGTAAAAGGGAAAAATAAAGAACTATAATTAATTAAGTTCTAAGATGACCAAGTTCTCTTGGGTTTTCCTTCTTGTTCTATTAGGTTCTTGTTGTCGATCTTTTTACATAATTTATTATTTTAGAAAAGAATATTTGTTTGCAATATAAAAATATGATTGCTTTCTCTAATAAGCATTTGAAAAAAAAATCGAACAAATTATCGTCCAATGTTTTCACTATATTAAAGAGAATGTCTCATATTGAAAATGGATCTTTCTTTATTGATATATTCTGACATCGGAAAAATATGTCGTGCAGTTGCATTAGCTCTTTCTGCGGTTGAAGTGAATGCTCAACAAAAATGTGAAGTAATACTCGACAAAAATAAATGTGAACTTTCAACTTGCACAGCACAGTGCCTAAAATCTTACAATGGAAATGGAGCCTGCATCTATGTTTCATTACCAAAACCTAACCCATATGTTTGTTATTGCTTTTATAATTGTAATAAACATTGATTAATGCATTAAGCTTAATCAATCCTCTTATGCAATAAAGACCCATATGCATTCTCAAGTGAATAGTAGTACCAATCCGATTTGAATTTTTTTTTATAAGATATAAAGTATATTCAAAACAAATAAATTATTTAAACTCCGTTTGATGCAAATATCAAACAAGTCTGACAAAAAGTTACAGTTCAGTAAAATTTAAAGTTGAACTCCAACTCAAGCTTGATAAGTAATATTTGTTAGGAAAAGAAAAGCCATATGCATTCTTAAATGCAATAGAAGTACCGATTTTATCTTTCGTAAATTTTACCAATTTGATTATTTTTAATTTTTTTATAAAATATAAAGTATGTCGAAAACAAAAAGTATTTGAAGTCCGTTTAACACAAATATTAAACAAGTGTGACAAAAAATTACATTTAATAAAATTTAAAGCCCAACTTAAACTCGAGTTCTATTAGTAAAATTCGTTAGGAAAAAAACTGTCAGAAAACAAAAATGAATTCTTGACCAACCACAAAGAAACAAAACATCCCAACACACTCAATCCAGATATCCCAACAACATTGTTACAGATTGTAAGCAAAAAAAAAAAAACAAATATTCCAAGATTCCAACATTTCAGGTCTCTGCTCCCTCCAACCATGTCACTTTTATTTCACATGGAAATCGAACTGTCCAACGTGAACTATACACAAACCACACATTACTAAACACCAACTCTAATTTTTAAATTTTTTAAAATAAAAAACTAAAATTCGACTCGAGCATCGAGGTGGGGACCAGCTTCTTTATTTGACACGTATTGTTAAATGAGCAGTAATATTCTCAATATAGCCGCCTCGAATACATTAGTTTAATGTGTGCTAATGGATCTTAAGTCCAAGTGTTTCACATTATTATCGCATGTTTATGCTTTTTAATGCAGAACCCTTTTCTTAGTAGGTGTGTGTGCTGTGTGTGTATTTATGTATATGTATATGTATATGTATAGGTTTGGAGACTTTACAAGTTGGGACATAAAATAATAGCAAGTAAAGAATCAAGAAACCCCACTTTAGGGTTGTGTTTATAGGAGATCTAAATGGGGATTATTTTGATGAGTGAAAGTTGGAAGGTAGTGTAGTTCTTATGGGGGGAAATGCTTCTTTCCACCAATAATTGATAATTATATGGGCTAAGGTTTATTTTATTTAAAACACCAATGATGGATTGAATCTAGTGGAAGCCCTTTCTTTTACACGCCTAAAAGAAGCCAAATCTTTATATATATATATATATATATATTGTTTGAGATGTATAGTAATATTTATGTAAGTTTCGTTGTTATTGAGGTAGCTTTGTGCCAAAAGTAATATAAACTACTTTACTCCCTCGATTACAGTTGCTTTAGAACTTCACCACCAATTATAGTTTGCTATCAGATTACGAAAAATCTTTGACAGTTGCCATTATATATATATATATATATATGTATATGTTCTTGTTTATTTTCTCAAAAGCCAAAAAAGAAAAAGAAAAAAATTCATGAAATATTATATTGTAGTACATATTGATGAGATGGCTAAATGTTTATGATGATATAATAATTAAAATTCAATATCTCCATGAAATGGTGCCTCTTTGAAATTTTTTCTCTTCAAGGTTTTTATTTTAAAAGAAAAAGAAAATTGAAAAAAAGCTTGTTGCTCTAAACTATTACCTTCTTTTTTGGTATTAAATCACTATATAATCTTTTATAAATCATTAATTATCTTCACCTATTAGGGTTACTCAACTAACTCCACAGCATTTTATATGAACAATATAAAATCTCAAGAAATAACAAATACTATTGTTGAAATATGGTTTTTTTTCCTCTTTTTTAAAAAAGAAAGTTAAATTTAGAACGAGCAGGTAGTAAGTTAGCAACACGAAAAATATGAAGTTCTTTACGTAGATTTACTGAATCAACTTCAATATAAAATATTACTACTGCTATTTTTTTTTGGTAAAGTTCCCACAACTCGAGCCTTTTCTTGTAAAGTTCTCACAACACGAGCCGTGTCAAATCAATTTACTAACATATAATTGGATGGAGCAAATGTTGTGCCCAACCCAATGTCTTAGTACACATAAATCAAGCACTTAAAGTGGAATCCAACTCCTCCTTCAACAATGGGGTTATTTTTTTTCCTTGGAAAGTGGGGTTTTCACTATCACCACCTAACCCCCTCTAATATTATAAGGACAAAAGGTGGCATTAACTAAAACAACTTTGAGGTTGGCTTTAGTCTTTTAGGTGTGGGCTCTCACAAAATCCAAGTGCCCAATAGTGTAAACTTCTTCTTATGTTCAAGAGCAATGCCCTACTTCCACCCATTATGCCCCTAATATCTTCAATCTTTCCCACACTTTTTAAATCACTTTTTTTGTAATGTTATTAGGACCACTTTGAAAAATGTGATAAAAAAAAAAAAAGATAATAAAAATCCACATTAGATCTATGTTAAAAGATTTAGGGTTGCTTCAATAAATAATTTCTAAAGTTGCAAAAATTATTCCTTTCTTGATATGTTAATAGTAAAACATATATTTTTTTTTTGTATTTTATAAATAAATGCATTTTATAGAAGATAATTTGTAACTTAAAAAACTCAATTGAACGTTATTTGTAAAGTACTAGGAATTGTCAAACACATGTTATATTAAACAATGTATTAAATATCACATCAGACAAACATTTTCAATTAGAACTGATAAAAGATCGTGAATTTCTAGTTAGATCGATAAAAAAATCAACTTATGACCAACCCAAAAACTAAAATTGAATTTGACCTCTTTCGCTAGTTTTGACACGTCAAATTTTTTACATATATCTTTTACGCTCAATACATAATCCTAAATCTAAAATTAATGAACAAAAAATAACTTTTGTAATAAAAAAATCACATTACTAAAAAAAAAATACATGACTATCAATTCTAAACAGACGAGTCATACCATCAATTAACACTAATATTTGATGGATCACATATCCAATTATAAATATATCAACATCGATATTCATAATACACATTTATTCAGAATGATCATCATCGAAAAGCTAATATGACTGTAAGAATCAATAAAGGGACATCAATCAAATTATTACCACATTTCAAAGGGATAGGCAATGATAATTTCTTGTGTCAAATGTTATAATTAGTACCATAAGCAATTGTCCTTAGCCATTATTGGTTAAGGTCATGGATTAGACTCATGGGACAAAGACAATGCTACTCACCTAAACGAAGACAATAATTGATCTATCATATCATAGCTCCAAAACATGCCAGAAAATACCTAAAAACTCAATTAGTTGGAAACCAAAGCCAATTATGAGAGTTTTTGACTTGTTTACTAATAATACAAATAAGTTTAATTAGTACCTAACTTAATTATCATGATTATTTTCCCCTAAGCTACAACTTCTACGTGCTTTATCTTTCACGTGTAACAATAAAGTGTGTACACCTAGATTGAATTTGTTTTGTCGAAAGTATTATGGTACATAGGATCAAGATATATTAGGATAGAGGATTAAATTTATTCCATCGAGAGAATTATGGTAGATAGAATAAGGATATATTATGATGGAGGATTGAGTGTATTTTTGTTCTGTTATCCTATGTTTACATAGAAGGATTCGATGTTGGATAACAGATAAGTTATCCTTATCCCAGATGTACTTTTTTCGCAGTCCTAGTACTTGAATGAATAATTTATTTGATCTTAAATCATGGGGATCAACTATCAACTGTTTTATTTCAAAACTCGTACTTAGTTCGAATATTTCGGGTATCGGGTTTTTATAAACAGGGTCATATAAAAGACCCTTTAACCGTTAATGACTAATAAATAAACAAGACCTGCGAGTACATTCACAAATATTTTTGGTAGAATCTTACTGTTTTCTGGTCCCAGAGTGTCTTTACAACTGTTAAGATGCCTTCTAATGCACTGATTTTTTTTTATTTTTTTTTTTATAATTATAGTCAAATAAACCTGAAAAAAGAGGATCAAGATTCAAGGAAAAAGAAACACACACACACACACACACACACAGACACTGTTTGTTTAGGACTGCCTAAAGTCATATGCCTTTAAATGTTAATAAGTGAATCAATGCATGTGCTTTCCATCACCCCTCATTTGAGGAACTGTCCTACGTGTCTAACCATCATCATTGGTTCGTACTCATCTAAATAAAATCATAATATATATATATATATTTACAAATTAATATATATATATATATTAATAAATAAACAATAAAAGATAAATTATGTGTACGTATACATATCTATACATTTTGATAGTATAATTAAAAAAAAGATCTCAATTTTATCAAAATTCTGGATCTGTCCCTTAGTGCTATATGAGATTTTAAACATGAAGTTGATATTATATTAGCCTCTTACTTCAAAATTTGTATTCTTTAAGAGATTCAAAATCAAGAAAATAAATTGCAGAAAGTAAGGACAAAAAAAAAAAAAAAAAGATGATGAAATATTAATTTTGTTGATTATTATTATTGTTATTATTATTATATTAAATTCATTAATTGAGAATATTTATAGGAATGTGTTTTCACCTACTAGAATCTCATTCTGAACTTGGTACTTACTTTAAAATAACACATATAAATTAATGGTAAATAAAATATCAACCAATCGGTTAACAGCCGACCGCTCTACCACTGAGCTCACCGGCGACGACAGAGGAAGCAACCCTATGCTGTGGCGGGGCGGCTAATTCTATTTTCATAGATTTCTCGAGTGAAAAGAAAAAAAAAAAGGATAGGTGCAAAGACTCAATGGAAGTTGTTCTAACAAATATCAGACATTTGTATATGTACCGTATATATTAGAACATGTACTTATGCGTCAAGTCTAAATGTAAAGCAAGATTTTTTCGCAAGTACAAGATCGAACTTCACCTCGTCCTCATTCTCCTCATCTTCTTTTGTAAATTTAAACAATTGGAATGAGAAGAACAAAGTAGTAAATTAGTTTTACTTTATTAATGTTGATGAGAATGATATATTACATCAAATTCTTCGATTCAAATGCACTCTAATAGATATGTGTTACCCTGATGAAACACTATTGTTACATATGTGTTAAATATATTCTTAAACGTTATGATTATATTCTTAAACTTGGATATCCAAATTTCCGATTTTAATTTTGAGAGTATAGTGCCATACTAGTTGAGAATACTTGAACATACACTTCATTTCCATGGGGGCACTTTTGGCCTTCTTGTAAATATTGATCGTTTGATATATTGACAGGTTGGGGGTCCCGCCTAACCCCCCGTCTACCGGGCGGTTTTCATAAAAAAAAAAAAAAAACTTTATGATTATATTCTTAATCTCGAAACTTGTATTAAATGTTGATAATGATAGCACATTAGTTGACTATGTTTTGAGCTTAAACATAAATACAAGTGTGGTATACGGCATAATGATTAATCCAATAATTACTTGAAATATTATAAAAAATACAAAAAATAAAAATAAAAATCCCCTTTGGGGATCAAATTGCAATTACAAATAAACATACAGAAAATTTAACCCCCATCCCTTATAAAACAATTTAGGACAGGTTATAACTCTGCAGATCTCTATCTACTGGATTTCGAAATTCTCTCTGCTACTGTCTTAATAGGGACAACTTCTTCCACTCCACCAAACGTTTCAAGAAATGCATAACCTGCATATATCACATGATAACTTGTCAACAGTTTGATAAGCACACTCTCTAATCATCACAATAACTCAATTAATAAAACAACATTTATTCAAACAAAAAAAAAACTCTTTTTTGAGTTAAATTTATTAAAAATACTTGCCTCGGTTGGTTCTTGCAACGAGTATGATGCATTCGTTTCTTTAGGAGCTTTCGACACCAAGATCCCCAACCCTTGTCCTCTCTCGCGTAAAACCTAATCAAGAATTACATGTTTAACATTCGTATCGAAATAATCTTAATTTCTTTTACAGAAAATTGGTTAGAAAGACGAACATACCTTGAATGCATCTTCATCGGTTCTGTCATCCCCTATATAGACTGGCAACACATCGTTTGATTCTGCGTAGCCTAGAAAGATCGACAAATATGAACCCAATTAGCATTTGAACCCCAAAATCCAAACTATACACATTAACAAATTGAATTAGATTATTACCTAATGACTCCAACAAGAATTCAAGTGCATTTCCTTTGTCCCATTTAATAGTGGGGCGAATCTCGAATACCTTCCTCCCATGACTCAACCTAAGTTGTGAATAGTCCTTGATCACCAATCTAACTTGATCAGCCAACTCACCCCATTTCTGCAAGTACAAATTTTGATTAAAATAAATAAATAAGTAATATTATTAGCTCGATTTCTGGCGTAAGGCGAAATACGTACTTTCTCCTCGACGCAACGGTAGTGTACAGACAAACAAAACTTGTTGTTTTCCACTGTAGCTCCTGGAATGTGCTTAACTTTCTCCATCAGGGTTTTGTAGACCTGGACAAGAATCGAGTTTTTAACCGTTTCAAATGATTGAAGCTGTAATAAAAAGACCCGAATGATAGATTCTATGCTGCCCAATCGAGTGTGGTAAGAAAATGAGGCTTACCTCATCAATTATAGGCAGAAATTCCCTGGCAGGCTGGCAGAGGACAGTTTGATTTCCCTGGATATTCAAAAATTCCAGAAATAAGTAAATTTGTGCAAGAAATTTAAATATATATATATATATATATTAATAAAAATTAAAATGATTATTTTCATTGTTGGTGATGACTCACTTTTCTGTGTCTCTGTCCTTTTGATGGTCCCTTGATGTCCATTCCATGGCTGCCCGCGTAATAAAGCTCAGATAATCTTACAAAGTTGTACACCTTTTTGTATTCAAAAAAATTAAAATCTTTGTAAGAAAATGAAATCATGAATAATTTGATTAATTTCATCATATATAGTTTGTATAATTGCTTCTTGTAATGAAATGTACCTTAGCTCGACACCTTCCGCTAACAATGGCGGTCGGAAAAATTTTCGCCACGTCCCTTACAGCTTCTCTCATCTGTTTGTAATAAAAAAAAATGTAATAAGTTCAGTGTTCTTGCTGCAGTTTGTTTTAATCATTTTCTTTTTTTAAATAAATTTTGAGGTGATGATGATGACGATAAAGACGACCAACCTCATTGGTGATGACAGCGCGGTCAGGGTCCTCAACGATGGGTGATAGAGTGCCATCATAATCCAAGAAGACCACAATCTGCTTCCCTTTGGAAGCTCCCATTATCTCCTCGAACATGCTCAAGGCCGAGGGATGATGGAGCTGTACAGTATGTACAACGTGTATCAGTCGCACGCATAATTATTTACAATAAGAAAGAAAAGAAAAAACGGACTAATGTGTTGAGTCCATTGTGCATCGGGTGCAAATCCACCACATGTCCACGAGCATTCGCACACCCACATGGGATGCGTGTGCGATTGACTATGTTCGAACATGTGGTGGATTTTACACGAGGTGGAATGCGGCGGGTGTGGTAACTTACGATCCAAGAATTATGGTCTTCAGCATCGGTGGGCCTCCGCGTAGGAGAAGACGAGCGCATTGAGTCGAGCAAGGCGTTGATCTTGGCTCCATTCCCGTTGGTTTCCAGCTTTTTAATCAGCTTCTTTCTGTTGAAGACCAGGGGCAGCGCCGGCGGAAACAGAGCGGAATCCGGCATGGCTACGGCTATGGCCATAGACAGGCCGGATTTCGCATCGGAAATCACCATGTTTTGGTTCGTCATTGCCGCTTTCTTTTTAAGGTTTTTGAATGTCTGGAAGAGACGTAAGACCTGCATTTGTATTTATAGGAAAAAGGCAATAAATAAAGAAAGACTGGAAGTTGTCAAAAGAAACTGCAGAATATGGAACTGTAAATTACCTGGAAAAGGGGTGGAAGTTTTGGCTGAAATGAAGTGAAGAAACAGAGGAAAGAGTGTATGATTCTGAATTTTGGCTGCCAAGAAATGGAATAATTATAAAAAAAAAAAAAATTTGAATAATTTGGAGAAGAAAACAAATGTGGAAGGGAAGAACTGGAAAACAAGTGACAAAGGGAAGGTGGGTTGTGATCAATTTATAAGTAACTTGGGAGGACTAAGAGACGAAATATTCCCCAGCTTTTTTTCCACTTTTTCTTGTACAATTGTGCCCCTGACCCAACCTCTCTCTCTCTCTCTCTCTCTCTCTCTCTCTTGATAGTTCTTGATTTCTTTGTCTAATTTAAGGAGAATCAATTATTTAATTTAACTTTTCTTTGGGTGCTGTTTCACATCCAACATAGAAAAGCCAAGCTACATGTTGCATATAATTCAACACATGCAATTTTTGTTTATATTTTTCATGTATTATTTATCTGGATGGAGACGTGTCGATCTAATTTTTTTGTTTGTATTAAAACTCATAATTTTTGGGCTATTTCACATCAACAGAAAAAACTAAGCTACATGCTGCATATAATTCAACACATGCAATTTCTGTTTATATTTTTCAGGTATCATTTATCTGGAAGGAGACGTGTCGATCTAATTTTTTTGTTTGTATTAAAACTCATAATTTTTGGGCTATTTCACATCAACAGAAAAAACTAAGCTACATGTTGGATATAATACGACACATGCAATTTCTATTCATCTTCATAAGGATATTATTTATCTGATGGAGATGTGTCGATTTAATTTTTTGTTTGTATTAAAACTTACGTTTTAAGTTTGGAGACATAAAAAACAAACCCCTGCTCTCTCCCTCCGCCTCCTCTTTCTCATTCTCTCACCAATCATCTTGCCAAATTTCAATAATTATTTTTTATTTATCTAATTATTTAATTATTACAAAACTAATTATTAATATTTATTCATCATGATGTGACAAATACTTACAAATCATACCTATTAAGTTTTAGAACAAACGCAAAATTTAAATTATTCTTTTAAATTCAAACAACCTAACATATATACATATATATTTTGAAATAGAATATCTAACCGTCTAACAAATACTAAACGTCATTTAATTTATTTCAAAAAATAAGTATTATATTTAATAAACCACACGTAAATTTCACACAATTTTAAAACTCGACCGGAACTTTGTAAATATAACGGCCAAAGTGTTCCATGCAACTAACCTTAATATTTTTATATACTTTTTTTTGTTTTATATTGATTAGAAAACAAATCATACCTACTAATCGGCCACTCAGATTGATATTTTTATTGGGAAACTTAGATAATATATATATATATAATATATATATAATTTTTTCGACTAGAATAAGGAGCAACCTAAGTACTTGACTCCATTTATTAGATTCATGTCGGTGTTTAAATAATAATCTTTATTTTCCACCTTAAGTTTAAAAATATTTCTTTTTTATGGAGGTCCTTATTTGATTCAATGCCAATTTTAAGTAAAAATTAATTTTATTAAACTATGCTTTTAATTTTATGTACTTTCGAATTTCCAAAAATTACCATATTTTCATCAATTAATTAATTTAAAAATAAAATTAAATTAAATTCAAACCATAATTAATTAAGAGTGTATTGACCTCTGCAGAAAATGGATTTTCTGTTATTGGGAAAATATAATATATTGTATTGTGCTTCAAAATAATATCATTTCATTTAAAATGATATTATTTTTTGTCACAATAATGTTATTTTGAGCAAAATGTCATAAGGCACAATACAATATATTGTGGTGCTTAAAAGTCGAGAATTATAATGTTAAGGATGTTGGTGTAATTTCATAATTACCTCTTTTAAGTTCTCATAAACAATTATATATATATATAGATGTTTATTATATATATATATATAGAGAGAGAGTACATAAAATCATTGGAGTATAGCACTTCATTGGATAAAGTTTGATTATTACTTTTAACTAAGTTTTTATTTGTCACAACGATATCATTTTGAGTAAAATATCATCGTTTCGAAAGCACAATACAATACAGCATGGTGCTTAAAAGCCGAGAATTATAATATTAAGGATGTTGGTGTAATTTCATAATTATCTCTTTTAAGTTCACATAAACAATTATATATATATATATATATATATAGAGAGAGAGAGAGAGAGTACATAAAATCATTGGAGTATAGCACTTGATGGTAGAAAGTTTGATTATTACTTTTAACTAAGTTTTTTGGTGGAGTATCCACTTTATTGGCAAGACGAATTATGAGTGTCCTGACCCCTAAAAGGATTTTTTTTAAATAATTAATTAATGTTATAAAATAGTATTTTTATAAGAAAATATTTTATGACTTATGACTCCTTTTCTTTATGAGTGACCTTGACATTTACAAAGATGCAGGGGATTTATTTATTTATTTTTAATTATGAAAAATAGAATTTGATTTTAATATGTGATATATAATTTGAATTTTCAATTTCATACTGTATTATAGTATTATTTTTATTTTACTTCTTCGCACACTTATATGCATTATGCCTATAGTCTAAAATTTAATTATAAGAATAAAACACCAAAACCAAATAAATAAAAATCGAGGATCTTATATATATGTCATGTATATTTATATTATCGGTGCATGGACTAATTAGATAAACCATGAGATATAACAAAATGTACTTTTTTTTTCTATTCGACCTTAATGTAAAATATGAGATAATATTATTTACAATCGAAAACTTTGTAACTTAATGACAAATTTTTGCCGTTATATAGTAAAAGAGTTCGATTTCTATTTTCCCAATTCCCAATATATATATATATATATATACACACACAAGTATGATTAAAATAAGCAGAATTGGGTTAAATCCATTATCTTGGCATTAGCCAGAATTATTAAAGTCAATTTAGGTATCATGAAGGAAAGAATTTTTGAGTTTGTAAAAATAAAATTAAATACAATAATAATAAAAAGGGGCACTATGACCGTACTAGGGATATTTGGTTTGATGTGATTTTGTATTTTGTCACACCATAAGATTTTCAACATAATAATTGATTATATCAGACTTTATAAATTAAATAAATAAATATACATAAAACTCAAGCTTATTATGATGGTTTTCAGAACACGTGTTAGTATGTCCGTCGTAAAATTATATGTTACGAGTTAGTTTTCTTTACATAAATAAATTATTTATTTTTAAGTTTTTGAACTCTTAACTTTTATTCTATTAAATCTTTGTACTTTTATTCCGCCACCTTAGTTTCAAATTTTTATTTTGCGTTCTATTAAAGAATTTTTTTAAAACATTTTTTACATTTAAGCCCGCAAAATATTTTATTATATTTTGAATATATTTTTCTTATCGTTTGATATCTTAAAAGCTAATTTTTAAAATTTGGAGGACTATAGATTGAAATTAACTTTTAAGATATCAAAATATTATGAAATTCATATGTAAAATACAATAAAAATTATATTTTAAGGGCTAAATATTTTTTTTTAATTTAAAAATTCTTAATAGAATGTGAAAGAATAGTTCGAGAGTTTAATGTGATTGAATAAAAGTATAAGGACTTAATACAACAAAAGTCAATAGTTTAATAATTTAAGAATAATTATTCCTTACTATTCAATAAATATTATGATTTTCACTAATTCTTTCTTCAATATAAAATAAAAGTAAACTCTAATAATAAAAGGTAATATTTTCTTAACAATTCTAAAAATATTATTTTTTATAAAAAAAGATCGAACAAGTATTATGTATTGTATGCGCGGAACAATTTGAACAAGTATTATGTATTGTATGCGCGGAACAATTTTTTTTGGGGCTAGCGCCTTAAGTCAAATTCATTATATTTTATGAATTATATTAGCATATTTATGTGCAAAAAAAGATAAATACTTTTAAATATTAATTAATAATGCACTGAAAAAAAAAAAGATATTCTATACCATTCAAAATGTGACTAATCAGACCAACACTTTATACAAACAGGTGGCATTACAATTTCCCATTATTCGTCAATTATTTATTCACATTCATGAATCAACTACTTTAGGTAGTATTCAAGGAATAATGCTTCCTAATAATAATAATAATAATAATAATAATAATAATAATAATAATAATAATAATAATAATAATATAATAATATAATAATATAATAATAATAATTATTATTATTATTATTATGATTATTATTATTATTATTATAGTAATAATAGTAGTAATAATAATAAGAAGAAGAAGAACTATTGTTATTATTATTATTATCATTATTATTATTAATTATTATTATTATTATTAATTCAGAATTTGTGCACGTGAATAGGGTGCCTAATTAAATTTTATATTTATGAATTATTAGATAATTCGATTGAATTCATATTATTTTGCAGTACAGTTTTTCTTAGCAGGGGCAGCAGCCCCTAGAAATTTTAGTTAAAACTAACAGCTTCAATCCAAATCTGTTGTCTGAAAAACCAGTGGCATATCGGCCGCACCTGTTCATGTTTTCTCCTCCAATTTCTCCATTCTACCCCTGTCTGATTTTGAGTTGAGTTGAAAATGTCACAAAGTACATTGCACAAGATATGATGTAGTATAGACAAAATTAAATATTGGCATGATTTTGGCTTAAACGGTAGATCAACAGTTCGGTTTAACCGTTGATCTGATTTTTTAATCGAAATAAAAAATAGATCTGTTTGATTTGCTTTCGGTCCTGGGAACTGACCGATTCAAATTGCTGGTTCCGATTCAAAATTGTCGATTTCTATTCTGAACCGGCAGTTCCAAATATAAAATTTGAAGAAAAAATGGGAACCGACTATATACCGATTCGACTCCAATTCCATCCCTCACAGTTTCGAAAATCTACAATTCCAAAATCGAAACCAACAAAACTATGACACGTCTAGACAAAATTTATTATGTGTGTCTCATTTATCGAAGAGATATTACACTGCGGATACGAAATTGAATGAAGCTCAATCAGTTAAGTTTTTTTGTGATCGGATTATTTCAGTTTTATCTTCTTCTACATTCACATTAGCGAGTTCTCTAAATATTTTATAATTGTTTAAATAATTAAATATTAAAAATATTATTAATGTCGTGAGGAGGAGGCACGTTAGTATGAGTTTTTCTTTAATAAAAAAAATAAAATTAAACGAAAAAAAGTTGAAGAGAATTGAGGCACAAGTAACCCTATTATAATCAAGTAGGTCCATAGAATGTTAGTTAAATCTACATTCTAGAGCATTTTGAGTTGTATTTGTTGTCTTCTAGAACTCTTTGACCCATTTTAGCACACTCTTGTGTGTAATGATTATTACATCATTAAATTTTGTTCGATTTGTTGCGTTTTAATTATTTAATAAATATTCGATTCTTCAATATATATGCGTAAGTTATTCAAAAATCAAGTATCGATTAATAAAAACATAGCTAGGAGTTTAAAAAATACAATAGTTTGTATTTGTAGTTGATGCAAAAATTAAATTATTTCCTTAATTATTATTAAAAGAAAATAATATTAAAGAGTAATTTCGGTGGAACGAACTACCTAACAGCATAAAGAATTTAGTTGACTTTTCAAGTTTTCAATGTCAATTTTAGAATATTGGAATTTGAGAAAATAAAGCAACAGAATCTGTAGTTGTGAATCTTGCTGAAAAACAAACACATGTTAGAAGTTAGAAGTTAGAAGTTAGAAGAAGTAGGGGTCCCAAATATTCGGTTCCCCAAATTCCAGAATCTAAAATCGAATCGAATCGATTTTTTCATGGTTCGGTCTATGATTCCATAATTCTTTTTCTCTCTTTTATTATATTTTAATTCCATTCAAAAGTATTACAAAAATTGTAGTAAAAAAGAAGATATATTTTGTTAAATATGACTTATAATGGATTTAGATAGTACGCTCCATTCCAGTAGTTTTTGTTGATATTTTATTCAATTTTAATTATTATTATTTTCTCATATTATTATTATTATTATTATTATTATTATTATTATTATTTAATGTAGAAAAAGCAGTGTACAGTCAAAAAGAAAGTTAGGCATATTACAAGATGCTACATGGATGAAAATGTGAATCTTTGAGTAGAGAATGGGCAAAAATGGAATAACTTTTGACTTAACGGAAGTGTGTAAGAAGAACTAAACTTGCATGATGTAGTTGAATTTTACTAATTTACGTACACCTACAATCAATACATGTCCAACCCATGTTGTACTTTTTTTAAAAGACAAAAATTAAAAACTAATAATAATAATAATAATAATAATAATAATAATAATAATAATTTGATAATCTCAAAAGTAATAGCCAAAAGCACATTCAGGACAATTTAAAATGAATTACAAAAGAAACTCATGATCTTCGAGAATTAGGTTAGATGCAATTCGGGTATTGCTCTTGTCTGACTTTCTTGCAGTCTCCTTTCATTGTGAGGCCTCCCCGTGCGATCTCCGCTATCCCTTGTTCGTCAGTTTATCTTATCGATGTTCAAGTTTCACTGTTTTCTTTGATAAATTTTGGAAGTAGAGCTTTTAAGTTTACAAGAGAAATTTTGATTTGTTTGACACTTATTTTGTGTTTTGTGGAGCCATTTATTTTTCGGAGAAATTATACTAAAGTAGTGTCTTAACTCCATTTGATGTGTGAAACATAACATATGATTGTAAATCAAGAAAATGTTAACCATTAATTTTTAATGATGTGTTACGTGTCACACATCGAATGAATTAAAGCACTGCTCCATGAGATAGCATAAAAATTCTCATATTTTCAGATATTCTTAAATTTTGACCGTTTATTCTATTGTTCTTGCCGCATTTTGTATAAGCATCAATATTATTATTGGAACTTTAAAAAAAAAAAACCAAATTAAAAGAAAAAAAATTAATAATTTGTGACGCTCAGCTTAAATTGAATTGTTAAAGTATTTTTCCTCTTTCTTGATTTAAACCACATAAAATGCTATTATTGATAGATCATTCTTAACCAAAAAAATCATAATTAAATTTAAAAAATAAAATGAAAATTGGGTGCTTCACAATTTAAAAACCTGATAATTAAAATTATACGAAACAATATTGAATACAAATTTGTTATAATATATAAGGATTAAAGATTAAATTCATCCATAATCTTATTTTTTATTATTATTATTATTATTATTATTATTAATTTTTTTTTTTTGTAAGATTAAATTCAGTTTATTAAATAATAAGTCTACCCATCCATAACCCAACTGTAAAAACTGCCTATCAAAGTATTGTAGTTCGATTGATATGGGCCCATTTAGATGAAGAGAAACGCAGACGCCAAAGTGGGCCCGTCCACTTTCATCAGATATTGATATGATTCAGCTGGGCCCACTAGCACGGTTTAGGCCCAAATATGCTCGACCCACTTACTACACCACCCACCCACCCAAAATCCCTTTTTTGCCTATGCCTCTCCACCTTCCCCATATTCTACTCCCAACTTTTTTTCACCATTTATATGGACATTATTGTTGCTAGGGAATATTATTTTTTTACTTTTTATAGAATCTTAGTGTACATATATTTATTGGGGGGTTATTTATTTATTTATTTAGTAAGTAGGGTTGGTGTTTATCATTTCATGCATCGAGATTAATGATGAATCCGACGTTCGATTTTTTATAAAGCTAACTTTAATATAGAGTACTATTAATTTATATCTAATTTTTCGAGTAATTTGCACAATTTTTAAAACATATAATATTAGTACTTTACGTTGAGGTTAATTTTATCATGCTTCTATAATCCACAAAATAGAGAGAAGTATATCTTGCAGCCGATTGATTTTTTATCAGGTTCGTTCCACAATCAACGTGATATAAAAAATATTACCTTTGTCCTAAAATAGAAATCTTGTTTCTATAATAAATTGATTAATTGTATTAAAAATAAATTATTAATATTTAAATATATATATATATTAGTTGATATAAATTTCAGCCCAAATTCAATACAAATAATCAAATACGTAATATATATTCAATCAAAAAGTAACTGTATTTCTTAAAATCTTAAAATTCCATCTTAAAATTGAAAATTATGAAGATAAGTTTCATTTGATATGTCATACGCAAAAATAGATCACAAACGAAAAAACTATTTGCATTTTAACAAATTTAAAAAATATCTTTAAAAATATTAAAATTCGATTAATGGAAAGTGTCACTTTATTTTTCAAAACTATTTCCACTTTTGAAAAAATAAAAATAGACAAAAAAAAATTTATATATATACTAATTTATTGTTTTATATTTTGAAAAAAATGTTTATATATATGTATGTATATATATATATATATATATATATATATATATATAGTAAGAAAATCTTACTACCTTAAGTTGATGATTGTGAAGTTTAGTACCTAGTCCCACTTTGTGACTGCCGCTTTCTATTTTTGGCTTTGAGACATAAGACAATTTGCAACCAAAAGTACCCTTTAAAGTTCACATTATTGAGATGCTTTGAGTGTAGGAATATATGGCCTATCACTTGAGCACAAAATTAATCATGACCAAAGATTGAAAACTAGGTTTTTCCATGTGCTAGATCCTAGGGTCATAATTACTTTGAGCCAACTTGCAATTGTACTGCCACATTCTAGAACCTAAATAATTGGATTAATCACACATTAGTATGTGTATCATTAAGTAATCATTACCATACTCATCACCTAATTGGATTTGATGGGTAGGTATAGCCATGGTTCTAGCGGTTGAAATTATCCGGTTAAAATTTAATTTAATTATTGATATAATTTTAATTAAAATTAAAATTAAAAATGAAAAAGTGGGCTAGTTTGATTTGGTTTCGGAATAACTGATTTATGAAATCAGTATTTTAAAATTGTCGGTTTTGGTTCTAAATTAACATTTCAGTTCAAAAGTACTTGTTTCGATTATGAACCGACGGTTCTAACTGTAAAATTTAATTAAAAAAAAAACTAGAAATCAAAATTGTAAAATCGACAATTTCGGAACTACAATTGTTATTGTGCCATGTCTAGTGTTGTGTGTGCAAATGTTATATAATATTGAATGTTTAATTAACATATATAATTTATGTTTAAAAATATTATTTATTAGCATATAATAAAAGTATTACTTGTATCTGTAAAATATATTATTTGCTTTTTTAATAAAATATTACTTATTTTTAAAAGTAATATTGTTATTAAATTTTTAATAATGTTACTTATATAATTAAAAAAATATTACTTATTTATCAAAATATATTACTTACTGAATTGCACGTCTGATACACCACACACCCACACACCATCATATAAGATGATATATAAACAATTGCAGAAATTCATAAAATTGAAATCTTATTTAATTACACATAACGAAAATAAATATGAAAATCTTTTAAAAGTAAAAAAAAAAATTGGCAAAAAAAAAAAAAAAAAAAAAAGAAGAAGATGATGATTTTGAATTTAGACTGATATACATCCAGATTCATGCTTGGAAGGGAAACAAAATCATTGTGACATAGCCATATATTTTAGTTGGGTTCTCTTTTGTTAGGACACTGGTACGAAATCCATGTATCGCACACGGTCTCCTACAACAAAATAAAATCAATTTTAGAAATAAATATAAGCTAAAATGACATTGTTTTAAATAAACGAACATAATTTTGGAACACGACACTACATATTATGATATACATATATAAATAATTTGTGTTAAAAGTTAAAAATGAATTTAGCAACACATTTGCATTTGTTTAGGGCATGTGAAACTTGAACGAGTATATTATGCATCAGGTACACCGTATAACCGATCTACAGTATTATTTAAAATTATTATTTATTTATTTAAAAATGATTACTATTTTTTTAAGATAACAAATCAATAATAATATTTTTTAAATATACAATTAATATTTTTTTAATTAAACAAGTAATAATAACATCGTGTTGCACGGTGTACCCAATTCAAAAAGGTTTTTGCATGGATTTCAATCAATCTAATCTTTTTATTCAAACAACCCCTGATTTAAAAAATAAAATTTGCTACAAACACATTTTGTTGTCGTCGTTTCAAAAAATAATTATGTCTATTCAACAAAAAAAAATTAAAATTAAAATTTATTTTAAATATACTTTATTATAATAATTTTAAAAAATTATTTATTTAACTAAAAAAATACGGAATGAAGTATATAAAATATCGGCAAACCTTAGATTCTCTTTCTAAATTGTCAGACAATATTTTAAGAAACCATTCCTCATAAAAGTTTGACAACGTGTTGATATATAACTTTGCAGGTGGGTTTTCTTAATATTAATTTTAAAGTAATTAAAAGAATAAGCACAATAATATATAATAAATAAATAATAAATAACTCAAATTGGACATAACAACCTTTTGACACTACCAAATTCCATAACTCTTCAGTTCTATACGAGCCTTTTTAACTAGAGAACACAATGCACAGAGATACAAACACATTTATGTCGAACCTTTTGTTATTATTTCGTATTTTATTTTATAGATCTAATTTTAAAACGTGATACTGGACCCGATCCAACTCGTCACAGGTCATATGACATGTTGGATGTTGGGTCGACAATAAAATTACTTTCTTTTTTTATTCTAAATAATAAGCAAAATTTAGTTTTGATAAATGTGATAAAATGTTGTACTATTACTGATTAAATATATATTTTCTTGATTATGAAAATAAATTGTTTAAATGTGTTAATATAAAAAAGAGGAAGTTGAAGAAAAGAATAGCAATGAAATATGAGTGCCACGTGTATGTGTTGCCAAAAATAAGATAAATTTTCAATCATTTTCCCAACTGAAGTATTTTCAATATCAATATGAATATAATCTTTAGAAAGAAAAGTCTTGGATATAATAATGTGACAAAATCTTGATTTGATACCACCTTTAGCTTAGATTTAATTGGAATTTTTTTATTTTTTTAAATAAAAAATTCACATATGTACGACTTCTTTAATTCGTTGATTTGATTTTTTCAATTATATGTAGCTTGTTTGTAAAATATAAAATTTTAGGTTCTAATTTAAATAACAAAACGAGACATTAATTTTCAAAATATGATTTTTTTTTTGCTTTTAATACAAAATAGTTTTCCAACATGTATGACTTTATTTCTGGGACGAACGTACATATATTTTGAAACAAAATGAGCATGGAGCGACTATTTGATGTGAATATCTTAATATCTTAAAATAATATATAGATATTATATTTTTAATAATAATATTTTACAAATCTTATTTAAATAATTAGTAGCAACCAACACACAAATTGTTGGTGAATATACTTCATTAAATCAAGCGTACACTTTTTTTCAATCAAGCAAAATTAATACCATTGGTTAGGGAATATTTAAAACGTGAATAAATAATCACATCCAACATGGTGTCCTTCGACCCTTGTGACAATTTATTTTAATAAATTTAAATAAATTCCAACAAGTTGACATTTAAAAACTAATGCAAGAGAATTCAAGATTTGGTTCTTCAAATTATTGTAAGAGAATTCTAAGATTTGGTTCTTCTACTTTGTTATAACTCGATAACTAAATCTCGCGAGTTCTTGATCGACCCTATAATATCAAGAATGAGAGAGAAATCAGTATAAAGCACATAAATGAGTTAAATTTAAGAATTTTAATTTAGGGTAGTAAAAACTGTAGACTGCAACACTCATATAAACAACATGACACGAGCACATACCAAAATCAACTATTAGGACCATAGATTCACCGAAAACTGAAAATCTCAGTTTGACATCATTATGTATGGTACTCGTGCTATCATCGAATAAGAATTTCAAATTCCAATTAAGAAATAACAGATTCGAACAATTAAAATAATAAAGAACAAAATTATAAAAATAAAAATTACAGAACGAATTTTATAATTTTCAGTTAAAATAGCATTTCGTACTTTATGTATTGACCACAATATTTAAAAACTTAAGTTTGAAAAAGAAAATATACTTTAAACTAGATAACACATGGGATAATATAATTTTAGCATATATGCATGTGTGTGTGCAATAAAGCTACACTTCATTGTGTGGTTGATTGGACATGTGGATTAAAAATGTCGAGTTTAGCTTATCCTAAGGATATCCTATCCCAATTTCTTATCTTGATATCTTCATTAATACCAATATATGTGCTGGAGTTTCTTTACAAGTCATTTTAGTAGGAAATGACAATGCTTTTATCTCTATTGGAAGCTCTAAGATGCCTTGTACCAACACTTGGCTTCTACACTATTCTTAGACTTATTATGTGGGCCCATCCAACTATCTTTTACCTAATCCTCTATGTTTATGCTTTTTCATAAACCATATTTTAAATATCATCTTCCATATGTATAATGAAAGTAATTATTTGTATATAATTACAACTGTAATTATGTGGATGTGTAGCGTTTTAAATTGGTTAAAATGATTCTTTTATTGAGCAAAAACAATAATGAATCTGTTTAAACAAATCGTTAGACTCTCTTAATGAAAAATTACGACACGAGACTTAGGGTCAGCATCCTTGTAGTGGGGCAATGACCTGACCTGATCTGACCATCTATCGTCAACAACAATTGTGCATGTGTCTGTTGATTGAGATTCGGCCTTCATGACACCTGAACGAAAGATATAGAATGGTTGAATCTCACTCTGTAGTAATAAATGTATCCACCATTACGACCTGCCTTAGGCGCCAGTGGATTTTCTCTTTGGATCACATGATAAGCTTAACATAAACTCGTTTGCTGGCCACTTAACCTTATAAATATAAATAAAAAGTATTGTAATATTCTGTAGGACGTACTAAACTATTTTTCTTATATAAAGAACCTAGTTTCATCATAAATATATATATATATATATATGTGTGTGTGTGTGTGTGTGTGTTTGTTTGTTGGGACCTAACTAATAAAAAATACAAAGATCTAATGTATACAAATACAAATATAGGAATTCAATTCCAAAGAAAAGAAGAGGGGAAACTGAAAGTATAAGTCTAATGCCTGTAAATAGGTGCAGCATCCAATTCATAAGAACCTACAAATATATAGACCAAATATATATATATATATATATATATATTCCAAATAAGTATAATTAAAGTAATAATAAATAAAACCCAAATAAAAGGGGAAGACCCATAACTTTGAAATGGGCCAACCAGATACTTAGTATCTGCATATATAAAGATTCATCCTCCACAATTTTGAAAATTACAATTTACAAGTGATTCTCTCTATTATTGACAAGTGAGCCACAACTTTTTCTTTTAATATCAAACGCACCCCAAACTTCTTGTCAATCGGAATCCGTTTTATGTTTGATGTTTCATCTTGTATTTATTCGTAACATCTTAATTTGAGATCCGTATTTAATATGTGGGACATATAGTTATTATTATTAAACGGAGAATAAAACACTATATGTCACATAGATTCTTTGAAAAAAATAAAACTCCAATTTTTTTATTTATTTTTGTAAAATAACAAATAAATATAACTAAATTTGTTGATAAAAGTTTTCTTTTTTAATTTCTTTTAATAGCAAGTGGGTAAATCAAGAATTCACTTTTCCATTTTCCATATCTTAGTAGGATGAGGAATGCCATTGGTTAGAGAATATTTTGGAATAAGGTTTATGAATATTAATTATGTTCTTTGTCTTTTGACCCTATGGAGAACTTATGCCAAGGGTATAGAATTTGAGAAAATAATTCAATTAAGCCCTAAAATCATTGATCTGGTCAATGATTTTGTCACGGACGACTATATAAGAATAAATTTAAAATATTTTTTTGTAGGAAAACGAACATGTAAATAGTTAATTAAATATAAATAAGTAAATTTATATATGAGTTCTAGCTCAACAAAAGATAATTTAATTGTCAACCAGAGAAAAAATTAAACTTAAATAATTCATCTATAAAAAAATGAAATCATCAAAATTGGTTTGGGGGTTTAGTATTATTATACATATATATTAAATATGTACATTAACAGTTATTATTATTATGATTTTATATTTCTTGTATTAAATATGATTTAGGGATTGTTTGGATTGGATTTTTCTTATAAGTATCGGAGAACTTTGTGTTCGTACTAGGACTGATCGACGTTCTCATGTGCCATCTTCTCTATCTTCTTGAATAAGTTTGAAGATCTTCTTGAATAAGTTTGGGACTTCTTTTAGAACGACGATTGAAAAGTTGCAAATAGTAGCCAATTTTCTTTTTTTAGGACATCGATGTGAAAAATGAAGTGCGATTTATTTTGCTTGAGATGAAATATGTTTGCTCGAGTCGATAAGAAATGTATTGCCATTCCGTTCCATAAAAAAATAAAATAAAATAATATTACTATTAAGAAGTGTTGTTTTAGAAGAATGGAGTATGATTCAGAGTATATTTTTAGTTGTATGTATTTTGTCATATTTATTTTATTAATTATCATTAAATAGCACCATTTTACTATATTTCTTTAAATTAACGTTTTTATTATCAGTAAATGGAAGCAAACAAGGCCCATTAAACTTCGGTTTAATTAGAAGTCCCACACGGGTAATGGGCTGGGCTGAGCCCGTTAATAATCTCAGTGGTCTCATATAGCCCAAGCCCATGTTGTATCCCATCGCGTAATCTACAAAAAATTTGTTAATTATTCATTGACAATTTAGTCATTTCAGTAATTAGGAGGTATAGTTTATCTAAAACTTCTAAATTTAAATTTATCTTTTATATATATATATATATATATATATATTATATATACATATATTCGTGAGCCAATAACAAAAGTAAGGTTAGAACGATTTGAATTTTCATCGGGCTACTAAATAGTAAATATAATCCAATCTAACCCAACATTCTTGAAATATATTAAATTTCTTGGACTAGTTGGCCCACGGCTCACAAGTTATTAGTTCATCTTAAGTACAAGTGAACCTTAAAATCTACAACTTAACCCACCTAAAATATTGGATGGTCAAGCCAGCCCAATAGGCTGGGCTGGGCTGTTGACGTGTATGTGCTTTTGCACAATATAGACTCGAAGGATATGTTGTAGCCGCTTAAGTTACCTTCATAGCTAACACGAAACATTATTATGTTGCGACGTGAATATGCTTATTGGATGACTTTATTATAAAGTATTTCTATTAATAAGGTGTTAAATTCTAACCTATTTTTCTCATTTTATGCGGGATATAGACTTTTCATCCAAATTTAACATGTCAACTTGATTAACGCTATGTATTAATTTATCGTCCACTCGCTATGTATTAATTTATCGTCCACTCGAAAAAAATTGAAAAAAAAAACAATTAATAGCAACTTGGTGATCAACTGGAAGATTATTTATTATGTAGAATAATTACAATACTCCATAATAAAAATAATTATATATTGCAAAATGACATTCTAAGACTAAGTCTTCAGAAATTGAAAAAAGAAATAAGTCCTTCTCTTATTGACATAGTCTATTTTATGTCACCTACGATAGTTTATTTCATCTTATTTTATTTGTATAATATAATATTAATTTATTTGGTATTTTTTAATGGCTTTTCGTACTATCATTTATAAATAACTAAGTCTATCCACTTTTTATTTTATTTGAATTGAATTGTATTTTTATTGTAAAAATTGTGTCATGTTTTTCATTCGTTGGATGGAGTCTTTCAATTTTGTTGACTTAGGCTCGTTGTGTTGCATATAATGGACTAGATTAACAAAGTTAACGCACTTTTAGTGTGTTTGCTTACAACATGTTCGATTCTTTATTGATCCGATAATTATATGACGATTGCGTGAATGCTACATTAGGTAAAGAGTATGTTATCTAATGTTCATTAAGAATTATTATTAAGTTTGATTTTACTAATTTGTCCCTTCACTATAGAAATGTAAAAATTATGGGTAAAACCCTAGGCTTCCTCTCTCTAGTAGTTGATATTGATCTTTTTCTTTAAGAACGGGCTCGATGTGGTAGCATCCCATTTGTAACGATCAAGGCTGGTAAGTTCATCGGTCCACACAGTTGTCCATGTATTAGTAGAAGATTCAACAGCTACCACGGCTCCTGCTTCTTCAGGTGGAACTCTGGATTGAGGAGTTGCTCGGAATGCGCTGCTCTCATTTCTATATCCGTTATCTTTCATCAACAAATTACGTCTTTAAACTTTTATATATAAAATAAAATAGAAGATTCGAATCGCAAGGGCGCAACAAACCCACCCCACACCCACATCCGAGCTATAAATGCAAAAAGGCGTCAGAGCCATTAAAACTAAGCCAATCTCTAGTTCGTCCCGTGCCCCCACCCAAGCCCACACCCGCCCCAGGTCAACGGTCAAATCTGCTCGCCCCCACCTCTTTCTATTCGTCTATTCCCAATATCACTAGCCCCCACCCCACCCCACCCCCTGCTATATCAACGTGCCCAAGGAGAAGCTTTGTGATTATCCATGGCGTCTGAGCCGGATCAGCCCGACTTCTTCGACCTCTTACCCGATCCTATTTTCCTCATCATCCTCAACCGGGTTTCCGACATCAAAACCCTCCTCCGCTGCAGATCCCTTTCCAAGCGTTTCAACTCGCTAGTCCCCCAAGCTGACTCACTCCTCCTCCGCGTCGACCGAGTCATCTCCGCCTCCGACTCCGGCTTCGACGACGGTGTTTCTTTCCTCTCTTCTTTCTTCAAGTCCCTCCTCACCTCCTTCCACCATCTCATCCCCTTTTCACACTCACCCGAAAACCCGACCCGGCTGCCCAACTCCCCGTCCCAAATCCTCCGCGGGTTCGACGCCATCAGGAACCTCCAGATCGAGCTTCCGTCCGGCGACCTCCGCCTCGAGAAGGGCACCACCATCAAATGGGTGGCACGATTTGGGAAAACCCTCCAGAGCTGCGTGATTCTCGCGTTCAGAAACGGCTCCGGTTCGAGCGGCGGTGATAACAACGGCGGCGGCCTGAAAATGCGGGTGGTGTGGACGATTAGCGCGCTGATCGCCGCCTCTGCCCGGCATTTCATGATGGCCGATGTGGTTAGCGAGCAGCGGTTTCTGTCCCATCTGGTCGTGTGCGATAGGGAGAACGAAGGGACTGTAGTAATGGACCAAGATGGGCTGACCGAGTTCCGTGAGTGCGGCGGCGAAGCGGCGGAGGAAATCAACGACGGTGGTGCATGGTGGCGGAATAACCGCACTATGGTGCCTGCCGTTGGGATGAGAATGAGACACGAGGCTAAACTAGAGCTGTCGTCAGGGATGGTGATGGAGGGAGCAACACTGGTGGTGGCGAGGCCTGTGACCGGCGGAGCAACTCTGCGCGAGGCGGAGGAGCTCCATGGCGATGGCAGGTTGCTGGCCGAGGCGTTTGGGAAGGTGGGGGTTTACGCAGAGGCGATTGAAAAATTGCTCAAGAGCAGGAGTTACATTCTTGAAATGAACTCATTTTGATTGTACTGAAATCATTCCGATTCAGGTAACCTGGAACTAAGAATGTTGTAATTTTTATGTACATATAACTGTAGTTCCTTTCCATGTCTGTTGAATCGATGTCTGAAATATTGAAAAAAATAAAAGTGTTGCTGGTTTGAGCATTGTATAAGTAGTGCAGAAATTGAAGTGGTCAATCATGTCTATATGTCTGAAGCTTGTTCTTTGATGGCCTTTATTGGTATAATCAAGAATGATTCCTTGTTCCTTAGTAAGGATTTTTCCTTTTTCTCACTTAATTTATGGGTGTCATCGAAGTTATTTGGAGTCCTGTGTGTAGATAGATGGTAGATACTCTACTGTGATATATATATATATATATGTATATGTATGTATTTAAATATATATAGAAGATAGTGAGTGAGAATCATGTAGAATCTAGAATACCCTTATGAATGTAGTGGTATTAGGGTATGACAAGTATGTGATGATGTAAATTGTAAAGTTGTAAGAAGTGCAGTCGGCTGGCCCCTGGGCCTGTCTGAATTGGAGCATACTGACATATGTAGTTGGTCCAGAGAGTGTGGGGTTGAATGGTGAATAATGAGCTGCTCTCCTGACAGCACATTTGATTGTGTGTTTTTCGGAGAAAAGTTTGAAATTTGATAGATTGAAACCTGTTGTATTTAGTTTTTGGATTTTTGTAGGGGAGAATTTGTAGAGAAATTGGATTTGGAGAAGCTACTTTCACGTCTGATGTCAGTTTTCACCCTCCAGTAGTACTTCATTCTCTGCATCAATTTGAAGCTTTTAAGATTTTTGTACTATTTTTAGCGCAAATTTTTTATTTTCCTACTTTTCTTTCCTTTTTTATATGATTATATATTTTTTAATATTTAATATTGTAATTTTTTTTATCTCAAATATCCAAACTAAAATTAAATCAAGTTTTTTAAAATCATATGATGTGTAATTTAAATAATAATAAAAATATAATTTAAGTAAGTATATGAGATTTTAAATATTATATACAAATTTAAATAGGATTGCATAACATTACCCGATATTTAATTTTACATATATATTTTTTGAATATGTTAATTTAAGAATATAAGTAAAATAAATATTATCTCAAAATTTAATGTTAAATAAAATTACATATATAATGTTTTTAACAAATATTTAGTAATAAAAATAAATATTAAAAATAATGAAAATAAAGATTATTGTGTAATATTATTTTCTATTGAAGAAAGTAGTGCAAACTGTTTGAGAGAGCATGTAAATTTTACGCTAAAGTGGTGCATAATTTGCACTAGAGTAATGAACACTGATGGAGAGGGTCTAAGTAAGAAAAACTGCAAACGTAAGTTTTTGTTTTCAAAGATTGAAATATTTTATTTCATTTTGCGTTTTTGATTTTTATTTTTATACGGCATATGTGTATAATAGCATCACTAATTAATACATGTTATGTATTAAATATTTTGATACAAAAAATAAGACATATCATAATTCATAGAACAAAAATTCAAACCCTGTTTTGCAAATGGTTTTGCTTAGACATTATTCATTTGTATTTTTTTTTCTTTTTTAATTGAAAAGAACCAACATTCAGGTTGAAATTATAGAAATAAAATTAAATTAAAATAATATTTATTTGTTGTGAAATTATACGTGATATAATTTTATTGTAAATATCAAATCAATGCTACAAAAAAAACTTATAATATCATATTTTGTTCATTATGATTGGATGATTGTAAAAGTTAACATAAAGATAAATATATATATATATATATATGTATGTATGAGTTTTTAGGTGTATATACAGAAGTATATGTAATCCTATATATACTACAAAATACACACACACACACACATATATATATATATATTATGAGGAAGATTATCCTGCATGTCCATCGTAAATATTTACTCATGTGGCAGTTAATAATTAAATATATAAGTCAGCAGACAATTATTTTAGATACTCATATTATTATTTATATGTATATTAAAGATGAATATGTAAGTTTATATATATATATATATTATAGATGTGGATATAAATATATTATAATATAATATATATTATAAATATAGATATTATAATATATACAAAAATACATAATAATATTTAGGTGATGTCTCAATAATATTTTTATGACAATGATATACTTTTGAATCAAATATAATTGAAATCATCAATGCCAACAAACAAATGAAAGAACATAATTGAAAATTTATAAATTTAAAAAAAATCGTACTTTCATTTAAATGATCGAAAATAAAAAGCTGTACATTTCTAAAAACTTACTCATAAGAAATGTAAATGAATCAATCCGATCACAACTTCGAATATGGAATTCAAAGGGATCAAATAGGAAAGGATACTCTGAATCATAGAACTATAATGAAATATACGATCAACCAACATTTATCGAATTTAAAAAAGAGTCAGAAGAAATGGTTCGATCCTCTTATCTTGATTTCTCAAACCGAGAGATTCATGAATCGGGATCTGATGCATATAGATACAAATGGTCCAATGGGAGCAAGAATTTCCAGGAACATTTGGCAAGGGAAGACAAGATCCAGAGAACCTTAGGAGACATTGCAAGACTAAATGACTGTAGCATAAGAAATGAAGGCTGTGATTCAAACCAGAACCAGCAAAAGGAAACATATATTGCATTTGAAGCTACCAACCCACTCATGCTTGCTCATTTGTTAATGATTAGGACTTCTTTCTGGTGATTTAAGCAGATTCTAAAGGATTCATCACCCTGGCAAAACACTTTGGGATATCGACATCCCTAATTTTATCCACATAAGGCCTTATAAATCTTTCAAAAAACGTATCATCTGGCAATCTGTAAATTGTTTGGAGATCTGGCCACTTTTCAATCAGATTTCTGCCCTCCAGAATTCCCAAAACTTGCAGACGCGGGTCATACCTCTTCTCGATGCTGAATTGAAGTGACGACGGGTTATGGACAATATCCAACATATTGAACTTCCCGGTAGCAAGCAGAAGCTCTTTTATCTTGTTTATTTTCTCCATGGATAACAACAATGTTCTTGGCACCTTTCTAAACATTGTCAGTATATCACTATCCGAAAACCCTGTATCCCGGAAAGCTTGTAACTTGAGTTCCCAGGCATCACTGTTCACTGCAGCAATCGTAATAACTGCATACGTGAAATTCTTGGAGCTTGTATTGAGCCCCATTTCTTTGGCCTTCTCTGCAGATTTCCTCAAAACCTCCGGCTTCATCGTGAAAGGGCCTGGAAAATGACTGACGACGATAAGGATATGCTCCACAGGTATGCCGCAGCTCTTCAAAAATTCTACATTGGGTATCAGACTGTTTTTCACATTCACTGTCAGCAACCGCGGACAGTTCTTCAGAACTCTGATTGCTTCGATATTGGATCCGAACAAGTCCTTCAGCACAGATAATGAAGGAACAATGTTATTGTCCAAGCTCAAATGCAGAATTGCCGGATTACTTGAGACCAACTTGCAGATATCATCCGAAGAAAATCCAAATTCTTGAAAAATCTTGATTTTTGATTTAAAGCTACTATCCTCAAGACTACCCGCGAGAAGCCGGGGCCTGCACCTCACCATTTTCACCAACTGAGCCCTAGAAAAGCCGGTCTGTTTGAAGAATGAGAGTACTGAATCTGCTTTCTCTGAGTTTTCGCCATAGGGCAATTCTGCGACAACTCGATAAGCCAATTCAGGAGGGAAATCGTGTTTATGCACCAAGATATCGAACAACGCAGGGCGGATTCCGAGTTGGCTTTCCGTGGAAGTAGAGAAAGAATGGAGAGAAAGAACAGGGGATCTGGAATGAAGTGAGGTTTGCTTCGAAATGAACAAGGTGAGGTTTTTGCGTACAAATGCAATCATCTTCTCTACAAAATAGCGATTGCTGAAAAATGTAATCAAATTTAAATTAGGGATTTGAAAGGAAATCACTTGCCTGCAAAAATCAATTCTGCTTCTAGGCTTTAAAGATGCCCTCACGCCGCATCCACTCCGGTTGCACGAGGCGCTCCGCGTCCTCTGTGAGATGCCTCGGTGGGGGACGGTGGTGATTTAGGGTTTATTTGGGAAATTGGGAATTATTTTGAATTAATTTAAAACTAATTTTAAATATAATACTTATGAAATTTGGTGAAATCTGACTATAAAGAGCAACAGAATAAATATCAAGACTTACAACCTTGACCTCTATAAATTTACTTTTATTTTATTTATATTACTTTATTATTATTTTTTTATTTTTTATGTTTATTTTTTTGGGGGGAGTTTGGGTTATTAGGGTATTTGTATTTTAAATTACACTAAATACTACACTATAGTATCTTAATTCTATTTAAAGAATTGAATTGTAGGTTTAAAAGAATATTTAACAAATCCAAACTATAAAAAGTTTTATGAATTGGTATACAAGTCTTATAGAATTCATAAGGCTCTCATCTCATCTCTACAAATCGGTTGTTTATCTGTAGTCCTATATATTAAATTATTTTCTTATAAGAAACAATCAAGTGAGCTCGTTTTATGATGCAACTTAGTAATGTTATGTGCTAGCCTTATAGCTAATCTAATTGGCTATGAGAGTGGTGCGAAGCACAATTCGAGCCTGCAACTGGCACAAGCACACGCACATCTCACTTGTCACATTAGATGCTTTTGGTGCGCACTTTGCAACATCGCGAGGAGCTTGATGAACTAGTTTTTGACAAGTCAAACCACGGCTAAGATGGCTCGCACGCGGACTACTCGGGGTGGGGGGGTGGGGTGGGGGAGCGTGTACGCCGAACATGCGCAAAGGATTGCACAAACACGTGCAATGCACTGATTAAATGTGCTGGCTTGCCGAAAAGGCCCGAGCCATGCAAACAACTGCATTTCACATTGCATCGTGTGTTTGGACCAAACAGTCTTATTATGAAAAAACATCACAATTTTTTAATTATTATAAATAGACCCCATAATCATTCATTCAATTCACTCAACTACAGTTGTAATTAAGCATACCAAAATATACAATTAACTTTAATAAAAGAGCATGCATAGTCGAACCACAATATAAATGTTCAAATCAAACCATAATTTCATTTCTTGCATCACCCTACGAGCACAGGGCATGCATAAACTAAAAGCATAGCAAATGCAAACATGGTGACGACTATAGACAATTGTACGAGCATTCACCAAGCAAACAACAACAAAATTGCATCTATATTAGTCGTCCACCACACCATCTCCCACACGAAGTTCAAATCCCTCCCGGGACCAGAATCTTGTACATCACGAATTTTTACTGCATACAAGCTCAAAGTAGAAAACAGGAATACATGCATCTCTAATCTCATACTCTACCCATCAATGTAGAGGACATATATGACTCAGGCTTCAATCTACGTTTATTAGGGGAGACATGGAGAAATAGCTACTGGTATACAAATTTAACCCCCCCCCCCCCTTCTCCACACTAAACTCCTAGGTGCAAATGGCACCTATTGATGTGTACCTAATAATCAATCAGGGTTTCATTCTAGTGCTATAACCTGATGATTAAGGTTTTGCCTTCTTTTTGCCCTGTGCAGAACTCTTTGTGATGTAAACATCACCAATCTCATTGAGATAAGGCTTAACAAATCGCTTAACGAACTTATGATCTGGTAATACGGAAATTGTTCCGAGAGCAGGCCATTCTTGAATCAGGTTCCTACTTTCCAGAATTCCTAAAATTTTCAGCCGTGGGATATACCTCTTCTCAATGCTGGACTTTAGCGACATTGGGCAGTTGACAATGCTGGAGAAATCAAACTTCCCTGTAGCAAACAGAAGCTCTTTTATCTTGTTTATTTTCCCCATGGACACATTGAACGCAAGCGGCGCCTTCCTAAACATAGTGGATATGTCGCCATCAGAAAATCCCAGATTCCGGAGCGCTCCCAACTTGAGATCCCAAGCCTTGTTTGACATTGAAGCAAGAGCTGCGATAGCATAAATGAAATTTGTGGAACTTTTACGGAGCCCCATTTCCTCGGCCTTCTCTGCACATTTCATTATGACTTGTGGCTTCAACCTGAAACAATTAGGATATGCTCTGAGGATAATACGGATACGCTCCATAGGTATGCCACAGCTCTTCAAGAATTCAACATTAGCCATAATTGTGTTTTCTGAATCCGCCGAAAGGATCATCGGGAGGTTCTTTATAATAGCAGCCACTTCATTATTGGATCCCAGCAAGCCCTTCAGTACAGATAATGAACAGATAATGTTACGTTTCAAGCTCATTTGCAAAATTGCCGGATTACCTGAGACTATCTTGCAAATTTCATCGGAAGAAAGGCCCAAGTCTTGGAAAATCTTGATTTTGGGTTTAATGCTATCCTCAAGACTGGCAGACAAAAACCGAGGCTTACGTTTAACGATTTTAATCAGCTGAGCATTCGAAAAGCCACTTTCTTTGAAGAATGAAAGTATAGAAACAGCTTTCTCTGGGTTTTTCAGATGAGTCAGCCCTGAGGCAACTCGTGAAGCCAACTCAGGAGGAAATGGAGAAATACTGAGTTGGGTTTCCGTCACAGAGGAGAATAAACGGAGAGAAAAGGAGAAAGAAACAGGGGATCCGCCGCACACAGGTGAAGTGTGCTTCAAAATAGAAAAGGCCAGATTTTTACGTACGAATGCAATCATTTTCTTTACGGAAAATGTCGATTGCAAATGTAAATTAATTAGGGATTAGAAGAGGATTCAGAAATCACTTTCCTGGAGAAAACGAAGACGCCATAAGGAGAGAGCTTCTCAGATTAGGGTTTCAGGGAGGAGGAATGTCGCTGTATTGTGATGAACCACGAATCTTCTACGAAGTAATTAAAAATAATTTGAATAACAACCGAAATATTCATTAATCAAATTTGCTAATTGCCCAAATTTCTTTCCACAATTTAAAAAGTGCGATTTCATATGTTTATTTTTTCTTAGAGAAAAATGTTTAAATTTGATAAATCACTCGAAATCATTCATCTAACATTTTTTAAACAAGAAATGCAGCTATATTCTATAGTTCTTCAATCTAAAAGTATTCGGAGTTGCAATTGATATTTGGATAAAACATCCTCGATAAGTTCCAAAACTAGTGGATTTTAATTCCATCCAAATTATAATAATTTTCAAACATTTACAAGCTAAAACAAAATAATTAGAGATGTTCAGTAAAGCCACAAACATAACAGAGAAAGAAAAACAACAATTATAGTATAACTTCGTGATACTACCATCATGTTGGCAGCTCGTTGAAACTCAAACTAGCATCGATGTATAAAAAATTTAAATTTTAATGACGAACAACTTAAAAATAGCACTAAAAATCCGATCTTTGTTGATAACAAGGTCGGCCTTGAGCCATATTTAAAAGGGCAACCGCTTGAGGCTCCCAATTTTGAATTTCCCACAAGTCATACGTTTGTGTGTAATTGCATATACATATATGTATGCATATACCATCTTGTTATATTTAATACGATTCTTTGGGCCTATTGTAGTAGCACACGTACATAAATTTTTTGAACATATGTAGTCTTAATCCGAAAAGGACACATTTACTTTTATCATGAGTCGTATTTCATTCTTCAGCCCATTTCATTAGAATCATCAATCATGTAGTGACGTTGCTAGATGCGTACCAATAAAGTGAAACACGAGATGAAATAAAGTTTCGTAATACAGATTTATATTTAATTTTCCCCCTTCTTTTGTAACTTGAACAAAATATAGGGCAAACGAACAAGTATCAAATATAAATTTACAAGAAAAAGAAGGCAACAATTTTGCTCTACAACTGCTTAATCAATTCATTATCAACACTCTTAAAAATGATAGTCTCAAAGCTACACAGAATCAAACTTGCATTATCATGCCCTGCTACTCAACACTGACGAAACATTGAAAGTGCAATTCAACGAAAAAAGCAGCTGACGTATCTCCATAAATTGCAATGGAGCTGCAACGTGTCTCACCAAATTGCAAATCGCTAAATCTACCCGAGTATTAGAAGCATTGGCTGGTAAGTAAATGAGATCAGAATAAAAAACTTACAGGAAAAGCATAAGCATCTCCAGTCTCCTATCTTCATCAATTTCTTACTAGAGCAAGACTGCTTGAACCTAGCTATCATGATGGGGAAGCTACTACTCCATTTTTTCTTTTGTAAATACAAGACATGGGATTGATTGCACTAAAAGCTCAACCCTGATCCACACATATATATTGATCTTGTATGTGAAAGTAAACATGCCTTGGAAAAACATCAGGACCAGACATGCACAGTGTGTGTTGATTGATATGAATTGGAAATCCACTCTTTCATTTTAAACAAGATTTTAGTGGATTCGTGTGGATATGAAATCCACTCTAATTAGAAGGATTTGAAATTCATTGATTCCAACCATTTTATTTCAAATCCATCAATCCAGCACAATTTAGTTAACTGCAGCTGAGATTTCCTACTATCACAAGTAGGGTTGGATTTGATTCCCTGTATTCTTCTTCACATGATGTCTTCCATCATGTACAGGCCATGGTGAAGAAATGACAAACTACAAGATATCTCAAAATACCAAAGAGCAGGAGTCTTCTTATGCAATAAAGTAAGCAGCAAATATCAGGCAAATTTATTCACGGCTCACCAAATCATTCAAGCAACCGTAAAAGATGTCATACAAAAAATGAATCAAAACCTGTTCAATTCACAAGAAAGGGAGGTAAAAGATTTTATGCCTTCAGAACTTCACAATAAGTTGATCATCAACAGTCCAAACTTTTCAACAATACACCAAACTCAATCTCTGGGTGAAGATTAAACACAGTTACTTTTGGGTGGAGACATTATTAGATGTGTGAAAATGATGCAAGCAGCACACCAATCTTCCATATATCAATATCTTCTATCAGTAAAATTCAATACCTCTGGACAAAGTCATAAAAGTAGGTCTCTGGTATGTCTTGAAAACTCAATAGGCAATTAAGAAAATAAAAAGCACAAGATCAAGACCGGCACAGCCACTGCCCAGTCTCTCTGACTTCAGATTTTATCAAAGGAAGGGGAATGGTCAAGATTAGTACCGACTTGTAATGATTTCACATATACATCCATTTTTAATTTGCTTAGTGATGAACCAAGAAAGGAACAGTGCTAAAATAAACTAAAACTGAATCATTAGAAGAAATTATTTTACTTCAATCACTAAAATCAAAGAAACATACAAAATTACGAGAAGGGAAACATAACTAAGAAGCCCACACTCTAAATTCACATTACATGAAATGAGAAATCAGTGCTCGAAGTGGAAACATTGTTCACAAAGATTCAGCAGCCATAAAAGAGAATGTGTTGAATGGAATCATCATTTAAAGCCAAGAAATACGGGATCAAATACAAAAGTGAACAAGTATGTTATCTACTTCGACTAAGTTAGCTTCAATAAGCAGATGCTGAAAGTTCCATCTATCTTTTGCCCTTGATATAACTCTTTGCCACGCATTCCTCAGCAAGCTCATTTGAATAAGGCCCTATATATCGCTCACAAAACTTATCATCTGTCAACGATCGAATTGTCCCAAGACTAGGCAACTTCTTAATCAGATTCTTACTTTCCAAAATTCCTAAAATCTGCAACCGAGGCTTAAGCCTCTTCTCAATACTGCACATAAGTGATTCCGGATGACAAACAATACTGGAGATATTAAACTTCCCTGTAGCAAGCAGAAGCTCTTTTACCTTCTTCATTTTCTTTGTGGATACACATAACACTGCAGGTGCCTGCCTAAACATTGTCCATATGTCACTATCTGAAAACCCCAAATTCCGAAGAGCTTGCAATTTCATTTCCCAGGTCCCTTCATCCGTAACAGCAATCATTCGAACAGCATGAATAAACATTCTTGAACTTCGATTCAACCCCATCTTTTCGGCCTTGTCCACGGACTTCCTTATAATATCTGGCTTGAGTAAGAGACACCTTGGTGAACTATTAAGTAAGGTAAGGATACGCTCCATGTTTATGCCGCAGCTCTTTAGGAATTCAATATTTGGCGTCAGGGTGTTTTTCAAATCCGAATTTAGGAACCACACACACTTCTTTAAAAGTGCGGCCACATTATGATTGGATCCCAGCAAGTCCTTCAGCAGAGATAACGAGGGAATGATGTTATTCTTCGCGCTCAGATGCAAAATCGACATTTGACTTAAAACTACCTTGGCAATGTCCTCGGGCGAAAGCCCCAAGTCTTGAAATATCTTGATTTTGAATTTAATGTCATCCTCAACGCTGGCCGTTAGAAACCGAGGATTATATTTCGCGAGTTTCTCGAGTTGAGTAGACGAAAAGCCACTCTCTTTGAGGAACGACAGTGTTGAATCAGCTGTTTCTGGGCTTCTACGTCGACTTAAATCCCAGGCAACTAGTGAAGCCACTTCAGGTGAAAACTGGTGTTTATGCACCAATACATCATAAACTCCAGGGCTACTCACAGGTATTCTCTCCCTCGAAGTCGAGAAAAATTGGAGAGAGAGAGTGAACGAAACATGGGATTTGCAAACAAATGAATTGTGCTTCGAAATTAAAACTGAGAGATTCTTGCGTACAAATGCAATCATTTTGTCGTAAAAATCAAAGCTACACTCAGAAAACAGACGGAGGAAATCACACACCTGGAGAATTGAAGGACGAAAGGATATCGACTGAGGAATTAGGGCTCCGCCGCAGAGGTGTACTTTGCAAGTTCCATACTTCCATTTGCACTCTTGTTGTGGGCCAACCTACGGGAGCTGGTCTGTTTGGATAGTATTTATACATCTAACTAAATTTATTTATTTAATATTTATAATTTTTATTTTACTCTATTTTATTTCAATATAAACAAAATTTTTAATATTCATTTAAATATAGGTATTTTTCATCTTCTATATGTATATGCCGCTTAAAATATAATAAATAAATAAAATAAAATATAAATAATAAAATTTTAAGTTAATCAATATTTAAAAGCATCTAAAACTTTATATTATTTAACTTGTAAAAATATGTAAATAATATAATTTTGTATTAATTATATATTACTTTCATTCCAAAATAAAAATATTTATATCTAGTATAAATTGATTAATTATGTAAAAATTAAATTATTTCATAATTTTATAAAAACTTACTAATTAATATTTATTTGTAATTAAAATTCAATACAAATAATTTATTAGACAATAAATAATAAAATATTATTCCAAATAATTAACACAAAATAACTATATTTTTCACATCTTATATTTCAGTTTAATATTTGTGATAATAGTATAAAATTAAAATCATGAAAAAATAATTAATTTAAATAGTATACATGTAAAATGGAGTAGAACAACAAAGTTATTTTTATTTTAATAAAATAAAAAATATTTCTAAAAAAGAAGAAAAATAAATTTCGACTAATAAAAAACTGACACATGACTTTTCAATTTTTTCCTTTTTTGGAAATTAAAAATAGATGGGAGTAATTTATTAAAATATTTTTGAAATGGAATTGAGAGGTGGGTGACAAATATTTTTATGAAGATTATAGGGTATGTGAGTTCAAAAATATATGTAAATTTTATATTTATTCTAAATTTTAATAGGGTATAATTTTTAAATAATTTGAATTTATTAAATAATTAATTAATAATAAAATAGTTATTAAACTGTATAAGAGAATTAAGTAGAAAAAATAGATAAAAAACACTAAATATAAATTTATTTATTTAGGGTGTGGCTATTCGCACTCTTGAATCCTCAACTGCCTCAAAAACAAATTGAGTAAATTAAACACTATTAAAATAACTGAAATACTTATATTCAATATATACAAATCCACCCAAACTTATTTGGAACATCCACATGAACAAGTGAATTAGTGTTGTTAAACACTATTTCAGTTGTTTGGCAGGATGTTTCGAACAAACTTTAGACTGACATGCTCGTTCTTGTTCGATAAATTTTGTTAACACAAGTATATTTATTCAACCAATTTCGTCGAACATAAATAAATGTGTTCCAGATCAAGTTTGAACACATACAAGCAGACGTGCGATATGTTCAAAATTAAATACCGAAAATACGAAATTTTAAACCAAATTTTTAACCAATGTATAATTTAATCTAAAATACTTATAAAACACATAAAATTTCAAGAATTCAAGAAGTCTAGACATTGATGGAGGACAAGCTTGTTCCTTTTTTTTTTTTTACCATCTTCTTCTTGTTTATGTTTATATATTTTTAAATTAAAAAAATATTTAATTATTTAAATAAAATATTTAATAAAAATAAAAGGGAGGTGCTATACACACCACACTATTTTCTAAACACACCACACAATTCAATTTTACCAAAAAGGACCTTAACAAAATTACCAAAATAACCCTCAAAATTAAAAAACAAAATTGGACACCTCTTTCTTCCACCTTCTCTTCTCCCTTCCCGCTCCCCTTCCATGCTAAAACCCTAGAAATCTAAAATCATAAAATTGATTCATTCAGCATATTTTTTTCTTATATTCATGGACAATCAACAAGTACCTCTAAAATCGGTAAGTTTTGGAATGTTTTATTGTAGTACATTGTGTTTTTTCCTTCATTTTATTGAAAAACCGAATTCTGCAGTGCGTAGCAGAAACTTCGTGTGCGTTCGGCCTGTATCAGCCGAACGTAAGCCTAAACGTTCGGCCAATACCGACCGAACACATAATGTAACGTTCGGCGTCTGAAGGCCGAACACATTATGTCACGTTCGGTTACCCACGGCCGAACACTTCGTGTTGTGTTCGGCTGATACAGGCCGAACGCTTGTTCGGCTGTTGTAGGCCGAACACGGATTGTCTTGTACTTTTTTTGGTTGTTTTCTGATTCATTTAATTTTATTTTCAGGAGATCTCAAGAACAAGTGCCTTTATTTTGGATAACAACGAGGTGGTTGTTGATTATCAAGATGTGTTTAACACAATGGATTTGTTCGAATCCCGAGAAAATTTGATTTCTTGGGTCCGTGAAAAGGCTATCCCATTAGGCATGGTAGTGGTTGTGATGAGGTCAGAAATCGGAGATGAATGCAGACGACCTCGTTTGTGGTTAGGATGCGAACGAGGGGGTAAATATCGGCCACCGAAAAAAAAACAGAGCAAAGAGAAAAATGAAAATCAAGAAACAAATGAATGTGGAAGAGAATTGGAAGAGGTAGAGAATAAAACAATTGAGCATCGTCGTCGCGGAACCAAGAAATGCGATTGTCCATTTCGTCTGAAAGGAACATACTACAAAGAGACTGATGCATGGGCCTTGGAGGTCATTTGTGGTTCGCATAATCACGAGATGTCAAGATATTTAGAGGGTCACTCTTTTGCTGGCCGTTTAACTACGGATGAGGTGAAATTGGTGTCTGATCTATCTACCGGTAATAGCCGTCCTAGGGACATATTGTTTACGTTACAGAAGAGGTATACAGAAAATAAATCTACGATAAAGACTATCTACAATATTCGACAGAAGAACAGACTAGTCGAACACTGTGGCAGGTCACAGCTGCAATATCTCATGGGCAAACTTAAGGAGAAAGACTTTTTCTTCCATACTAGGCGGTGTGAGCAAACAGATGCCGTGAGAGATATGTTTTGGGCCCATCCGACAAGTGTGAAATTGCTCCGGGCCTTTCCAAATGTCTTGTTAATGGATTGTACATACAAAACAAACCGGTACAAACTACCGTTTTTAGAAATTGTTGGGGTGACTTCCTAATCAATGATATCCAGGTGGTTTGTGGTGTTTTGTGGTGTTTTCTTTCTCTTTGTGGTGTTTTGAGATATGTTTTGTGGTGTTTTCTTTCTCTTTGCCGTCCTAATCAATGATAACTGTATGATATCCAGGTGGTTCGACGTGCAAGTAATGTTATTCCCACAAACAAGCATATTGAATTTTTTGAAGACATTCCACATATCTTTCGGCCATATGTTTGTGGGACTAAGAACGTTAGAGGAGACGGGCACTGTGGATTTCGTGCAATTGCCCAGCTATTGAATTATGGGGAAGACTCGTGGTCTAGAGTTCGTTGTGACTTGATTCATGAATTACAACAATTTGGAGAAATGTATGCACCCATATTCAAGGAGCACGGACGTGTTGGGGAGGTTGAAGATGCATTACACTGTTTTGAGGAGAGAGCCCCTAGACGACACTGGCTTGATATCCCTGATATGGGGCACATGATTGCAAATGTCTACAACGTAGCACTTGTGGTGCTAACACAGATTGCAAACTATACTTTCCTTCCCCTGAGGACTGCAAACCCAGAAGATCCGAAGCTTATTTGCATAGCTTTGGTATCACAAAGCACGCATTTCTGCGCGGTAAAATTATTTTCTTATTATTACATTTCCTTAAGATTTTAAAATTTTTAGAGAAATTTTCCTCATGCGTGCAATGTGACAGGTCTCATTAAGCACTGGATGCCCGTTGCCTCCTGTTCTGCATGCATGGCATGAACATCGCCTTCCATGTGCTGCTGGATGGGAGATATTCTATAGAAGTCGCTTTCAAATGTACCACACCATTTGTTCACAAAATAACTGATATGTACTTTTTTTTAAAAATTGTGGAATATTATTTATTTTACATCTTCTATAAATACAAAATTTGCACAGTTATGATGAAATCTTTTCGAATGTTATTTACATTATGTCCCAAAAAACAGAATGTACAAAATCCATAAAAAATGAAGTTTCAGTGCGTTCGGCCGACACTGGCCGAACGAGACACAGCACGTTCGGCCAGAACCGGCCGAACATCCTATACCATGTTCGGCCAGTTCTGGCCGAACGTATTGTCTTTTGTTCGGCCAGTGTCGGCCGAACACCAAGATACTTCATTTTTCTGGATTTTGTACATTCTGTTTTTTTGGACAGAATGTACAAAATCCAAAAAAAATGAAGTGTCAGGGCGTTCGGCCAACATTGGCCGAACGGATCACAATGCATTCGGTCAGGACTGGCCGAACATTCTATACCATGTTCGGCCATTTCTGGCCGAACGTATTGTGTTTCGTTCGGCCAGTGTTGGCCGAACGCACTGAAACTTCATTTTTTTGGATTTTGTACATTCTGTCCAAAAAAACAGAATGTACAAAATCCAGAAAAATAAAGTATCAGGGTGTTCGGCCGACACTGGCCGAACAAAAGACAATACGTTCGGCCAGAACTGGCCGAACATGGTATAGGATGTTCGGCCGGTTCTGGCCGAACGTGCTGTGTCTCGTTCGGCCAGTGTCGGCCGAACGCACTGAAACTTCGTGTTATACAGTCTGTTTGTTCTGGTTTTTGATTTTTTCGGGGTATGTATTTTGTACGGTGAGTTTTTTTTCCAACGAACAGAAAAATCAAGCGTAGTGTAGGCAAACAGAGTAATGAGCAAAAATTAAAATTATACTTTAAAAATATTAGAAACACCGAATAAAATAATAATTTAACATTCAAATGTATAAAAATTTAATGTCATAATATATGTTTACAAAAGAACTACTCTACTAATCGGAATCACCCCCGTCATCCACCGTGAGACCATCGAGTATTCTTGTAGCCTCCTCGACTCTAGGCATCACGTAATCCAGCGAGAGCTGCGGATCCTGGGCTGTCCACATGCGAACCAGTGGCTGAAGAATATTCCGGGCGTCATTGAATCGAGCCCACATTTGACTAGGGTTCGTATCAGCCGGAAAATGTCGTGCTGCGGATATACGCTCGGGGTTTTGGACTTGTGGATGGGAGAATGTACGGTACCAATCCATATACTCCGGTACAGTCTCCCATGCTGGCTGTGCAATTCTCCCCCGTCGCTGGATGGACAACACGTGGCTATCCCATGAGAGAAACATGGATCCAAGCACCCCCCATGCAAGTACGTACTGGCCGGGCATTTTTCCTCTTCTTGCCAGCACTGGATCCAATGGAGGCAACGGGATATGCTGGACATGGCCGAACTGCCTTAATACTCGATCAGGGTGGTATGGTTCGACAATGTCCAACGCCCTTATGCAGCCATGATAAAACGTCACTTCAGGACGTTCGAATCGATCACGTATTTGCTGATAAGGATCCCAGATGACCTACGTATTGAATTGTTCATGTTATATATTTGAAAAATACATGTATTTGTGAAAAAATAATTAAAAAGACCCTTACTTCGTGTGGTTGGAGTGCATCCAACCACTCCCTGCACGCCTGCAAGCCCAAAGTGTTGGGGCCACCTTGCCCGTGCTGTGCCCATCGCATGGCTAGTGGAAACCTCGGGTCGTACTCCACATTAAATTGAGGTCGTGGGCTCGTTGGGAAGTGCTCGTAAATCCATGCCTACATATATACAAATGTAAGGGTACAACATACTAAAAATTGTAACATAACGTAAAAGTAAATAATTTTCAAAGAATGACGTACCTCAAGTAGTGTAAGATATCCAGCGATTTGCTTTACTCCCGCCCTTGATGCGGAGCCTAACTGCCTATAAAGATAGGCAAGGGCAGCAGCACCCCATGCAAATTCCCGGACGACGCTCGTGTCTTCCAGCAGCTTCAGATAGCCAGCAGAGATCCGAGTACCACTTTTGTCGGAAAATATGGTACACCCAAGGATATAAAGTATATAAGCTCGAGCTGCCTTCTCTGCAACTCGTCTCTGCGTAACCTGAACGCTGTCCGAGAAAGTGCTACGAAGCCACTCTAGCTTCACGGACTGCCCTCTCTTGTCATTGAGGGCCAATACGGCGTCCTCAACTGACACACCCAACAACCGATGTACCAGTGCAGGCGAGAATTCTGCAGGATCGTCTTCCACCTGCACCGGCTGCCCAACCACCGGAAGACCGAGTAAAGACGACACATCATCTAATGTGATCGTCATCTCACCAAAGGGTAGGTGGAAAGTGTTGGTCTCCGGCTGCCACCGTTCGACGAATGCAGAAATGAGGTTCCGGTTGGGAGCTCTGTAGGATATCTTGCTCAAATTGTGAAGCCCGGACCGCTTCACATACGACCTCCAGACTCGGGTCGTCTCGTCCTCAGGATACACCCATCGAAGAAGCTTCGAAGTGTGGCAGAGGCATTTTAAAACGCCTCTCTCATTACCATTCCACACGTCGGCGGCTACGTGTGTTTTGAAGCTTCGGAGTAACGACGGATCGTAGGGGCCGCCGGGAAATGGGCCCATCAATAACTCGTTCTGCTCGGCTTGCCTCACTTGTTCTTGAGGCATTTCAGCATATTCCTCCTCCTGTTCTTCCGGCACGTGAGCAGGACCCGCCTCCTGAGAAGGACCCGCCTCTTGCTGGGCAGCCCGTAATCGTCTATTTGAAGCGGTAGGCCGTCTTCTCCTTCTTTCGTAAACTATAACATAAGACAATTAAAATGTTAACATACATACATTGCAAAAAAAAAATTAAAATTTAAAAAGGCATGCTGTTCGGCCAACACTGGCCGAACGACTTGCAGGCTATTCGGCCAACACTGGCCGAACGCCTAGCAGGATGTTCGGCCAACACTGGCCGAACGCCTAGCAGGATGTTCGGCCAACACTGGTCGAACGCCTCGCAGGATGTTCGGCCAACCAGCGCCGAACGCCTCGCAGGCTGTTCGGCCAACCAGCGCCGAACGCCTGCGATTCTCGCGACAGAAATGTAACAATTGAAATCTCGGAATTGCGGCACATTACCTGGAGTTTCGCGTTCGGCGTCCATTGCCTTTGCTGGAGTTTCGCGTTCGGCGTTCGGGATGGTGGAGGGGAAGGAAAATCGCGTGGGGGAGGTGTTCGGCGGCGTTCGGCAGCTCGTAGGGTTTGCTTTGCTTTCAGCCCTTTTATTTTTTTTTTTTTGAATTTTTTGAAGGGTGAAGGGATTTTTGGAATTTTTTGGAAGGTGAAGGGTATTTTTGGTATTTTTGTGGTGTGTTTAGTAAATTTGAATTTTTAAATGTAGTGTTTTGTGGTGTGTTTAGTAATTGTGGTGTGTTTAGAAATATTTGTGGTGTGGTTAGATTGTGCCAAAATAAAAATCAATTAAATAGGACGTATTAGTTCACTTCATCGACCGAGCATTACTAAGTCTCTAAACCTTCAACTGCCAAGTTCTTCATGTTGGCCGCTTCGATTCTCCCAGGCAAGTGGCTTTCTTTTTTGTAAGCCCTAATTATTTCATCAATTTCTCGGTTTAGGCGTTTCCTGTCAAGAAATATGATTGCATTCGTTCGCAAAAATCTCACATTTTCAATTTTGAAGCACACTTCACCTCTATGTGTTAGATCCTCTGTTCCTTTCTCGCTCCATTTCCATTTTTTCTCTAGTTCGAGTATTAACCCTACACTTTCTGATATTTTGCTGCACAAATACGTTTTTCCTCCTGAATTGGTTTCACGAATTGCTTCAAAATCGACTGAGATCGAACCAGAAAAAGCTGATTCAGTACTTTCGTTCTTTAAAAAGGCTGGCTTTTCGAATGCTCAGTTGGTAAAAATCGTGAGATATAGGCCTCGGGTTCTCGCGTGTAGCGTTGAGGATAGCATTAAACCCAAAATCAAGATTCTCCAAGAATTTGGCGTTTCTTCGGATGCCATTTTCAAGATAATCTCAGGTAATCCTGCAATTTTACATTTAAGCGTGAGCAATAATATCGTTCCCTCATTATCTGAGATGAAGGGCTTGTTCGGATCCAACTGTGAAGTGATCAGAGTATTAAAGGTCTGCCCGCGGTTCCTGACAATGAATTTGAAAAACAACATTATGCCCAATGTTGAATTCTTAAAGAGCTACGGCATACCTATGGAGAGTATCCGAATCATCGCCAGTAATTTTCCGAATCCTTTCTTGGCCAAGCCAGAGGTTATGAGGAAATCTGCAGAGAAGGCCAAGGAAATGGGGCTCGATACACGTTCCAAAGCTTTCTTATATGCTGTTTCAACTATAGCTTCAATGAGCAATGAGACCTGGGAACTCAAGCTGAAAGCTTTCCGGGATATGGGGTTTTCAGACAGTGACATACTGACGATGTTTAGCAAGGTGCCAAGAATGTTTTGTTTGTCGGTGGACAAAATAAAGAAGGTAAAAGAGCTTCTGCTTGCAACTGGGAGGTTCAATATGTCCAATATTGTCAATCGCCCACTATCACTTGGATTCAGCATTGAGAAGAGGTATAACCCACGGCTGAAAATTTTAGGAATTCTGGAAAGTCGGAATCTGATTAAGCAGTGGCCTGGTCTCATAACAATTAGTACATCATCAGATGTCCGTTTTTTTGAGAAATTTATCAAGCCTTATCTAAAAGAACTTAGTGATGTTGATATCCCGAAGAATTTTTCCAGGAGCAAGGAGGAGAAACCTTTAGCATGTACATAGAGCACTAGAATGAAGTCAGTAATGATACCTGTTGAAGCTAAGTGAACACAGATAGGTACTTTGTTTGTTTACTTTTGTATCAATCTGTTAGTTTTCAGTTTCAAAAATATGGTTCCGCTCCATATATGTAATTTTTCGTGTATGCTGAATTTTGAACTTGCTGTAGACTTTCAAGGATGATTTGCACCTTGTTTTGATTGTTTGTTTCATAGTCTTGCCATGTAAGATACGTTCACTTTCTCCTAACCTTTTCTGCATCTCGTGTTTTATACAGGGAAAATTGTAAAGCATGACAAAATTATGTCATTTAATTTAGTACATATCCATTGACATAATGTATGGTCAAACACAGGGCAAGTTGTAATCGTGGACCAGTCTTAATCTTTTCTCCTGTCGAAACCTTATTTCCTATTGTTATTGTGATGTTTTATCCACATAATTAAGATATAATAGAGCATTTTATCATGTAGAAGACCTCTCCAGTGCAATGAAGAGAAGACAGAGTAAAATCCTCCCAAGTGTATCTATAACAAAGCATAGATGTGTAGAGCTTGCATTCCTAAAAGACCTTCAATTTGTTTCCTGCATGTGAAGACTCGTTTCGTTACCCTACTCTTATTGGGCACTTGTGTGAAGTAGATGTATTTGGTCGATCGTGTGAAGTGGTTAAGCTTATATATCTGAAGAAGTTACATGAAAAGAATGATAGAGCTTCATACGCTTAGGCTACCCTTTTCTTTCAACCCATAATAAAACTTGCACGATTTCAAAAATACGCTAGCTAGCGTGATTGAAAAGATATGAGATTGGATAGGCCTCTATGTTTTGAGTATGTTCTTTGACCTGTATTTGTATACCGTAAAATCTCTTATCGTTCAGTATTAATTTTGGTTGTTATTTGCTCGGTGAAAGCACTGAACTGTTTTTGCACCATGTTTCTTAAGCTACCTAATTAGCCTTGTTTCACATATAGTGGATTTAGCACTTTGAAATGCAACTGCTGCATTTTATACCTCAGATTCAATGGTACATCAGACTATGGTTAAAGAGCTCAATCGGACAAATAACAGTCCTATGTCTCATTCTTATAGCTATGCTAATGACTTCACCAGTTTATGCTGTTGAAGGGAAGCATTTTACATGTGAAGTTCGGTTTTGAAATGCCGATGCAATAGGTGATGCTGCACTTCGATTGAAGTAGTGCTCGTGTTTAATTCTTACGCGCGATTTAGGTTTCTGTAGATTGTTGCATACAGGATACAGAGAATGCCTGAAGAAACGTAGGAATGGCCTCTGGTGCAAATTCAGACATTATAAGTTCTTAGCGGGACCGTCTTAGTTTGGGTTTCTATGGAAACATGTTGAAGAAACGTGACTTCTTCTATTATTATTCTCTCTGAACTTTTGTGTACATTATATTTCTACTTGTATTATATGTATAACACACACACACATATATATATTTTGGGTGTGGGATCAACGAGGAGTGGGAGGTCGAACCCCCAACCTTCACCAAATAACGGTGAGACGAGTTTTACATTACATTATGATAAATCTCACCCTTAGGAAGTTACATAGAGCATGAACAAGTCCACCGTGGAATAAAGGAAAAAATGCAGTTTCGTTTATAAAAACACTTAAATTATTAGTACTCATTCAAATCTGCTTATTAAAATTTATTGGGTTGATAGAGCACAGTTATGCTGATGCTAGTTTTGATTTTAGAACCATTCAATCAAATCAGCTTTCATGATTTTGAATTTTTTTTTTTTAAATTTTCATATTTGGAACCATCGGTTTAGAACTAAATCCAACAATTGGGAACGAAATACCCTAGAACAAAAATTGAATCGATTAGGTTTGGATTTTAAATCAGAATTGAGTGAACGATCAAACTGAATCATTGGAATCGGAAAGTGCCATGTTGGGTATCCTAATATGCCCTATACTTATGGTTAAAGAGTTCGGCCCAAAAGAGGTGGAATTGAAACTGCAAACCACTCTGTCCTCTCTGACTCTGACCTAGAAACGCCGCTGGTGAAGTGCCCTCAATCGCTAAATCCCTTAATTTTGCAGGCTTCTCTAACCCAAATGATTTCTACGCGTGGCCGGTGATTTATTGCCGAGATGATTGATTGCACACACTTCATTTTCTTGTATACCCCATCCGTCTTTCTCTTTTTCGCTAATTTTTTCATCGATTTGGAGGGAGAGATATATTGGCACTACTGTTTATGATGTATTGGTGCATAAACACCAGTTTTCTCCTCAAGTGGCTTCACAAGTTGAATAAGACTTAAGTCGATGTAGAAGCCCGGAAAGATCTGATTCATCACTGTCGTTCCTCAAAGAGAGTGGCTTTTCGAGTGATCAATTCGAAAATATCGTGAAATATGAGCCTCGGATTCAAAGGCTTGGGGCTTCGTCCGGTGAAGATTTTGGTTTTTTTGAGCGCAGAGAATAACACCATTCCTGCGTTATCTCTGCTGAAGGGCCTGTTGGGATCCAATCATGATGTGGCCACACTTTAAACAAGATCTTCACATCGCATCTGAAAGAAACTTGGCGCCAATTGTTGAATGCTTGCAGAGCTGTGGCATACGTGTGTATGTGTGAGTGCCTCAGATCTTCAAGAATTCAACATCTGGTACCACCTTGTTTTCCAAAAGCTGCATTATTGGATCCTAACAAGCCCTTCATAAAAGATAATGAGGGAATTATGTTGTTCTGATTGTACATGCGAGCATCAGCTACTTGGTGGGTGGAATTGGGATTCTGCTGCCCTTTTGAAGCTTAAGTAATAGTAGGTACCTTGTTTATTCACTTTTGTATTTGATCCTTTCTTTGTTGGATTTACTATATGGTTCTGTTCCGCACATTCTCTTTCATGTCTACTGAATATGTTCTAACCTATTGAATCATGTGCCCAATTTTAGTTTGGATTGCTCACATGTGGCTTTGATTTTCGAGTGTGACCTTCTTAGTTATGTTTCCTTTCTCTTAATCTTGACCTTCCCCTTTCTCAAAACACTTTTTTCTGACCATTTCATTTTGATGAAGTGGATTCTTTGATGTTATTTCATCTCAAATACTATAAATTATAAAACACTTTTCTTTCCATGGAGGGAGATCTACTGCTGCTTGCATCAAGTGATATTTGTTGAAAGTTTGATAATGTTTATCATAAACGGATCAAGAATGTTAAAAAATTTCCTCTATTTCTTGTGAATCTTTTCTACACAAAGGTTTTTCCTCCATACTTAAATATCTTTTCTACAGAAAGATATTTCGATCTTCTTTTCCAATAAAAAGATTTCAGTTTTGGTATGTGTAAGTTAATGGACTACTTTTACAACTTTGTCTGGCAATATAGAATGCATTGGAGAAAATTGTGGTCTGGAAGATTGGTATGTCTTAATACTAAGGCCAGAAAACAGTGCAATCTATTGAGGGAGATTTCATGCTGCTTGTATCATTATTTTTGCTCTACCTTCTCCACCAAAAGGTAACTGTGATCTTTCCCAAAGTTGGAGTTTTTATTAGCTAGCTCGAGTTCATAGCTAGATCCTGATAAGCTGATGCAACACGTGAGATTTTGTTTTTACAAGCATGCATACAGTTCTTTGTTGAACATTTTGAGAAATTTAAAAGTTGTTTGTTTGAGAGAAATGTTGATTGAGGAGTTGTGAAATGTTGAAGTTAATGAAAGTAAAGGTAGTCAGAGGAATCCTGCTCCTGTATTTTTCATCTTGTTCTATGTTTGTTTAAAGTTCGTTATCACACATCATCTCATGAAAGCCCTTTGATTACAACCAACAAGCTCAATCTTCACATTGAAACTATCTTATTTTTCTCTTGGATCGTGTGAAACAGCCCGGACAAGCTTCTTAGAGGATCCCCAATCTTTCATCGTATATTATCCTTATTTTCCTTTTTTTTTTCTTGAGTTTGCACAATCTTTTTTGAACAGGCAAAAGAGGAGAATATCGAGTTCTGAACTCTTCTGCTTCCTCTACTGAAAGTACTATGGTGTAATCATTGATGGATATCTAGGTTATGTACTTGGCTGTGTGATTGGTGAAAGTCTAGAAATGCTTGATTAGTTTATATTTGCAGATTCCATCACTTCCCTTAAATGTAATCTATCTTTCTAAACAATTTTTGCAGTTTTCCTTGAGAAACTTGTTGTAACGACAGATTGTTGTAGTGAGCTAGAGTAGTGTAACAAGAGGGGATTGGTGGGAGATTGTTGTAATGAGATTTGTTGCAATGGATTGCTATTCATTAGAGTTTTGATTCTTGTCCATTTTGAGATTGTTGTCATTACAACTGAACTGAGATTGCATTGAAGTTGAGATTCTTGTTCTCTAAACCACCAGTAGGTAAGAGATATAGTGAAAGTGGAACGATGTTTTTCATACTAAAAATCTAACTTAAATTCAGGAAAATTAAAATTTATCCTCAGTGATCACATGTTAATATGTTCATCGATAATTTGTAGAAATTTCATTTAATATAGTTATTTTAATTTGAAATTAACCACCTTGTCGATGTTAATGTGCTCATATTATGTATGTGACCAACCTTGCTTAGACGACAACAACAACAACGTTCGTGATGCCTGTCTTTGAAGCCCCGAAATAGAGTGGAAAAAAGGTGCAATGGACGTGTGAGGTTGGGCCTGGGCCTGGGCCTGGGCCTCTCCACCACCCTGCTGAGTAGTCTCGCGTCCACGTGGAGTGAGCTCTATAGTCCAATAAGCTTGTAATTTCTAAAAGGCCGACAAACAGCCGAAAACAAAAAGGTAAGGGGGCATTGATGTGGAGTGGGCTCTACAGCCCAATAAGTTGGCAACTCTTAGATGGAGTGGGCTTTATAGCCCAATAAGCTCTCAACTCATGGCAAGTGTTGTTCGGCCCATCCAAGTCTGTGGGCCAATGATAAAATTTGGGTTGAGTCAAACTAGTTCAAAATTCCATCCGACCACTAAATCTTGAGTCCAACTCAATTTTGAAATACATAAAATCTATCGATATCGAACCAGATTAAATGAGTGAACCGTATTTCAAACCTAAAAATAAAACTTAACATAAATATCGAACTTGTTGGACCGACCCATCGAACTATTTGCACTCTACTCCTTTGTTAAACCATCAACAACAGCTCAGTTGGTTTCTGGGTGGCAGATTGCCCCGAGGATGCAGGATCAAGTCCTGGCAGCCACAGTGGGAGAGTTTTATCTCTCCAATGTGGGGGATAGCTCCTTGTGGGCACTGTTCCTCCCACTTAATGGGCCGCTGAGTTACCATGATTTAATTTCTTCATCAATCTCTGTGGGCGGCAAGGAATTTCGCCTTTTGTCCCAAAGGAAAAAGGTGTAGTTGGGTGGGGAGTTCAATTTGGGTCCCACATGCCAAGCCTTTTGCACCACCGCATCCGGTATCATGGCCTACTTGGGGAATCATATTCATCACATCCAAGGACATTAATTAAATTCAAAATCAAGATATTCCCAGATTTGTGGCTTTCATCGGTCTCATCGCCAAGATGATTCGAGAAATATGATGATCTTACATTCAACTATTCAAGTGCGAAGAATAAGATGATAACTATCTTTCTGAAGAACACTTATTGGGATCCGATTTATGATGAAGTCAGATTTTCTAAGAAATCAGTTCGACCCCCAAATTCCGGAAAGCTTGCAACTTGAGTCCCAAAAGTTTAAGACAACGACGAACCGACGAAGGAAAAAGGTATTTGAGGATGTTGCTCTCTTTTTTTAAAGTTTCTCGAGAGTGAAGTTTTCTTGGTAGATTAACCTCTTGTGCCTTTGTTTGATGGTTTCCACTTGTTCTACATCTAAGATCTAAGAAGCCTATGGATACATTTTGATAGTGAATAGTAATTAAAGTGATTTAATATGCACACCTACGAACGATTCTGTAATTTGGATTGAAGCAAATGGAGTCGTCTGCAAGTTTGGATATAATAGATATGTGTAGACTTGTTTAACTGTGTGGTATGTGGTGAATATGTGTAATTTGTTAAAGGAGAACGAACATACACGCACACACAGTTGAGATTGTTGGTAAATATGCCATAACCAAAGACACACACACTAAGTTTCAGATTATTAGTTCGAATGGGACTCAAGTTGCAAGCTTTCCGAAATTTGGGGTTTTCGGATAGGACATATTGGCAATGTTTAGGAAGGCGCCATGGAAAGGTTAAAGAACTTTCTACCAGCAAGTTCAATATCTCCAGTCTTGTCTGTTAGCTGACATTCACTTGGTTGGAGCACTGAAAAAGGTACAGGTCGAGGCGGGCTAATTCTATTCTACCATGTGGGCAGTACATGCATTCTATAGGATGTGTGAGAGGTGGCATATCTAATGAATCAGTGGTCTATCTTTTCTAGCTTTTCACATGTCACATATGGTATGAAGTGTTGGCACTACTCACAAGGGTAGCATGGAATTTCCTAATTGAGGCTGAGTAACTTTAGGGATTTTGGTTACTAGGAACTTAATGAGAAGTAGTCTACTCTTTGAACAATTTGCACTAAATTTTTCGGGAGATTTATTGTGGCTGACCGGATAGGGGGCCGATGTTCGATTGCTATTGCCTACCCTGCGTAATGTAAGATGAATTCAATACTTCTAATTTATTAACATGGATTGTTATTTTTTTATTGTTTATGATTAAGCATAAGACTAACTCTGCTAGTGTATTCAGATTCTCTGGCTTGGCTGGCTATGAATTTAATCGAAAGCCCACAAGTGAAGAATGTGTATTGTAGTGTCTACATTCTGTCAAGCTATAACATAAATACATTGCAAAGAAAGGCATTTTCTGCTTGTCAGGTGAGTTCATGAAACAAATCGAATTGAGACGAAGATATTATCTCCTAAAACTGGTGTTTGGATCCACTTCTTACTCCAAAAAAGGTTATGATCAAATTACAAATGGATCTCGCTTGAGTAGCCTTCTATTTTATGTTTGTATATTCTCAATTAGTCTAGCTTGACTTTCACATCTATTCATGCTCTTCTTAATTCGAGTTTCCTGGGGTGTTGACGACTGTGTGTGGCTGATCTAAATTCTATGTTTGTAGAAACATACATTTTTTTTGTTCGTTTAAAGAAAAAGGTGCAAGGATTCATACACAGAGCCGGCCTTTCCGAACATGACATTTTGAACAGTGTCCTCTCCGGCCTTTGATCTCTGTGTGAAAAAGATGAAGAAGGTTGGAGAGATTTGTGGAAAATACGACTCAGACATGTATTGTTACCCACCCCATGTTTGCAACAGCATTGAGCAGACGCATCATCCAAGTATCAAAGTTTTAGCCACTTTGGAGAGTTAAGAATTTGATTGAGAAGTAGCCTAGCATTCGGACATTGTGCTGTTTTCTAGACAAGAAGTTTGTTGAAATGTCTGTCAGCTCTTGTGTAGATGAAGTTGGCCATTTATTTACATCAAAGAGTGGAACCAGTGGCAAAAGGAGATGCGAAGTTCTCCCATTAACTCTTGTGATTATGTTCTTATATTTCGTTATTTGTGAGCATTTTTTACTATTAAATAAACAAACACGAACCACCTTTAAAGATAAACAAACATTAGTTCGTGATAGGTTTGTGTTTAGTATCTCCAGATAATTATTCTGTATGCTGATATGTCAAACAATGAATTGTGTTCTCATACGAATAAACAATATTCAACAAAGTTCCATATGTTCAACATTAACAAATAAAGACTAAAAGAAAATAAAAAATAAGAAAATCTCACATTGTTTCAAAAATATGCAATTCCTTCATAGTTATAATAATTCAGCATATGTTCCATTTCTAGCTAGAAAAAATTAACACCATCATCTCTTGCCCCCCCCCCCCCCTCCCTTTTTCTGGGGGGAGATATTGATTGAATTATTGAAATCATGTGAGTTTTCTTACATTCTAAAATTAGTTCGGTACTTCACACAAAATTATGAAACCACATGGAACATTGTGCAATTTTACATCAATTTTACCTTAAAAACTATAGCTTGGTTCAGAGTGTGTGAAATGGCTGATTATATGCATATGAATAGCTGAAAAAAAAAAAAAAAAAAAAAACTTGGTATAATAGCATCTAAAAGACAACTAGCAGTCATGTAAGATTGTGCTACGAACCCAAAAAAATCTCACAAATATGTCCTTTTTTTCTTCTTCATATAGGAATTGTAATTCTATCAGTTGATAATAGCATACAATATTTTATACAAATAAATTCCCATGTAACCAACAAGTTTTCCTTTCATATATATATTTTTTCGTTTCCTCCATAGATAAGTAAGGATGAGTGCAAAATAAAGACAAAGCATGTTCATCTTCCACAAAATATAATCACTCGCTGTAGGGTCAAATATTGAGCAGAATCCGAATTCTTATCTAAGTAGATGGCAGAAGTATCACTTTCCTTTTGTGGCAATTATACATGCAGCAAATCAACGACAAATTTTAACAGAGAGCCTGCTGTATTCACAAGAAAAATGGAGTTAAAACATTTAACACCTTCAAGTACATACAGGTACATTAGATGAGCAATCAGAACTAGCAGAAACAGTAGAAAAACATGTGGAGCAGAATCATCGTTTACAGCCCAGATATAGAGGATCAACACAAGTGAGGATAAAAAGCATGATAAATAGACATTAAGAGGCAGCACAGTTACACCCACCAGGCTTCTAGGCAGATGCTTAATTTTTCATTTCTGTTTGCCTTTGTCCTTGACATAGCTCTTTGCATCAAATGCTTCACCAACTTCATCTGAAAAAGGCCTAACATATTTCTCAAAAAACTTATCATCTGCCATTGTGTAAAGTGTTGAAAGAGCAGGCCACTTTTTGATCAAATTCCTACTTTCCAGGATTTCTAAAATTCTCAGCCTAGGTTTAAACCTCTGCTCAATGCTGCACCCAAGAGATGCCGGGTTACTGATAATACTAGACATTTTGAACTTCCCTGTAGCAAGCAGAAGCTCTTTTATCCTCTCTATTTTCTTGATGGATTGATCAAACACTTGTGGAGCCTTCTTAAACATTGTCAATGTGTCGCTATCTGAAAACCCCAAATCCCGGAAATCTTGCAACTTTACTTCCCACATCCCTTCACTTTTAGGAGCAATCCTGTGAACAGCATGAATAAACATTTTCGAACTTTCACCAAAACCCATTTCCTTTGCCTTCTCTACAGACTTCCTTATACTATCTGGCTTCATCAAGAGAGTCCACGGGTGAGTATAGATGAGAAAAAGGATGTGATCCATAGGTATCCCACGGCTCTTCAACAGTTGAACATTTGGTAGGAGGGTTTTTTCCAAATCAGCTAAAATAACCCGCCCACATTTCCTTACAAGTCTGGCCACATCATAATCGGATCCCAACAAGCCCTTTAGCAAAGTTAATGTGGGAATAATGTTATTCTTCACACTTATATGTAAAATCATGTTATTATGAAAAGTTATATTTGTAATGTCCTCAGATGAAAGACCCAAATCTTGCAATATCTTGAATCTGAATTTAATGTCCTCAACACTATGCGATAGAATCCGAGGCTTATACTTGACAATTCTCTCAAGTTGAGTACTCGAAAAGCCAAACTCTTCGAGGAATGATAGTATTACATCAGCTTTCGAGGGCCTTCTAATTTGAGATAAATGGGAGGCAGCTAGTGAAGCCACTTCAGGAGATAAATGGTGTTTGTGCACCAACACATCATAAACTTGACGAGTGGTGACGACTTGACTCTCCCTCCAGGTCGAGAAAAAATGGAGAGAGATAGAGGCGGATTTGCGAAAACATGAACTGTGCTTCGTAATTAAACAAGCCAGATTCTTCCGTACCAGTGCAATCATCATGAAATTAAATCACAGGTACGCATAAAAAGTAGTTTTGGTTCAGAAAGGAGAATCACTTGCCTGCGATACGGAAGTGTTGAAACCCGACGCAGCCTCTCAATTGGGGATTTAGGGCTCATCACAAGCGCTGTCGCGAGATAACTCAGGTTACTCAGGCAGGATGTGTTCTAATTCGTACTTCCCCTTTTTGTTTTTATTTTATATTAAAACTATGTTTTTAAAATTATACTTGATAACTGCTATGGGCTCCACATTATCGAATAAATTATATTATATTATATTATATTATATTATATTATATTAATAATATATAATGCAATTTTTAAAAAAATGTACGTAAATTAAAATCGAATTAAATATTATTTAATTTAAAATAAGATGTATTTATATTATCATTTCACTCAAATGTCAAAAAGTTTTATTCATAAATTGGACCATATTTCAACTTCAAACTTAATATAAATATTTTAACTCCCTAAAAATATAAAGATGAAATAATAAATTATATCAATTAAACTATACAATACAATCATTTATTTTTATTAGAAAAAAATTATTTAATATTTTTTATATTTGTACCTTGAATTCATATAATAATTTAATCTATTATTTATTCAAATCAAACATACATCAAAACAAAATCAAATCAGACTTTGTTTTACCACGAATATTTATATATTTAAAGACAAGCATAAAGTATTTAAGCTAAGCTAAGAGGGTGCTCGGATTGTGGCAGCATAACATGGTGTGATCCGCCACAACAGAGAATTCACTCCAAATTTCTTAATGACCTTGCACATATCAACTCAATCGGGTACACGTCGGGTTCCGGCGACCCACCGGAAAATATTTGCCCAATTCCAGCACAGTTACAGTCGAATTTGCATATTATGTGACCTTTCTTTTCAAGAATGTCAAAATGCTCATATTACAACTTTTTCCTTATTTACCAGAAGAAAGAAGTAACAAGGTAAGATATCTGAGTCTGCTGAATGCACAAGAAATGTAGGAAAGCTTTTAACAACTTCAACATTCAGAACTTCAAGATCAGCTCATTCTCAAAACTTTTCTACAATATAAAACACAAAACTCAATCATAAGAGTACAGATTAAACACAATACATTTTGGGTGGAGACATTAGAAGCAAGACAATGATTTGCAAGGAGCAGGAAATCAATATCTCCAGCACTAGAAGTAGAACCATGCTTCAAAAATGGTAGAATATTGTTAACATGTGGAACAGAATCATCGTTTCAAGCCCAAATATGCAGGATCAACACAAACGAGAATAATAAGCACGATACCTAGACTGCAAGAGGCAGCACAGTTGCACACACCAGGCTTCTAGGCAGATGCTTAAAGTTTCATTTCTCTTTGCCTTTGTCCTTGACATAACATGCTTCACCAACTTCATCAAAATAAGGCCTGATGTATCTCTCAAAGAACTTATCATCTGACAATGTGTAAAGTGTTGAAAGACCCGGCCACTTTTTAATCAAATTCCTACTTTCCAGAATTTCTAAAATTCTCAGCCTTGGCTTATACCTCTTCTCAATGCTGCACCCAAGAGATGCGGGGTTACTGACAATACAGGACATTGTGAACTTCCCGGTAGCAAGCAAAAGCTCTATTATATTTTCTATTTTCTTGATGGATGTATCCAACAGATGTGGTGCCTTCTTAAGTATTGCCAATGTGTCGTTATCTGAAAACCCCAAATCCCGGAAAGCTTGCAACTTTACTTCCAACATCCCTTCACTTATCGAAGTAATCCTGTGAAGAGCATGAATAAACATTTTTGAACTTTCACTAAACCCAATTTCCTTGGCCTTTTCTATACACTTCCTCATAATATCTGGCTTGATCAAGAGGCTCCTTGGCCAAGCATAGAGGAGGTAAAGGGTGCGCTCCATAGGTATTCCAAGGCTCTTCAACAGTTCCACATTTGGCAAGAGGGTTTTGTGCAAATCAGCTAAAATAACCCGCCCAGATCTCCTTACAAGTCTGGCCACATCATAATCAGATCCCAACAAGTCCTTCAGCAAAGATAATGTGGGAATGATGTTATTCGTAGCACTTAATTGTAAAATCACCTTATTATCAAATACCATCCTTGCAATGTCCTCGGATGAAAGCCCTAAATCTTGAAATATCTTGATTTTGAATTCAATGTCTTCAATACCATATGTAAGAATCCGAGGTTTATACTTGACAATTTCCTCAAGCTGAGTACTCGAAAAGCCACACTCTTCGAGGAATGACAGTATTAAATCAGCTTTCTCTGGGCTTCTATATTGAGATAAATGAGAGGCAACTAGTGAAGCCACTTCAGGAGAAAACCGGTGTTTATGCAACAACACATCATAAACATCATGATTGGTGACGACTTGTCTCCGGTGTCTTTCCCTCCAAGTCGAGAAGAAATTGAGAGAAACAGAGTACGAAACATCTGACCTCCAAACAGATAAACTCTGCTTCGTGATTAAACAGGCCAGACTATTGCGTGCAAGTACAAACATCTTGAAAATACAAAATTCACAGCTTCATTTAAAATTCACTTCAATTCAGAAAGGAAAATCGATTGCCTTCAAAATTGAAGTGTTCAAATTTGAAAGCGATTTCGATTCAGAAAGGAAAATCACTTGCCTGCAAAACTGAAGTGTTCAAACCCCAAGCCTCTAAATTGGGGATTTAGGGCTCATCACCAGCGCCGTCGCGACATAAGCGTGCCGGAATGTTAGTTTTACAATTTATTCAAGTACTATTTCTTGCTTAAAAAAAAAAAAAAAAGTACTATTTTGAATTTTTCCATTTAAGCCCCTACACTTTCACAATTTATTTTTTTGGTCCTCATATTTTTCTTAAGATGTATATAGAGTATGAGCACTCAACAATTGCCAAGTAATATAAGTCAATTATCAAAAAGGATAAGAGGGTAAAGAGATTAGAATAATGGTACTAACATGATACAAAATGAGAGAGATACTTCACGTAACGAGTGCACCATGTGTGGTGTACAACCGATCTATAATATTACTCGTTTAATTAAAAAGTATTACTTGTTTGTTCGAAAAGTGCTACTATAAAATAATAGTAATATTTTTCAAGCAAACAAGTAAAATATTTTAGTTAAATAAGTAATATTGAAGATCAAGTGCACAGTGCACCCGATGAACATAAACTTTTATGTCATGTCATATACCCATTTATATTTATTTATTTGTTACCCATGTTAGTCAAAACACATACTATACATGTATGGGACTCGTGCAAGCATATCGTACAAGTAATAATCAAAATATATTACCTATTCACACAATGACACGGATAATAAAGTAGTTTCGCTTCATGTATACATATTGAACTTATCAAAAGAGGAACAATTTTTGCAACAATATAACAACAATATCACCAATTGCCACCTCCTTTCCGGCACCACCACCTTTCCGTTTCCGGCGCCACCACCACTGGTTATTCACTATCACTATCACCACCTTCCTCTCTAATGTGTTCTAATTCCAATCATCTCTGTGAAGTAAATATTCTCATATTATCTTTATGAACATTCATATGACCAAATATAGTAAGTGCATATGTAAGGTGTGTGCTATGTAGGGTAATATTTTCACGGCATATCACAATAAATTCCCCAAAAACCTATTATTCCATTCAAATGTTACATTAGTCAACGAAGTTAGATATGGCATAGTTTCGATCAATACTAAAAATTGGTCGGATCAATTACGATTCTAGAATATCTTGTTTCAATCTGAACCAACGGTTTCAGTTCCAGTTGTGGTTTCGATTTCAAGTCATATATTCATATATATATATATATATATGTATAAGAACCAAGAAACAAAATCAAAACTAAGACACCAGTCATCCTTCATGATTTCGAGAACCGAAGAACTGTGCCCCGTATAAAGGAAGTGATGGATTCTAGTTTTTTTAGTTAAGATTTTCACTATTAGATTAATGCATATCTAGAAATCATATAAACATTACTCTAAATTTCTTTTTATTTTTTAATAAAAATCATATAAATTGTGTCCATGGACCAAAATTAAAGTGGGGAAGTGTAACCCAAAAGCAATGTATTATAATGCAATGGATGGTGTGGGCTGGTTGCCATTTGCCACCGCTCTCAAGTGCATCCCCCTTTCAATGAATGATACCAATCACTTTCCATAATATAAATGTACACACCCTTTTACAACACTTGCATAGTTTCTTTTTCCTCGATAATAATAAAACATATTATTAAATGAATCATTTGTTTTTTATTGGATATTTTGTAATATTAAATCAATATATTTTTAATTTTTTTGATATACAAGGCACACGCAATAAATAAAAGAATATTGTCCGAGAATAAAAGAATAAAAGCAAAGGGCTAGACATCTTGCTTTGCTCGAAATCGTAATGTATGAGATTAAATTCTACGTATAACAAAGTTTGTGGTGTAGTGAGATATACTCGAAATTTATTTCCTCCATGCTCTCATACTCTAGTTCACTAAAGCACATCTACGATCTATCCCCTCCATAAAAGTGGTGAAGTGGGGCCATCGGAGTTGGGGTTCAAGTGTTCAACGTAATAAAGTATTCTGATTATTATTATTATAAAATTATTCTAGTTTCACCCTTTTCAATTAAACCTACTTCTGATGGAGAGTATATCAGCACCGATTATAAGGATGTTTAGGGTAAAATTACGATCTAGCTATTACTTTTTTAATATATACTTCTTTCATTTTAAAACGAGAGTCAAGTAATAATATGACTTTTATTTTAAAAGAAAAGAGTAATATGTATGTAAAAATATAAAGTGTACTACGAAGTTTTTAAATGTAACCTCTTCAAACACAAGTTATATAACAATGTCAAAATATAAAATATCTTTTAATAAAATATTGTGCCATCCCTTGAAAAGCTAAGGTACACTATCTTAAGCTAAAATATCATGTATTAAATATTCCATCTCACCAAACAATACTCGGAATCTTCAACTATTTTATGTGAGTGGCCACTTAACAAACACTCATCAAACACAATCAAGCTTTAGGGAGTATAAGGGCATGTTTGGTAGCCCCAACTTTATGTTCAATTAATATTTGCAGAACAGCATTGAGTCTTATCTGGCATGGGCTCACCAAAGTGTGTAGAGCATGATAGGGATCACGAATCAAGTCTTGTGGGAACCAACTTTTCCCTCTTTATTTTGAGTATTTGATTTTGTGTGGCACAAGAGTAAAGGCAAAGAAACTCAACAACTTTTTGTTAGTTGTAACTCCATTTCCATTTTCCTTTTTCTTTAATTTGGGTATGCACTTTAGTGTAATCTCGTATTTCTTGAAATACGTATTTGAATTATGCTCGATAGTAATATTGCACTCCCTCTGTTTAGAAGAAGAGGTTTGCTTCGTCAACGTATACTTCTGTATATTTCTAATCTTCATAACGAAGTCGGACGTCACTTATAGTACCCTCAATTATTTGTTGGTTTATTATGTTCGATTACGTATAATTATTTTTTGTTGGATTTTGTCGTAAGTGTTATAAAAAATCATTTAGTATCTAAATTTCATTTCTGAAACAAGTTTTTTTGGGACAAAACATGTTTTAAAAAAACGGATTCTTTTGTTAAAATGAATGGACTATATTAATAGGTTTGTGGAGTTGATGGGATAAAAAGATCAATTTTTTTAAGAGAATTCACAAAAGAAGACTTACTTTATTTCGTTCATAAATACGTTGAAGAATATTTTTTTCATAAATAAGTTTATATGTTGGACAGAAAACGTTTAAGAAAAATAACTCTTTTTTTAAACGAATGGAGCGTATTGATAACTTTTTGAAGTTGTAGGGATTAAAAAATCAAATTTGTGAAGAAAGGTAAGAAAACAACGTTAAATTCTTATATTTATCTTATATTTTATTTCGTTCGTATAATTCTACGTAGAGAAATATATCAATGAAATGAAATACGAAAAAAAAAAGTGTTTGGGAAAATGAAAATAAGTTAAGATAAAGAAAGAAAAGCACATCTACAACAAAAAAGGGACAGAAGGAAAGGTGTCCCTCTTGTGCTCCCCCTCATTTCTTTTAAAATTAATACTTACATCCGAACTCAAACCAATTACCAAAACATATTAAAGAAACATTATACAGTTCATCAGATCAAACCCAAGATCTGCAGCTCTAAATTTGAAAGAAAGAAGAAAAAGAAGAAGAATTCCCCAAGAAAATTCCCACCATGAAAGGTAGAGAATGCAAAGGACCTCCTGCAACTGATTTACTGGTGTGTTTTCCTTCTAGAGCTCAATTATCTCTAATGCCAAAGCCAATCTGCAGCCCCGCAAGGATGTCGGAATCCTCCACGCTCCGCCACCACCGCCGCCCGTCCCACCTGAGGAAAGGCGGCGGCCATGGCAGCCCACAGTTGTGGGCCAGAACCAGACACAACAGTGCGGATATATCAGAGCCCACCTCCCCAAAAGTCACGTGCGCAGGGCAGATCAAGGTTAGGGCAAAGCCCAGTTCCTGCAAGAACTGGCAATCTGTGATGGAAGAGATTGAGAGGCTGCATAACAACAGGAAGAAGAACAAGAAAAGGGCTCCCTGGATTGAAGCACTTGGGTTCAAGAAAGAAGTGATGCAGTTCCTGACGTGCTTGCGCAATGTTCGTTTTGATTTTCGGTGTTTCGGCGCCATCCCTAGTTCAGAAATCGCTTCTGATGACGACGAAGACGACGATGAGGATGAAGATGAAGACGAGGATGGAAATGTAAGTAACTATCGGGAAAATAGTCGAATATCGAAGGATGATGATGATGATCAAGGTTCAAGGGCTGTGTTTTCTAAATGGTTCATGATTTTGCAAGAGGATAATCTAAGTGTCAAAGCTGAGGAAAGCAGCAGGAGAAAAGTCATCAACCCATATTGTGATCAAGACGCAGAGGCGGTGCCACCGCCGCCACCAAATGCTTTATTGCTTATGCGGTGTCGATCGGCTCCGGCGAAGAGCTGGCTGGAGGAGAGAGAAGAGGAAAGAAGAGAGAGAGAGAAAGAGGAAGAAGCAAAGAAAGTAGATTTCTCTGAACTTTCCGGCGAAATCGCGAAGGAAATTCAGGTTATGGAAGAAATCCAAGAAAAGATTTCAAGAAGCAGAAGTTGGAAGAGATGATCATGAAGATGAAATAATTAAGGTTCTTCATAATCTTTTTTTTTTTTTTCTTTTTCTTCGAACTAGTTTTTATGTTATTGATATTAAGTTTTCTTTGTTTTATTTTATTTTATGACACGGTTGTGACTATAATTGTCTTGTATATTAAGTACCATATATATTGTTCCGAGTTTTTTACATTACATTCATACGTCTTTTAATTTTCTTACAACGATGTTCACCTGTTAATCGTATATTCTACATGTCCACAACAAACACATTAATGTTCACCTGTTAATCTTATTAATGTGTCCAAACATTCTACCTATCCACAACAAACACATTATTAATATTTTTTTCGTGAAAAAAGGAGAAAAGTATATTCTTACAACGATGTTCACCTGTTGATCGTATTAATGTGTCCAAACTTTCTACATATCCACAACAAACACATTATTAATATTTTTTTCGTGAAAAAATGAGAAAAGTATATTCTTACAACGATGTTCACCTGTTAATCGTATTAATGTGTCCAAACTTTCTACCTATCCACAACAAACACATTTTTCGTGAAAAAAGGAGAAAAGTATATTCTTACAACGATGTTCACTTGTTAATCGTATTAATGTGTCCAAACTTTCTACCTATCCACAACAAACACATTATTTATATTTTTTTCTTGAAAAAAGGAGAAAAATATATTCTTACAACGATGTTCACCTGTTAATCGTATTAATGTGTTCAAACATTCTACCTATCCACAACAAACACATTTTTAATATTTTTTTGGTGAAAAAATGAGAAAAGTATATTCTTACAACGATGTTCACCTGTTAATCGTATTAATGTGTCCAAACATTCTATCTATCCACAACAAACACATTATTTATATTTTTATTTTTGAAAGAAGGAGAAAAGTATATTCTTACAACAATGTTCACATGTTAATCGTATTAATGTGTTCAAACATTCTACCTATCCACAACAAACACATTATTTTTATTTTTTCTTGAAAGAAGGAGAAAAGTATATTCTTACAACAATGTTCACCTGTTAATGCCAATAAATTTCAACGAATCAATTGATAGACACAATGACGACCGTGGATGGTCGAACGGTGGCAATATATATATAAGTCTTATTTTCATTGATGTGGGGTCCACATAAGGAAAGTAACATGGAGCAATAATCAAGTGAGGATGAAATGATGGGAATGTGTCTCCATATTGGCGAAATTTTAGGTCTTCAAAACCTCAAAAGATGTCACCTTTTTCCTTAAATCCCAAAGCTTAATTAACTTTTAATATTCAAAGTTTATGGGGTGCATTTAATTAAGTGAACAACATATTGTCCCTTTTTTTGTCTATCTATTAATTAAATTAATTAATATTTAAGTAATTAATTAATTAGTAATTAAGTAATTATTTAATTAATCTTACAATATATAAAAGTAAGGTAGTCAAAAAATATATTTTTAGCTTATTTTTCAGTTTCTAAAAGTAGAAATACTTTTGGAAAATAATGTACGGTTTTTTATTAGTTGAATTTTATTTTGTTTTATTTTAAATAATTGAATATTTTTTCAATTTATTAAAATAAATATATTTTTTTGCTAAATATTCAATTTATTAAAATAAATATGATTTTTTCATTTATAAGCCATTTTTTACATAAAATATACCAAAACTAATAATTTTAATATGATTTTTAATTTTACACCTATATCGCACATATTGAAATGAGATATTAGATTCAAAAAGATATTACTATTTTTAACTGATTATTTGAATTATATTTGAATATTTATTGTGTATTTTGATTTACATAAATATTAAATTATATTTTTAAAATTAAATTTAATACAATAAGGTAATTCTTATACACACGACACTTATTTTGGAACGAAGAAAATATATTATTTTACGATAAATGGATGAGCATTTTCCATATATTTGTAATGTGATAAAGTTGGACACCAATGATCTAGGAGAGCCCAAGATGAGCTGGCGGCCCAATACTGTGTGCGTTATACTTTTATTATTATTAATTAATTATTAATTATTGAAAAATAAAGTGGGCTGGAAAATTTAATAAGTTATTTCTTGAAGCCCAATTATAAATGGACCTAAAAGCCCTATTAATAAAAAAATTCTTTGGGCCGTGTAACCCAGTTGCAGCTTGGCGATGGTCTTCCTCCAAATTGAAGAACCCTAAACCCCAAATTGAGAGAGCTTGCATTTCCCTGCATAATTTGCCCAATTTTGCAATCTGTATTTGCTGAGAAGAGTTCGGTTTTCGCACATCATTTCGCAGGCAAGTGAATCCCCCTAATCAAACTACACTATTTGTATCCCCAATTTCCAATTTATTCATCATGATTTCTGTACTTGTCCGCAAAAAGTTAATCGATTTATTTTCGAAGAGTTCTTACGTTTTCTGCAAATCCCGTAATGCGTTCTCTACCTCTACGAAAAACCAACCGTCAAAAACCACTGCAACGTTGGAATTTTTGCTGGAAAAACACGATTTCTCGCCTGAAACTGTTTCTCGAGTTACCTCAGCTCTGACCAACCTGAAGAGCCTAGAAAACTCAGAATCAGTGCTTTCTTTCCTGAAAGAGAGTGGCTTTTCTAAGCCCCAGCTGGAAAAAATCCTGAAAAGTCGACCTGATTGTCTCTCGTCTAGTCTCGAGAACACCATTAAGCCCAAATTCAAGATTTTACAAGGCTTGGGCTGCTCTGATAATGAGCTTGTGGAGTTGATAACAAAGGATCCATGGATTCTTCACCGAGGCTCTAAAACTATCACCAATGCGATATCTGTTCTAAGGGATTTACTTGGGTCTGATTCTGAAGTTGTCAAATTGTTGGTGATTTCTCCTTGGTTCCTATCAAAAAATCTAGAAAAGTCATTGATGCCTAATATTGAATTCTTGAAGAGCTGTGGCATACCCTCGATGCCAATCATTAGGCTTGTCCATAATTTTCCAAGGTCTCTTTTAGGTTACCCGGACATGATAAGGAGAGGTGTCCATAAGGCTGATGAAATGGGGGTCAGTAGGAGTTCAAAAATGTTCATCCATGCTTTCCGTGTAGCTCTTTCAATGAATGACAAGACCTGGAAGATGAAATTGCAGGCATTACGCAATTTGGGTTTCTCTGAAAGTGACATTGTGAGAACGTTTAGGCAGGCGCCGCCCGTGTTTTCAATATCCACAGAGAAGATGATGAAGGTAAAAGAGGTTGTGCTCGCCAGTGGGAAGTATGATGTTTCGTGCATCGTCAATGCCCCTACTTCTCTGTGTTGCAGCATTGAGAAAAGGTATAAGCCAAGGCTGCAAGTTCTGGCAATCTTGGAAAGCAAGAATTTGATCACAAAGTGGCCTAGTTTTCGGACATTGTTTTTATCGACAGATGAGATGTTCTTCGAAAAGTATGTTGCTCCTTATTCAGATAAAGTTGGAGATGTTTATCCTAGAAAGCCTACGGTCCCAAGGTAAAAGAGTCGCCACGGGATCTTCTCTTACATTTTATGTTTCATCTCATTTTCTAACTTTACTAATACACTTCGTGTGAATAAAATGAAAGAATCAATGAACAAATGGAGTCGGGTTCACATCTTCTTTACCAAGTTTCTTCAATGTATCCTCTACTTGTATGTCTTAAGAAATTGCTTCAACATTTTTTTTCTCAGTGATAAACCAACAATTAAAATTAAGCAGTTATTTAATCAAGCTAATGATGATTATTGAATTAATCAACTATTAACAATTAACTCTTACTTCCAAAAGACCTCTAAAGGGACAAAAACATCTAAAATTTAAAAAAAAAATTTTAAAAAAATAAAAATAATAATAATAATAATAATAATATTGTAAACCTTATAAAGTGCATATGAATTTGCATACATACAAAATTTTAGCTCACCAAATACCTAACTTGAAAGGCGTAAGCCTATGTTAGGCATAATAGTTCTAATTAAAAATAGAGAATAAATAAAAATTATTTTAAATAACAAGAATATAATGAGTAATTATAGGTCCATGTTAAAGTGTTTACTGTTTATATGTTTAAATTATATATAAATATATTAAAATTTGAAAATAACATTATTCAAAAATATATTAAAACGAGTCTACCATAGGTGTGACACCACTATTGATAATATATAATAGATATTTTCTATGTATTAAGAAAATAATATATTGATGGACCAAATAGTGCCATATTGCAATAGTTTAAATATAAAAGAGAATGGTCTATTGGGCCTTAAAGGCCCTAAACTACTAACTTTCATTGAATCTAAATTAATTCAACATTTTTTTACATTTAATACATTTATATAACCTTCGAAATTAAATTATCTCTTTTTGTATTGTTCACAACTCAAATTCCCATTTTGTCCTAAAACATTTAGTATGAAATTTACCTAGTTCAATTTTATTTTTTTTAAATTCAATAATTTTACTCACTTTTAGTAGATAAATTGGTTCAAAATTCATTATTTCTATTGAACGTTCATGATTCATAGTTTACGCGTTTATGAATTCATAATTCAGGTTCAAATTTAGGGTCTAATGTTTAAATTTTGTAATTATAATATTTTTTTTCACATTTTTCTGAATTCAAGATTTGCAAAGTTTAAACTTCTAATTTTATAGTGGAATACGAGTAAAATATATGAATAATAATAAATTCAGTAACAATATCTAAACATAATAGCAAATGCACAATCGAGTATGATATTACAATACATCATATAATCAAGAGGTCTAAAAGAAGAAAACAATATACACAAACTATAATCATAAATTATAATTCATCCCTTATATTATCCTAAAAAAATCCAAAACAAAACAAATATTGTTTTAAAAAACGTTATTCATGTAAAAGAACAAAAGTGTTCAACATGCCTTAGTTGTTTAACCTTTTTCCTACTCAGAGAAGAAAATGAACAAAAGTAAATACTATGTAAAATTCAGAACGATTAGTTTTTTTTAAATTAGGGTAATTATAGTTCGAACCCAATAACAAACCACAAAAAAAAAACCATTTAGAACTAGACTTCAAATATCAATGGTTAATTCAAAGTTGTCTTCGGGGTTCCCCCTTCCTGCAATATCCGTGTGTGTTCCCTTCTTCAATAGAATGGAGGAAAGCCCTTCCCACTTTGTTTAGGAATATACTCGACGAAGAAGCCCGATGAGTGCATATATATATATATGTATGTATAGAGATATTATAATAAAATGTTGTTATTATATAAAGATACTATAATAGAAGCAAAATTTAAAAAGAATTAGCCCATCCTTTAATGCACATTTTAGAATCCAACTCAAAGAATTGCAATGTCTTTTCCTCTTTATCTTTAATAATTACATATATATTGATGAAAAGGTATATGTATATATAAATTGACACATACCAATAATAACACTATTTAATAATATAAAAAATAATAAAATAATAAAAAATAATAATTAGGAGAAAGAATGGAATAAAATAGCCGCAAATTTCAAATATTCTTTGAAAGGCATATAAATCAATCAAGGGAATCCGGATCTTTAAAGGTGGGATTTGATAGGGTTGGCCAATACCCATACCAATGGGAATACAACATTGCCACATTTGATAATGACATATATCAAATGAAGGGCATTTTAAGTACTCGATAAATAAATAAATAGTGAGTATTATATAAAAGCAAGCTTCATAAATTAAGAAGAGCAAGAACAAGAAATGCCGATAAGGCGATCAGAATATTTGACGATTTGATCTAATAATGAAGAGCTATGGAAAAACGAGATACCCTAATAATTCGGTATGTGAAATATTGGAAAATTTCTAAAGAAGATTAAGAAGAAGAAAATTGAACCATTTAGAAGACATTAGCAACGTTAATTTTGCCACCTCGACTCACCTTCTTTTTCTTTAACAAAAAGTCTAAAATAGAATTGAATAATGAGTCGTGTTTGAATTTTACTAAGAATACGCAGTTCTCTTATTTTATATATATATATATATATGATAACAAATTTAGATCGAAATTTTTGTCACCATGTTTGAATTTTGAAGTACATTTTCCTCTCGGAAATCTTTTTTAAATACTTTTAATTATTAAAAAAATAAAAAAAGCAATTAAACCCAATATTTTTTTATTAAATTTATTTACTTTCTAAAAATTAGAATAATGAACATGGATGGAGATGGTCTAAGAAAATTAATATTTATTTATATCTCAAAATAATTCTTTTAATTTTCAACTTTATTCTCCTAAAAATACATAAATAAATAATCAACTATTATTCTATGTCGACAAGAGTTTATATTAGTAGTTACACTTTGGTGACACACACGTAGAGAGAGAGAGAGAGAGAGATACTCTTCTCTCTCTTCTTCTTTTTTTTTCTTTTTTTTTTTTTGTAGTTGCAGCTAACAGAAATGTGGTTGAACTAATCAATCCAAATTATTATTTTTAATCTAGAATATATTTTAATAAAGAAATCAATCAGCCCACAATTAAAATATGTGAATAAAGATGTGAAAGAAATATATTGCGAAGATTGTGGGGGAATATTCAAACATGTGTAGCACCTTACCTTAGACTCAATTATGTGTACATCTAATCTACCTACGTCTTTTCTTTTTATTATTCTATACCATCGTATTCGTATTCATAAATACGTAAAAATAATCAATAATTATAAATATAACAAAAATTACGGTATAATTTATTATCAATATATTTCTATTTAGAACAACTGTCGAAAATTTATCAACATGAGTTTAAATGTATAGATTCGTGGAAAGCCATGAAGTTTATTTCGTTTTGTGGTCTACTTTATAGGATTATTCTTAAAATATAATGTTTCTACAGACATACTAAAATGCTCGTCTATCCAAAAGTTAGAGTCGAAACCATGCTACAAGATTGTCATTCCCAAACTCTTTCTCATTTCTCTTCAATTACCAAGCTTTCGCTTGATTTAATTCATTAATTATAGTCGAAAATTATTATGTCGTCTGAATTTGTAGTCATTATGACATCATATTATTGATCGTCATTTTTATATAGAATCTTTTCTGAAATTGTAGGAAAGTTGTATGAATCTTTAATCTCTTCTCTATACTGATGTCTATTGATACCAACTTATTTATCGTTAGTTAATAATTTTCTCAGTAATCTCTTTTGTTTCAATTTAATTACCAAAACGTCATTATTAAAATTTTATAAATCCATTATCTTATTATAATCAAACACTTCAAAAACATCTCGTAAAATGTTTGTAGCTTAATTATAAGCTCTTTTTTGAAAGTTCGTCAAATTTATGAAATAAGATCTTATCTTGACAAATATTTTCATAGTTTATCATTTTAATTACATACTTACAATTGATAACGTCCTATAATTTTCAATTTTATTTACCCAAACAGTTCAACAAGTTATTTTTAAAATAAGATTAAAACATCTAATAAGATGTAAGAATTTAGATTTTCTTCGTTTTGATTTTAACTTTGATGAATTAAGAACTTTAAGACCCGACGCATTTTACAATCAGATCTTAATACTGCAATATAATTACCAATAAATTAATCATTACGCGTCGCTTCTAATAATGTAGTAATACATCAGAACTAATTTTCTAATATTGATTTGATATATACAACAACAATAATACTATATACAATTCTGAAACGATACATTTATAAGATTTTAAAATTATAATTTGAATTTTCTTCGACTCCTTAAACTCGAAAAAAAACACCCCTTAGGCAAAGACCCTCTTAGATTGTTGAACAATTACAAATCAAAGTGTTTTTTTAATTTTATTATTGTTAAATTTGCAATGAATTAATCAATTTATAAGCATTATACAAGATTCCTACACATGGAATATTATGACATTAAATTAAATACATTCGCGCAGCTATTTAGTTTAGTTTTATTATTTATTTATTTATTTATTTAAAAAAGCGTAAAATACACGTCTGCTTTTAAATATTCGATCACTCATTAAAATCTCGAAATTAACATGCCGGCGGCGGAAAAGGTAGCGGAGAGCGGTGCTCCATGCGGCGGCGGCGGCGGCGGTACCAACCATCTTCCTGTAAATTGTCCCTTTAATCCCTTTCTAGCCAACCTTAAGCAAAGGTTATTAGCCTAACCACCTATAGTTTATTACCTTAATTACCCCTGGCCTTGTTTAAATAATTAATTTCTGATTTCTTTTCATTATTTTTGTGTACCCTTTTCTCTTCTCTCTCTCTCTATCCTTTTCCTTCCTTTCACACTCAACATCAAACTGGCCAACCATTTTTCTCTCACCTCCAGTGTGTGTAGAGAGTGTGTGTGTCTTTGAGTTTGACCCGTCGCCACCTACCGGCAGCTTCCTTCCTCTCCTCCAATGGCGGCCCCACCACCCTCAATTTTTTCCATCTCCTTTTCATTTTAACTGCCTTTGTTTCAGAGCCACCACTTATTTAACCTTTCTTCTACTCCTCTTTCTCCCTTTTTCCCACCTCCAAACCCTACTCTCTCACTTCACCGGATCATTCATCCATCCCTCTCTCTCTCTCTCTCATCCCTTCTTTATGCCTGCTTTTCGCTTCTGCAACTTTTAGCACTGATGAGAAAAGTTTTGGGCAAAAGAATTGATAGACAACTTTAATAGATTTTTGTCTGTTTTGGAGGATTTGATCTTACCTTTTTCATGCAAATTTTCATGGGCTGTCTTCCTTTGATCTCCTAGTTGTCTTGTTTAGATTCTCTAAAACTTCTGCAAACCATCACTATCTCCTTCTTACTATCGAACTTTTTTCTTTCTCTCTCTAGAAAGCTCATGGAGTCTGGGAACAGTGGGAGTATGCAGTCTTCAAGTGGAGGAGATGATCAAGAATTTGATTCCAGAGGGGAATCCATTTCTTCTTTCTTGAACCCTTCTCCTCATCATTTCAGCTCAATCCAAACTCCGCCGCCGCCATTTCTCTCTCATCAAAACCCCAATTTCTTTGATCCTCAGCTCTCTCAGAATCTCGATCATGGCGCTCAGTACAGTAATGATAATGATCTGATTTGGTCCGGGGGATTAAGATCGGATCACAGCTATCCCAACCTTGGAAACTCATCATCGTTACAGTCGGGAGCTCAATCCATTCCAGCTCGCCCATTCCCGGGCCCGTCGTCCTCCGACGGCCAGGCTTCTCGGGCTCCTCCGCCCCAACCCAACGTGATTAAAAATCCGAAGAAGCGGACCCGGGCTTCGCGGCGAGCTCCCACCACTGTGCTAACGACTGACACTGCCAATTTCAGGCAAATGGTGCAGGACTTCACCGGTATTCCCGCCGCCCCATACCCGGGTTCTCCTTATTCCCGACGGCTGGATCTGTTCTCGGCCGCCTCAGCCTTGAGGTCCGGCGGCCATTTGGACGCTCTCGGCCCGCTGTACCCACTTCGGCCCTCAGCCCACAAGGCTCTATCCCCATTTTCCTCCTGTCCTCCTTTACTGAATTCCACAATGATTGACTCTATGGCGCCGCCGACAACCACCATTGGGAACACCAACAACAACAATCTAGGCGGCGGGAGCGCTTCCACCTCGAATAATCCCCACAATTTTCAACTATCAACGGATCAACTCATGAACATACACCATCATCACCATCACAGCATTCAACAACAACCATCGCTTCAGCTGGGCGCGAACCCCCCCATGAATTTCGGCAATCTGAGTGGCTTTCTGGGCCGGGCCGAAACATCTTCTGCTACTGGGGGACAAGGGAGGAGTAATGATGATAATCTGAACAGATGGAAAAGTGGAGAAACAGTGAGAAACAATGATGGGTTGCAAGAAAATTTGGTTGGCTTTGATGGGAACATCAACAGTGGCGATTCACAGAATTTGAGTGGCTACAATTTGAATCTTGCAGAGAAAGGTATGGAAAATGTTGCTTCTTCTGCGGCTGAAGCCACTGCTCTTGCCTCATGGATTTGTCCTTCTGATTAATTAACTCTTTTTTTTTTCTTTTTTTTGTAGAGTAATTATAAATTAAATTAATTTTACTTAATTTATAGGATATATGTATACATGAATTTTTTTTATTAAATCTTTTTGTTATTTTTGTGATATTATTTTCTATCTTATGCTAAAAAATATGAATTTCATTGAATTTTTTTTATTCAAATATTATAGATTTTTTTTATTTTTTTTGCATTTAAAATGTGATCTGGCTGTTCTTGTTAGGCTTAAAACTATTCTCCGCATTTTATTTTGTTTTATTAACATAAATTAAATTCAATATATACTCGTTAATTTTAGTTCTGATCAATATATAATCTCTAATTTTATATATGTTTATTATAATAATATCAATTTTTTTTATTTTACTTAGTTCATATTTGATTTTTTCAAAATTTAAAAAATTCGTGAGAGATTGTTCGTATGACTGTTGGACTGCTTATATGACAAATCTCACATCATCATTTTACGGTGAGCTTTGAAAAATTCCGACGATTCGTGTATATATTGGATAAATTCAAAATTAAAAAATTATAATTAAATGTTCATGAAATTATAGGTTGTATGTAGAATAAAATGAAAATTAAAGAGCATAAATTAATATATATATATATATATGTATGTATATATTTCGTACACACGTCACTATGTGTGCCATTATGTGTAAATCTAGATTATATACATATGCCCACTCTCCTACACTGTTTGCCACCCACCAATCCCCATACAGAAAGAATAATTGAAGAATACAAATTTATAAATCAGAGTATCTTGTAAATAAATTCAAATTGTTTTAATACTAGAAATTCATTTGAGATCTTTTATTTTCAAATTATTATTTTAGTTTATGCTGAGTATTAAGTTGTTAAACTAAATAAAATAAAATAAAAAAAATTAATACCCACAACTTAAATTTTATATTTTTCAGTCAATTTTTTTAATTATACTCTTAATTTTCTTTGTACGAAATATAGTAGTACGATCAAGATGTTGTTAACCGGTACGAATTAGTTTGAAGATAGGTGCAGAAGAATAAAAATATTAAAATTAACTTAAAATTCATTTAGTTTGAAGGTACGTGCAACGAATAAAAATATTAAAATAAACTAAAGTTTATGAAATTTAAGTTGTGAAAAGGGGAAAAGATAACTATTTTGAAAAATTTTATTATAATAAGATTTTGTACAATTACAAAATTAAATTCTGAAAACTTCAGTTTATTGGAAAAATTTTAATTATGTCAAAGAGAAATATTTTATTTTCCCCAATGAAAAATAGAATTTTATATCGGTCAACAAAATTTCATCGACACAAAAAAGACAGTAGTTAATTGAATATTATTTTCTACAATTTATTTTAAATTTAAGAAAATACAAATTGAAATTGTATTTTGATGAGTTAGATTGTTCAATCAACAAAATAATATATATATATATATTGATAAAATTATATTTTTGATTTAATTTATTTACACTTTTATATGATGGTCACTTATAACGAGTAATATACTCGTGATTTGAGCATCCAAACCTGATAGAATTACTCATATTCAAATACGTCATAAATAAAATTCAATCAATAATATTAAAATAACGCCAAACTCATTTAATATTCGTTTATCTAATATATAAATATCTAAAAAAATTAAGAATATTAACCCAAAATTTACTCAAATTTCAATATTTTTTTATTTTAGAAATTTGCCCAAGTAACACGTGTTTCCATGTAATAAAAAACACAAGATTTGGGTTAGCCGGGCAGCGGGCAGTACCGTGCGCCGGAAATGATTGCCCGTTGGGTTTGGGAAATTGATTCCGAAATGAAGTGCTCAACTATGATTAGAGTTTAATAACATTTTAATGATGGTTGGAAACACATGTAATGATAGATTATACACAACACGCACATGTGTGTGTGTGTGTGTGTGTTAGAATTTTAAATTTCTCCCATTTTTAATAATTTATAATCATTTTTAGCAATAATATTTTTTTAAAAATACTAATAGCTTAATTTCTAAAATAATAAATGAAACATAATCAAAATATTTTATAACTAAAAAATTGAAAATATATTGTATGTGAGTACAAGACCATTGTCATGCGATCGATTTCCACCAACCACTACTCTCACAAGATTTGTACTGAAAATAAAATAAAATACTATTTTATATCTATTTTTAAGTCGAGAGATTAATTTACCAGTACTTTTTAGGACGGGTGAAGTACAAGACAAATGAAATTGATTCCACAAACTTTAAATTTATTAGTAAAATGCATACAAATAAAAATTTATAGGAACTTAATTTGCATTTATCGTAATTTATTTATATCCCGATCAAACCCAAATGTATTTTAAGAAAAAATAAAAATTAAATACCAATATTTTTGGGTCTGAGTAAATTAATAAATTTGGACAACAAACAAATGAGCCAAGATTCTTGCCATCTTGCTAGAGATATTTTGTGGGATTTTTTTTTCCTAATAAATCTTATAGAAGTATTATGCCCTCTAAAAGTGGAACATTATGTTTGATTTTATATTAGTTATTTATGATAGCTCGTGATTATGCTACGTCGAAAATAATCACCTATGCACGTGAGCCCGTCAGCATATTGATATATCTATTGATGATGTGTTAAAATTATATTAATAAAATTGAATTAAAATATTTACTTTTTTATTATAAGTTTTTGACGTATTATTGGTTTATATATTAGCATTTATTCTCGGTAGATGAATGATTATTCTGGTATACTTTGTATAACAAATAAAAAATTATATGTCAAAATAGTTCATGCATTAAATCAGTCCACTTGTCTGCCGCTATCACAGCACATGCTAGAATCCACATGTATCCATTTATATCGAGAGGTGATTGTTACTATACGGATACAGATTCCGGTGTCCTTGGAAGTCCTTTTCTAAAATGCAAATGAAGATGCTTTCTTCAAACTGAAAAAAGGTTTATGATCGCTTAGTCTAAACTTACATATGATTAAATTTCAAAAATAAATAAAAGTTGTATTTTTTATTTTATTTTGTAATTAACCCTTTTGTAAATGTATGAAAAAAGATTAATTATATCAGTCCGCAAGATAGGATAAAAGATCAAAATGATAATTTGAATATTTTGATTGATAAATAAATAGAAAGACAATAATATGATTAATGTGAAGAATTTTATAGAGGTTTGGGGCCACCCCTTCGATAAGAGATATAAATATATACACACACAACATGTGTGTATGTGCGTGATGATTGGCACCTTAAATTCTTTAAATATATTTTACTATTTAAATATATTTTATTTAAAATTAATGTTTTTTTATACTAAATACAGTCTATTTATAATAATTCCATCACTTTAATTAACAAAGAAAAAGAAGACAAGAACATCGATAAAAAGAAAATTAGAACGAGCTTATCGTCCAAATCAATAAAACATCTTTGAAAATTTGTATTTTTCAATCGAACATTAACTGAGATGTTTGAAATATATTTTCGAACATAAATTAGATCAATTATACATATATATATATATATATATAACTGATAAGCTAGAGTTGGATAAGAAAATAAACTAAAATACTGAATTTATGTAGCAACGTTCAGTATATCAAATCTCTCTCTTTTTAAATATCTATATATATATATATATAAAAGAATATCTTAATTATTTTTATTACATTTAATATTATCTAAATTATTTTAAAATGTATTTAAAAAATACGTGTACGAATTATGATTATTTCTCTCCATGACCAAGTCATTTTATCCACTTTCTTTACCACGTGTTGATTTATGATTTTAAAAAATATATTTTTTAATTAATTAAATAAAAATAATATCCTTAAGAAAATATGTTTTTTTAGACAAAGATAGCATGAATAATTTTTTACTATTTAATTAAAATTGATTATTAAAAATAAAAAATATAAATAATTTTGGTGGCGTATAAATGTTCCCACTAATTAATTACTAAGAATGGAGATTTATAAGTAGCTTATCCACACTAACTAACAAATTTGGTAATTTTAGTTATGTTCCCACCACACTACTCTTAGACTTGGTACTATTAGTTTAGCTCATTCACCAACCTTGTTCACCTATCCAAACTAATTAAATAAATACCATCATTCGAACACGTTTTATAAATTTATCTTGAATTATCGAGTTAAAATTGTAATTTTTTCTTAGACTAATTTAGTAACGTTAGAAGTAACTAAAAAGTACACGCAATTTATTTGATTTAAAAATTAAAATATATGTCATAGATATATTTTTCTTCAAAATTAAACAATAGAAGAATTGCATTAAACTTCAAATAATATAATGAAAATATGCCGATGATTAATCAATCGACTCATCAATCACAAAATTGTCGCTATTCCAAAAAAAGGGAAACATTTTATTATAAATTGAATGTTGAATAATTTGATTTAAATTTCAATCCCAACTACCGCCGATCTTACACGTTTATTTCCTTGCAAAATATGTATTTCTCTTTCTTCTTCTTCTTCTTCTTGATTTAAATTTCAATCCCAACTACCGCCGATCTTGCACATTTATTTCCTTGCAAAATATATATTTCTATTCTTCTCCTCCTTCTTCTTCTTCTTCTTCTTCTTCTTATTATTATTATTATTATTATTATCTTTAGAAAAGTAATATTATTATTCAAACATTGATAAAGTCTACTATCTTAAATGAGTGGCCGAGCGGGTTTCATGTACATTAGGTGTACGTGCAGCACAATTTAAAGTACTACTTGTTTAAAATAAAATATTACTATTTTTTTAAATAATTAATTAAAAATAATATATTTTAAGCAAGAAATAATCTTCTATAGTTAAATAAGTAATATTTTAAATTCTGTACCCCAATACACACAATTTATGTAGACGGGTTCGAACTCATTTGCCCAATATGTATAATAAATAAAAAATAAATAAAAACATAAGAGATTTTTTATTTATATTATTGTTTTTTTTTCTGCAGTTTATCCATATTATATATAAATTTTAATGTTTTGAATAATGCATACAGATAGATACAATATATTTGTAATCTGTCGTCGAGGCAACATTTTGTTCTCTTCGAATATGCCAGCTTTCGTCACTCCATTTTGACTGTTGACGGTGGCCGGCCCTTTCAATTTCTTCTGGCAAAGCAAAAGTGAAACTATTCACCACCTCCGCCACCTGCCCACCGCGGCGTCGTCTGTCCCCAGCCCACCGCTCCCTCCAGAAAGGAAACAAACAACTGTTTATAAGTGTGAAAAGACACGCGTGGAAAGGGGGAAAGCCCCGAGAAAAAAATATAGAAATCATAGAAAATGAGGGCTGAAACTTTGACGCTTGTGCTCGTGAATCTAGCGGGAATAATGGAAAGAGCTGATGAATCATTGTTGCCGGGTGTGTACAAAGAGGTGGGTGAAGCACTCCACTCGGGGCCTACCGGGCTGGGGGTTTTGACTCTTTTCCGGTCGATCGTACAGGCTATTTGTTACCCCGCAGCGGCTTACTTGGCGGCCCGACATAACCGGGCTCACGTCATTGCTTATGGGGCTTTTCTTTGGGCTGCCGCCACCTTCCTTGTTGCTTTCTCCTCCACCTTCTTCCAGGTATTCGACGAAATTCCTTAATTTCCTTACCGTCTTTTTCTTTGAAGATGTTTATGTTCTTAATTGGTGTAATTGGGGACTTTTAGTGTGTGAATGTGTTTTTCGAGTGGGAGGGGAGGAGAGAGTTGGGGATTTGTTTAGTCTTAAGATTGGGGCGTTAATGATCACCTGGATTGAATTGGTTGCACCTGTTTGATTCCACTGTAAAAATCAAGACTTATAGCTAATGACAAGTGAAAGTATAAAGCCAATTTCAGTTTCTCGTCTGAGAAATAATACCTAAATAGATGAGCAATTGACACATTTAAAAATGTATATATGTGCTTAGATTCCTGTTGTGAAACTGAATTCGTAGTGGTTAATGATATTCCATTCCTTCAAAGTGGAGCACGCATGTTGTGGGATTATAGGAAGGCGATAATATGCATATTGCTTGCTGTAACAAGTTGCGGTTGTAATCTAAAATCTCATATAATATCAACACAACTAACTTATATAATGAAGACTCACAAAGCAGCAGGGATAGGATACCATGAGATTTTGAAAAGAGGTGTATAACAAGACCACAGATCGGTAAATTCGACATCATTCAACGGCAGAGACATTTTAGAAGAAGCGTGGGCTAGGATAAGCATGCAATGCTCATGGAGAATCAACCAGTTTTTTAGTTCTTTTCTGCTGTTTTATTTAATAGTAATCTACTAAACATTTAATTGTGCAAGGTGAATAATTCAGCATTCTTTTTTATGAATAAATTTCTTCTTTGTGGTTTTTTACATGATCAGTGTCAGAAGATAGATCATGCAAAAATGATAGATTATGTGTTTATGGTGCAGCCTCCTTGTTGGCAATCTGAAGATATAAAGTCCTTTCAAAAAAAGGATAAGATGCAAGGCTGAAGGACTTTTTTTGGATCTATCACAAATCGTACTTCATTTAACTGGATTCAAAGCTAAGGAGTGCAGAGAGAGTAATATAGGAGTGCCATGGTTTCATCTAGTTGTATATGCATGTGGGTGGATGGGTACCTCTATAGCGACATCCTAAAACTGAACTCAATGGCCTTATCAGTTGCCTTCATAATTTTCATATATTATCTGCCAGGTGGCTGTATCAAGAGCTTTGAACGGGATTGGCCTTGCCATTGTTGCACCTGCGATTCAGTCCCTTGTAGCTGATTCAACTGACGACAACAGCCGTGGGGCTGCTTTCGGATGGCTGCAGCTTACAAGCAACCTCGGTTCGATTCTCGGGGGATTATTCTCATTGTTGATAGCTCCCTTTACAGTTATGGGAATCTCTGGGTGGAGAATTTCTTTTCATCTTGTTGGCCTAGTTAGTGTCGCTGTGGGAATTCTAGTACGTTTATTTGCTATGGACCCTCATTTTCCGAATAATGGGTTCAAAGCTAATGATCAACCTCACCACAATTCCTTTCATTCCAATGTAAAAGACCTGATCCAAGAAGCCAAGTCGGTGATAAAGATCCCATCTTTTCAAATTATTGTAGCTCAAGGTGTTACGGGTTCATTTCCATGGTCAGCTTTGTCCTTTGCTCCAATGTGGTTGGAGCTGACCGGTTTCTCTCATGAGAAGACTGCTGTCCTCATAGGCGCATTTGTTGTTGGAAACTCCCTTGGTGGTGTATTTGGGGGTATGATGGGTGATTTTCTATCTAAACGCTTTTCAAATTCTGGCCGGATTATTTTGTCGCAGATAAGCTCGGGATCAGCAATCCCTCTTGCTGCGATTCTTTTCCTGGTCGTGCCGAACAATCCTAAAACGACATTCTTGCATGGTGTAATCCTGTTTGTGACGGGCTTTTGCATATCTTGGAATGCTCCAGCCACAAACAAGTAAGACCTTCAAAAGATTGTTTATCTTTTCTTAGTTTTCTTTCTCAAAGCCTTTCAAGATTTATGAATTTCAGTATTGCAATTACCATGATCTAATTGGGTTCTGACCAATTATGTAGCACTAATGTGATTTCATCGATTTCTCTTTTTTGTCTCCTCTGAGGCGTCTATTTGAACTTGCATTGGTGCTATAATGTTGTCCATTTGATGAAATAATAAAATTTCGTAGACGAAGCGGTAGACTGGTAGTACTGAGAAGGGTTTCAATCTCATAGTTGTGAATAGTTTCCTTCACTTTTATGCACAATAATGATGTTGATGTAGAAAACATCACCTGTTTATAGACAACTTCACCCCTATAAGCAACCAGTCCCAAGCCCAGAGTTTCCGTTTCCAAATGTGAATTAGGAGGATTTTGTTGGGTTAAAGTTTCTGGGTATTTTGTCATTACTCTGCTGGTCAGGAAATTTTTTTTATAAAGGTATATCTTTTGGCCATTTTCTCTCTTTTATTGTGTTTCTGGTTAACTTTGTCCATTGGAACTCCTTAGAGGCTTAGACCACGAAAGATTTCTGTCTACATTATCGTTCTGCAAGGTGAAATTTGTTTGGTTGTGAGGACTACAGACTAGAAATGTGAGCATATAATAAGGTTATATTGTGAATTCAAGATTTTTTAAAAATCATTTTAATAAGCCGGATGGTCTTGTTATTGATGCTATTTGTATCAGTTTTGACTGATGCATTTGAGAGGTCGTCTTTTGGTTTTAATATAAGAAATCTTGTAAATGTTCGGACACAGTCTTGACCGTACATGATGGCGAGATATGATCCCTATAACCAATGCCCATAGGGGAAAAGGTTTCATTTTTTCTTCTTAACTTTTTATTTTTGGGTATTATAATGCTGTTGATCCTGTAATAACATGCCATAGACAGTCCAATTTTTGCAGAGATCGTCCCAGAGAAATCACGAACAAGTATATATGCTTTAGACAGATCCTTCGAGGCTGTGCTGTCATCATTTGCTCCGCCCACTGTTGGATTACTTGCGCAATATGTTTATGGATATAAGCCTGTTCCAGAAGGGTCGGAAGATATTTCAACGGACAGAGAGAACGCCACATCTTTGGCTAAGGCTCTTTTTGCTGCGATAGCCATCCCAATGGCTTTATGTTGTGCCATTTACACTTTACTCTATCGTACATATCCAAGAGACAGAGAGCGTGCCCGTATGGATGCTCTCATAGAGTCAGAGATGCAGCTCATGGAGTCAGACTCTCCACATCGGCTGATGCAATCTGCTGGAATGAAAGAACTCAACCTTGATGAAAGAACCATCACTGAAATTCCTTTTGAAGATGATAGTGACGAACGGGCGCTACTCTTTACCAGATAATGATGAAACGGTACTCTCGTAACCAGGTAATAGCTTCTGCATACATGAAGGCATATATTTCTCTCTCTCTCTCTCACACACACACACACATTCTCCAATCATTGCTGAAATACCTAAGCTGGCTAGGAAGTAGGAACTTCTGCTTAATACACTTCCATCATAGTTCATTAGATGCCGTTGAAGAAACGTCGCTAAGGATGCGATCTTTCGTAGCTGAATAGTCATCCTTCGGCTTTCAATAAATATTCATCAATCCATGATCTGGAAGAATTGAAACTGGGGAGAAGCTTCTGTTGATATATAGGTGGTGCTTGTGTGATTGTATATTATATAAATGATACTTGATGCAGCATTTACGGTCATTGTGCTAATTTTTTATGGTGTTTTAGCTGAAATAAATCGTACACAATTTTAACAGATTAATTTAAGAATTCATTCTAAAAATAGCTAAGAAGATAAAAAGTATTCTTGGATAAATTATCTTGTGAGCGCGAAATTGAAATTCGTCACTAGGCAATTCCCGGGAAATTCTATGCTATTCATGTGGGTTGCCGCAATTCATGAATGATCATATGAATCGGGCACGAATATTATCTTTTTAGATATTTAATAAATCATAACTATTTTCTCAGTTGGTTGAACTACTTGTAATTCAGATCGGCGATTTGGGGTTCAAATTCCAACGACCTCACTCACGTCACAATTTGAACTAAACCAAAAAATTTAATTCCTTTTCATAGGAAACAAATTATTTAAAAATATCATTTCCTTGTTCCTTATAAAACTAGTTTATAGAAACAAAATTGGGAATTACCAAGAATACCCCTATGAACTTAAAAAAAGTGGAAGTTGAAAGGATGAGGCATTTGTAGCTTTTTAAGGGAATCTTTCATGGTTTATAATATTTCTTGTGTGCGCGCCAAGTTAGCTACCTAAGCTTGCATTGCAAAAGAAGTTGGCATCATCATTGGCCCCCCACGTGTATTGTTGCTTCCTTTTTCTGCCCATTCACACTTTTCTTTCATTACTTTTTACCCCTCAAATTTGTGAGACTCGACACGTGTCTTCAAGATGGCGTTATTTTAATTAAAAATTAAACGACGATTTTAATCAGACAGTATCGTTTTAGAACACAACACAACATTAAATATTGGAGAATTTGGATCCGAAATTTCTACCTTTGTTCTGAACTAATTATGAAAGAAATTGTTTAAAGAAAATAGAACATCCCATGCTGCTGGCATGAGAATATTAGGGATCACAAAGAAACCTGTTAAGGTGAATTCTCAAGACCTGTCTCAATAAAATTGGGAAAAAAAAAAAAAAAAAAGTGGATTCACCAAACAAGATAAAGACTTTTTTTTTTTTTTTTTTATAAAGATACTTGTTGATAATTTTAATTTTTTAAAGACTGTATTTTTAAGATTTTATTTAAATGTTTTAAAATATAATCATTTTGTTTACAAATAACATCATATAAGTATGTTTGTGCGGTATACATACACACACACACATATATATATATATTAAGAGTGAGTCTCTTGTGCATCGGATGCACCATACACACAATCAACAATATTATTTGTTTAACTAAAAAATATCACTTATTTACTTGGAAAGTATTACCACTTTTTTCAACGTAATAAATTAGTAGTAATATTTTTCAAGTAAATAAATACTATTTCTTAGTTAAATAAATAACAATCTATATCGGATTGTACGATGCACTCGATGTATATAAGTTTTTTCTATATATATATATATTAAATATTTAATGTGTCTATTGGATAATTGAATATTTTCAATGCTCTTAATTACATTTTTCTTCTCGCAATTACACACACATGTTACCCATAAAATCTCAATATAACCTTTTGATACTATTAAAAGCATTTATTATAGTAGAAATTATTTATAAAGCATTATTTTGAAATCTACTAAAAAAATAACCGAGGAAATTTGAAAAGTAGGCTAATAAGTAATATATTTTAAAAATAAGTAAATATCTTTTAGAACAATAAATAATTTTTTAATAAATACTTTTTATATAAATAAATAATATATTTTTAGTTAAATATATAATAATGTATGTGATTTGAGACTTCTATTAAAGATCTTACTAGAGGTATGTCTAAGTGTATAAAATATTAGTTCACGCATTCCTAATGTAATGACATCGTCTCGCCAATATATGGTGTAGATTGGGAATTCAATTCCCGTTCCTTCAGATCTCTCAGTGAAACAATAGAACTATAAAATCTTATATCTTTTATTATAGAATAAAAAATAGAAAAAATTATTATATTGTTTAGGAGTTGAAAAGGTATAAATTCAAGAAAGTTTTCAAAATATGATTATATTTCTCAAATAAGTTGATCTATTTACTTTAAAACAAACAACTTATAAAACTTACTCAAAAAGAGAAAAAAAAAAAAAAAGACTTTACCAAATACTTTTGAAAACTTATTATCTTTCTAACATTTAATAAATTAGTTTACAAAGCTTATGTACAAACAATAATTTTTAAACTAAATCTATTCACATCCAAAAACTTATTTACTTTGATCCTAAATAATTGTCGTTTTAAACTATCTATATTTATAATAGTAAATTGATTGTTTCTATATCTATTACTTTTATTTTCTCATTCATCTTTTTTTTTACAAACGAAAAGAAGGATTTTTAGGAATTGTTGTTATATTGCTAATCAATAAGCATTCATTTTAATTTTTTTATTAATTTGGTAATGTTGCTAATAGTATCAAAACTAATAAAAAAATATATATCTTCATAATTACTTGATTTTAACAAATCAATTATGAATCTGTGGTAGATTCGATACTATATATAATAATAAAAAATGTTTACATAGATATAATAGATTTTATTCAATTTTCTTGATTTCAAAATAAAATACTATATATATGTGGTAATTTGATTATTGTACTTTATAAATAAAACTAATTAATCTTCACATATGATTTTATATGTAATATTTATATCCTTATGTGTGTGTGTATATATATATATTCTTTCCACAAATGAAAAAACAGAATTTAGAAAGTGTTGTTATATTGCTAACCAATAAGCATCCATTTTAATTTTTTATATTTTTATTTGTTAATATTGGTAATGTTACTAATTTTATCAAAACTAATAAAAAATTATATATCTTCATAATTACTTGATTTTAATAAATCAAATATAATTTGTGGCAGATTTGATGCTATATATAATAATTAAAAAATGTTCACATTGATATACCAAATTTTATTCAATTTTCTTGATTTCAAAAGAAAATATTATATATTTGGTAATTTAATATTGTTTGTTATAAATAAAATTAATTAATGTTCACTTATAATTTTATACATAATATTTATATTCTTATTATAATCATGGTACATATATACATTATTGAACATAATTATTTATATATTTTTTAAAATATTAATTTTATATAGTTCTGAAATTTAATAATATTATACTATAATACTAGGTCAATATCCCGTTTTATTAGTTAAACCATAAAATTGATTTTTTTTTCACAAATAAGTTATATATGATTGGATAAATCAAATCAACGAATAAAATACTTGTATTAATTTGAATTTATAATTTTTTAGAAGATTATACTTTCATTAAATTAAAAATAAATAAAATTGTACTACTGAGTTCTTTTTTTTTTTTTTTTTGGGACGGAGAAACTATATATTTTTAGTACGGACACAAAACATTTTTTTCCTAAAAAGAACCTTGGAAAAAAATGTAATTTAGAAAAGAGGAAGGGGCTTTATGTAAATTTGAAAATTTGAAATTGTGAACGGGTTTTATACGCTACAGTAGCGGAGAAGTGAGCTCACATAAACCTTATCAATCCAACGGATAGCTTTATAACTACGTCACCTTAAAACGGTTTTCGTGCTTTTAAGGGACGTTTAATTTTAGTAATTATTTCTTCACTTGCTCCTCTTTTTTTAATTAATGCTAAATTACTTATTTGTACTTGTCAATTTCTTTTTTTCTCATTTTTATTTTTTATTTTTGTTTTGGACGTGGCAAATAATTTTATAAAACATAAACGATCGTCCCAAAACATATATCATGCGACATAATCTTAGCAAAATATTCGAGTTCGTGAGCCAAAATATTTCTTACTTGACATATCATAATATGCTTGAGTTTTACAAAAGCACATAAATTTGAAGGCCGTCGTAATATTAATCGAAAATCAAATAAATTATGTTTTTAAATGTTTTTATTTAGTAAAAAAAAAGATACGTTCTTTTCTTTTTAAAGTTATAGCTAGTGTTTAGATTTTTCTTTAAGTCGGATCGAATTTATCAATTAAACAAATTAAATGTTTACTTTTATAAGCTGATGAACAATTTAACAATTTTTATTTTTTTTAAATTTTAATTTTAGAGTAGTTGGAGTAATTTTAATGCCTATAATTATATAATTATTGTTGGTAGTAATTTATGAGTTAAAACATAAGAGCAGTGAAAATAATATCGAGTAATTTTTATAGGACAAATTTATTGGATTATGGAGCTTAAAACTATTGTACTCTAAAATATGAACGTTGATTCATTTACTAAGTCGAGAGGAACAACTATGCCGCACGAGCATATAGACCGCAAATTATGACAACTTCTTTTCTTTTTTGCTATAAATACTTTTTCTATGTAATTGTATCATAACTCAACATTGATTGTAAAAACTCACCTAAAACGTAGTTACAACTTGTAACAAACTCGATAATCAATTCTCGTATCTTTATTGTTTTCTCATAATTTCTTTCTGTCTATTTTCCGTAACAAAATTTTGGAAACATAACTATTTATACTCGATATCTATTTTAATATAAATTGAAATAAAACATCAATATTCCTCTAAAAAAGGAATCTTATTGTTCCAAAAGCTTCATCTTTTCATTAATGACTCCTCACCAAAAGAAATTAATAAAAATTTGGAAGTAGGAGGATGACTTATAAATTGCAATCCAAACAAGTCCTATCTAAAATACCTACTTCTATTTTTATATTAAATTAATATTAAATTAAAGGGTCCCTCACAAAAATAAAATAAAATAAATAAATAAAAAGATTCAAGGGGTAGTTTGGTAAAATGCTGAAGGTGCCCATTCTGTCACTGTCACGTGCCATCCAACTTAAAGCACATGCCGTCCCCTATAAATCCGAGAGGGATATGGCGAAATAAAAAAAATTCAAAAGAAATTCAAACCAACGCGTCTCCGGTTCTCCCTCTCTGCGGTTCCTCCTTTTTCGAAAATTAAATTATATTATATTTAAACAGAAAACAGAAGAAATAGTAGTGTAGCAGTAGTATAAATAACAGTAGAAGCACTTTCTCTAGAGCAGCTCCCAACAAACAAAGCAACAGTGAAATCTCAAAGACAACATCGTTTTAGTTTCAGTTGCAGATCTCAGTTTTTCGCTTCCATCAATCGTTTGTTTAGGGGAGAAGAAGGGTTCTTTTCTTTTTTCTTTGTTTGATTTTTGTTGTAGGAAAAGAATTTGTTGAAAAGCTTGTTTTTTAGCAATGGAGAAAAGCACGCCGGTGAGGAAGCCTCACACTTCGACGGCAGATCTGCTCACATGGTCGGAGAATCCGCCGGAATATTCACCTGCTCCGGCTTCCTCTGCTCGCTCTCATCAGGTATTTTCTCCATTTCTCGCGGAATCCTTTTTTCTAATTTTTTTTTCAAATTTGAAAAAGTTTGGATGAAATGACAGCCGTCGGATGGGATCAGCAAGGTGGTGTTTGGAGGACAGGTTACTGATGAAGAAGTTGAGAGCTTGAATAAAAGGTTAGAGATCTATCTATATTATTTGTTCTCTTCGAAATTATTGTTTTCCCTTTTTCATTAAGAAATAAAGGTCGTATTTGTTTTGCATTTTAAAGAATTTACTGAATTTATTCTTTTAAAAAAATTATTTACAGTTTAAAATTGGAAGCAAAAGGTTTTGGTCAATCTTGATTAAATCATGTTCAGCTGTACTGTCAAGTCAACATAGTTGTCAAAAAAATTGAGATCCCTTTATTTTTCTTCTTGTTATTTATTTATGATCAATGAGATCGAATTACTTTAGACTGAAAATTTGAATCTTGCATTTGTTCTTGCTCAGTTTAGTGAATGAATTCACTAATCCCTTTTTAGATCTTTGAAAAATATAGCAATAACTTAATCCGCCAACTACTTTGTAGCCCCCTTAAGGTAAAATAGGAGGATGATGTGTTAGCTGCATTTTTGGTTCGCACGGGTGTTTAGTGTTGAGGGAAGACCAAATTTCAAATCTTGATGCTTCGCTTAATTTAGGGCATCACTAGTTTTCGTGTTTTGAATTTTGTGTCTTTGATTGACATTGACTAACGTCTGTGTATGATGTGTTATCCACACATTAGAAGTGAGCTCACGTGAAAATTAATCGTGTAGATGAAATTCGTTAAGCTCTGGTTATTAGTAGATACAATTATACAAACGTTTTGGAACAGCAGATTGCTCATAACAGGTGCATTTTTGTTCATGTTTTATGGAAACCTTCACTCCCATATTTATGATATTCCAGGAAACCGTGTTCTGGCTATAAAATGAAGGAAATGACTGGAAGTGGTATTTTTAAATCCAAAGGAGAAAATGGGACATCAGAAACTGATGATGCTGATCAGACTCCAGTTAACAAAACTGGATTGCGCATGTACCAGGTATTTGTTTCTGTATTTATTGGTACATATTTTAGTTTAGTAGAATTTCAACAACAATATTTTGATAAATTTGAGGGTTTAAAATTTGTAGCAAGCATTGGCGGGAGTCGGTAACATTTCTTTTGGTGACGAAGAAACAGTTTCGCCCAAGAAGCCAACCACCCTGGCTGAAGTTGCCAAACAGCGGGAGTTGTGTGGAAATCTGGAAAGCGAGTATGATGCAAAGTTGAAGAAACAGATTTCCGATGCCAAAAACAAGGAGCTCAGTGGGAATAATATTTTTGCTCCACCACCTGAAATTCAACCACGTCCCTTGGCTGCTCGAGCTTTGGCATTAAGAGAAAGCATAACTATTGGAGAACCGACATCAAACAATGTAAGTATACAAAGCTTTTCTATGATTTCACAAATAGTATATTTTGAGACATGAAGTATCATATGTAGCCAGTCACATTTTTCTTTGCTAGGCTCGACTGAGAAAATGGGAGTTGAACTATATTAATTAAAGTCTTTGGAGAACATTTGGGACATATCTTTTCTGTGTGATGAATATCATTTTAGGAGGATTTTTTTTCATATCTAATCAACTACAGAGTAGCAGGCTTAAGATGTGAAGCATCCAATCTGCGATTCTACAAGTATATTGATATTGAACTTAAACTTATTTTTACAATTTCTCACCTAGTGTGGACATTTTGTGTTTCAAAAGGGTGCGGGAGGTCAGAGCAACGGTGCTGCAAGCGAAGAACCCGTAATCAAAACAGCAAAGAAGATTCCTAACCAGAAATTCTCTGAGCTCTCAGGGAATGATATTTTCAAAGGAGAGACACCCCCTGCATCAGCTGAGAAGTCCCTAAGTTCTGCAAAATTACGGGAGATGAGTGGAAGCAACATATTTGCTGATGGAAAAGTGGAATCCCGCGACTATTTTGGAGGTGTTCGCAAGCCCCCGGGTGGCGAAAGCAGCATCGCCCTGGTGTAACTTAGGTGGTCTAACTCAATTTGTTTTTCACTTGTTAATTTTCATCGTCGTTATCTTTGTCGTATCTAGTGGGGATTGTTTGCTATCTCATATGATTTGACCTGTGTTTGTGGGTTTTGATATGTCCTAGGTTTGATTAACATGTCTTTAAAAAGTTATGATGAAACAGTTGGCTAATTGAGTTGTGCTATGTCCATAGTATTTGTGCCTGTAGTTTTCATGTTTTCTGAAGTGCTCGACGACTATGGTTTCTATCATCAATGGTCCTTCCGTGTCGCTCTGTCTTTTCCTTTTTGGGTCGTAGTTTTGTTTAGCTGTTGACACGGACACGGTATCATTGTCTTCCCAGCCTGATATGACAGTGTGTCTCATTCTTGTACACCCTTTGCTGTATCACAGCGGGTTTAGAATCTAACATAAATTTGCACAACAATCACACGCCACACCAACAAGTGTGTGTGAATTTGTGGTGATTTGTATACCGGGTGTAGGATGGAAGGGCCACCCGATGATATATGCCCCGCTTGTTTTTATGAATTCGTATTCCTCGACTGTTATGAAGGCTTGACCAAGTAGAGCAAGAAGTAGTAGATAGAAATTGTGTAGTTTGTTTCGAATCAACTAGTTCCAAGTAATACCTATTTTCTTGTTTACTATGTGTTTGATAATATGATGAGCTTTTTCAGAAGGTGGGGGGGGGGGGGGGGCGTGGTCCTAGTGGTCCTGGCCATTGCAATTATTGATCTGTGTGGGATCTAAATAATTTCATGCAATCTATATATATTTCTATTAAATTATGGTAGAGTGAGTTGGTGGATTGAATTTCTTTTTATAGAAGAATTGAAAAGATGGTTCAATATTTCAAAATCTTGGAAAGTAACAGCAGAAACTCAACTCTGATTACGATTGAAATTTTGGTGAAAATCGGATTAGTCGATTGAAATTGAACGATTTTTAAAATTCGGTTCAGTTTTCACAAGTCAAATCTTGTTTTGGTATTTGTTTTTAACTTTTAGAACTTTGGTTATTTCGGTTGCTTCCAGTTTTGTTGGATAAAATAATCGAATCAATTGAATTATTGCATATATTATATGAAAACTCTTATTTCATTATATTATTTATAAAATTTAACTAAATTTATTTGATTTGTATTTTAATCTTCACCCAAGATAAAAAAAAAAAAAAATTATATTGTTTAACTTTCAAAAATCAAAATAATTAAATTTTTCGATTAAAATTAGGATACTTCGGTTAATTGAAAACTGATGGAATATTTTGGTTACGATTTAATTTTATGCATAATTTTAGTTGATTAAATTGTTATTTTTTAAGTAATTGATTATTTTAATTTTGATAATTTGGTTGGTTCGATTGACCGATGATGCACACCCCTAACACAATGGTACAAACTGAAATTGTACTAATTGAATAATTTTGCAGCCAATAAACGAAACACAGGTCTTGAGTAATTTTACAATTTATTTATTGTAAACATAATGATTGTGAGTATATTATTTATAGATATTTTATTGTTATGTATGTTGAGGCTTGCATATATATATATATATATATATCAATTAAAATACTTTGGAAAAAAGCAGAGGATAAAACTTTGTTCGAGTTGTAAATTTTTCCTTGAAGAAAAAAGAAAAGGGATAATTTGATTATTTGGTTTTAGTGACCGACTAACGTCTAGACAACTGAGTGTAGGTCGATTTATATTTATTTAACTTTTTTTTAAATTTTAACAAATTAATAGGTAGAATTTGTTAAACAAAATGACATGCTCGAGGAGATATTTGTAATTAAACTTTTATCTGAATTCAATTTCAGCTAAAACTTAAAGGCTAAAATGGTTAACTCCAAACTAAAAAGTCTAGTTTTAAGGCCTGTAATTACAGCTCCATTCAATTGATGGGTGTGTTGAAGCTCATCTGATGTGATTCGATCATTTTTCTTTTCCCCTTTTTATCAATCAAATCCCCAAGAGAAAAATTGGGAAATCCCCGCCCCGTTCGGGGAAGATCCCCACGGAGAACGGGAATTTCCCGTCCTGTTGCCAAGCCTATTGTGAACTCCAACGGCAAGTTGATCTTACTGTAACAAATTAAAAGTCAGGATCATCTTTACCGTTGGGGAGCACAAAGTTTTCATCAGTTGGTTGCAAGAAAATAAAAAGATATTCCACAAAAGTTCATACTAATATAAAATTGCATCCAAAGAGGGCACATTATTGAGCTCAAAACCACACACATCACGCAACAAAGTCCATAACCTGGGGAGTTTATTTGTGCCCCATAAACATAAGCAACCAACTCAAAGCAGTTATGTTTTCATCTCAAGCTTCACCGTGTCCGATCAGGGTCAAGAGCATTGTCTCATAGTCTCCATGGGTGTCCTTCACAATGGCTCGATCAAGTGGGACGCTGTTCCTCTTCTGATACGCTTCTTTAATGAACTTCATGTCAACCTCAGCCCTTGTGGCGACAACTCTTGTGAGGGCCCCCTCGTCTGTCCCTAGCTTGTTGATTGCAAGACGAAGAACCTTCTCAAAGTACTTCTCAGGGAAGACCAGACACTTAACGGTGGCTCTGAGTAAGGAGAGGAACTCATCTTTGGGGTCCACTTTCAAATCCTGCCAAAACAGTAGTTTGAATGACAAGTTCTTGTCTTGTGTTTCATTTTACCATGCGTACAGTATGACATCATCACTATGTAAGTGGTCGTTGTGGTGAAGTGAAACATGTAATTGAAATAGAGAAGGGAATAGATAAACGAATGTGACAAATTTACATGGTTTAGATGACATACCTTGTTTATATCATTTCCAAATGTATTCTTGTATTGGTTCAATGTAGCATTGATCTGTGCTTTACTTCTTGTGGTCAAGATTCTAATAACATCGTCACAAGCATAATCCTTCTCGCAGATTTTCTCGTGCAGAATTTTAGCTTCTGATTTGGCAAGAATCATGTTCACATCCTCTCCCGCATAACGATATGAACTTACCAGGGGCACCAAAAGCTGAAAATTTTAAACAATCATATTAACCCCCTCTAAAAGGTTGTCAATGTTTTCCATGCAAGTTTAAATTTATGTGAATGCCCACATCCTAATCATTTAATTGACATGTTGTTTACCTTGCGAAAGTCCCCGGATGTGTGATAAGCAACATCCTCCTCGAGAGATTTCTTGAAACGGGCATGATAAGCCTCCCTAGCAAGAAGCAGTTCTTTAGGAGACCTTGTACAAGCTATCTCCACAAGAACTTGATTACTTTTTGTCCACATCTTTGTAGCTTCATTAGCTAAATATGCATCACGCTCTGGAGGGTCGAGTGCCCAGAGCATTATGATCCTCTTTAAGACAGTGAAAAAATAGAAATACATTAGACATACTGTTTTTGCACCAAAGAAAATTGCTATTAGCTGTTTCTACACTTGATCAACTAAAATTTTCAACCAATAGAAATCACGAACAATATGAAGAAAACATGATTCTTAGAGTTAAACCTCAAAGTCATTTGATAGCTCCTTGTCTAAGGCCTTAAGCAGATCTTCTCCATAAGTGTCTGCATAAAATTTTCTAATCAACTTCCTCTGGTTAGCATTTCTGTGGCCCAAAATAGATATGATCAAGTCCTCGTTGGTTCCCCATCCTACAAATACATCCCACAACAGACAAACAAAATCAGGATTTTCACATGATCGATAAAGAAACCTTAAAACTCAAATTATAACCATAGATCAAAACGTAGAATTCAAGATAATACATTAAAATTGCAATGAAAATAAACAATACGATCAACATACAACTATACATTGTTAGATCTCACACTCTTTCCTTACAATTGAGGTTTACTAAAATCTAATCACCCTGTAAAATTGAGCAATGATCATATAACCTATCAAGATCGGTCAAAACAATAACAGGTTGTTAGATCAAACACGTGAACATTTTGCCTTCTCTGTTTCATCATTCTATCTCATCAGATCAATATTCAAATTTAGTCCTCAATCATACCACATTCTTACCACATTCTTTCAGAAACACACAGGCTCAAGCAGATTATATGCATGAATTAACCAATAAAACAGAAACAATCATCAACTTCAGTCGTTGACTATCGCTATCCGATCATCGTACTTTGTTCAGAGATCAAAGCAACAGAGAAAAGATCTACACAAACATCAACATTCCATTCAATATCAGTAATACTACACAAAAATAATCAAATCGGCCAATTTCAGGATGATCTTTCAATGCAAGCAAAGAATACAAGAAACTAAACCGGATCTTGATCGATTTCAACCTGCAAATGCTTTGCGGAGCTGCTCACAGTCTTCGGCGATAGAGGGAACTTGCGCTGGAACACAGAGAGTCGACATTGTTGCTTTTTCTTCGGAGTGATGAAGAATGCGAATGATTTGTGTGGGTGAACAACCCGAAAACGTATCGATTATAATGATGTTGGCCTTTCCATTATTCATCTATTTTATTATTATAAAAAAAATAAAAAATATTCAATTTCTACAGTTCTAACCCAATATTTAAATAATCTATATATATATAAAAAAGTAAAATGACAATTTTGTATAATGTTTTTTCGTTTAAATATAATTTCTGAAAATATAATTAATAGTAAATATTTAAGTATGATTTTTAAATTAATTTTCAAAATTAGAAATAAAAAATCAGAAATTGAATAAAATTGGATAAGTTTAAAAAATTCAATTATGTTAACTTTGAAATAATTTCAATTTTAAAAAATTCTGCAGATATTGAAATATAAAATATTAGTATTTGTTCTTTCCCAACGAACTCTCTCTCTTATTCATTTTCTTAAAATCCTCACTCGTCTTTCTTAGTTTCTTGCACTAGACTACTGCGACATGCCGTCGTCACTCTCCAACGTGAAGTTTGTTGTTATTACTCACTCACACAAAATTCTACAATATATTACATAACTTAAGTATATACTTATATTATAAAATATAATTAAAAAATATATTTTGTACAACGCACACATTCCACATTGATTAAATTACAATTTATCAAAATAAAATATTATTTTCAATCCCAACCTTTAAACATATATAATTTAATTTCCATCTTTCATATATTTATAATTTTATCACCTTCTTCTAAATTTTTAAGTTTAACTAAATTAAAAATTATATATAAAATATAAAAAAAGGAAAATAGCATAAAATTAAAATATTATTTCTAAATTTGAAAAATATACAACAATTCAAATGAAATATTCAATATATAAAAGAATGTGAAATAAAATTGGAAAATCAGCTAAATAAGCATAACTAAAAATTATTTTAAAATTATACAAAAACCTTCTAGAAATAAATATTTCATATGAAAAGTATAAAGCAAGACAAATATATTATTTAAAATTATTTAAATTAAATAGAAAATTTATGAAATAAAACTTAAAAATAATATATTTGTGGTGTATTAATTTTTTAAGTATAATAAATAAAAATATTTACCAAAATTTCTGATTTATATGTAATTTTTGCATATAATACAAAGTTTATTTCGTACTCATTTAGTTTTTAGCAACGCTTATTTAAATAATTTCCAAAGTTTATTCTTATTTTACAATTTTTCATAATTTAGACATATTTTTTATTATTATGTTACTTTTTATCTATATTATATTTTAATTATAATTGTGAAAGTTAACCAATATATTTTTGATAAATAATTATTGAAAATCATTAAATATTAATTTTAATTAAACATTTTGCCTACTACAAAAAGGAAAATATCGTGGGGAAAATATTATTTTAGATATCAATTATTTTAATATTTGTTATGCAGAGGATAAACCTATATCCAAGTAAATAGTAGGTGCGATATGGCCTTTGAATAAATCATGTGCTGAGGGCCCCACTACCACCAGACAATTCCACGTGCACATCATGTATGTGTCCACCTTTTTGCATGACCACATGTCCACATCATTATTCCATATATTACGAGCGTGATTGGTGCCCAATCAAATAGCTATTTAATTACATTTATTAAAAAGAAAAAACCTAATTACATATTATTCATATTATACTGATTTTGGTTTTAAATTAAAATTTGTGATTCGAATCATGGGTTAATGGTTTAATTTAATTGTTATTTTAATTTTAAATTAAAATTTAATTGGTTCTATTTCAACTTTCGATTTCTAAAACTGACTGTTCCAAATTGTTGGTTCTAAATAGCCGTGGAAGATCAGCGGCTAGTTAAATCTCATCCGTTCAATAATAACGATTGAGATTAATTAGCCGCTGGAAATTGATGATTTAAACTAGAACCATAATTGAAAAGTAGAAGAAATTGTGGAACCAACGATTTTAGAACCGATTGAACCGTACTCATATCTAACGTACTATTAGAATTTTTTTTTAATTGAATTAGAGTACTACGAAAATCATAGTGAAAATAAATAATAGAAAACGAGATGAGAGATGATATAAATAACTTGTGAGTTGCCTTCAGAGTGAAATAATTCACTATAAACATCGTAAATTACAAAAAATATTTAAAAGCAAAGAATGATAGACTAATTATTTCTCTATCGAACTCTAACTTCTCAAAGACAATTAAACACATTTGAGAAAACTGGTATAAAATTAAGGTTGAAAATCAAACCAACCTATTCGATACTCGATTTGCTCTCGTTCGTTAAAAGCTCGTTTGATAAAAATATCAAACAAACTTGAACAAACTTTTATGTTTGATAAAATCTAAAGCTCGACTAGAGCTCGAGCTCGTTAAACAAAATTCGTTAATACAAGTTTAAAATATCAAATTATTCGAGCTCGACTCGTGTTCGGCTCGATTAGAGCTCGACTTAGTTAATAATCAAACCAATCTCAAACAAAATACTAGAAGCTCTACAACATTCAAACAATCTTTAACAATGATACGTTCGAGTCGACTCGTTTACACCTCTGTATAAAATATCACGCCCTTACAATTTTTCTTAAACTAGTGTAATAAGAACTGAAAGAATATGTTGTACAACAAATATAAGAAAAAGTTACTCCTATTATAAAGTCGTTTAATTATTTATTTGTAGTTACAAAACAAGTTATAAATCTATATTTAAAATCAGACTCTCGCGCATTTTTCATTTCCCCCGCTTCACTTGTAACGTTGAAGAGAGAGAGAGAGAAGAAAGTGCAGATGGAGAAGATCGGAGAAGATTGGCAAGAGGAGAAATTGAAGTCTCAGGCTGCAATTCGTTGCGCAAAAGCTGCGCTGCTGCTGTCTTCACTCAAAAACACCGCCAAAAATTCAACCACCGATCTTCCCCACCTCCAGGTTTATTTGAGTGAGCTCGCGCGCTGGCACAAACAGAGTTATTGTTCTGAAGTGATTTTTACCGAGGCCTGTTCATTAATGGTTTCGAATTAGGGATTTTTTTTTTTTTTTATTATTATTATTTTTTTTTTCAGCTGAAGAACATTTCTGAATAAACTGTGTTGATAATTGCTGATTTATGGATTCAGTCTGAAGTTCGATTCAAATTTTGCCGTCGGAACCACCGCCCATTCTCTCACTAACAACACAATTGTGGTGCTGTTTTGTGTTTACTGTACCCCAAAATAGTCTGTGTTGATGACTGTTGGTTAATGGATTTTTTTCTTCTTGAATTGAAATCTATTATCATACTGTTGTTGGTTTCAGGATGAAGAGAAAATTGAGAAGCTGAAAATAGAGTTGGTGAAGGAAAAGCAGAAGCTCAAGAAGCTGAAATACTGGATTGGAGTGTTGGTACTGTATTACTTTTTAGTTGTGGCCATCTATCCCCTGATCCTCCGTTCTGTCTAACTCTTTCATCCTATAATGGCTACTACCATCTTGAAATTTTTCAAAATTTGCGGATTTTTTTGCTTTTCTACGATTTAGATGTACAAAGTTATCTCTGCAATTCATTTTAAAGATATTGAAAAATTAGTTATATACAAACAAATTTTTTCCTGAAACGAACTGAGTATATTTCACGACCTTTCGATTGTTGAATGCTTATTGTATGTTTCCTTACCATGTTCTTGATCATCATCTTGCACATTTTATTTAATACTCATTGCCAAATGTTTTTTTAGCATTGTATGATTATTTTGTAACTCATAACAACAAAGTTATTGAAATTGTTTGGTTGTTTCAGCAACTGAAAATTCATAACTCTTATATTGAACTATTTTTCGAATAATTTTATTGAATTTGAAATTCATTTATATATGATATTTTTTGAATTTTTTTTCTCAAACCCTACAATTAAAGAAGAAAAAATACATACATGAAAAATCACTAAATTAATAAAAAATGTTTGATCGTAGAATCGAGTTAAGAATTTGTTTCAATTTGAAGAAGCTAAAATGTATTTGATTCTAAATGTGCAATTTATGTTTAATTGTGTATATTAATTCAATATAAAAAAATTGGGATTTAAGAAATCTTTATTGTTTGTTGAACAAACAAATATAGGCCAAATACATCTTGAGGAACAAAAAGCGGTGGCATGCTAGAGAAATTTCTTCCTCAGGCAGCTCACCTACTTAGAGACCCCAACACACACACACACACACACACACACACACTCATATATATATATATATATATATAATGGAAGTAAATTATTTTAATATTTATTTAAATAAATTGCAGATAAAGAGTAATTTTTTATTTTTTTTAATCATAACTGAAATTTTTATGTCTAAATTATATGAATATGGAGAATCAAACATAAGATACACATCAAAAACCTCATAATTAATCAAAATCTGCAAATTTAACTAAGAATTCAGTTCGTTCCAAAAAATAAAACGATAATTGCAGACGCACTCTCCTAATTGAAAAAGAAGCCAAGAAAATTACACAAAATGGAAGAATAATTTTGTTCTTGTGCAATTTTTAATCGATACACACATTTTTTAAAATAAATTTTCTATTTTTTGATAATAATTGAAAACATTAGTTTTTACATTTTCTACATATAAAAAAAAAAAGAACAACACCAGGATATTAATTCTCCAATTTAAATAATTTATTATTTATGAATCAATAAGTTAGGAGAAAAAATAAATTATTATTAACACAAAAACTTATATGTATTGAGTGTATCGTATAATTCGATGTAAAATATTACTTAATTAACTAAAAAATATTATTTATTTATTTAAAAATATTACTATTAACCTATTATTTTAAATAAAATAATAATATTTTTAATAAAATAAATAATATTATGAATATTGGGAGGGACAAAAAACTCATTCTTAGTTTTTTGGCAAATGGTAGGAATTGATTATATTATAATAAATTATGCTACTAAACTGGCCCTAAAAGCTTAATTGCAACCCAAATAACGATCAACTGCCCAATCAACGTGGGAGCCCATCACTCGCCCCTCCCACCTCCCTATTTGCTCTCTCTCTCTCTCTCTCTCTCTCTCTCCCACACACACACTCACGCCACACTCAATCAATCAACCAAACCGGAAAAGAGGGAATTACATCCGCCGGAGATGGCGGCGTCGGGTGCCGGAGAAACAGAAGCCAACTCTGCCGATGCGGCCGCGAGTTGCAGGTGCGAGTCTAACAATTGCGCGGAATGCTGTAGGAGGCGGTCGTCGAGCTCGAGCCTGCCATCATCTTCTTCGTCCTGCTCTCTGCTGAGCTTCGACTCGTATCCAGTTCAGGACTACGATAAGACGTGGCGAGTTTTCACGGCCTCCGTTAAAGGCTTCGCCATCGGCGCTGGACTCAAAGGTGGACTCGCCATTTTCGCTCTTCTCACCCGCCTCCGCCGTCGGCAATCGCTCCCTTCATCCAAGTAATTATGGAGCTGTGTTTACGCAATGCTTACTCATCTATTAATTTGGGGATCTGATTTTGTTGTGTTATGCCTCTAATTACTGAAGTGGGCTTTAATTTTTATTAGTTTATAGTTAGTGTTTTGATAGTGAAATTTATCAATTTTAATGAAAGACCGGGTTGTATTTGGCGCCATGAAGTTGAACTGAAATTAAAGAACTGATTAAAATTTTTTGCATGTCACTGTTAAGGCTGAAATTCCTGGAAGTTCAGGTTCTTGTTATCCTTGAAAGATAATAAGATAATGTACCACTTGAAAAACAAATGTGCACAGCTATGCTCAAGAGAGTATCTCTGAAACTCACTTATTCACCAACAACTTGTGGATGTCTTTTTTCTTTTCAGGAAAATGAAAATGACTTCAACCAGTGCAGATGTGATCTTGGCTTTGAAAGAGACCTTGAGATATGGACTGTTTCTTGGTACATTTGCAGGAACATTTGTGTCTGTGGATGAAATTATTGCTGCTTTGGGAGGTCACCGAAGGCATGTTTTTCCTCCCTTCATGAACTTTTCATTCAACTTTCATAGAGATTGCATTTTATTACAGTCTTAACTTGATTTAATAAGTTCAGTACAATATGTAGTATTCATCTAAATTTGCATTTTGATGCCAATATTCAGCATTTTGATTGTCGAAATTTACTCAATATTTAGGACGGCAAAATGGAGGGCTTTGCTGGCAGGTGCAATAGCAGGGCCATCAATGCTGCTTACTGGGTTGAACACACAGCATACAAGCTTGGCCATTTACATTCTCATGCGTGCCACTGTATTGGCTTCACGATGTGGAATTAAGAGCAAGAGATTTGGTCGCATATGTAAACCTCTGACATGGGCACATGGAGATATATTCCTTATGTGCCTCTCTTCTTCCCAGATACTGTAAGGGCCACATTTCCCTACCAATTTTTGTTTAAGCTGAATTCCTTCAACATAACTTATTACTTACATTTGTTCTCTTTCTACCTTTTTTAACTTTTTATTTCTTAGTCGCTATGATAATCTGTGAGAGACATAGTTCAATGACAGAATCAATATAGTATATCTAATGATTGGAAGACTTATTCTAGAATCTTAACATGCAATAATGATTAATTCGTTAGGTTGATTGAAATTACTTTGAATTTTAAAGGATTCGTTTTGGATAATAAGCAAATGCATACTCTTTTGATATAGAGTTTGAACTTGCATACTTGAAGAGTTTGAACTTGCATACAATCTGGAACTTTTTTATTTTTTTGGTTGTGCTTTAAACATAGGAAAACTATGTAAAGGCATCTAATTTTTGAGAAATTTCAAAGCATAGGATGCAAAGGCAAACATAAATTTGAGTTAAGCTTCTGACCTAAACTACTCGGAATGAATATGGATATTGATTTTCTATAAGTGATGGATTCAAATATCTTCTCTACTTATCCATGTCATGGCTTTTTTGTGCTTAAAATGTGCAGCCTGAATATATGCGATAGAAATTAAAGGTTAACTTAGTTGATACTTAAATGGGCCGTATTTCCTCCCTTAAAATTCAAGAACTATGGAAAAAAATTGTCTTAAATGGAACTTGGCATTGTGGGAAAGCTCAACAAACATCAAGATATAGTGGATTCGATTGACTAGAAGACCTTATGTACTATGGTTGTGCAGGTTCACATCTAATAAAAGGTTAATTGATTTAACTTGTAGGGAGTATATATTTCTATGGAAGATCTGTTTGGTCAAACGATGGAATGCGACACTTGTATAATTTATATGGTTGCCTATCATGCTTTGGTTCCAGAAACTATTGAGATTATTACGACTGTTTGAAATTTTTTTTTTTTTGGGTTGTACTGTTTTCTGGCGGTCTTCTCAAAAAGGACCTAAAGGTTTTTATGCCAAGCATACAAGCCAAAATTTTCCACTTCATATATTAAGAGGACCTGAATCCCAATATATGGTTCTGATGTCTCAAAGTATGCATGTCAGTTCATTTTCCTGTGAATATACTTCTTTTTGTCTAATAAGTGGTATTCATTCCAGGTCAGCTTACATATTGAAGCAAGATAGTTTGCCTCCATCTTATAAATCATTTCTCAATAAGCATGGGGGCAAGGATTCTGTTATCCTGAATGGTGTTAGAGATATTGCATGTGGTCTGCCTTTCACAAATTTGGAAGCAATAGAGAATTTCTACAAGTCCAGTGGCGTTGACATTAAACTAGATCCACAAATGAAAATACCTTGCTCGGTATGTAAAGCTTAAAATGACATTTCTAATTCATAACTTCTCAATGGTTATCTGCTTTCTGTCTAATATGAAATTTTTTCACTTTATTAAATTTGCTTTCTGATTGATGCATTATATCTGGTAAGACACAGTACTGAAGTTACTTATTTCACAATCTAGAAATCTCCCCAATTATTCAGCTGAATACTTGCTCTAACAGATAGTACTATCTGTTATATACTCAATATGTTTTTCACACTTGAATCTCGCTACCATGCCAATCTTATATGTTGAAGCTCAAAATACAACTTTTGGTCCATATCATCCACAACGATATTAATACTACCCTAAGCCAACTGTTTTTTGGAACTCTATAATTACAACTTCTTGCACAGAGAAGTCTTCAAAGCCAAGTCTAAACTGGAAAAGTAACCTATTAAAGGATTATGAAACCTTCACGATGCTTTTAGAATAAGGGAGAGGAATAATGTGAATGAAATTTACGAACCCTGTGGTATCGACGAGCTATAATGGCCCGGTGGTGTCATCTCCAAGTTCTTCGGCTGATATTTCTCTCACAGTTTAAGGTCTCAGTGGTGTAGCATACTCAAAATCAGTGATTTTCTAAACCAATATGAGAGCAAGCATTCTGAAGATGTGTTGGAAAGGAGGAAAGAAAATCACATGCCGATGGTGTTTGGGGTTGATGTTTGATGACCAGGAGCTTGATATCTTATTGCATTTTTATCTTTAATTCCTTCAATGGATGGTATCTTATTGCTTTTTGATCTTTAATTCCTTCAGTGGATGGTTGTTGGTTCTGTTTTGATTGCTCTCGCTACTGGATTTCAGAAACTGTTTATTGAATTAGAAGTTTTGTTTTCCTTGAAAATTTTGAGTTGTTGCTGAATAATTAGAACCCATTGTAGAATAAAAAAGATAAAAGAAATAAATATTTTTTCAAAGAATGAATTATAACTTTGGCATGTTTTATCTGACGTCAAATTTTAATAATTCTCTAGCTATAATTTTGAAGTAATGTACTTAGCATGTACTGTGTCTGACTTCTTTTCTAGTAGGCTACATAGTCGAGTAATCTATTTTGAAATCTTACTATTATTATTTATATATTAAAAACAGAAGTTGCACTAGCGCATGAGTGAAGTACATTCCCAAAAGATAAAGAAGCCTGTCATAGCTCATCTGACCTTTTGCCTTTTCTCTAATTTCCCTTTTGCCTTTCTCCCTTTGTTGGCTGGATTCTGCTTCATGTTCACATACAATGAACACATTGTGCAGCTTTGCAGTTACAGCAGCGCAGCTCTGATCATGGTTCAAATTCTGTATCGAAATGTCGATTCTGCTTTGTTTGCTTAAATGAGGTCGTGAAAGAAAGTGTGCATAACTGCAGAGTGCAAGATGTTTCCTTGAAAGAGCAAGGTGACAGTTCAATTTGTGGAGAGGGGAAAAACATTTTAAGAATTGATTTAAAGGAATTGCAGGCTCCATCTACTTAGATGAATTGAAAAAAAAAAATGGAACATAGAATAAGTGCCTTGGAATGGAAGTCAGACACAGTGACATGGCATGTTAAACTACCTTACTTTGAAAATACCTCAAAAGTTGCTCTAGTTTGGTAATGTTACGATATCTGTTCTGTTAGAAGAAAGCCTAATCACTTCTTTGTACTGTTGACAACATTGCAACTCTTGAAAGTGGTGTCTTAATCACAAGTGACCTGAGTCCAATTGCTGAGTGTTTCGCATGATAATTTATTTGTGCATGCTTAGATGAGAACATAGCCATTTTTCACAGCGAGAATTTTGTTCATTAAATCAATTTTTTTTTTCCTAAAATATTTTTATTTTGTGCAGATTGTCCATGGGAATCAAGCATGCGTCTCACATTTCTTTTCCTTTCTTCTTCAAGCTTATAAAAGAGCAATACCAGTTTACCTTCCAGTCTATTTGATACCTGCCCTGATTGTACATCGTAAAGGTCTTTTGAAAAGGTAATGCATCTCGATTTCAGCACGTGATAATATTTATGTATATATATGAGCTTTGGCTTATTGCAACTAGATTAGTTGCAATTTTGATTCAGTAATTTAGGCCAGTGATCTGTCCCAGACTCCGAGTCCATGCTCCTTGAAGTATTCCATGGACAATCAAATAGCTACATGCTCGATACCCACACCCTACCCCCCTTCTTCATTGGAAATTGTTCTAAGGTTAAACCTAAAACAATCCTATTCAACTTCTGTTCCCAAATTCACCCTCCGTGTATATATGGCGTCAAAGTTTCATATAAACTGAAATGTTTAATTAGTTTCTTAACTATTTAGCTGAAAACTCAAGAGTATGTTGGTTACCTTATAGCATCTGCAGTTGGAGAACCATTTTTATTATAAATATTGTTGAAGGGTATTTTCCCTGGTACCGAGAAGATATGATTTGTTGCTAGCTCAAAAATTATTGTCTTGTTGTTCAGTGTTCTACCCTCATTTTCATTTTTTAAATAGTAACATTTTAGATTTCTCAATCTTTCTACTCATAAGCTTCTAAGCATGGGTGCTTTGTTGAACTATTACTGATATTAACAACTGTGTCCAAATATTTTTCAGACCTTACACAATATTATGGAAAGGTCTTTTTGGTACCGCAAGGTCAAGCTTGTTTCTGTCGATGTACTGTTCATCCGCCTGGTAAGCACTGAAATTAAAGGGTGTTATAATTTGATCTCATGCAGTATATTCAGATGAATGCATTATAATTGAAAAATAATCTCATATTCAAATACTGGAAACTTTTGTAACCTTTTTATTGGATAACCATTTCTCATACTTGAGTTATCATTCTTTTATTATGATTATGATTGTTATTGTCTTTCCTATGCTAAAAATTGTTGATTGTATCTTCAACTACTCCCTCTTAGGCTGTGGACATGCTTCCTGTTCAGAATCTTGAAGAGATGTAACGTTCCCATGGTGGCAATAGGAACGGTAAAACAGATTGCTTTTACAACTTTCATTAAATAAAGAAAATCATAAGTTAGAGAGAGAGAGAGAGAGAGAGAGAGAGAGAGAGAGAGAGAGAGAGAGAGAGAGATAGTTTTTACTCTGATACGTATTATATTCGAAACAGTTTCCAACTGGTCTAGCTCTCGTGATTGAGAAGAAGAGCAGAAGGATAGAGATATCCCTATACTGCCTAGCACGAGCAATTGAGAGCTTCTTCACATGCATGGCTGATGTAGGATACTTGCCTCGGTCAAGAAACTTCAAAAGAGCGGATGTTCTGGTCTTTAGTGTATCAACCGCAATTATCATGCACTGTTATGCAATGGAGAGGGACGTTTTCCGGTCTAAGTATCTTAATGTTCTCGATTGGGTGTTTGGTGTTCCTCTTCCACCTTATGAAACAACCCCACGCAAGAGAAAATGACGAATGACTGCCAGATTTTCTTAAAATTTGCGTGTTGAAAATTCTGCCTCTTGTTGAGTGGGGCAAACCGTTGTTGTATACTCTGAATTTTGTAGAATTAATTTGATTTGTCAGGATCAGTTTGTATCTTGTCAAAGCAACTTCCAGAAGGGTGGAAAAAAGTAGTTCCTCCTCTTCTATATAGTCGGCGTAGGTTTAGAAACCAGGCTTGGACTTGTTATTTATTGTACTGCTTCTTTCTCTAACATGGAAAGATTACTGCTTTTGATAGTGAGTTATTTCACAAACAAGTTATATATGATGGAATAAGCAGAATCAACGACAACATCTATAACACTGCTGGCCAACCAAGAGCACCGAATTTTCTTGAGATTTCACTCGAAATACGACCTGTAATTACAAGAATAATTTGTGTCGATGATTATGTTTCCATAAGCTAATTTTTATGGTCAACTGCTGTTGCAAAGGGGAGGGGGAAGTGAAGGGTGATAGAACTTGTCCTGTGTACTCATGCTGATATCAAATGATGCTCGAGTAGTTCGAAAAGTAGCAAGGATTTCTTCATTTTTGGAGAGTCAAAAATAATAATATGCTGTTTGAAGCTTTAGACATAAGTATTTACAGGATTTTTAGCTGTCAAAGCTTCCTAAAAACCAACTGGCATAGAAAAACACTCTGTTCCATCAGAAGTCATTTTGCCAAAATGTCTGCAGAAGAATTTGATTTCCTGTAGTAAAAGTTTATCATATACAGATTTAGTCGATATCAGCCAGCGTCCTGCTGCACGCCTTTGTTGTATGTCCACCGAACACCCTGAGAGAGAGAGAGAGAGGTGTGTCTTGTATCATGGGACATGATGGACTTTTGCCACTTTCACCCAGGGACGTTTAACTGTGATGATGGTTAGTATCAATGTCTGAATCATCGTCCCACAAATCATTCCAGCCCAAATGCCCTGTAATATTCCCCGATAAGATCCTTTATATCGATTCAGATAAATTATCATCCAAGACCTCGATATCTCATGGCGATATTGAATGATCTTTAAAAAGTTGCAGAATTCAAGACACCGTCACTTATACAATTTTAATTTGCCATGCAGAGGACAAATTTGAAAGTTCAAATGGTATGAATTTCTACCTCCTCTCTTAGAGTTTAGATGTAAAATGTACCTTTATTCCGAAATGAAGATACCATCCCAAGACGATCCCAAGAGGTACTCCGACAAAGTAATAGCTTCCAATGTTTATATACGCAACCAAGACCTGCCAACCCGATCCAACGGCTACCCCTGAAATCTCAAGAATCAAATTAATCTTATATCGTTTAACGATTACAACATTTTATTTACGAGCAAATAGAGAAGAAAGACCATGCTTAAATACAAGGATACAGTAACAGAAGCAATACACATGATATTCATCTTGAACAGTTCTATCTTTTGTCATTACTTTTGGAATTTGAAGGATAATAAAAATTTCTATGTAATATAGCTCCTCTTACCTGAAAGAATCGGTTGAATGCAGTTAAATAGAATGGTTATTGCCAGCAACGAGGCTAGTCCCTCGACCATTGAGACAACAGACATGCTTGATGTGAAGATCATAGCAATCTTGTCTGGGAAGGCAATGATTATCAAGAAGAATATGGAACCAATCACTAGAGAGTTGAAGACGGAAACTTTAGCAGCAAACTTTGCAGATTTTTCATTTCCTGCTCCGATTTCATATGCCACACGAATCCTGAGTTCATTAGGGAGAGTTGTTCAGTGAACTGGAGAAGGACAGGTCTTTAGCAAGAGTGAGACCAAGTAAGAAGGATAGATTTAGAAAAAAGACGGGAAAAACGAACGATATAAAACAAGAAAGCAGCAAGTGGAACTATACGCATGCATGTAATGTCTCTCAAAACCTAAGCCATAAAATACAAAGCAAGTCTAGAACAACAGTCAGACTACTGAATATCTATAAACTTTGGCAGCTGAAAATTCCACGTAAAGAAAGTTGTCAATGCAGGATTTATCATTGGTACTCATGTTTGCTTAGGAACTTGTGTTGGCCTCGATCCAGCGAGAAATACACACATTTGTTGCAATGGGGAGCTTGGGAGGGAGATGTTCGGGCAGGCTTCTCCAACTGCCCAGGTGGAGGGCCTGACAATGGCTGTGTAACGACATATCGGAGAAACGGCGAGAATCACATTTTGAGAGCTGAACTGTTTGCAACCGGGCTTCTTCATTGGTTAAGACAACAAAAAACTATATCTAACTGTACGCCATCCCCAACCTACTGCCCTATCAATCAACTAATTCTTATCTATGCCATTTATTTTCCATCCCATGGGATAGACTGCTAAGTCCACTTAGCTAAATACCCGCTTACTATCAGGAAAGGTGTAATAACAAAGGGATCTTCTTTGAATTATTAGGATTAGTTTTACAAACAACTGTATTTCATCTTTTATTGTTTTTGTGATTTAAACATATAAAATGTATTACTTATTAATAATTACAATCTTGTCCTTCACTCAGCCCCTAATTAATTTTCAATCCTCGTCAAAGTTAGTCCCTAAAGTTTCAATTTTTCAAAAAGCTAACACCATCTCAGATCCGTCAGTTGCTAATACAGTTGCACATTTGCACCTAAGATAGTAAATCAAATTTGGGGGATGGGGGTTTTCACTCTCTCAAGCATTGCAATGATCATTAATTGGCGAAGGCTACTTTCAATCGAAAGGAAAAGTGGCCTAAATTTGGTGACAGTCGAAACATATGAACTACAATTGTATAGCATAGTTTTTTCAAGAAACATAGTAGTAGAATGCATCTTAGTTTCAGTTTTGCATCAAAAGTGGCCTAAATTTGATGAGAGTTGAAACATATGAACTACAATTGTATAGCATAGTTTTTTCAAGAAACATAGTAGTAGAATGCATCTTAGTTTCAGTTTTGCATCAAAAGTTATGAGATCAGAAATTTTAGCAGATGTTAATTTGCTGTTATAGTAAAATCTTAAGCTACCAATTCTCATTTTGTATCAGCATTGTACAAAGAAAAAGAACAGCGTGGACACTGGACAGACACAACCATAAACATACCCTGTTGCTGCAAATAGTCCCAGAGGAATCATGGACTCCCAACCATAGAAACTAATGCTGTCAGGGATGAAGAAGAAATTAATAGAAGAACAAGAAACTACCGATTATAAAACTAACATACGAAGAACCATATCAAACACTAACCATATGGACAAGGCATCAACAGCAACCTCTGCACCTTTAATACCTGACACTATGACCAACATTCTAAAGTAAAAGTTCTCCAACCTGAAAATTTACAAACCTGAAAATTTTTAAGGTTGTCTTGTAATCTCAAACAAGTAGGGATTGCACGGGAACATACGAGAGCATGACCCCAGAAGCCAGAGATAGTTTGAAGAAGTCCCAGAGGCCCGTAAAAGCCTGCCTAGAGAAACCAGTCCAAGAATTAGGACACCCACCACACACTGTAAATAAACATTCCCAAGACAGACATCCACCAAGAGAAATCAAGTGTGAGAGCTATTCCCACAAGGCCAACCCTCAATTTGTAAACGAAAGCCCAACTCAACAACACATGAAGAAGAAGCACGGCACCAGATGTCCAAGCAATGACAGAAGTCTTCAACTGGCATTGCAAGAATCTCATCAAGGTGAACTGAAACACAAAGCTCAAGTGCATAGGAATCAGCCACAGTGCCACCTGGCCTGTCATCTCAGCTAATAACATTGGCTGTCCCATGAGCTTCAATATGGGCACAGCAAAAATAAAGAGAGGTAGAAGAACTAAAGAGCTCAGAAACAATATCACCCAAGAGCGTTGCAAATATATACCCAGCAGGTGGTACTGTTTTCTTCCGTAGGCTTGTCCGCACAGCATTTCAAGCACACTTGCCATTCCTAGCTAATAACAAGAATTGTTGCTTCAATATTCATGCAATATGCATCAACGATCTTAATCAACAACTAAACTTGCAAGAATCAATGCTTTTTACTTGTTTCATCAACTCTATTCCAAAAATCCATTCAGGAATTGATAGTGAAAATGGAGTTTGGTAAATTAGGCTAGATCGCCGAAAAGGGTGAAAACACGTATACATAGAGAGAAAAATGAAGTTATGAGAAACTTGTTTGCTATAGTAGTATGATCATTGCATTACCTAACAAAAGAATTATTTAAAACATTGTTAATTCAAATCCAGATGAGCAGCAGGATACAGCAATTAACAAATATCTGTAATCTCTTTATAATTGCTTTTGGCAGCTTGATCTTTAAGCTCAATTAGCAAGTCCAAGATGACCAAAAGATTGGCTTTAGTAAATATTGGGGTGACCTAAACTTAAAACTGTTTTTCACAATATGGGAACCGATTATCCCACAGAAAATGGCCATCAAAGAAACAAATAACGAAGAACCCATTTGATGGATAGACATTTCCACCCTTTTTCACCTAGCCCGCACCATTCTTTCTTCCCCAATAACACATTACAAGACAATCAGCTGTGCCTTATGCAATAAAATCCAATCATAGAGAGAAAAAAGAGAGTTACCAAGAAGCCGAAGGTGATGGAGATAATGACAGTGGTGACAATGGAGATGGCGGCTAGCTGGTGTTCGCCGAGGTGGCCGGCAAAGGATTGGGTGATGATAGTGAGGGAAAACATAGAGAGCCGGCAAAAGATTGAGGGAGCTGCTATTTGCCATAATTTCTTGCACTCAGCCCACACTTCCTTCACATAATAACTTGTTGCAGAATCCGATGAGCCTGAGGTTGAGAGTAACAATGGCTGCTGGTAATCGGGGTTTACTCCTACCATATTTGATTCTTGGAGCCCTTCTGCTTTGTCGAAATGAACATGTGAAATGTTTTGTGTTCTTGCACAATCTGAAGTGCAAACGTGGTATTTGGCAAGTCCCATTAGATATTTCTTTAAGATGCCACTCTTCACGGGCTCAACCCATTTTTACCGCGGTTGACTTGAAATCGCAATCTCTCTCTCTCTCTTTCATTTTCTTTTAGCAATCTGAATTTCTAGAATGGCAAATAGGAATTGGGGCAGTTACTGATGAGGTGGCAATTCGGGCTTCCGGTCCAAGTCCGGTGAGCCTAAGATCAAAGTGGGTCGTTAAGATTGAGATGCGAATATAATTTGTACTCGAAACAGGTGATGGATCCACATATTCTACTAACTTAAATTACAAAATAAATCTCAAAATATATAATAATTTTTTCATACTTATTCAAAATAAAACATAATACATGATTATATTCATACAAAATATAAATTAAATACTAAATTATTTAATTATACGATTTGAGCCATTGATATTTGTCTACAAGAATGCTTTCCATGAAAAACACTATATTATATCTCATGTTCTAGTTTGTAATTACATATTACGTATAAAAGTTGCATTATCAATATATTTATAATTGTCCTAGAAATAAATCCAGTATAAAAATATAATTTTAATTTTTAGATATTACAAAAGATGCTATTGTTACAAAGTAAAAAGAAAATAATTGATCTTTAGTTTCAAAATTAATTTAAATGTAGGGTTAATTGTGTAAAAATTATAAAATTTATATTTTAATCACGACCTTTTACAGTTATAATAGAGGTATCAATAACAGCCCACCCCCAAACTGCCACACATTAGCCAGGATTGGCTCTATAGAATGCCTGTCTGAAATAGGACTAAGCTTATTAGCCTGGACCAATGACCTGACGGCCTCCCTGGTCCAACCCTCCATATTTTAGTGTTATTTTAGGGGGATGGGCGGGGTTCTGAAGACCATAGCCCAACCAGACTTGGCTCACTTGCCCGAGCCAACACCTCTACTCTTCGAGGCCATTGATGGTCTGCAATTTGAAATACAAGTCCCGAATGCTTATATATTATTACATGAAAATATTAATAATCATCCACAGAACAGCGTCGATACAATTATAATTTGAAAAGTAGATTGGTTTAGTTCCTACCAACTGTCAAGAACAATGGAGCGGAAGATGATTAAGATTGCATCCACATGAAAGCACCCTATATGTACAATATTTCAAAGACAAGTACCATCAATCGTTGCGGATCCCACCCATGAAGGTCCTTGGGTCAGGGCAATTCCCACTGAACTGGGCTTGTGAGAAATCAAAGCCCGGATTCTGCAAAAGAAATTACATTAGAGAAACAAATGCAAGAACATTTTTGGATGGACATCAACAAACTTGTGCAGGTTTGTGAATTGCCTTAACGTTACAACTTGCAACAAGCTAATCGTATACATTCACCAAAGAAGTTTATGATATTTGCACGTCATATTATACAAAAGTTCCCCAATTATTCGGATACCATGTCTTGCATTTGAAAGCAAAAAAAGAAATATTCCATATGTTCCCAAAAAAGCCATACTTCTCCAAAGTACAACTTTATATTTTTGTCCAATTGAGTAAAGGAATAATTTTTTGTAAGTCACAAAATTTCCTAAATGTTTTTTGTTGTCAACTCATTATTAGAAATTTACTTAGTAACTAAATTGACTTGAAATATTGACTTTTAGAGAAGACAAAACTGTTTCCGAAACAAGATTCCTTCTTTTGGAATGGATGGAGTATTCTGAAACAGAAAACAGCTCCACATATATCAGTGAGAGAGAAAAGAGGGGGAAAGAACTAGACCCTAAGTCCTAAACTAGTACAACCATAAACTATAATTTCTAAAACTTGGTTATTTAAAGTGAAAAAACCATGCTGGAATAAAGAACCACAACATATAAAGCAAGCAGCAAAACGTGGTTATCTTTTTGTTACAAGACATAAGATGATGTACCTCCTCTTGAAACCGTTGAAGCATGAGTCGCTTCTGCTCAAGGTCCACGGCGTATGGATCCAACTGGGCTTGACCCATTATTGGTGAAGGCCATGTCTGACCTTTGTCCCTTTTCTGCAAGGTTATGTGCATTATATCGTCTTCTGCAAAATACACAAAGAAAGCATAATGTTAAAGCTAAGCATTATAATCCACAGTTGACAATTAGCACGTAATAAGGTATATAAAGCTGATTCCATTTCCAGTCTTTAACCATTAGCATATTGCAATAACAATACCTTGGTTCAACCAGAAAACTTTTAAGATTGCATATTTGTATGGACAAAGAATTAGCCAGGGACGTTTGCATCACAAAGAAGAATTGGTCCTCTATGAAAATAGGCACATGCAATTTGAGTCTGATAGTAAAGAGACAATTTTTTTGAATCAGACTGAAATTACTTTTCTCATATTTAATTATGCTTGAGGATTCGAATGGTACAATTTTATTTTATGAGGAAGTGTTTCACCCTGTTTAAAAAAGAATCTTAATTTTAAACTCTTGATTTCTACAATGAAACAGCACAACCAAAGTATTTTATAAAACAGAAATAACCTAAGTTCACTTCATTTGCTAATGTAATTGAGGGAAAGTTTCCAACCAGGAAACATCTTTATTTTCCTTCTCATATTTAACTGTAACTAGATACTTGCATTGTAAAAAGGGAAAAGGTAATTAATATAGTTTTTTAAAAATTAGTCTTCTTTATTAATTTCAGACCAAGCAATTCCATATCCAAGCACACATTTCAAGAACAAAAAATAAAGAACATACCAAGAGTCCAAAATGAACAATCTGTCTTGACAGGGTGGGTAAGGTCATTCTGTAATTCATGAACATGGCAACATATATACATTAGATTCCAACCCCATAATATAATCCAGCACGAATTAGAAACTGAAAAAGCAATAAACTGACATTAAGGTAGGGCGGGTTCCCTTTGATCCCAACTTCAACATGTTTGGACTCAATTTTGCAGTAAAATAACTTCTTTGGAACATTTGGTGGAAGGGTTATGTACATGTTCAACTCTTCCAGCGTTTGATCCCAATCGAACACCTTCTGACCTAAGAGTGCAACATTTTTATGAGTTCATCATCCTATCTAATAAATAAGTTAATGCACTCAAAATCTGATACCATTGTGAATGTAGCTGTGGCGTTTCTCAGGAGCTAACTTCTCAGCCATTCCTCTTATCCTATGGACTCCCAACTTCTTTTTTCTTTTCTTTTTATCTGCGCTCTAGTATATGGCAGTTTGGCTCTGGATTTTCAGTTGCAACCGCAAAATTTCCACCTGAAGCAATCCCAGACGATTAATCAAAACAATAATGTGGCAGCACTATATGCCAATATAAACAATAAAATAATGATGCTTGCCCATTTTTTTCTCCAAAAAAAAAAAAAAAATATCCAAACCCTGAGATGAACATCAAACTCATAAAATTGCCACATTTTACTTGCATTGCATCTAATTCCTTTTTTTCAAACAAAAAGTTACTCTATTTATTCAAAAAGGAAAAGAAAAAAAACCTCACTGATATTCCATAAAGTCATTATAAGAAGATTGAAGAAACAAAAGGATACAGACATGAAGATTATATCGCGATAGTATTACATGAACGCATAAGGAATCCCCAAGCTACACCAGCAACACGACCAGAAATCAAATACATACCTCAGTTGACAGCAGCCGCGCGAAACGGTTACGGCGGAAACGGAGTCGCGGAGGTAGCGTACGATTGATTTCTGTTTCTTTCCCCGTGTTGGCCGGGTGGAGATTCCAGAATTCTGAATTGCACCTTGTTTATTTCGACTATGGTACATAATTTAGGATAAATTACATTTAGACCCCGTAAAGTCGGTCTGTACTCTGTAAGTAACTACAAATGACACCCCTGAGTATTTGTATTTATACTAAACCCCCCATTATTTTGTAAACTAATTAAACACCACAATACTTTTCCAAATTATACAGCCTACTCCAATTTTTTTTCTTTTTCCTTTTTCCTTCTAACTCCAACATAACCTGTAAATTCATATTTTAAACTTATTTGATGTAATGTGATTATAAATTCAATATATAATTATTTTAGAGTACATTACCTATCGGAAATAGATTTAATATATTATTATTATTATTATTATTATTATTATTATGGTTTAATTATATTGAATTTAATTTGACTTAAAACTCATATATATATATATATTTATATGTATATATATTAATACAAAATAAGCTTGTTTAATGTTTATAATAAAGACCATTAAATAATACTACTCTTCATCATAAAATGTATTATTTAATGCTTAAGTTTGGTCTACGTACCGGAACTGATAGCATTCGAGATTATACAGGATTATACACGAAAGATCATTTTTTGGCTCTCTCTTTAGCAGCCAATTTAAATAATAATATTATTTTCCGTAAATAATATGGCGTTTGACTGCACATATTTTGCTCGTTGTCTCAGAAATTGGTAACTTGTAACTTGTATATATGTATAACAAAGCTAGAGTTTGTGAGTGAACAATCTTTATTCCTACTCTAAGTCTTGAAGCAGAAAATAAGTTGCTTCACTAATGTTTCTTACACTCTAAATTTGCCATAATTAAAACTCATACTTGTGGATGTAAATACAGATCATTGTACACACTTTTTGTATCCCCTTTTTGTTTCTCTAGTTTTGGTGACCGTAAAACACTGAATACGAGACTTGCAGCCATGCCTCCAAGAATCGGAGCAATGACGTACACCCATTGATTGTCGTAGAGACCGGTAACAAATGCCGGCCCCATGCTTCTTGCAGGATTCATAGAAGCTCCAGTTTTCGACCTGCATTCTCACAATTATCCGAGGATGTTAGAAAAACGTGTGGTTGAGATCTTCTATTTCATTTTATGTTCCATCTTTTATTTCATAATAACTACTATAAGTCACTTGTATTTAATGACATTATTGATTAACACATAATGTGTATTAAAAACAATGAAATATAAGATGGAACACAGAATGGAACAGAGAATACAAATAGTGAAACAAAAGTGTTGTAGGAATAGAGGAGTGGCTAATTACCCTCCGAGGAGGACGTTGAACAGCAAGGTGCCTCCAATGGCGACGCCACAGAGCGCGCCGTTCTGTTTTTTTCGTCAACGAGATTACAGATCAGTCTAAGGGTTAATGGATAATAATAGAGAGAAAGAAATGGTGGAGAATCATACTGCTCTATCATCAGAAGCTACTCCCAAGATTGTGAAGATGAGAAAGAAAGTTAAGATGAATTCCCAAATAATAGCTTCAAGATCAGTTGTTGAATACTGTGTAAGCATTGGTAGGAAATCTCTTTGGTGTCTGAAGAGTACTCTGAGAGTAAGACATGCTAGTGTTGAACCAAACAATTGAGACCCCACATACATGGGAACCTGCAAACCAAAATTTCAAGAAAATTTAATGTTTTTTTTTCTCTTTATTTATATGGTATTTGAGTGGATCTGTGATCCGTTAGACATATACATGACGACCAGTGCGTATAATCTTAATATTTTACGACAGGACAACATTGGACGAGCCTAATAGCTTGTCCAATGTCCTGTATTCTTAATTTATCCATGAAATATTTCTTGTATAAGTCATCACTTGGCTCGAGGTGACAAATGGCCTAGCCTGGCTGGTCTTAAGCCGAGGTCGTGTTACTTTTTCTTTTTATCCCATTTTTTTTAACAATATAAGATATAAGGATTAAGGCTAGCCCGAGAGACCGGGTGAAATAAGACCCTAGGGTCATTCGGGCGGGCCAAACATGCTGCTTTTCTTGGAGGAAAGAGGTAGAAAATGGAAGGCCTAGCTCGATCCTATTTTGAGAATGTGTAGGGTTTCATTCTTGCGAACGTACTCCCCAGGCGGGATACTTAACGCGTTAGCTACAGCACTGCACGGGTTGATACGTACAGCGCACGGTTCAAATTGCCACCTCTAATTACTTACTTGGATGAAAGGCAATCTACGCGCGACTGCAAAGGCAACGGTGACAGCAGGGTTGAAATGGGCGCCGGAGATATAACCAACTGCATAGATCATAGCCATTAAGGCCAGTGCCGGAACCATGGCTGATCCCACTACAGTGAGTGTCTTCTCTCTGTCAGCAAGAGCAGCTCCACAGCCTGCGAATACGAAAACGTATGTGCCCACAGCCTCTGCTATAATCTGGTTAGGTAGACAGGCAGAGGAACACATGATCATCAACTAGAAAATAGAAATATTAGATAAATAAGACAGAAATAATTTTATCTACCTTTTGGTAGTAAGTTGGGGCCGGAAAATGGGGAGCCGGGTCGAGCTCGTGGCGTCCCGGAGTTTGATGCTTTGGCTCAGCAACATCCGCAGGCACATTGTGTGTGGGGGATGTGCTGAAGATGTTTGAAGGTGAGTAGGCCATTGTAGCTGCTGAATTTGGCTAAGTATGGAGATATAGTGATTGCTTATGCTTCTGCAGTGGTTATTTATAAGCAGTGGTCTGAATTCGGCAGGCAGTCGTGTTTGGACCCTAAATTTTCTATTATATTTCGTATCTGAATTTGGCAGGCAGTCGTGTTTGGATCCTAAATTTTCTATTTTATTTCGTATTTCATCTTGTATTTTAAAATAATTAGCACGTTTTTTGTGTATATAATAATATTACTAATTAATACATAATATGTATTGAAAATAATAAAATAAAAATGAAACACGAAATGAAATAGAGGATCGAAACCTGGTGGAGAGATTGACAAAGAATCATTGAGTGCCGGCGCTTGTGTTAGAGAATAAACTTTGTCTTATAATCTTATATTGGACAAAAAGGTTTTTTGTGTGCAAGTGAAAATGGCTACTTCTAGTGGAAAATGTCCATACTACCCCCGGTGTATTATCTACCAACTTTGTATTAGGGAATCATAAGATGGAATCAAAGATGTAATAAATCATCTTTAATTCTTTGGCATCTTAATTTAGAGTTGACGATGGTGTAGAACCCGTTAAATTTATGAGATGTTCTGAAAAAATTATAATAATATATAATTCTTTTATACTATAGTAATCGAGTTAATAAACATACTAACTCATTAGGAACACACTCTCTAATTATACGAGCATATATTTTTTAGTTATAATTAAATATAACAATGAGTTAAATTATACAAAAAGAGCAATGTAGATGTGTAAATTATGAGACTGCATAATATATCTTATTTATAATGAGAATAAATAAATAAAAAATAGGAGGATCAACAAAATAGAAAATATATTCGAATATGAAATGTTTTAAAAAATAATTATATATATGTTGTAATTTTGAAAATGATAATTATTGCATAATTTTTGTTATTTACCTCATATAATAAATATTAATTATTATTTATCAATCTTGCAAATAAAAACAAATGCATACCAAAATCATAGGATAAATCTTATTCAACATAAATTAGATTAATATTTCTATTTGTAATATTAAATTAATTTTTGTATATAAATTATAACATAAAAATCAAGAACGACGTTTAATCTTTAGAATTTTTTTATTGAATGATAGAATTACATACTTCAATTTTATGTTATTTAACACGTTTGGTGACTCTATTAGTAATATATACATAGTTATTCAATTTTATGTCATTTAACTCGATTGGTGACTCTATTAGTAATATATATATATATAAATATAGTTATTCAGTTTTATGTCATTTAACACGATTGATGACTCTATTAATAATATATACATAGTTATTCAGTTTTATGTCATTTAACACGATCGATAACTCTATTAGTAACATATACGTGGTTATCGACTATGTCCAAAATCAAGAGAATCTTGGTGATACCATTTCAGCCGGCAACATTTGTGTCAAAAAGTGTTACCACTTGGCATTATTTTGTCCCAAGTCTATGACTTCTATCATGAAAATGAAACTTATGTAATAAGTGAAAATACAATTTTAATATATGAATAATTATATAAGCAATTATATGGAAAAGTATATTTTGCCGCTTGAATAAGGGCCGTTTTACACTTTGATAATAAGGTAATTTATTTTTAGATTATGAAATATTTATTAATAAATACATACTTAAATTAATTTATTATTTTTTAAAAATCAAATTAATTAAGATAATAATGTGTTGAAATTTTTACTGAATTTTATGGTCTATCAATTAAATACTAATCACATACTTATAAAATTATTCTATTATAAATAATTGTTTTATTAGATGCCTATAATTGTTGATAAACTTAATAAATCAGTAAAACACACCATTGTACTTTTAATTTTTTTAATATTCATTAAATTTAAAAAAACAATTTTAAGACAATAAAATTTTGTAAATTAATAAATCTTTTAAAAGAATGTTTCTTAATATTAAATAAAAATGATGGAAAGGATTTGTATGGGCTTTAATCGTCATCTACCCTTGAAGGCCCATTAGATATCAACCCAGCCCATCCCATCCCAGCCCAGCCCAGGAAGTAAGAAAACCCTAACTAGAATCCCGAAATGCTCGATCCGTCCTTAATATATACTCTGCACCTAACACCATAACTTCCATCTCAAACTCCTCTCTCATTATCTCTCTCTAAACCTGTACGTCTGCGTACCTCTTATGGATCTACAGCGTAAATTTTCTGGAAATTTGTTTGCATATTTACTTAATTTCGTTGTTTGTGAATTCAATCGTGTGTTTGGATTTGAATAGAGTAGAAATTGAATTGCCTCTTCTTTCGGCTGCAAGGGAGCTGAGATCTTCGGATCGATTTCCTGATGGCCTTGTTCTGGGGGCAAAGATTTATTCTTCAAAGCTTAAGATAACCCAGTTCTTCACTCTCTACTTTTTCTGGGGTCGCTAGCTTTGGTACATTTTCCTTTCAGTAAAAAAATATTACACTTTTGATTTCAGGTGATTTTTTCATCATTGTGAAGCTCTGTGCTATATTTTCTTCATACTTACAGAGTTTCTGTGTATGAAAATCAACTTTCTAAGTTTTTTTTTATATTTTAAATTTTTTACAAATTTATTTCAAATATATTTAACTTTTTCCAAACTCCTTTTATTTGAAATTTGAATGGATTTGACGTGCTGATACTTGTCCGATTGCATTCCTACGATAATCTTAAGAACAATTCTTCATTGCCCCCAATCAAAATTCAAATGTAAACACACGAACATTAACTAGTTTAATCCCTTTGATAAATTAGTCCAAATTGCACCCAATTAGTAAATTTTACTTCTCCATCCATTTAAAAAATAAATTTTATATTTCAAAATTATTTTTTGTCCTTAAATTAGAGTTGTTATATGAATCAATATCCTATTTTATTAATCAAAATAATAAATTAAAAAATAAAAATTTCATTAACAAATAAAAGAAAATTGAGTAAGAAATCATGATTTTTTAATCAAACATTCCATTCAGTAATTAATTAGAAGGATGGCAAGTTAAGGTGGGAACTGGAAGAATCCGACTTAATTTTTATTACTGGTATTGCTTAATGCTATTTGTAGCTTTTAAGATCAAGATTATATAAATAAATCATTGAAAATATGTTTATAAACTTATATTCACTTCTAAGATATTGATATCAATTAGAAATATGCATAACCCTCTTTTGTGTCTTTCATTAGAAGGCATAACTTGTATTCATGCGCTTCATATTCGTCCGGAGTCAAATCGAGCACCTCTTGCCTGTATATTGGTCCTCCTTGCGCTCATTTCCTTATTTAGATTCGATTTTGAGCAAGAAGATGGAATCCGTAGAGTACACCTTTCCGACCTCACCACACCATGCTTGCATATCTCTAATGGAAGCATCAGGAGAACAAGGGTTGTGGTCAAGTCCCAGTGCATCACCGAGTATCCACGTGAATCGGGGTACGCGTGCGAGGGGACGAAATTAAATTGTCATCCCTAATTAAATATTCTATTTTTGAAGGGATAATAATATATGAGGCAAAAGAAAACTGGTGTGCAAGTAAGAAGATTTAAAGACAGCATCATCATCACAACATAGTATCTTACCATTCAAAACAACAATAAATGGAAGTTGAAAGATGCTCAGAAAGAGCCCACATAAATAAAAGCACAAGCAATGGTTCATTGAACTTCCTACATTTAAAAAACAATAGTCGGAGATGCACCTCTTCAGATTATCATCTCTAATGTTCGTTGCTCTGCAGTGTCTCCACTAGCTCTGTAAAGTTGAGTAAAACAAGCGAATCATGTATCACAAATACGATGGAATCTACTTGGAAGAGCGACCAATATCAGAAATACGAATCATGTAGCAAACCACACCCATTTTCCAATCCATTAAAAACTTACCTCTCCTTGAGGCTCGTCCGCCTTGGATTGCTCACCTGCACCATGTCGAAGAAGATATGAATTATGCATCTTAATGGATTTTTTCACTTGCTTCTACTTTTGAATAAGTGATTAAAATTAGAAATGTCTTAAAATTACTTATATTCAAAAGTCGGCATTGGGTTTTGAGAACAGAAGTGCTGTGGTGCTATTTGTCAAATCTAAAACTTGGGATGTTTTGTAATTTAAGCAGGTTCTAGCGTGAAAGTGTGGAGAATTTCGACTTATCAACCAAAATACCAAGAAGTTGGACAAAAACCCAGCCCCTATTGTCAGCTAGTGGCCTCAAGCTTCTTTTACACGCCATGGTGGAAATACTCGATATAACATTGTCCAATCAAAAAGCTAAAAGCACTTGGAGAAAGTAAGGGAGAACACCTCTGTATACATATTGTCAAGAAATAATATTGATGATCTTTAAAACAGACAACTCATGCCTCATGCTAAACTGCTGGTTTCTTAGAATGTAATAAAGATTATAAGGATCAATCAAATTGGAAAGAAATTTGGGAATAACTCTCAACAGTTTGAAATTTTTTATTCTACTTGGCAATTTTACTTCTAGGCCGAGTTATAGCAAGTTATATTCGTTCGAAAGACTTACCTCCTTCTTCTGGAAGATCTGAGGTCCACAAAGTAAGATTGTCCCTTAGAAGCTGCATGATGAGAGTGCTGTCTTTGTAGGAATCTTCGTTGAGACTATCAAGTTCTGCTATGGCTTCATCAAAGGCTTGTTTGGCAAGGTGGCATGCCCTGGCACGGAGCGGTATTGTCTATGTCAATGCAGAACATAAGATGTGCCACAATCCAAATGATAAATATATAGTGACTTATCAAAATGGGCAAAGGATGCATGAAAAAGGTTTTTTATATACCAAATTAAAAGTATATATGTGATAAAATGACTTATAATTGAATGAAAGAATCATGGCCAATAATTTCAGTTAATGATTTAAATGTAATACATAATATCAAGACTTTTCTAGCTTCACCTTCCTCACCCACCCTTCCCCCTCATGACCATTATTATTTATTTAACCTTCAAAGTAAATCAAAATAATAAAGATTTTCATCCATCATGGATCGTGGAGGAGCTTATTAGCATATTCACACTTGTAAACCCACCTAATATTCGGCTTCAAGTACCGCATTCAGCAATAAAAGTGGCCAAAAAAAAAAAAAAAAGGGAAGCCAAAAAGAAAGAACACAAATTCATGTCAGCATGCATATTCATCCATCATGGATCCATGGAGAAGCTTAATTGCAAATTCACAGTTATAAAACTCACTTCATATTTTGGATTTTAAGTACTGCATTCTGCTATAAAAGTAGATAAAAAAAAATGGGAAGCCAAAATTAATGAACACAAATTCACAACAGCAATTGTCTGTGGGTGTGGGTGGGGGTGTGGGGGTGTGTGTGTGTGTGTGAGAGAGAGAGAGAGAGAGAGAGAGAGCAAACCTTTCTGGCGAATTCAAAATCTCGTAGTAGAAAACAGAGAAGTTAAGGGCCAAACCAAGTCTGATGGGGTGTGTTGGAGCCAGATCTGTGGAAGCAGAGCTAGTGGCAGCCTGAAAATGCAAAATGAAATTCCCTTAAATTCTATAAATGATAGGAAGTAAAAAATTATTAAATCTCAAGAGTAAAATCAAAAGAAAAAATAGCTTCAGTCATGAGCATGGAACTAACTAAGAAGAGCAACATTAACAACTCACTTCATAGGCCTTGAGTGACTGCTCTGCTGCCTCTTTACGATCATCTCCTGCTTTGAATTCAGCCAAGTAACGGTAATAATCTCCCTTCCTTAAAACAAGAAATTATGGAAATATCAAGCAACTAAACAATATACACAATTTAATACAATAAGGAGGTAAAATAACCTACTAATGAAACTTGAACCAAAATCAGAGCAACTACGAAAGATATGTGCCAGCTGGGAAAGCAGCATACAATTCAAAGAAAAAGGTACTCACATTTTGTAATAAAACACAGATGACTCTCCAGTAGAGGAAGATGGAAGTAGATGCTCATCTATCACTGCTAATATGTCCATGCATATCTTAGTGAGTTCATCTTCAACCTTTTGTCTGTAACTCTTAATTCTCTTCACATTCAGTTCATGCCCCTTACTCTCCTCCTTTTGCTCAATGGATGACAATATCCGCCAGGATGCCCTTCTTGCACCAATGACATTCTTGTATCCAACTGACACTAAATTCCTCTCATCAACAGTCAATTCCACATCCAACCTTGCAACTTTTTTCATCGCTTCAACCATCTCTGGAATAAAGTTTGTTGCCAACAATAATAGGTATCACAAATCATATAAAACAGCACAGAAAAAAAATGAGCTGATAGATGCTACAACTCCAAAAAAGCCTACTAAAAAAATATGAACTTGTCATACGCTGGTAATACATGGTGTCCTAAGTTGTTAATACAGTTCTTCATTGTATAGGGGTGTTAGCATTTAATGCAGACAGGAAATTTTGGCATGGTAATCTTATACAGAATTATGTCTACAATTGAAAACTTTAGCCAGTGTTTAGACTTATCTGAACATTTCTTTCCATGAAAAACTTTAGGTTCATTTGCATGTAAATATATACACACACACATAAATCGTTCGAGCATGAAAATCAACAGATCACTGATCAACTACAGCACAACTAAGTATTCATAGTAGAACACTAATGACCCCCTCCCTGCCCTCAACCCAAAAAAATTAAAATAAAAATAAAATCTTAACAGAAATGACTGAAGCCCAGATAGAAGACCACTAAAAAATTTACTTACACATCGATACAATTAACCAGAAACCAAATTCCCGATCAAGCCATTTCAGGAAAGGCCCTAAATCAAGCCAAAATATCAGATTCGGCTGACTGTAACAGACAATCAAACAGATCGGAAACTGACTCTACCCTATGCACCAATCAACGGCTAAAATCAATACAAAACAGCACACCAATCTACTTAATACCCAGAATACTCCACAAAAAATATACTAAAATACCCAGAAATACTCCCCGCCAAAATCTACTAAAATACCAAGAAACACTCCACAAAAAATCTACTAAAAACCCAGAAATACTCAGCAAAAAAGTCACCATAATTACCACAAGGAATTGATATAAACAAAACTGAGAAAAAGATCGAAAAAAAAAATGGAAAACGAACAGTTACCATCGTATCTTTCAGCTTGCTCAGTAAGCCTGGCCAAGTAAACCAACTGCTCTCTCTCTTTCTCCATCTCTCCCACTCTCTATCTCTCTCTAAAGAGTACTGAGTCTATTGACTATAAATCTTATAGCGATACGATTCTCTCTCGTTTTCTCTCTCTCTTTAAAAAGGGACGACTTTTTGCCCTTCCGCGGTGGCAACTGTATTTCGTGACTGGGTACCATGAACGGCAAAATTGCCTCGAGGAAATTAGGTAAAAAATCCGGAGCGTTGGTTTCGGGATTGAGGATGTGACAGCCGTTGATTTAGGCTTGTCAATTGACTTGGATTCTACAAACGGTTGACTTCTGTCAGATTGCTCCGTCAGGTTCGACACATGCGGTTCCTGCAATGAAAACGAATAGTCTATGATTACTTATTGCTTAATACAGAAATATTCCATATGTCGGGCTCCAAACTTTATTATTAGATTTAATTCAAATTTAATTTTAATTTAAATTAGATATAAAAGTAAGGATAAAAAATCTACGTATATTACTAATAGAGGTAATAAACTATACAAGATTAAAGCTTCTTAATTGTATTATTCAATAATTTTTTTTAAATTTTCATATAACTCTTAATTTTTATGTCATAATTTATATAAAAATAAATTAATTTAATATTTTATAGATAAAAACATTAATTTATATTAATGTAAGATCTTATAATTTTGATATGAATTCATTTTATCTAAACGATTTAACAGTTAATAATGAATATGTATCACAGGATAAATTTATTTTTTAATTAATTAATGTCTAATTAATAATTAAAATAGATATGAATAACAAAAAAAATTATAATTATCATATGTTTTATTACATAAAAAATATGTGAAGAAGGATTTTAATATTTTTTCTTACTATAAGATATTCAAATATTTATAATATTTATAATAAAATAATTTTAAATAACATAAATAATATGTTGTTTATTAATAAAAATAACATCATAAATAATCCTAAATTAAAAGAGTAAGATATGTTTACAATATGTTGAAGAGCCGGCCTAATAGCAATATTCAAGCATAATACAATATTCAAATAAAAAATGTACAATATTTAAATAAAAAAAGAAAATTAAATAAATCAAATTAATTATATGTTTGAAGTTGATTTATTTCTTGATCAGGATATGATATTATTTCGAAATATTATATTACTTGTTAAGGGGTATTTTCTACCATTAACTATAATCAATATTATTTTTTTAGCAGGAAACAATAAATATTTAGAATTAATATTAGCACAGATTGTATATAATAAAAAAGATTATAGGTCCTGAGTTCATGTCATCTCAGAAAATAGGGGAGATATTTTCTTTGTTTGTTTGTATTTTTTTTTTTTAATGAATAACTTTTTTCTTAAATGCAAGTGATGGGCTGGCCCATTGAATAAGGGGCTCACAATTAGGGCTATCGCTCACTGAGGCCCATCATGGTGGTTAGAAGTAACCTGAAAACTAGAAGAATACAAAGAGATGAAACTAAAAACTGGGGATGCCATGGCCATGAAAAGCTACACAGATTGAAGGTAGAAGCTGCCCTTAAAGTCTATGGATGGTAAAACATATTCTGCACTACTTTACATTAATATTATTGCAGCGGCCATAATCGTATGCCCTCACAAGATACTCAGTCACAGAAACCTAATCGCCTAGCTAAAGAATTCGAACAGAATAAATACAGGCCAACATCAGGAAATGTTTGACCTGGATACTGGGTTTCTCTGACCAGCTGATTGTGTGAGGTGTAAATGGACTGTTGTTGGTCCACAACACCACAATCAGGTGAACTGCACGAAATCTTTAGGTATGTTGCTTAGCTGTCACCAAGCAGGATACGAGCAAAAGGAGAATTATAAACATACAAATATTGGTGGACACTAATGAACATTGTGGCTTGAGCCAGCATCTCCAAATGAAACAGTTGCTAGAGACTTAGATGCCCATGCCTTGGCATTTTTCGCTCCTTCCTGCAAATTGCTTTTCTTGCATGGCTCGTTTAGAGGATTGAGTAATTGTATCACTCGATTAACATGGGCCACATGATGCTCCCACAGACTACGGAAACTCACATTTATAACGTACCTCCTCCAAGCCAATTGACCATATCTGCGCAGTGTTGGAAAAGTACACTGAAGCACCCTCAAAAGAACAAAAATTGTTGCTAGGGCCAAATATGTTTCCTGGTGTAGCAAATTCTCAGGGGATCTAGCCCAAGGGAAAGGACAGTTTTCCTGGTGAGTATTGTAGTCTTCATTGTATTCTGAAGATCCAATCTTTTCCAAATACACTGGATCAGCTGATGCTGTTAATCCTGAATTTTGAAATAATTTCAAAGTTAAATTCATCAAGCTAATGGGATTTATACATAAATAACTAAAATTTGCCCATATTTCATATTTCATGGCTTGTTCGTTTCTCCTCCAGCCTTCCATTTTTCTTGCTTCCTTTTTCCCCTCTTTTCATTTTGAAGAAGAATTCTGAGCTAGACTAATGTTTTAGCACATTTAATAATAAGAAAAAAAATAATTACCAAAGGTGTGCTGAAACTAAAATATTGGATCAAAATAATAAATTATTCACGTTAGATGACTGCATGCTAACACCATTACATAACATTGTTTTAGGAGAAATCTATGTTTTAGGAGAATCAAGATTCAAGTGCTAAGGAAAATGAGTTTAGGCGAAATTTATGCCTAATGTTACAATGCTAATGTTACATTATCTATTCCAGACATTCTAACCAGTAAGATTATTCTATCACATGGAAGGAACTAAAAAAGGATAAGGTAAAACTACTGTATGTCATAAAAACATTATGTAGAACATAGACTTACCAGTTACATCGCTACAGAAAGAGACTAAAGAATCCAGAGTGCGAGAGCCTTCATACCTCATGCGCATGGTAGAGTTTAGAAGAACCAAAGTAGGAAACCCATAAACTCCATACCTTGATAGAATGCTGAAATACACAAATAATTTTCATTAAAGTGATGATCCTGAAATGTCATCATAACAAGAATTGAGGTGCCCACTATCTGACCTTGGCCTGACAGCTGATTCTTCGATTGCAAAATGAGGAACGGAGGGGAAAATGGAAGACAAAATGGAGAACCTTGGTCTAAATGTTCCAGAGAAAGGACACCAAGACGAGTAGAAGAGAATAGAAACATAATCATGTTCATTCTTGTGAACCATATTCAATGCCTTCTGCAATGCAACTTCATCCCCCTTCACAATAAAGATTTATTATTGCCAAAAAGAACCCTTCACAAACAATACATACGATATGTGCACACTAACCAAGCAAACAAAATTGTAATTTCAATTTGTCAGCAGCCCTTCATCTCTGATGCACGTAAAAATGAGCCATTCACAGGGAAAGAGACGGGGATACCAAGACCACCTCCATTCTACATCTCTTTTCTTATTTACACAGGGTACAGGAAAAGAGGCTGGTCAGGTGGTCATATAGTCAAAACTCCAAAAAAGATAAATTACAAGACTGTAATTTGCTAACGGCCACTGCCTAAACCTCTTATCAATCAATGAAAATAATTCATCTCGATCTACATCTTCATCAATATAGAGCGTCACAGTACCCCCCCCCCCCCTCCCCAAGTTTCTTTGTTAAAAATCACAAAAGAACCACAAACATGAGATGCATAGCAGAGCATCTATCCCAGAACATAAGCAACAGGCGATACATGAAACACAGTGAGTATATAGAACACACATGAGAGCATGAGCATCTCAAAGAAGCTTAGACTAGAGCTGAAAAATTCAATCAAACTTTCTTCAGAAATACAAAATTCCAATTTCACATCAAGTAATTCTCACAGTTCAGCACATCAGCTCATCAACAATTTGACTACCAATCACCACTGGCCTTCCCCAATCAATTACAAAATAAACACAACATTTCTAATTAATTCACAAATAATTCAAGCACATTCACCATAACAATAACAAGAAAACATAACACCCAAGAAGAAACTAAATCAGCCAAGAGAAACAAACCAAAAGAATCCCGAACATAAAATACCTCAATTACTCCAACGGCGTGAGGAAACTGGTCCCGATTACTGCAACAAACATCATTCCGGGAAGCGAAGATGAAGTCTTGGACGGATTTTAGCGGACAAATGTGAGGTGAAGGAACCCTAACGGGGTCGGCGCATGATAGCCTCCCCAGGAAAAGAAACAGCGCCAATCCAGCAAGCTCAAGATTCCTGCACGCAGTTACCATTTTCGCAATCGATTGGACAGTTGATTTAGGGTTCTACGATTCGATTGAGGAAGAGGATGGTGGGTTGGGTTGAAGGAGTCCGTCGCGTTTTGAGCATTGATCCTAAGATCAGTTTCATTTCCCCCTTCCAACCTTCCTCTTTCTTTCGTTTACCAACACTATTTCTATTTCTTTGATTTAACAATTTCTCATTTTTGGAAATTTGAAAAGTATATTAATAGCTTATATATTAAGAACAAATAGTTTTAAAATAAATACTTTTCAAAATTAGTATTTACTCCTTGCGCCAATCATCTAGAACTTTCACAAAATTACAATTTTAACATAATTTTAAAATTAACAAAATAAATTACGACCTTAAAATATGCTAACAATTCAAACAACACCTGTTGCGTTTACTTTTCTAGTTAGAATTGGACAGGATATGACAGAAATTGGGATTAAAATCGGGATAGGGATAAGTTCGAAATTTTTATCCTACGTTTACTTCATAGGATAACATTAGGATAGAGAAAGATAATTTTATACTATCCAACGTTTACTTCGTGGGATTGGACATGATAATGAGGAAATTACAAAATTGTCCTTAATATATGATTTATATATGAGGACATTTTTGTAATTAAATTTGTGCATAGGGTAAAACAGTAAATTTTCATTTCTTATCCCATCGGATAATTTTATCCCAGGGGTTTAGGTCGGATTAGTATCCACCGAATTATCTCGAATTTTATCTTTTATCCCGTGTCGGCTGGATTGACCCGAAAATTTATCCAACCAAATATTTGCCAAATTATCTAACTAATTATTTACAAATAAAATTTACGTTGTTCCATAATTTCAAAAAGAGTTAATAAATAAAAATTTGAACTACATAAATAATATTGTTTCACTTCTTCTGAACTAACGACATTGCAATGCTTATTAAATGTAATTACGACATATATTTGAAATTTATTAGGCTGAAATTAATTTTTGAAGACATAATTTAAAGTCTTTCCATGATTTTTTTCTGTTTTGTTAATCTTGAAAAGACGTGGGGTATGACGTGGAAAAAGCTAATTGGATAGGTTGGCAATCTTTCATTGAAATATTGATCATTATTCAATATTATGTTAGATTCATTTTGCTAAATTTGAAATTTTCTTTTTTTGTTTTTCTTTCCCAATTAAGCCCAAACAACTCTAAAGTGTGAAAGATAAACATTGAATATAGAATCTATTTAGATTTTGTTAATATTTTTAGCATACGAACACATATGAAATCGAGTGAAGTTCAATTAATTGAATCCTTTGTAATTAAAATCAATTGTTTACGATCGTTTTTGCTATTTTTTTCATTTATAATTTGTATTCGAAAAAAGAAAGTATGATTTTTATAAAGTAAAATATTCAATATTAATAATAATTGAATATAAATATGCACCACAAAGTTTAGCCCACATTTGTATCTCAACTTAAATAACTTCAAAAAAACAAAAAACAAAAAAAAAAAAAAGATTGTTACATCTATGTGTAGATGAAATGTAACAATCAACTATTTTGTTACCACATAGATACACAATATTTGATGGTGTATGTGTAGAATACAAATAAAAGTAATATATATTTCCTCCGTCTTTAAAAAAAATTATATTTTAAAATGTACAATATATATTCTTTTATTTTTTTAATTAGATAAAATTACATCCTTATAAAACTTATAATTATTGTACTAATACAACTTTTTTTATTCATTAATTTAACTTATTCAATCATATATAAAATTTATAAATTAAAAAAATAATTTAATTATTAACATGAAACATTAACTTTAAAAATATAATTTTTGAAATATTTTTTTTTTTAGGACGTGGAGGATTATTTTTACCTTTTTTTAATTTTAATACATAAACCCTAAAAAAGTCGGGCAAAAGAGCTCTTTTAGAAGATATTTCAGAATAAAAACAAGTGGGTTTCAGGAGTGGGTCAGACATTGACTGAATACCTTACTTAATCATTATAATGAATTTAGAATTACTTGTTTGATAAAGAGAGAGAATTTCTATCCACCAGTTGGGATGGGCCGGTCCAAAAGCAGGGCTCGGACATCTAATCCCATCTCATCTCGTCTCATTCAAATCCTACTCCTTTTATAAATAAAATAATATTAATTTAACATCTACACACCAAACTTAACATTCTGAATTCATAATCATCATACTCTACTTCACCTCAATACAAATATAATTTTTAATTATTTATTTAAATATAAGTATTTTTTCATCCCTCATTCGGAAGTGTCACAAACACCTACGTTCCAGCACAAGCATATCCTAACAAATTTTACCTCAATTTACCTTTAAAAAGTATATCCTAATATTATACCTATTTATAATACAAATTTAGATTGACAATGAGTCTGCATTTAGACTCAAACATTGCTTCCTCTGACTGTAAGTTTATCATTTGTCAATAATAGCCTCATTTATTAGCTAAACCCTCAACCACAGGAGTCAGGGCATTCAAAACCTGCACTATTCATTTAAGTCGAGCTAAACTATTTTTAGTTTAGCTGCTGAGGAACTGAATATATGTGAATAAAAAAAAAGGATCTACAAACCAATCTGTTTATTCTTCCAAAATCTATCAAAACTTTTTTCCTAATTTCAAGAATAATCCTTCAATGAACTGCAAACAATTACCTATCATCTGCGATTATTGAACAGAGAAAGAGAGAGAGAGAGAGAGAGAGAGAACCAGGAGAATGGACACCAAAGTCTAGAGGACATTGAACTGGCCAGGAATTCTTGAGCTGCAAGATGGACACATAGTACCTATTGCGCCTGTTTGTATTCCAGCTTGAGCCGGGTCATGAAAGAAGACGTTTCTGCACCAGACACAAAGGGATGTAACCTGACTCATATGAGATGCATTTGGGGTTAACGCATCCTTTCCGAGCCAAAATGAGGGGTCCAATCCTGGTTCCATATTTGGGTTATATGAGAAAACCTTTGATTCTCCAGGCAAAGAATTTGAGCTTTGTTCGCCCATAAAACTGTATTCCACGGGTTGAATTCTGCCTGTCCTAAACATGCCACTTTGTGTTTCATAGTTCTTATTCACACCAAATGAACCTCCTTCGCCCTGCCACATAAACAAATTGACAATGCATAATTATAGCAGAAAAAAGGATCACAAACTGGTTCTTCTTTTGGTACTCAGAATTTTTTATATATTATTTTTTTTGGGGGGGGGGGGGGGGTGGAGGTGCGTGGGGAAGAGAGGGAGGGATAGAACCATAATATCATCTTATGCTGAAAGCAATGGCGTGGTATGGGAAATTTCCTCTTCAAATTGGACAAGTTTGCAAGTCAGCTAAAATAAACAACAATACAAACAAGCTACATTTCAAGAGAGACAATCTTGGACATTGAAACGATACACTGATAGAGAGTAAACAGGAACAGGAAAAACAAAAACAGCACATACAATAAAAAGCATGAAATCATTTAACTAACAACTGTTAAGGCATTCTAAAAAATTCCACAACACTGGTGTGTTACCAGAGAGTATTAGCCTACGGAAAGCTTAATAATTACCTACAGATTTTTAAAGATGCTTATCCGAATGCAGTCAAATAAATTTTGAAGTATATGTAGAATTTTTTAATCAACTGTGATCAACACTTTAGCATTTGGATAGTAGTAGGCAAGAAAAAACTAGAATGACACACGTGACTAAAGATTTTGTTCGGGAGCGAGGGGCTATCAGATTTTCTCAATATCCATTTCCTGAAGAAGAAGATGTTGGTACTGTTTGATTGGCTTATAAGCTCCTTAGACATTTTATAAAATATTGAAAGAAACATCTTCGACGATGCAGGATTTAGGATATAAGAGAAGTTATGAATAAACTTAGTCAAACGACCTCTTATTTTGACTAACCTTAGAAGCCAAAAACAGGTATCATAGCAATTGCAATAAATATATTAAGAATTAATTTCTTTACTATTAAAGATTATCTTCTCCATCTAATATTGTAAAACAAAGATTCTTGAAAAGTACCTTATCAGATGTTAGGCCAAAAGTGCGGAAACAGCTTGATGATGGAATCTGCGGGCCAGAATTAGCACCAAAACAACCTTCAAACACATTTTCATGACCTGGTCTCCAAGACCCATCAGCTACAACACACTCACCAGATTGCAAGCTGTTTCCAAAGCCAACCATAAAGTTTTGGCCTGAATTTCCTAAATTGCCCTTTTCTGGGGGAGCCATATTAAAATTACTGCCAATGTCATGAGCTCTGTCGAAGGAAGAATTAGGGAATTCAATTTCGAAAAGCCTGTCTTGTTTCAGACCAGCAGGTATATTGCTACTTACAATACTCAAATGCGTTGGATCCTCGTATCTTTTATGGACAAAAGAATCAATGTTAAAACTATTGGCCTGATACCCTTCTGGTTCAACTCTATTTGAATCTGTACACATATCTGACTGAAGATTACCAAAAGAAAGGCTTAGCTCATGCTTTCCAGTATTTTCAATGTTACCTGAGACTTGTGAAACTCCAGATTGACTGAGTAATATATCCCCAGATGGCTCCTGTCTGTGCTCTTCCAAGGTATCATTGAACATCCTAATCATATTATCATCTGTAAATAACTGTTTATTGGATGCAGATGTAAAAGGAGAGCATATGCCAATTTTATTACCCTGTTCAGCTTCTCTAATGGTATTGGAATTTGTTCCACTGCTGAAAGGATGGCTTGATTCACCATTCGCAAAATTTTGGAAAGCGTCAAATTCAGACACTACTGTCTTTTTCATGCAAACTCCATCATCATTACTTCCATAATGATACATGCTTTCATTACCAGCAACCAACTGGCTCTTAGGCATGTCATTTTTGGATGCATTTTCTTGCTCATCCCAAGATGGAAAAACTGAAGCCGTTCCAAATTGCATTTCATCGAGGCTGTTCACACCATCAATATCTGCTTTAGAACTCTCATTCTCATAGTCACCAACACTCAGTGCTTCATCAACATTGCCTTTCTGTATCAAGCAGGGATCATTGTCTTCTACACATGCTTTCTCACCACGAGCAATGTGCAGAATGCTGATGTCTGTGGTACCACTTTTATCACAAGGCAAGGATTCTGAATCACTCTTTTCCTTAACATGAAAGGCTAAATTGTTGTCCTGGTCTCCTTGACTTGCAAACAAATCAAGTATGGATCCATCAACTGCAGACTTCTCACCATCAAAGTTGTGCTCATTCCGTGTTTGATCAACGTGCTCAATATTATTTACAACACATTCTTCAACCTTATTGTTAGAATCTAATAAACTTTCAGATGCCATAATTTGCTTAGACTTCTCCATGGAAGCAGAACTCTCAATCTCACCACCATTAGTAACATCAGTTGCTGCAACATTGGGCAGAGATGAATCGGACCTTCTTGAACCATTATCAAACATCTCAGCACGAGAATCATCCAGACGAGCATCGTCGTGGAAGCTTTTATTCACAGCAAGTGAACATGGATTTGTTTCAGGGACCATATCAGTAGCTTCATCCATCCCTCTCATCTTCCCATCAGCTCCATTCAAATCTCCTAAATGCTTATTATTATCATGGGATGGTGCGCAAAAATTCAGTACATTATTTCGGATAGAATTAGAATTATTGACAGCATCACCAGATTTTAGTGATCCTTCCCATGAAATATCTTGAATAGGAACAGAATTGGGAATAACAGACTCAGATGATTCTCCAGCAGTCTTAGCTTGGTATCTTACATGGGTACCAACATGACCATTGTACCGATGCCTTTCGCTAAATGTCTTATGACAGAACTGGCACTCATACATTCCGTCCTTAATTATGACTCCATCAGTAATGCGCGTACCATTTTTGTGTCTGTTTCTCCTTTGAAGGGATGATTGGTGTCGCAAAAATTCATCTTTTTCACTAAAAGTTACACTTGACTTGTTGCAATATAAAATATCTCCCATTTTGTCCTCTGACGAATTCCCTGCATTTACTATGACTTGTCTCTCCTGATCACTGATTGTGGGACCCAAAGCAGGTGATGATGCATGGGAGACTATGTTCTCCCCTTTGTCGACCTCCTCAATAGCAAGATTCGCTATCTGTAACAATCCCCACAGACAAAATTGACCGAAACAAAATTAAAGACTGGCAAAAAGGGATATAGAAGAAGGAAAAAAACACTTACTGGGACAGAAGTCAATTTATCAGTATCAATGACCATCTCATTATAGTGAGCAGAGCCTGGGAGATTTTTATCTTGGATACCATGCAGAGAGAGCAAATATGAAGAAACTCCTTTGCATGACACAAAATGCAGTCCACTGGGGCTGGAGTGAGCAACATAAGACAAACTAAGTCAATACAAACAGAAACTCAGACTGCTGGGAACTGGCTCCCAGCAGAATCCAACACCAATTCAACAGCACAGACTTCAGAAAGCAGCAGGGTGACAATCTATTAAATTCAAATAAAGAGGAATGGTTGATGGATTCCTTAAATTACTTTCAGAAAGAGAAAATTCACAGGAAAAAGAAAATCAATTCCGAATAAAGTTGTCAAAATCAGTGCAAGATTCAAGAATTTAATGTAATTTATTTCACAATTTCAAAAAACATTACTAAACCTCTACAGCAGAGCTAACCTAAGGCCTCTTTAGTCTTTTCAGTTCAGCTAAACAACCAGCTGTTTCTTTCTGCATGTTGCCTTGTTTGGGCAGATAGTGTGGACTAGTAGGACATTCATTGATGCAATGATGAATCTTTTAAACCAGGATACTAACACTTAGTGGATCGCAGGCAAAAAAGGTTTGATGTAACATTTCTTCTAATGTACCAGGAACCATAAAATTGGAACTGTCTGTTGCGCTCTACAATATAAGCTAATTGAAGTTTGGGTAATTGTCTTAATACATTAACCTGTTCTGATTAATGATCTCTGACCAAGCCAGAAACAATAAATCTTGAAATCTTGCAAAAGTGTCTGGTGAGAAGATTATCTCGCCTTAATCCTTTACTTTTAACAATAAATCATTGAATAGTTAATTTAGAGGCACCTTTCTTGAGATTTCCCTTCCGGTAGAAGTCTTATTTTTAGAGTTTTTGTAATTCAATCAAACAATTATCAAGAGTCGAGGGTATCCACAATCTAGATCCAGCTTCCCAGCTAATAATCAATGCCATAAATAGCACTACACCACTACAAAAGGGAAAGTTGCATAAATTTTATATTCTGCAGGGCTGGAAAGACCTTATTATGTTATGCTTATGGATTACATCAGCTAATCTCCGGATAGCTCCAAAAAAAGGGAAAAATGAACTATACTCTTATGTCATATAGTCATTTGTTGGCAAATTATGGTGCAATAATGTCCACAAATCTTGAGAGGCACTAAATTTTAGTTTAGCACTACCAATGTAGTAGTAAATAATTATATCTAATCATTATTTCTTGAGGCACTAAATTTTAGTTTAGCAGTACCATTGTAGTAGTAAATAATTGTATCTAATTATTATTTCTTGTAGAAGTGCATAGTACATAATATTATACATAGCAAAACAATCAAATATTTCTGTATAATTAAGGTTGATACGTGCAACCATGGTTTAGTGCAGAATACAGCAGGAGCAAGATTTGAGCAAGAAAGGAGTCTCTGAACAGTTGAACACACGTTGCTCCGCTAACACAATTATTTGGCATGCCAAGTGATATTGCAACCAAAGTTTTCTTAACCCCATCAAATTTGGCTCAGTATACAACAGTGTAAATCTGTTGCCAAAGACCATTATTTTGTCAGTCTCTTTCAAGCTATTTATGGGATGTGATAAGCCTAAATTGCACAAGATGAATTTGTCAATGTTAAATACAAGATCGCATGTACCCAATCGCTTCCTTCGAATGCCATGAAATTTCAGTATTAGAGTTAAAATTAGCCAGCATGTTAACCATATTTCAAAAGAAAAGAGTAATCAATCTACCACCAAATCAAATTGTACCACGAGTTACCCCCAAAATTCTAGTGCAACTTTTTATGTATTTCATGATAATATGCAAGGCAAATTCCACATTGATCCCAAAGGTCCCTCCCTTTAAACAATTAAACCACAATACTCTGCCCTTAAAATTAAATAAAACACCAAAATTAGCATGGTGTGCAGCCTAATTGCACAAAAATAAATAAATCCAATATTGTACTTAGAACCCAGACTTACTTTCTCCCACAGATATCCAGATAATAGCATTGCAAAACCCATAAATGAACAATAACATCTAGTAGATTAGAAAGGAACCTTATGTAGCGACGGCAATACAACCACACATGACCATTGTTCTTCTTGACAGAGAGTGAAAGCTTCCAACCAATAGGCAGGACCGATCCAAACTCACTAGCATCCACAATCCTCTTCTTCTTCCTCCTACTTCCCCACTGCCCATTCAAACCTTTTAAATATTCCAAAATTTCCTCCTCAGTCTGCAATCCTTCAGTCCTGCACCTAATTTCCTCCACATAAGGATGTTCTATAGCACCCAATGCAACCAAATCAACAGCCACTCCGTCCCTATTCAAAACTTCCCTGTCCTTATCCTCCTCCGCATTCTCACGCACAAAAATCTTATTCAGCAACGAAAAGCCATCGGCATCACTAATACCAACATCATCACTAACACCAACATCAACGTCAACAAAACCCAAACCGGCAACCAACTCCCTTTCAATTTCAATCCCTAGTACTTCATCCCTACGAGGTCGACCACGCTTCCGCTTTTGGCCTATATTACCCACATTGGGTGGAGATGACAGGGGCAGTGATGAGAATTGTTGCATAGGTATTGAATTTGAATACTCTATTTTAACTGGGACCAAATCCTCAGTCTTCATATCTGAAACAAATATCTGTTTTAAGAGATTAATAATTTGGGAATTCTCAGCATTTTCTGGGTCGGACTTATCATTCAAACTACCAGGTGTGGTGGCGGTAGAACGGTGATGGGGAGTGCGGCGGTGAGGGGTGGCAGAAGAGGATGAGGAGGAAGGAGCAAGGCGGAAGCGGGAGTAAGTCTGTTTTCGGGAACCAGCAGACTCGTTGAAGACGGAGCGATCAATAATGGGAATGATGACATCGTCACGGCAGCTGGGGTCGAAGGAGGATGAGGAGCAGCGGGAGAGGGAATAGAGCTCCGATTGGGAGAGAAGACGGAGATCCACAATGGGTATGGAATCCAATCGCAGAGGAACGCCGCCGCCGGCATTCGACGCGGCAGCGGAATCGACGGTGACGGAAGCCATGCGAGGGTGGGAACACAGAGTTTGATTTGGGGTTTTATTTGGGCGAACAGGGTACTGCAAAGTTCTTCAAATTACGTTCTAAGCTACTAAAATTGGGGGCATTTATTTTCACTCCTACAATTCTACCAGGGTTGCACAACTTTAGACTAATAATAATAATAATAATAATATGTTATTTATATTTTCTAATATAATAATAAAATAATTTTTTATTCATTTTTAGTTTCTAAAAATGAAAATATTTTTTTAAAAATAACTTGCGAGCTTTTGATTAATTAAATTTTAATTTTTTATTTGGAGAATATTTATATATAATTTGTTAAAATATAAATAACCTATTTTATTTTTACTATGATTTTTTTTGCGTGTGGTGTATTAAATTATCTGTTTTCACGATCTTTAATTTTACTCTCACACGACATATATTAAAATGAATATTAAATATAAAAAAAAAAGATTATTTTGTTTATATTTTAATATTTATAATGTATTTTATTATATGAGCGGATTTTGATTGTAAATAAACATTAACTAAATTTTTCTTGTACAATTTATTAAATAATTTAATTTTTATAACTAATAAATTTATTATACAAACACGATTCTCATTTATGGCCTAGATAATCAGTAATTTAATACAAACTATTTTTAATATTTATTTATTAATAAAATAATAAAATATTTTAGACATTCTTAAAGAGTTATTCTTAAATATAAATTAGCTTAAAATTATATGATAAATGTATTTTATTTTTTCAATATATTACAAACCATGAATCGCATTAGCAATAATAACTTATAAATGGATGGATCTTATCAACGTCCATGAATATAAATCATAGATTGAACCGCTAAATCGTAAAAATTGAGTGTTATCATATAACTTTGTATTGGCTAAGTTCATGAGTTGGAGATGAGCGGACTTGAACCATTGACATCTGCCGTAGAGTAAACCACCGCCTCTCATGCCAACGATGGACGATAACTCCCCCTAAACACAACTACAATTTTCATTGTACCGTGCTTAATTAATATAATTACTTTTAAAATTTAAATAATCATTCAAAATAATACTCCATTAAAAAATATATATTTTATAAAAATAAATAGTATCTAAAAACAGAGTTAAATTCAAAAATTAGTGCCTCGTTTTATATATTAAAGTTGATTTTTTTTTAATTTCACAAAAATATTATTTATGTTTAAATAAAAAAATTATAAATAATATAAATTTCAAGATTGTAAAATTATGATTTTTAAAAATTTCACCTCTATCAAATTATAAAAAATATAAAATAATTATACTCTTTCAAAATACAAATCTTTATTTAGATGTAGCATTAAAGGTCTGAAAGACATCACACGTGTCGTTCAACTGCTTCAAGTAAACTTAGGTAGCGTTTGGATTAAACTATTTGGGTCACATGAATTTCGTTTCTCGGCCCAAATGAATTAAAGTTTTTGGGCTTGAAAAATATTTGTGGGCTTAACGTTCCTCTTAAGCCCAAAGTCTTTGGGCTTATGTTGGGTTCTCATTATCTATATATTTTTTAAGAACCAGTTAGTATTTTTTGTAGTTATTCTCTACTGGAATTTTCTAGATTCTTCTAATGTAATATATTAAATAAAAACTAGAAAAAATATATTGTCCCATGTGAAATATTTTATTTTATTTTTTCCTTACAAAAATGGATATTCTGGATAATAATTATTAAAAAAAAATAAAAATTAGGCGTGATAGCTCTTGATGTAAGAAATGAGATACATGGCTCCTGGAACCTGCTAAAGACTTCGTTTGACTTCGGGAGTACTCTGGTTCTATGTCGTACGCCGCCGGAATTCCAGTTGTACGGACATACAAAGAGATGACGTAATCTTGCGTAAGGCTGCTTCGACCGGTGTCCACTTGTGCGAATGCACTTGTTGTGTATTATCTTTTTAATTTATTAAATTTAATATTGTGTAGTTGTAATTAAAATAAAATTAAAAGTTTTTATTTTTCAACGATTTTCGGTGAGTATTCGATTTTATATTTTTTATTTGGATGATGTATTCATATTTTTTTGTCATATCTTAAAATAAAATTATTCAGTGTGATTCGATTATGTATTGTGCACGTGTAATTTTTTTTATGTGCCATTTAAAAATCAAATCAAGTAATTATACCGTTGTCTAACTCAGAACAATAAATTATAATTTTTTTATTTTAAGAGATAAATTTATAAAATAAACAAAATAATAAATTAATTTTTGAACCCTTCCTACATTATTTTTGCATATTTATCGAGCGTTACATTAAGAGTTCAATCGATTATACCCTAAGAGTTAAAATATGCCGATATGCCATATATTTGGTGGATGAAAGATATTATTTATATAGGTAGAATTGACTAACTCAAACCATCTCCAACAGTGTTCATTACTCTAGTGCAAATTATGCACCATTTTAGCGTAAAATTTACATGCTCTCTCCAACAGTTTGCACTACTTTCTCCACTAAAAAATAATATTTACAATAATCTTTATTTTGTTTATTTTTATTACTAAATATTTGTTAAAATATTATATATATGTAATTTTATTTAAAATTAAATTTTGAGATAATATTTATTTTACTTATATTCTTAAACTATCATATTAAAAAAATATATATGTAAAATTAAATTTCAGGTAATGTTATGCAATTCTATTTAAATTTGTATATAATATTTAAAATCTCATATACTTATTTAAATTATATTTTTATTATTATTTGAATTACACATCATATGATTTTAAATAACTTGATTTAATTTCAGTTTAGATAATTGAGATAAAAAATTACAATATTAAATATTAAAAAAAGATATAATCATATAAAAAATAAAAGTTAAAAAAAAGTAGCGCAATAAAAAATCTGCGCTAAAAGTAGTGCAAAAATTTTAAAAACTTCAAACTGGTGCAGAGAATGGAGTACTGTTGGATGGTGAAAACTGACGCCAAATGCCAAATGCCAAAATAGCTTCTTGTTGGAGAAGCTGTCATACAAGATCGAATGGTGCAGAAAATTGTGGCCGGCCTTTCGGTTGGGCCCACCTGCATCAATATTTGGGTGGTTAAGGTTAGGTATCTCAACTATTGAGTAGGGCCCATCAGAGAAGTGGGCCGTGGAGATTCGTTGGCATCAGGAGATCTTTAAATTGGGTTAGGCCTACTTAGGTTGGATATTATCGTAATCACGCCCAAAAAAATAATAATATATATATATATATATTTAAAATTGCACTAAATTTGCACATAATTCATTATTAAATATAATAAATTTCCAACCCGTTTTATAATTATACGATCGTTAAATTATTAAAAAAATTGAAATATATAAAGCATGTGACGTACGAAAAATATATAAAAACTCGACAAATAGTTAAGGGGATGTTTGTACTAGGTTGGAGGCCTCCGTAGCACAACCGATTGTGGGTTGTGAGGTGTGTCACAATAAAATGCATAGTAAAATGTGGTTTTTTATTTTTTGTTGTGATAATGTAAGTTGTTATTGACATGTCAAATCAACAAAATTTTGTTTGTATTATTACATTATGACAGATAAAGATTTGTGGATTTAATAATTGGTGATGTATTATTATATATATGTGCTAAATGGATGTCAAAATAAAGATTTTAAGAAGAGAATTAATATGATATATTTTTTATAAAAAATTAATTTGAAATAAAAAAGTTATAAGTATTTAAAAACTTTGGGTGAAAAAATATATATTGAATTGTTTTATTGGGAATGAAGAAAGAAAAGAGACTAGAGTGAGTAGGGTTGTGGATAGAACAACCACAACCCACAACCTCATAAATAAGCACGAGTTGGATAGTGACATAACCCACAACCGACTGTACCCACCCTAAAAATCTTTTCGAATACCTTACCATCCGAATTATTCAAAATAATGAAGTATTAGTATTCTAAAAATAACGCAAGAACATAATTAAAGTTATGACACATATGGAATAATTTAATGAATTATTGAAATCAATAATTTCTCAGTAATATAAATATGCAATTATTCTATCTGAGGATATATATATATATATATTATATTATGTAAACAATTGGCCGCGTAAGTTGCGCGTGCCATCTATTTGTAGTCTGTTCCACCCCCACCGCATAACCATTGCTTACTATCATCTTCCATTTTCTCACACACACAAACACACCACCAAAAACACGCACAAAAGGTCGATTAGGGTTATTTTTCCTGTAGCCAGGGAAAGAGGGTCGGTCCTAGAAGATTTGGAACTTCTCAACCTGGCAGGATTCCTTCCCATTTATATGGTGATCCCTCGATTTTCCTATCCTTCCCCATTCTTGTTAGCTTTCTGCTGAATTTTGATCATTGAATTTCCGTACCAATGGCCTTCAGTTTCTTCGGATCCCTATTTTCTAGATTGCTTAATTTACATGTAGATTCGATCAAGAAACGCTTGCTGTTGGTTTTAACTAGTTTAATTGGTTACGAGAATCAAATTTCTTGTCTGGTGAAATTTTGGGTTTGTTTAATTATTTTTCGTGTGGTTATAGAATTGTGTTGGAATGGGTTTCTGAAATTATTTGTGGGGTTTGCAGGAATGAGGTTGGTGAAGCTTCAGTATATGAATTGCTGAGTTTCTATCACTCTGGACGGTCCTTATATACTGGAACTTTCTTGTTGCTTGAGAAGGGTAAAAAAAGCATGAAAAACAGGGCTTGAAAATTTACTCATCATTTTCGGTGTTTGTAACTTGGGATCTATCGTTTCTTTGGCAGTTACCAGTTGATTATGGCTGATTCAATGTGAAAGCTTGCTATGGAAATTTGTTGGTCTATTGTCTTTTGAGAGCTCCGTTTGCGATGTGAGAAATTTGAATGAATATAAAGCTGCAACTCGCAAGAGAGAGAAAGCAAAGATAGTAAACAAGTACCTTAGATCAACGGCGTGAAAGTTTGTTCGAATTTCTTTCTTCTGGAGGATTCTGGAGTGAGTTTTTTACTAGGATGGGATCTCTCAATTGCTTTTGTCCTGCCTGGACAAAAAAGAAAGATAAGGTCAGTGTGTTTCAGTGAATTTATTCTTGTTCTTTGATTCTGCGTGCGCCTGTGTGTTTCTTGTTGGTTTTTTTGGTGTTTTGTGTCTGCAGCCAGGCTTATATATTGCTAAAGCTTATTCATTTTGGTTTAGGGAGGAAAAAACTCTGTTAAACTTATCGGTAAAGAGAAGAAATCAAAGAGATTGGAGGTGAAGCTTGAGCATCTCCAAACATCTTCAGACGATACAGAGTTGAAAACAACATCTTTTATGGTTCCTGTTCCTTTCCGTATTTCGGGTAGTTCTAGGTGCAAGGTGAAGGTAATGAATCATGATAGTCCAGTTGCAGCCAATTCAGGCGAGGTGGATTACGAAGGTGGAGACGAGCAGGATGAGACCTTGTCAATGAGGAGGGATTCTGAATTTAATTTTCAACCATGTTTTGAAAATTCAAATGAAGAAGGAAGCCCAAGAATTCAAGCAATTCACAGTTCCTCGTGTAACCAGGAGGATACCTTATCAATGAAGAGGGATTCTGAATTTAATTTTCAACCATGTTTTGAAAATTCACATGAAGAAGAAAGCCCGAAAATTCAAGCAATTCACAGTTCATCATCCTTGTATGTAGATGATGATATGCACAACAGTAACACTGAATCGATGTCAGAGATGAAAGCAAGTGGGCATGTAAGTGATCCGGGCACTCGTGAGGCTGAGTTTTGGGCCTCTCCTAAATTGAAACGGTCCTGCTCGAATTTGACAATGAGAAGTATGTGTGCAGAGCTTCATTTGCTGCCTCCTTCTAAGTGTAAATCATATGAGGAACTGCAGAAATTGTCTGAAATGTATAGAGAAGATGTTCTTGTAGGGGATGCTATCAGTCCCATTTCTTTCAGGAGTCATTTGAGTGCAGACAAGGTGATTCTAAAGAAGCATTCTTCAAGTCAGATACTTCCTTCTAGAAGCCGTAAATTATGGTGGAAATTGTTCCTCTGGAGCCACAGAAACCTTCATAGAACAGCAACTGAAAAATCACTGCAAATCGAAGTCAAGCCTTCTACTATCAACAAGCATGGTATTGGTGGCTACTCATCCGATACAGTTGAACCTACCTCAAGAAAGTTGACATCTCCTGGTTCATTAACTGGAGAATCAACAGACAGAGGTAAGTGTGACATTGCTAACCACAGCTGGAATGGGTTCCATGGGACTTCTGGGATGTGGCCTCAGAATCAGTGGGTTGCTTTTCCTACGGATTCGTCGCCTTTGGCCCGAGTTAATGAGTGGGTAAAAGAGGTTTCATCGCAGCTGTTGGATCCGGTTGATGATGATGATCATCACTCTGAAGATGATGAGATTCACTTCCCACCTTCTCCGGAGAATGTTGAATCGCCAGTGAAGGCCTCTTCTCATTTGGCTCGAAATGACGCCTCAAATTTGCTGGAGGATATTTCACACGCCAATACTGTTATTCGGTCCCTTAATGCTAATTCAAATGTGGCTCATATCACAGGCCTTGGACTAAAAGCTATTCCGTCCATTTCGCATTTTATTAGCCTTCGATCAGTCAACTTATCTGCCAATCTCATAGGTAAATCATATACTATCCCAGTTATTACATTACTTGAATGCTTATTAGTTCTCTTTAATGGTGAAATGATTCATCACACTCCCCTATTACAGTTCATATTACCCCAGGATCTCTTCCAAAGGGTCTCCACATTCTTAATTTATCGAGGAACAAGATTAGCACCATTGAAGGTCTGCGAGACTTGACTCGTCTACGCGTGCTTGATCTAAGTTATAACCGTATTTCAAGAATCGGTCAAGGTACATCTTCTGCAACCCACAAAAGTTTGATCAAATGGATGCTGAAAACATAGAATGATAGAATTGTATAGCTGATAAAGCTCTGTTTCTTTGAATAATTTCAGGCTTGTCGAATTGCACGCTTGTTAAAGAGCTCTACCTTGCGGGAAACAAGATAAGTACTGTAGAAGGGCTGCATAGACTCTTGAAGCTGACAGTGTTGGATTTGAGTTTCAACAAAATAACCATAGCAAAAGCACTAGGCCAGCTTGTAGCAAATTACAATTCTCTGATAGCTGTCAATCTGTTGGGGAATCCCATTCAGAGCAATATCAGTGATGACCTATTACGAAAGACGCTTTGCAGTCTTTTACCTAAACTAGCGTTGCTCAACAAACAGCCCATAAATCCACAGAAGGCACGAGAGCTGCGTGTAGACGCCAATGCGAAAGCTGCACTTGGAAACAGCAGTTGGAACAGCCGAAGAAAGGTAGTGAAGAAGGCGGCAGCCCAAGGGAGTTCGTCTTCTCATAGTGTGAGGAGAAGCAGTGTAAGCACTGGTCAGAAGGCGAAACAAAGATCTAGAAGCCATTCTCACCATCATCCGAAGGATAAGGCTTGGTCTTTTATGAAGCTATGATTTGTTTCTTTGGTTTTTTGTTGTATCTCAAGAATTCAAGAGTGTTTTGGATCTCTCCCTCTCTTTGCTTAGTTTTCTTTTTTACTTCTTTTCTGAGGAGGGATGTATTGTCTGGAAACTTGATTTTCAGCTTTGTAGTTTTACTGCATCCTTTTGCATTCCTCAAGTGTGGTGTATCAAATTATTAGCTTTAGTTCATTTCATCTTTTTTTTTTTTTTTTGGATTATAAAAGTGGCTGTTCTTCACTTCTTACAAATCTATGATTCATATATCTTTGGGTTAAGGGAACGATGCACTTGATTTTTGCGCGAGCATGCAAACATATATTCATGTGGGTGTGTGTCGAGCACTGGCGTGCACACATATATCCATGTCGGTGTGTGCCAGCCTATGATGTTGAAATAACATTGGAAGCGAAACACAACCGATTTGTTATTATGATAAGATGGTTTATTGGCTTTCTTGTAGGCACAACATTGAATTCGTACACACACTCTTGCTAGGATATGTCATATGCCTAAAATGAACTAATGTTATTTATTAGACAAACTTTATATTATAACTAACTTTATAGAAAATTTAACAGAAAATTTCCAAGAGATAAGTTTGTGAAAAATACATCAAGGTTCTTCAGGACTACCCACAGTTGTCAAACTCAGGAGTAACCATGCGCGCCCTACTGTCTGCCATATTCAAGCAAAGATTATTTAGGGACATTGGAGCACACAATTGACAGTAATATAAATCTTCAGTAGTTTTAAGGTACCTTCTCCAGAGTATGCTAATCAGCCACTTATCCGAATCTCCCCTCTCAGTCAACCCAGCTCCAAATCTTTGTGCTCTCAATTCTTCACAAATCTTACAAACATTGCAACCTCATTCCCCCGACTCATTTCTGATCAAGACTACAATCCAGTTCCGATTCTTGCATATCCGCGTACTCATAAAGCTTCTCATTGAACATCACCTGAGGATCCTTATCGGTAAGCTCTCCATCCTCACCATAACCATCCTTCAAGAACACACACCAATTCATCTCAGTACCAGCCAAGTAAAACGTCTGAGGCTGCTTTAACAGCATCTGATACGTATGCTTGGTGAGGCTAAACTCATCCTTAAACTCCACAATGTTGTGTATATACGCCCTCTTCTCCAAGGTCAAGCTCAACAGCTCGTGAACAATTCCAACTCTATACTTCTCCGCTTCCAACGTCCACAAATCGAGCTTGCTGCCATCCGAATAAGGGGACACCAATGGCAATGTGTTCAGCAAGTTCAACTGCCTGTAATCATCCAGCTCTAGCTCCAATTTCCTACCATGTTTCACTGGAAATCTAAATGCCTTTTTCACCTTATCTTCATCAGCCAAGAATTCCTTCTCCAAGGAGCTTACAGCCAATGAATTATCCCAATTAACTAGTTCAAGAATTCTCTTCCCATCAGCTTCAACGGTGACCTTGAAATAATCAGGGTACTTAGCAATCCTGTCCCTAAAATCCTCTGGGATTCCGAACAAGAGTCTATTGTGATAGATTTTACTCAACGGAATCCTCTTATTCACGGACATCATCAATAATTTCCTAACAACATCGACCCTTTCGCGCTCCAATTCGTTTGCAATGTCCTGTTCGGTGCGCAATAAACCGTCCATGAAATCAGTAAAACCCAACCACATTTTGTTGTCTGAGTGCCGATAAGTTTGGAAAATCAGGGGGTGGCGGAGGATGAACTTCAGAACTTTCCGGCCCCGGGGAAACCCTAGCTGCTGGTGGAGCTTTCCGGCGTCGTCGAGGCGGAGCACTTGTTGGGGCTGTTTGGAAAGGTATTCCTTAGTTTTGGTGAGGAATCTATATTGGGAATCCCTGTGGAGGATGTTTTCGAAGTGGGGAATGAGATTGGGTTGGGTTTGAACCAATTTGGTTCGTGGGCTTTCTTTCTTCTTGCGCTTTTTCCTGAATTTCTTGGGGATTTTGGTGATCAGGAAGGAGGTGGAGAAGTTGGCAGCGGCGGAGGAGGAGAAAATGTGTTGGTGTTTGGAAGGAATTAATGTTGTTTTGGAGAGGAGGCGGAGAAGAGCCATTACAGTGGTGACGGCGGAACGGCGCCGACGCTTCTGATAAATGGTGGTTATTTAGAAAAGGGAAAATTACAAATTGGCAACAGAACTATTTCGAAATTCGGATTGATCCATACAAACTTATGTTTTGTTGCATTTTGCCTTAAAAATATTATATAAAGTATATTTTATACTTCTATATATTATAAAATAAAATTAATTTTCTAAAATTTGATATTCTCAGGGGGCATGCAAATGTTTCCTTGATTGGGCGGAGATTGCCCTCTTGATTGCATCGCTCACCCGTCGATCGGAAACAAAAGTCGATCTTAAAGATTCGACACTGCTGAATAGAAGGATCGTCACAAATTCGTATAAATAAGAATTTATATTTTTTTTAAATTACGTATCTTTAGATCATTGATAAAAAAAATTGTATCTATATAAAATATGAATATTATTAACATTGTACTTCAATAATTTAATATTTAACTTGATAAAACTTTAGTTATTTTTTAATTTATTCTCATAAAAAGTTAATAATAATAATATCCTATTTAACTTCATAAAATTTCAGTCATTTACCAATTTAATTCTCATAAATAATTAAACTAAACAAATAAAAATTAAATAAATTTATCACGCACCCTTTCAACAATAAACGTACATAATATTAACCACTATCTTTTGAAGTCGTCATATTGATTTTATAATTTTCATGATTAAAAAGTTAAAAACAGTGAGTTTTTTAAATTTCGATAATTTCTTAATTTGAAATATAAATAAAAATTCCAAACACCCTGAACTTGAGATTACCTAAATACCCCTTTTAGAAAACAAGCGAATCAAATGCTCTGTCACTCAAGAAAAAATAAAAATAAAGTAGAAGCTATATATATGAAAATGGAGCAGCATTCAATATATGTAGAATCGAAGAAAAAAAGAATTTCTATGCACTGGCAAATCATACTTTTTTGCTTATTGTATAACATCTTCACTGTTGAACATATATAGGTATAAATTCGTGCCCCTACTAGGAGACACCAAAAGGAACACTCGTATACGGCCCCATGTTTCCTCCGCTTCTAAATCTGTAGCTACATGGCCTTACGTCTGCCTTACGGCTCCATAAGGGTTGTGGGTCGTCAAAAAAACCAATGCGTGTATGCAGTTTCTGCTCCCTGCTATCGTCTTTCTGTTTAAAAAATAAAGATTCAGTACCAGAAGATGAATGTGAATAATTACATGTGCAGTATTTGGGGATACTGGACATCTTTTCAGGATTAGCTAGCTTGTCTTTTGAAGAACGGCTTCTGGCAGATTAGGAGTCGCTCGTCATTATTGCCCTCAATCTCTACAACACGTGCATCCCATTTCAGATGAGTTGTTAGAGATCTTGCAAACTCGATTAGAGGAGCAGTGTCCCGTAGAATCATCCACCCCTGCAGTTCCAAGTTTATAAGCACAAGTGAGAGACTAATCACAGTGTAGGAACATCTATCATTAAGGCACGGCTTTGTATGTGAAGGTTCATATGTTGTTTCATGAGTTATTTTGAAGAGTAAGCTGAAGCTAGGCATGCATTTGGATCATAAAATCATTATCATACCTCGGGACGAAGTATGCGATCTATCTCGGTCAACATATCTATCATGTGGCATCTTGGTTTTTCAGAAAATTCAAGAGAGAGAAGTCCTTGAGCGTGTACCAGATCATACGTCCTTGGATATGTTGGAAATGGTTCGCACCTGCCAATGAGGAAAGCATAAAGATGATTTTCTAAAACGAAGCCAACGAGAAAAGAAGCTTGTGACTACATTCTTCTCAATTTCAATCAAGTTGCATGTATAATTTCCTTAATTTCAAAAAATATAAACAATCCCCAAATGTCAAAGGCAATGTCATGGATTTTATCAACCCAAGCATCTCTTTGGAAGCTAAATCAGTTTCAAAAGACATGAAAGACCTTTATTCTATGTTTGTCTTCCTAAAGTTTTATTTCATTTGATTCCTTAAAAGAAAAGATTAAGACAACAATGCTGTCTTGATAGAAAGAACCAAACTATGCAACAGAAGGTCAAAGTGTTACCAGTCATGCAGAACTCCGACAAATCCCCGGTCAACTATTGAAGGTAGCGTGTTGCGTCCACTTGTAGGCACCACGTTCATAACCCACACAGATTTTTTAGTTTCTAATAAAGCAGCATTGAAACCTCCAAAATGTGCATTCATGTCCAACACATTTCTCAGCATGTTATAAGGTGGAGACGGATCCTCATCACCAGGCCTCTTAGGATGATCTGAAAATATAAGGGGTGAGAGCAGAGACCAATAATTGTCAACAGCAGTTTTCCAGTTAATGGCATCCTCTGCAAACTCTTCTGCGCCCAAACCTGACATGAAAATAAAATCAGTAGGTCAATGCCAAAGAAAAGATATTATGAAGTGGGCTTAGCTACAAAGTCTCTGTGATGCCATGTTAAATATGCTTTAAACACAGTAGGTAAGAGATGAGGTCTAATACCATGAATTCCAAGTTCAGCTGAACTCAATGTAGCCTGTGATGGCCATTTTCTCCTTTCTTCAATAGGGGCCCATCGGCGGCTTTGAGTTCCTCCAATACATGCTGGAAGCGGTCGGTAATATGGAGACTCAATATCGTGGCCCTTACTACAGAGAGAAGGGGAGCTAGTTTTCCTGGAATAAAAGCAGGCAGTTCCTTCAAGGATGATGTAATATATGTTCATAGTCCTCATGAAATTAGCATAAAGTCGTATTTAACTCATGTACTAAACAATCTTGGCCGAAGCATTGATAAGTACAAAATTCAATATTTATATTGCTAAGAAAAAAGTATGAAATTACAAATACCTCCTTGAGGTATTACAATCATCCATGAGGTTTTACAAATATCCCCCTTACAGGTGCAGTTTGTGAAGAAAACAAGTTCAGGGGCGGTATTTTCAGAGAGTGAGTTTCTTTTCTTTTTCTTTTTTCTTTTTTGTTTTGCCTTCTTTTTTATTAGGCTAAACTTCAGGAGTAGTTTTGTAACATTCCCTTTGTCTTTTATAACTAAGCAATACTTCCCCAGTCCCAAGATAAAACAATTTTCATTAAATATCGAGAGCGGCAAAATGCTTATCTTCCTGCTCGAATATCAAAGTAGCCATTTTAGGTATCGTGCCTTTTGGTTTATATATTTATATTACCCATGAACACAGCTGATACCACTGGAACTCCTAAGATCGTTGTGCAAAAATGGAACTCAATTTCATACAGCTTAAAAATGTAAATGCCTTTGCACCAATATGTGGATGGTTTAAAACAGTCACTTTATCAGGATTTCATCAGAAAAAAAATAAGGCTATGTGTCCATGGTCGCCTTACCTTTTAGAATAGCAATTCTTTTTACTACTCTTCTTCCACACAACAGTTTCATCTTGCTGTGGCAGCATGTCCCAGCAGAGACTTTCTGCGAATGAGTGCACTGCATTCCATTTTTTCAGGTTACCTTTATTGCGTAGAGATCGCTGAGAATTTATAAGCGGATCAGTCCAGACAAAATATCCACCAGGCCTCAATAACCGATCAACTTCAAGCAAGTATATGCCATCTGTATCACATAAGAAGACTTAATTGGTGAGAAACGCGTGCTGACTCTTGAGCAACAATATAGTCCTCTATAACCACCCAAATAACAAGAAAGTACCACATTTGTAATTCGATAATGGTTGATTAAATTACTCGGCCACTTTAGGTTTTTCTAGTAAGCTTATCTGATAGCCGTTCACTCAAATTGTCAGAAATAATATCATCGGAGTTTAACATAGAACAAGGTGCATGCTCGTAAGAAATTACTTGTTTAGAGATGAAGTGATGAACTCTATTTTGCAAATTGGGCCTTACATATTCAGCTAGAATGCACTTAGGTAAAGGCTTCTCTTCTCTTTTCCCTTTCAACTTATTGTTTCTAAATTGGTATTTTAGTTTTCTGACACAGGTTCTAGAACAAAGAACATAATTTTCAAAGAAAACTGATGAACTATAGGATTTGAAACTTATTTGAAGAAGCATCTGAATTGAAATTGGAATTAATAAAATGTATCAACATGTCTTTAAATATGTGGGGTTAAACTCAATAACCAAACACCTTGCATCATAGGGATCTTCAACCTAGAAACACCCACATCTACTAAATCATAAATTAATCAAAGTTCTTTGTGATGGTGTTCATACAGGGAAAGTAACAACAATACCTATCAAGTGAAAAGTATGTGTTACAACGAGAGGGGAAAAACCTGCTCATATAACTTAGTAGTATTAGAAACACACAAGTACACACACACACACATGCATATTGGAATACAGGGCATTACTGCTGCCACTCTAAAATTCGCATCCAATTCATTTATTAGCCAGCAGAATCACGTGTTCTTCTAAAACATCAAATAGTATAACTGTATAAGATTGTTATAGCTTTATCAATTAACTGAAATGGTTCTAAGAATATAATACCTAAGCGTATATTCCACTATGTGAGGTCAGCTGTATGGTATATTTAGCATATCTTTTTTAATAGTTTCTTCGCAAATCTTTTTACACAACATGTGGTTAAATAAATATAGTCCAACAGTTGGCATCTATAAGTTTAATATGGTGTGATCCTTAAGTAGTAAATATTATGATCATGCGTAACTGTTAAGGTTCATATTTATTCACTCCTTCCCAAACTTAGTGACCGTGTTCAATGTAATTGAAATAGTCAGCTATATAATATATATTTCTACATGGTCTTAATAACAAGAAGATTCTATCTACAGACATGATCAAGGAATCATTTGATCTTGTTAAATACTACAGACATGAGTACAAAGCACCATATGAAACTTGTGAATTTTTCATCAGAATATTGCTTCTGAAAATTAATCAGATAACTTCTCCAGCATTTTCTCTTTAAGAACTCAGAATCGGGCATGGAAAGGAATATAAAAAGAGAAAGCACTGACAATTGCAGAATGAAGATTACCTTTTATATCCCAATCAACTCGACATCTTGCACAATGTATCATGTCAAACGAGAGAGATGGATATGGCAGCTGCCTAGAAGTAAATGAACCAATCATTGCTGGGAGACCTCTTTCTAGAGTTAGTTGAACTTGACTGCCTGACGCCTCATAATTAGCTAAACACATGGTTAGTAGTTGGTACGATGATAACTGCGCTCCAAAACTACCATAACCACATTCAATGTCCAGGATGGTTCGAACCTGAAATTGGATGAAAAAACATATAATTATATACCAAAAACCCTGATATAATTTAAAAACAAATCACAGATTTCCACATCAATTCAAACAATGTTACCAGCAGTCAAAAACGTGCAGTCATGATACAAATGATCCATTTGAGCCTTCGACTCAAAGAAGAGTGCAGTATAAAATATATATCTCACTGAGATGTCAAGAGTTGAATACATGATTTATATTTGTCTGAAAGCAATTTTAGGTTGATTGATTATTTTTATTAATATTTTGATTCTTGTACTTCACTCAAAACTTTGTAGTTTGTGCATATCCTAAATGCATTGACTTGGAATAAAATTAGGTTGAAGAAGTTATGATATGTGTGTCACTTCTTATCAGCCACCTGCTAGATTCATCATCATCTGGATAATTCAAAATGTCTCAGGAGACAATACTAGTTTTCAAGATCTAATGCAATAATTGCACTTCAGATAAAAAAAAAAGATAAACAACGCAAGAAAATAATGGTAAATTGCACTTACTCCAGCCTGTATTAAATAGGACTCATTTCTTAGCCCAATAATTTCGGCTATTTGATGAGAGTAGTCTTCAACATCAAAGGTAGATGATACCGAACGGAATGAAATCTGGTCTTCATCCAACATCATCATCCTGCAATCACATCAGGAAGAGAAGATATCAATTGAAACACTGGAAAACAAATTTTCTGTTTGACTAGATAAATCCCAGCTCTTCTACTCACCTCTTTGTCAAACTTCCAGATGATAGCACCTCCTGTGCTGTAATATTAACATTTGCATACCAGATTACATCTCTTCCAGCAGGCCACCTTAGGGGAATCCTATAATTCGCAGGTGGAAGAACCAAGCAGCTTTGCTTTGATCCGCTTCCACAATGGCGGCTGTACTCTTCGCCACCAGAAAATCCCATAGCAAGATTTTCCGAAACATTGAAACAAGGGACATAGTTTTCTGAATCCTGAGAACAGTAGTCCAATTCTCTCAATCTTGAAGTACCAAATGAGAGCTCCCCAATCTCATACATGTCAGAGACCAGTTGCTCTTGAAGCCGCCTATACCCATGGAGTATTTGTCCTCTCGAAGATGAGGTTATAGACAGCGTCCACCAGAAGGAACCAGTAAGAGCAAGAATCACAATCACTACTAAACTGAATTTGAGAAACCAAAGTATCAATTTATGCCAACTCCTTACAGCCCCTGGGCTAAGAGGATCTGGTATGAAACTACGCTCACCCAACTTGTGATTTGAAGACAAATTATCCGTGAAAAGAAAACGGAAAGGGGATTTAATAGATAAATTTGCAGGATTAGCTCCATTTGTTTGATTTCGATCTGCATCTTCCTTCTCTGTTTTATCTTTCATTTGAGAGTCTTCCCAGTAATCATTACTGTTTCCAGAGAATCGCCCACCACCGCCACCTGATACACCTCGGTGAAGAGGCCTCGACATTTTACAACCTAAGGAACTCCAGAAAGGAATAATCAGATAACAGCAAAAGACACCCGAAATAATCAGATAACCAAAGCCCCTCATCAAGAAAATAGCCAAACTGTGCTAAAAAGGCACCTGGAATACACTGTTCCCAGATCTCATGCTAGATACTCTAAAGTAACCCAAAAAAACAATTTAAATTACATGCCATGAGTTTTGCAAAGCGGTACATGCCGTGATTTATGGAAAACATAGAAGGAAGCTTTTTGAGTACATTCGACTTGAACTAAAACCAGAAACAAGAAACACAAAACCCAAATCAGGAAACCATATAAGCAATAAATTAATCAGATAGTTCAATCATAAATAAGGATTTAGTAACAGCAAGCACAACGAGTCATTGCCTCACCCAGCAAGTAATCACTGAGTTAACACTAAACTCAGCTCAGCTCAATCACCCCACAAAAAATCAGAATACAACCCAGAAATGTATACCCTGAGGTAAACCCATCTGGATCGATGCCATACCAATCTAACGAAACAAAAGGAGAAAATATTTCGAACCCATGAATCAAAACACACCAATACGAACAAGCTAAAGCAGTTTCAGAATACAACAGTTTCACCGGCACTATGTACCTCAATAGATGCAAATTTTGCTAACAAACAAGCGAAACCTTAAATTCAGCCTATCCTGCTGCGGTTTTTCATGAATTTCCCACAATCCAAGATTCACTTTGTCTTTTTCTCAACACCCTCCATCATTCCTTAATTTCACCCCACTTCCTCTCAAAATTCAAGCTCATATGATTTTATTTTGCGCGTTTTTCTGGGATTATTAAATACTCGTTACAGAATGCGAGTAAGAAAACCAGCTAGAAAGTACAGGCGAAAGGGATATGGCCTGGCCGGGGGGGGAGGGAGGGGTGGGTTGGGTGTTCACAACTGGTGAGAGTATGAAGAAATTGTACTGCCGAGTGGGATCCAATCTAAGCAGAGGTGGCTCGTTAAAGAATTCTCTTATATTACACACACACATAACACACATATATACATATATATATATAAATTATTATACAATTGACTTTCACGTAAATATTCTTCTTCTGATTTCTTTTAATTCATAACACAGTTATCAAAATTACACCCATTCTTTAATAGTGTGGATTACATTGTCAATTAACTAATTATCAAATAAATAATTATAATTTCATTTTATTAATTTTCCCAAAAAGGAATTAGTAATTTATTTAAGCCAGTAAATTAATTATGCTGTGTCATCATTTATTAAGTTACTATTATAAGAGTGTCATTATTATCGATGTAGCCATCATGGTATGCATTAATAAGTAGGGTTTTTATTTTAAATCCCTAATAGGTAGACTTTTAATCACCCAACTCACTTCTTAATCCAGGGGTCCTTCATTTCTGGATCTCGATTCACTATTTTCAAATACTACACTCTTGTTCCTCTAATTGAATCGCTCGACTATTCGTCTATCTCAGTAATATTATCAGATACAGTATATTGATTAAATATAAAATAATTAAAAATTACAATAATGTATTTAATATTTTATGTTATACTTTCCCATTCCAAAAAAAAACATTTTTCATGTAAGTTTAACCTTTTCTTTTATTAATTTAATGGAGATAAAATATCACAAAAATTACAGACAAAAACTTATGAGCATCGACTATATCGTACAACCAATTTAACAATGTTACTTGTTTACATGAAAATTATTCTTGTAGAAACGTATTATTTGTTACCTTTTAAAAGTATTGATTGTAATTATAAAAAGTATTTAACTTTTTAACCGTACTACTTGTTTTTCCTATAATGTATTATTGATTTATCAAAAAGTATTACTTGTTGAGTTGCACGACATTCATCCGATACAAAAGCGGTTCACAAAGATTATAAAATCATAGTTATACAGCTTTTTTATTTGTTTATTTGATTTAATTTATTCAATGTATATATTTAATTATAAATATGGTTTATTTTAATAAAAAAGTAAAGAATAAAATTTAAGAAATATCACCGACTTGAAGCAATGAAGGGGGGTCCCACCGAGTAGCAGCGGCATGTTAGTTCTTGAACTTTGAGAATCACGAGAGAAGTAAACGAAAACAAAAATAAAAAAATAAAATAAGTCAAACATAAATCTCACCAAAATTTTCTCACTTTCTTCTAACTGTAAAGACCTAATTCCTCCTTATTTGTTCGCCTTTCTGGTATCGAGTGTAAAGGTGTGAGAAAAGTTTTGAATTCTCAATTATATATATATATATATTTTTTTTTTTTTTTTTCTTTTTTGGTGCGAGATTTTGGAGAATCGAGGATCGAATGTCTGATATTTGTAAAAATAATGGCGAGAATATGCTACTAGACAAAATGTACCTTATGAGTTTTCGGATTGAGTCGATTTTAAAATTGGCCTCTTAATCGTTCGTTTTTTTATAAAAAGTAGAAGTTTAATTTTCAATTTTGTATAGAGTGAGTCTCTTATGCATAAGGTGCACCGTGCACCTAATATATAGTATTACTTGTTTAACTAAAATGTTTTACTTGAGAAAATATTACTATTTTTTAAAACAATAAATTAGTAGTAATATTTTTCAAGTAAATACATAATATTTTTTAGTTAAATAAGTAATATTATAAATCTTGTTGCACGGTACGCCCGATACTTAAAAGTTTTTTGATATTGTATATCTTTTTTTTCTTTTCTTTAGAGGAGATTATTAAGAAACGAGGATCGAATACCTGATATTTATAAAAATAATGGCAAGAAAATGCTACTAGTCCAAAAATTCATAATGACTTGTTTGATTGACTCAATTTTTAAAAGGGACCTCTTAATTTGTTTGATTTTATACTAGAAAAGAACATTAAAAAAATATAAATAAAATACTAAGGTCCGATAATAATTTTAACACGTATTGGTAATAAATTTTGTACCACCTGGCCCGATCACTTGACTACTAAAATTTGTAACTTTTTTTAATCAATTTTTAATAAGTTCGGGTTTGATCTCTCGATTATATTTACGGAATTCATATTTTTAATTCTCCTAGAGTTAAAGAAAATAAAATAAAAGTAGTGAAAATAAGAGCACTTGCATATGAGTACAAAAAGAGTAGGATAAAGTAATATAATATTTAAAAAATGGGTAAAAATAATACAAAATATAAATATAAAAATGATCCAAAATCCATGATCTCTATAACCTTATAAACACGTCACATTCAATTAGCTATCATTCAATAAAGGCTGCCACATTCAAGATAAGGACATATATAATAGATAACCAATGTATTGTATAATTACCCAAAGAAGAGGAAAGATAGTTATGTTGTCGATCAACAAAATACGAGTCTAGTTTCAATTATATTCGTGTTTTTGTCCTGTTTTAAAAATTAATATCAAAATATTATTTACGAATAAATAATGTATAATTGAATAATTAAATTAATGTATAAACAAAATAATGTAAGTGGTTAGAATGTTATAAAATTTTCTAATTGACAAAAAAAAATATTTAGAAAGTTACAGCTTATATATAACAGAACTCGTATTTTGAGTCGAATGATACAATGTGACTTTACATTAATTTAATAATTTTTTTGTTAAATACGAGTAAGAAATTTGAATAACCTTTAATCGAGCTGAAAATTTTCAAGTAACTTAATCTTTTTAAATATAATTTAATAAACTTTTCTTTAGATGGATTTTTTTATTTTAAATATCATATATAAAATAAAATTATAATATGGTGTTAGCACCTCATGGAATAATTATGTAGGTTAGATATTTAATTTCAAATTAATTTTATAAAAAACTAAAATAAAATTTAAATTTATTTTCAAATTAATTTTATAAAAAACTAATATAAAATTTATGTCGGTAATATAAAATATCAAGTGTCTGAGTGTGGAGTGTAGAGTGCCGACCTCAAATTACTATTGAAATTAATAATTAAAATTTAATTAGGCCACAACTCCCGCCGGAAATACCGGTAGCCTTGTATTTTTAAAATACGGTTACAAAAGATTAATATGAAAATTTTATTTTATATATTTATTTACAAAATATTTATTTAAAATAAAAAAATAAAAAAATAAAAAGAGAGAGAGAGAGAGAGAGAGAGAGCTCCATCGAAAGTGAAGAAAGGAAGTTTTATTAAATGGTCATTGCTCAAATTATATTGTGTTTATATTTAATATATCATTTATTTTATTAATATTGTTGTATGATGCATAATTTATATTATGTGGTTGTAGTCAATAAATATATAATTTTTTTACATACAATGTATCGGAACTTAGTTTAAAATGGATAAAAACGCATGGATACTAGTTAGGCCAACCATAATCGCAAAAAAAATACGTGAAAATCATGTCTATGTTCGTATATATTATTTTTGCAAACGCATATTTGAATATTATATATTTTTTGAAAAATAATATTTTATTAGGTAAAAATTTATACTTTTTCATGTTTTTTAATATTATTTTCATTTAATTTTTTATCTTCTAAAGAATAAATATGATATTAAAAGTTAGGCTAGGGCCACAAGGCGAGTGTGGGAGTGGGGCGGGTAGATATGAACAGGGTTTTGGTTTAAAATCAGAACCGATTCTTTAAACCAACGGTCAACAATTTTGTTTTAATTATGTATCGACATTAAAGTTGAATATTAATCGGTTCGGTGGTAGTTTTAGGATAGCCAATTCAAATTTCGGTTCCAGGTTTGATAAAAATATTTAGGACGACTATAAGCTAGAAATATAAATTAAAGAAAAAAATGAAAATCAGAAAATAAAATCGAAAAATCAACTATTCCAACATCAAAACCACTTATATATCAATTCGGTTCTAATTCCACTTTTCATAATTCTGAAAACCAACAAATATAGAACCGAAACTAAAATCGAAAAAACCAGGACCATAATTTGGGTGGGGGTTGGGCCATGGGGGTGGAGGTGGGAGTTTGAACAAATTATTCAATTTATATTACTCACAAAATATTAATGTATTCACAATATTGCTAGTATAAAATTGGACTACTTCTTTATAATAATTTATTATATTATTATATTATATATCATGTATCGTACGAAAAAATACTAATTCGTTATACGGGTAGAAGAGGAGTCGAGTAAGATGGGCCCACAAAAATAAATGTAGAATTTAAGAAGATGTTTAATAAATGGCATAACGTGTAAATGTGAACAAATTTAAAAGCAGTTCTGAGAATGACGTTTCCACACAACCAAAACATGCTGTATTTAATCTGCATATCTTTCTGTCTTGCCTTCTTTTCCCTCTCGCCTTATCTACCACACCCACACACTGCCACTATTTTTCGCCTCTTCTTAAATTAAAAATTAAAAATCAAGATTTTATTTATTAATTAAATATAAAAATTGAAATTATATATATATAATTAAATAAATTAAACTACAAATAAAAAAAATTGTAAAACTGTGAATCAAGAATGAGTTTCGTTCATCGCATATCGTGCACCTCATCTATAGTATTATTTAATTAACTAAAAATATTACTATTTTTTCAGGTATAAAATCAGTAGTAATATTTTTCAAGTAAATAAATAATAATTTTTTATTAAACAAGTAATTGTAAATTGGGTTGCATCGATACTGAAATCAGCTGGTTTTTTCGAAACCAAAATCGACGTTCTAGAACAGCCAATTTTCATAACCGATTACCCTAAAATTGAAATTCAACCAATCAATTTTGAATTTCAATTTCGATTCGAAACTAAAACCATGTTCACATATATATATATATATTATCATTGTACTCTAATTTTATTAATTTTAAAATATATAATTTATTGATATTACATATTTGTAGATTTTTATTTTGCAAGAATTGTATTAATAGATAATAACAAAATTTAGAAATGATAAATGATGAGAATAATTTTAAATGGCTTTGGTAATTTTAAATTAATCAAATTGTGAAATTAAAAAGAAAAAAACATAAAAATGACGTCATATGGCGGCAACGATGACGAGGCCGCTAAACATGTTGTATTATGTTTTTATATTTATATTTTTGGGTTAATTATTTATAATATATATATATATAGCATTTGGTTCAAGTTTTAATTGAAATACGACGTTTAAAACTTATCAATGTTGGATATATTTTTTAAATTCCATTTAATTACAGTATATTTCTTATTTCGGTGCTCATTTGCTGACGTGAATGGCGGAGCGACTTAAACGAAGTCTTTAATCTAACTTATAGATAAAAATTAATAATTTAATTGCAAAACAAAAATCACGATCTCTACTCTAATTTTTAATTGAAACATGATTTATTAAATGAACGACATCTTCTAAATGAAAAACGTCGTTAAATGAATGGTGACTTTTTTAACAAATATATTATTTTAATTGTGAAATACGTCAATATTATTTTATTTATTAAAACAACAAAAATAACAACAATAATAATAATAATAATAATAATAATATTATTATTATTATTATTATTGTTGTTGTTATTAATCATAATAATAATAATAATAAAATAATAAGAGGGTCACGGACGTCCATTCCATTTGGTCACATTTTAGGGGAAATAGACGTGACAAAATTTGATTGTGGCTCATTCCTCATTAGCTGCCGTCGCATATACCAAAATGAATTTTTTTATTATTATTATTATAAATTGTGTTTTATTTTTTATTTTAATTTAATTAATATGAATCATATTTTAATTGTAATATAGTATCATTTTTGCATACCCTATTTAAAATAGAGAATCTAGTTCGCAGATATACAAATTTAGGTTTATAAGGGAATGTTGGTTTTTTTATTTTATTTTATTTTTAAAAATAATTTATAAAATAAAAAAATTCGATAGAAAGTGGATCTTAAAAGAGTCACAAAGTCCATTTATTCAGTTTCATATTGAGTTGATAAAAGAAACAAAAGTTCACTTCGTAACTTCTATTTTATTTTGAATTTTATCTATATTGTATAATAGTATATTATTAATAAAATACTTAATGTATGCTAAAAATAATAAAATATAATATATATAAATATGATTTGAACTGAATAAAATAAATATATTAATACTATATCATTTTTATTAATTTTTTATTTTGTGTCTTTTTCTCGTCAAAATTTTATCAGATTCTCTCAAAACGCCAAATTTAGGGTTTCGTACTTAATAGAATTTAACAAGTCAAAATATTCCCATTTGATTATTGAGACATTCTTAAAATATGGGGGCCTACTACATGATTTAACATGCTGATTTGATTCTTCAAATTGATAGAAAAATGTATTAATAGCGTATGTTAGTAAAATGGACGATGGAAACTTTGAAATATCTCGTCATCATATATCTTGTCGTCATGTTAGCAAGTGCTACAACGATGTTTATGATAAATTTGAAAAGTAACAACCTTGTTTTATATATATATATGGAGAAAAATATTTAATTATAAAATCAAGAAAAAAACATATTGTAGATAAAATCATGTAAAATAATTGAACGTCTCCTATAAATCAGTTGTTGCCAGTTGGATTCTTCAAGCCCGTATGGTCAATTAGTACAATACTGTCGATTTTAAAATTTTCTAAATCCGCCACGATGTTGTTTTAGGGGTTACTCCACCAGATTCTATAATGATGATTAATGAATATTTGTTCATACTTATAAAGCTACGAGCATCCTTGTATTTAACCAATACAAAACTTCAATTGTCCATCTCAACCAACAAGCCGTCAAATTATTAGCTGTCATACATGGACTTAGACACTACTACAATATATTATAAATGAAGTGACACTTATCATAACCTATGTCATGCTGGTCGGGATGTACATGAAAATGGAAAAAAAACATCTATGAGTTTGTGCGGCTGTTGTTTATGTTACATCAAATATAATGCATCGGTACAATTTCACACTATATTTTTTATACATTTATGTTCAGTATGCATAAAAGGGATGTACATAAAAATGGAAAAAAAACATCTACGAATTTGTGCGGCTGTTGTTTATGTTACATCAGCTATAATGCATCGGTACTATTTCACACTATATTTTGTATATATTTATGTTCGGTATGCATAAAATATATTGTAAGATTGTCATGAGGTGCACTGCGTTTGACGTACATAAGCAAATTCGAATGTAAAACACGAAATTAATTTCTCTTACACCATTAATTGTGGATTATGACAATATTTCCACTTTCAACCACCAACAAAAGAATCTACCCAAGACACATTTTCAAAATCACAATCAATTCGAATAAATTAACCAAACATCTTTACACTTTTAACTTTACAAAAATGGATAAAATTCAAATTCCGACAGAGGGCACGTAAAGCCCATGTTACATCATAAATTACGAAGAATAATAATTATAATAATAATTTACTGATAAATTAAATAAATTGAATAGTCACATTAATGTAATGTTCATCATAATTGTACGTTGTACCATAGTAAATTAATGTAATTATACAGGGTCAATAATACATATAAATTATATATAATATGTATAAACGATCAATAAATGCATATTTGAGTTCGTTGTGATAAATGAACATAATGAATAAATTTGAAGTTTTTTTATTTATTTTTAACAAAATTTAAACTGTTTCTAAATAAAAAAAACAAAAAACAAATCGAGTTGAGTAATCAAACAAATTTGAATATTTTAAAGTTTAGTAAATATTTTTTCTAAAATTTTTTTGAGATAATAGTTTTTAAAAAACAAATTTTGAACTAAAAATATTTTTTCAATTAATTTTCAAAACAAAATTTTTAAACGAGGCTTTGATTTTTGGGACGGAGAAAGTAGTTAAATCATGAACTCAATTTCTTGCCTACTGTGAACATTGCAGAAATTTGAAATTGATATATATATATATATATATATATATAAAGTTTTATGCTCATTTAATAGTACACATTAAATTTAATTCTAAATTTTTAATTTTTTATAATAACAACATAATTAAGTATTTTTAATACAAATGATCCTTTTCTTCACGGGCACATAGTTTTTTGTATTACTTTTAGATTCTGATTTTTTTTTTATATTAAATATTTAACAAAAATTATAAAAAGATTCTTTATTTTTATGAATAAATTATTCGGGGAATATATTAATAATTAATGTAATGATGAAGAGAGGAGTCATCACTTAAAACAAGTCACATGCAGGATTTGCGTCTTTGATTGGGCGTGTGGGGTCCACTTGTGAGCCGACTTTTTGTGCGTCGGTGCACTCAGCTCGGCTGATGTAGTAGCTGAGCGGACAGTTTTCCACGTAAGACATGTGGTAGAGATAATATATATATATATATAATTTAATATTTATTTTATATGGATAATCGATCTTTTTATTTTCTTCCTCGATTTTATTTTCGTGAGAATCAAAGGATTGGAGAAAATATAAAACTAGTCCCATAATTAAAATTAATTTTATAAGGAATGAAATTGAAGCTTTTCGACCACTTATCTTAGGTTGCATTAAGAACGAACATTTCAGTTTCTTTAAAAATATCGATACTCTGGTGGATGTATTTAAATCGATAATATATTAATTAATCAATTCAATCGTAAACTCAAGAATTCAGTTGTGATGTGGCAACTTCAGGTCGATTTTTGTTAAAATTTGTTTCAAATTGGATAATTCGAGATAATAGGACTAAAATTAAAATTAAAATCTCGTTTTATTAGTTAAATAAAATATTTTTTTTTCTTTTTTTACAACCATCGAAGAAGAAAGAACAGATATATTTTATGAGAGTTGAAGGTCAAGTGATTACGGGTAATAAAGCTGCAAGCCCAAATTGAAAGCCCAAATCGATAGCCCAAGTCAGCCCAATTTGAGATTTTAATGTTTTGGCCCATTAACATTGTTACAGCCCAAATGTAACCTTAAAAGTTAAATATAAGACGCATCTAGGCCCAAAGGACTGGCATAGACTTTTTCATTATAGTTTCTTCACTTTACAAGATTCAATTTGAACCATTCCCAAAAATAAAATAAAATACGTAAATAAATAAAAACAATTTCAAGGGAGCCCGTCTGGCTACTTGTTTACGAGAATGTACACCCACCTATCGTGAGCATATGTTAATATCTCTTTAAATTGTTAAAATTTTATAAAATTTAATTATTGTCTTTATCTAACATATGTTATTGTGATATTGTAAAATGAATACGTTACCATGGTGAGCAGATGAACATCCTCGAGTTAGTTCAATGATCAACTTTTTATTATAGTAAAATTATGTTAATTCATTTTAATATAATGAAGAAAATAAGTTACTTTGCATAAACTTAACACACGATTACATGCACACATACTGAAAGTTTAAATTCATAAGACTAAGAGTAATTTCACAAGTTTTATAAATTTTGTTTCCTAAAGCGAACACAAATGCCCAAATTTAATAGTCTAGTAATATCATCTTAACGTGGGATTTTCTATGATAGACTTCTTAAAGAAAGTGACCCATTTTCTGTATAGGTGAATTCGAAATTTATCCCTCGTGGCTATTATTGACGTCTTGCAAGCTCGCTAGCATAAATGCATCCACATATTTTGATAATATAATTTCAAGATAATAACTCCAAATTCCATAATAAATAGGAGAACCGTACCCGCGTGAAGGCCCGGAATCGAGCTTTAAAGAGATCGACTTCCAGCCCTTCCTCAAAGCATTGAAAATGGGCTGTTGTTTTAACACCTAGAAAGAAGGTCTCAAATGTGTTATGGGTTTCACGCCTTCGTGAATGATGGACGGTGACCGAACAAGGACTTTTCTTCAAGAGTTTAGAACAACCTATACTATGTCCTTGTATTCGACCTTGCCAGCCCCAATCAGACTTAGATCTTTTGACTTTGATTTACCCACTGAAGGGGTGAATCCCATAGCATAGCGGGGGGAGGTTGTCAATTCAAACTTGGTACTTAAACAAGCGGGATCTGATCTCTTTATAAGATCAACTTGAGGCGTACCATGTGGCTATGCATATTTGAACTTTGCTTAACTCATTAAAAAAAAAAAAAACCAATAGGAATTGGCAATAGAAAACGTAAAGAAAGGCATCAATAGAAAAGGCTTCGTTAATAAGAATTGTTTGTTAATATGAATGATTGACAGAAAGGGACTTAAGAAACAAATGAATGGTTACATAAATGAAAATTATTGAGTAGAAAACGAAATTTTGATTAATTAAAAAATTGTACAATAAACATCTTTTTAAGAAAAAAATGGTCCAAAGATTTTATCTTAAGCCGTCGAACTTGTTGAAGTAGCCGGTCCGGCTTCTGTTTCCGTCGATGTCTGAGGAGGAGCCGACAAATCTGCTACAATTTTTGTCATAAGATTGAAATTAAATTACACAAAAGAAAAATCATATCCAAATTTCCGTATATTTTAAAACTAAATATCTCGTTATTACTGTTTTTTACCTTAAAAATATTATTTTTGGGGTAATTCTATATGATATGACCCCAAGTGAGTGAGACAAACATAATGTTAAACTTGTCTGACTTTTTATCTTATTAATATGATATAAAATATATATTAATTTTATTTATATATTAATTTTATTTTATTTTAAATGAAGAAATAAAAAATTTTGAAGCTAAAATTGTCTGAAGGTTGCACGTGATGGCACTATAGGTTTACAGTGATGTCTCTCTGGCATAAATTCCCATTGACCCATTTTATGGGTCAGACTAACAGCTCATATCACGTGCTTCCGGGGTCCCCCCCCCCCCCCCCCCCATTCATCCAATAATTATAAATCCAAGTAATTTATATATTTAATTAAATTCTTTAACAACAATAACACAATAAAATGGATTAAATTAATTAAATTTAAGGAGAGAAAAAAAGAAAAAAAAATCCAACATGGAAAAAGCCTGCAGCACGTGGAGGATTCATGTGGACAATGACTATCTTCAATTTGGTCAAACTATTCTAGTCCAGGTGTCTTAATTTAATTTAAATATTATTTATATATAAATATATATTTTCTTAAAAAAAAAAAAAAACTGAAGTAATTAAAATATAAAAATGAATAAGGTTGGGGAGTTACCGGCGGAGGAGGGGTGTGAGTGGCGTATTGGGTGTAGTACAGGTGGAGGATGGGGTGTAGGAGGATAGCTTGCAGAGGATCCCTCCATCTGCGCGGGATAGTAAAGATAAGGCGGTCCCTGAAAACGATGCGCCGCGGTCATGGGAAATGCTCCCCTTGGTGAGTATCCATAGTAATACGGTGAGCCCAATGCAGAAGATGAAGCCCCATACATCTGGTTGTAGTACTGTGTTTGCTGCACATGTGGATTGTACATTGTCTGTCCAATTTAAAAAGAACGCAACTTCAAGTTTTTGCTTGATTAAGAAAATTCTTTATGCAAAATCCCAACAAGGTACAATCATTTCTTGCGCGTCTCATTTCGTGTTTTTATTACATTATGTCATGTTATGACTTGTGAACACGAAAAAAAATATATATATATATATATATATCGTAAAAATTAACGTATGTCTTCGATTTTATTAAAGTTAAAATTTTTATTTTAAGTAATAATATTTTCTGAAAATACGAAATATAAAATTCAAATATAATAAGAAATAGAGTCGAGAGAAGGACTAACCTGTTGGTAACCATAATCGGAGGGAAAACTTGTATATCTGAAACAAACGATGGACACCTCCTAACTTAGTGCCCGACGATTAAACAAAATAAAAGAGAACAAAAATATAATCATTTCCTAGGTTTATTTTAATTCATAGAGATAATTAAAATTGCAATTATAATAATTAATGATTTCGTCCTAAAAAATATAATAACAATTAATTATTAATGTAAAGTGTTGGTTATGAAGTAATCATGAGCAGAGGACCAATAACTGTAAGAAACCCATTAAACGCACGAGTGGATATAAAGTTGTTGCAAGTGGTTAACACGTCTCAGCAAAAGGTCTGCGTTTTTTGTTTTTTAAATATTCTTTTATTTATAATCTAAAATTAATAAGTTTACCAATTTATTTTATTTTTTATTAAACTAAAGGAGGAAAAATATTAGGTGTACTTAATTTAAGAATATTCTTAAATTAATGTTTTCATTGTACTATTATTAACATTTTATTCGATCTTGAATGTGCAATATGAGTGAGTGTATTGCATCGAGTACATTATGCATCCGATCTAAAATATTATTTGTTTAACTAAAATCTATTAGTTAAGTATTATTACTTTTATTAAGATAACAAATCAGCGGTAATACTGCAAATCGAGTTGCACTGTGGAACGATGAACGTAAGTTTTTTCAATCTGTTTTTCAGATAAAAAAGAGTACAAATTAGTAAACGAAAAATGTTTAGGGTTATTACTTTTATTAATCTATTATTTTTAGGGTTTTTAATTGTTTTTCATTCATTTTTTCATTTTTGTTTTAAAAAATTTTATTGTTTAAAGATTTTTTAAAAATAAATTTGTTTCCACTTAATTTTGCTTTTTAAAAAGAGAATTTAAAAGCATTAAAAAGTCTCTACCAACTAACAGTTTTTACTCAACGATTTATTATTGTTCATCTGCCAATAACTACTGCATTGAATAGGATTAAACAATTTGTTCTCACTTTAACTTTGTTTAATTTATTTCTAAAATTACTACTAGAGAGAGAGATAATGAGTAAGTAATTAATTTTATTTTCATCGTATTAAATATACAGAAAAACTCGAACGAACAAAATAGTGGTGTCATCTATGGTCCATTATTTATGAACGAGATAAAATATGATATTCGAAATAAAATTTCATGTAGTAATATAGTCATTTGATGCAGAGTGGACCATATTATAACGGGTAATATAGCAACACCCGCAGCGAAAAGGAAAGTCAACATACCCGTAAGACGGATAAATGACCGGAGGTGGCGGCGCCACTGGCTGCACCGGCGAAGGTAATGGCAGATATGATGATGATCCGCCTTGTTCTATTCCACTTCCTTGATATATATTGGAAACTTGATTTCTGCCTACACGACACACCAAATTATCAAAGAAAAGTTCGAAGGGAGGTTGTGAGTTCCCGGTAGTTGGGATTGTGTAGTCGTCATTTAGAGTCGAGCTCTTAGGGTTCGATTCTTTAGTGTTTCTTTTCGAAATCTAATAAAGTTGGGTCCAATTTGGTAATGAGCTTTATATTAAAAATGTGTGTGGGTATGTATTTTCAAAATGTACCTCTAGGTGGGGATGGTCTGGGGCGTCCTAAGGAAGCTATATTGCAATTGGCTCTTCTTCCATCGATCATAGGGTTGGGATCGGCGCAAGCCCTTCTCGCAGACTCAGGATCTCGAAAAGTTACCTGTAGATGTTGTATTAGATAAAATACATATATGGACGTATGTGTATATAATTCAATATTCAACACACACACACACACCCATAAGTCTATGTGTGTGAAATGGAAGTTCACTATGTGCTACACCTACGTGTGTGTACGCAAAAAGCACATGAGTGTAGCATACAGGGCAACCAAATTTAACTAGCATTCACTGTTCAAAATTCAACAGTAGTTGCAATTATGTGATTCCAAACAGGCCCTATAGAAACTCAATCAGACCGTCGAAAATTCTTACAAATCCATATCCCTTCGATTTTCCGGTGTTCTTGTCCGCGATGATGACGGCTTCTAGAATCTCTCCGAACTGCTCGAAAAAGCTGCGCATTACATCGGCCGGCGTCTCCCAAGCCAGTCCTCCGACGAAAACCTTGGTAAAAGTGGTGTCTCCGAACGGCGATCGGTAATGCTGGTAAGCCATGGCCAATTAACTCCGATCACGATTTTGGCATACCATCGACGGAGATGCTGATCAATCGAATGCACAGCTGCAGCCTTATTTTCCTTGACTCATGGCTGGCGGCGGCGGCGGAGGTGGTGGTGGAGTTGATGGGAGATGGTATGAAGTGAGGGGGAAAGAGAGAGAGAAATATGGTGGTGGAGAGAGAAAGTGGAAAAAGCTATCCGACAGTTGCAAACTCTGATTTGCTGTATATGAGAAGGGATTGGATTTGTGGGTTTGTGTACTCGAATGACAGCTGCGTGACTAAAGAGCACTTGACTCTGTCCTCCCTGTCATAAAGCTACTCTGTATTAATATATATCTATATATATATATATATATATGTTTTTATTCATTTTAAACAGGCTTGTCATGTCGATTTTATTCTGAATTAATTAATTTGGGTAAAAATAAATTACTTATACAATCAATGATATTGTAAATTGAACAAATTTTTGAATACTGATCAATATCGGGTTATGAATTAGAATAGATAGGCTATACATGAAAATATATAATATTTTATCAAAATAAAAATAATATTCAAATTCATGCTAACCCTAACAAAGCTTCGGACTAATAAATTTGGGCTCAGATAAATCGAATTCAAACGCAAAAGATAAGTCATAACCCAGCAAATATTCGGGTTCAACTAGTGAGCCAGGCGATCAATGGTTGATTTAGCATTTATAATTTGATTGCGGGGACTCACCATATTTTTACGATCACAACCCTTTATTTTTATTTTGTTGTGAATTCAATTCAAGACGTATTTAAATTATTCGAAGTTCCAACCCAAAATAACTATTAAAAAAAAGCTAAAAGATTATTGGAACATATTTTATCATACCTTTTTAGGTGTTCAAATTTTATTTGTTATTTTTTAACAATTATTGTGTATTTTATATTTGATAATATTATGTTATTTATAAAAAAAACATTATTAATGTATCCAGAGATAAACTAATGAAATATATATATTTAAGTATTTTAAAATAATATTAAAGATAAATTGACTAAATGTTTGTGGTATCCACGACATATGCCCTCTGTATAATTAATTAATTTAAAAAAATATATAAATTAAATTAAATTAATTAATTTATCCAAATAATTTTCCCACTTCATACTTAAATGTGTGTGTATGTGCGGTCAACATTTTTTCAGTGTACCGATTCGTCAGGGTTCGATTAATTTGAAATATATTTTAAAAATTATGAAAAATAATATGTAGATATAATATTAAATATTATATTATATGTTATATAGCAAATTTTATGTGTTATATACTATCATATATATATATATACACACACACACATACACACTATTAGATAGATGTGACGTTGTTTTTCGTGAACCCAATCTTTGAATAATTTAAAGAATTACATTATAAATTTCTTCTCGATTTATTAATTTGTGGTGTGAATTATATTGTACGATACACCACTATTTCTAGTCGTGAGATGAAAATTTGTGATAGATATAAAAGTAGAATGGAGCAATTTGATTGACCTCCATGATTTGATATCATTCCAACAATTGTTCTGATAATTATTAACTTAATTATATTTAATTATGTAATATCTATAAGATTTTGACATATAGAGTTTTTTGTGGCAAAAAATAAATACCCTAAATATCAATTAAATCGACCAATTCATTTAGAAATTATATTTAATTCATTCTCAAAATTAAAATAGCAAACATAAAATTGACATTTAATATATATTTAAACACAACACTATTTATTTATGCATAAAAATTTGTGTATCTGCAAATACAAAAAAAGGAAGTAAAAGCTACATAATAATAATATATTATAATATAGGGCATTAAAGATAATAAATTAATAATAATATTTTTTAATTAAATAAATAATATTTTATATAGTAGTGTGTGCTCTCTCTATTCTATAGATGCGCTTCTCTTCTGGGAAGAATTCTTGATGTAGATCGTCCCGTGCCAATTGATGCAGAGAAGGAGACTGAGTAGACAGGGGTTAAGTTAGAGAAATGGTAGTCGTGGACTGGTACCGCGGCTTTGGGTACTCCTTCTTGTAATCACACTCGAAATACTTATACAAATGCTTTTCTTTTTTTCCGGGCCAACTCCTTCTATCAGAGACTGAGGTCAAGGATGGTAAAACATGGACGGATAAGGGGTTTCCTTATAACAGGAAACGTTTCACCTGCCTCTTCAATTCAATCAAATCTGTATAAAAGAAAGCTCGATCTTAGAAGTATCAACGAAGCTCTGGCGCGCGTTAGCCACAACGGTCCGAGGAGTCTCTATTTCAAAAAATATGTCCGAAAAAGCTGAAGGAAGCCAATCTAGACAAACATTACCAAGATGGTATACCTGATGTATATAATCTTTTGCGTAAATTATAATATTAGAAGATAAGAAATGATTAAATGAGAATATTGATTTACGTAAGAAGGTACAAAAAGTGGGTCAACATAAGGATGAAACATAGAGACGGTTCCACCTGCAATACAGATGGCGAATCATATTCCATAATTATGAGGCTTAAAACGCAGCTCATTACATTAGCTGACAACCCCACAAATTTAACATTAATCAAATTTTTAGTACAATTTACCAACCCAATATAATGATTGCATTTGATGAATTTCAACTTCTAAAGTTGGCACCCCTCTAGTGCTGCCATGCAATTACATAATTAATTCAGTAGCGTCACGGGATGCCGCCGTTGTATATTAGATACATTCGGAATAATTTGTATCGATATAGTTCAGTTGTGTATATTGGTAATTAAATTTTGAGATCAAATTATAGAAACTTGATTGTATTTCTGCTTAAAAATATGTAATCTCATCTAGCTAGCTTAGTTGTTCCGCCATTTGGATTGAACCTTTTTTTTGGGTTTCGATATTTAAAATATCAAATATATGGAACTTATTTTTTTTTTCCTTTAGGGTTCTGCTAAAGAATAAATCTAACTACTCTTTTATCGTAGAAAGGAAACTACATGTTTTTTTTTTTACATGTTAAGAGAATAAGCGAACTTTTACTAATGATCTGAAGATCATAAACACAATTTTTTTTAAAACACTTGGAAAATGTTGGTTCGTCTCATACTAAAGGAGTTTAAACATATTGTGTTATGCCCGTAGTTTTGAACATATAAAATTTAGAGAAAAACCTCAATTAAAGTGAGTACTACAAATCGTCGTGAATTATATTTTTCTACTGGGACTATACGCACAACTATTAAGAAAATAAAAAAGATCCAAATAGCAAAAATGAAACTCCTTAAAAGATTCATCGAAAAATAGAAAATCAAAGATTGTAACAAGGTGTAAAATCGCACAAGACACAAAGCCGCAAAAGGCATAAAATCTCACAAGAACTATCCATTGGAGCAGAACAAACAAAAACGATCATAAGAAAACATACCGACCATCGTAGCGTGATAAAGAAATAGGGAAAGCGATTAGAATTTGACTGAAAGAGATAAAGAGAAAGTGTTCTATGTCTTATTTTATAATTTTATTCCCGATAAAAGACTATAATTTTTCAATTCTATCATTAATTAGAACTAAAATTCGATATGTAGACATTCAACTACATATATATTAATCTCCACAATTCTACAAAACCCTAGCTTAAAAGATCCAAAATTACTTTATATCCTACTTCACACAATCTATTGATATATTTGACAACTTTTATTCTTTTTCTGCTAAAAATGTTCAAGAACTGCAATTTAAGAAAGTTTTCAGAGAATTTGTTTTTTGTGCTCTATGTTCATGTATGAAAACCCAAAAATATAAAAATACAATTAACAATTCTATACTTTTACACGAGATTTCTAGAATACAGACTGCACATGTTAATATATAATATAGCCTCGTCAAATAGAGCCTCCAATGTCAATCAATTAGCCTGTAACAACTTTAGTTCCGATGGAGCTTAAAAGCAAAGCTATTTTAAATTAGGAATTTCGTTATTCTTAAAATATTTAGAATAATAATACAACAAGAAGGGTATGTTTGATTATGTTTCGGGAGAATGTGATTTGGATGAAAAATATTTAATGTGACTATACATCAAAATTATAGACTATACATTAATAACAAAGTCCATGCATCAGGAACAGCATGTAATCCGGTGTACAATATTTATTTGTTTAACTAAAAATATTATTTATTTATTTAAAAATTATTATTAGTAATTTATTATCTTAAAAAAATTAAAAAAATAATATTATATATTCATCTTATATAAAAAATACTTACTCAAAAGTACTTATATGGAACTAACTCAAATTACTGAAATGTAGGATATTGTTTGAGATGAGAATAAAAAAGGTAAGAAGACAGGCTAATAAATCAGTAGATCCACATCATCTCACGTTGCAAGACTTTCCAATCATAAGAAAACGGTACACAGCTAACTGTTCTAACAGCCAAAACCAAGTGACACAAAGTCAAAAAACAGTTGATCTCTGTCTCTCTCTCTCTCTCTCACACACACACATTCTCAGGTAAGTAACTATTCACTAAATTTGCACATAAAGGGGTAATTTTTTTTTTATAATAATTTTCTTAAAGTAAATATTTGGAGTTATTTTGAATTTTTAAATGCTTAAATATAATTTCGACATTATATTAGAAAAAAAAAATTAAAGGTGAGGTAGAATCGGATAAGCCTAAATATTGAGTTAGATCCATCCAACTTTTTAAAAATACGCTAAAATTTCTTGTGACCCTTAAGTTATTGGTTTATTGAGCTGAGCCGAATAGATCAGATCATATTTTGAATCTTAAAATTTACAGCCTGACATATTTGAAGTGTCAGATTAATCGTACTGATCAATTAACATTGTCTAATTTTACCTTTTCTAATTAAAATTTGTTCGAGGTTAGTTAATTAATTTCTACCCCGGAAGTTTATTTGGAACCAGTTTAAAATTGGGATGAGTCAAACATGTTAGAGAAGTTTGTTTTTATATGTTTTTGAGAAGTGTGTTGTAATAAATTAATTATAGTGTAATTTTGGTATTTCTTAATTAATGTGAATTATTATTCCATCAGTTGTGCTGTCCACTTTGTAATAAGATTCCTCCAATTTCGCCCAAACCCCTTCTGTCACGGCGCCGTTTGTACGGTGTCGTTTTCTACAATTCTCGTTGATGCAGTGGGCGGAGGGGTGGTTTTGTAATTATTGAATAGGTAAAATGAATAAATATATCCTAATATATTACAATTTTATAATTTTAATATAAAATTATTCTCTTTTTTTTCCTAAATTAGCTTGCGTGAAAAATAAAATTTCACAATTTTTTTTTAAATATTAGAGCATATCGATGGAATGAACGAAATACGAACAATTAACATAATATGGTCATAGATCTTAGGTTGTAACTTGATCATTAAGAGAAACAAAATAATAAATATGACTCGGAAACTTCCCTCCTCCCGACCTCACTCGCCCCTAGATCAAAATCATGAAATTACTCGATTTTGTTTTTCATGTAAGATACTTTTGAAGAAAAATTAAACGGAGGATATAATTAAAGTTTTTCGATAAGTTATGAATTAATTATTGAAACGTTTGTGCTAGAATTGTAAAAATTATGAAAAATTAATTGCTTCACTTTAATTGTTAGAGTAAGAAATTCAAATTTTAATTTCACAAATAATTTTGATATCGATGAAATTAATTCAACAAATAAAATAAGTTGTATGTATAAGAATTTATCCATTTTGAATGTCACCAGAAATATGACTATTATTGTGAAAGAGAACGAGCGGCAAAATTGTATTTGTAATATCATATATATATATATATATTATCTTACATAGTTTCCATGCATGACCGTTCATTAGTTTTCTTTCAAGGTTGTCTTTAAGTTTAGAAATTTAATTTGAAGAAATAATACGAGAAATTAGGTATGGGCACAATTTTTAAAATTGTCGGTTTCTATTTTTGTTACGACTAAAATAGTTGGTTCTGATTTAGAACTGACGGTCCAAGTGTAAAATTTAGAATTGAAAATTAAGAATCAGAATCGTTAAACCGACAATTTTAGAATTGTCGGTTTCTATTTTTATTACGATTAAAATCGTTGGTTCTGATTTAGAACTGACGATCCAAATGTAAAATTCGAAATTAAAAATTAAGAATCAGAATCGTTAATCCGACAATTTTAGAATTGAAATTAGCACAATTTCAATTGCACCTCTCACCGTTTTAAAGCCCGACAAATTTTAAACTAAAATTGAAATCGATGACACGGTGGCCAGGTCTAAGGAATCCATTTATATGTTATTATACCTAATTACATTTCTGTTTATGACTTAAGGCCTGTTAGATTTCATAGCCCAATGGGCTTAATTAATTAATTAATTGAAAAATTAGGGTTAAATGGATTCAATGTTAGATTCGGGCCATCGGCCTTATTTATACCTCCGTATATATATATATACGTATATATATACACACACAAACTTATTGTTAATAACTCTATAAATTATTATTATTATGACAGAATTTTTATTATTTAGGTTGCATATAGGCTGCCACGTGAGTAAATGTTATTTTCTTTATTATCCTAAAGTAATTGCCAGCATTGGGGACGAGGAGACAGCTAAAGGATCATAGTGTGGTGGGCCCGTGAACTGGCACTAGTCCTCGCGCACGTGGGCCCCCTCAGTGAGCTGGACTTCCTCTATTTTTATGAAACAATAATTAATAAAATAATTGGAAAAAAATACATTACATATAATATTTTCTATGTATAATCTCTTTTAATGAGGTTTTATCACTACCATAACAAAAAATGGGAATCATTAGCAATAAACCGGTAAAAATTATGAGATATTTTAAAATATAATAAAATAAAATTATTGTGTACTATTATTAATATACTAATTTATTAGCAACAATAGCTTCAATTATATCGATAAATATATTTATAGTGATAATCAATATTACACAAAAAGAATCCGTACAAGAAAAAATCAAATTAGAGACGAAAAGATTCATCTTTCGTAACATGATATATATCTCTAAACTAAATTATGATATTGGCTGCTAAAATTTAGAGACGGAAATTTTCATTTATAAATTTAGTGAGCGAAAGTTCGTTTTAAATATAAAATTTAAACCAAATTACTTGTATACATTGAGATGAATTATGTCCGTCCCTAATATTCGGTCACTAATTCATCACTAATCGAATACTGTTACATTTTGTTGACATTTAGTGATTAATATTATTTATCTCTAATTTCATCTTTAATACAGTTTTTTCTTGTAATAAATAGTGCAAGTGTATAGGAGTGTAAAAGAGTCCAGTCGAGTCGAACGTACCATTGTTCAAGATTGTTTGAAATATAATAAAGCTTCTAATATTTTGTTTCAGATTGGTTTGATTATTAATTGAGTCGAGCTTGAACGAGCTTTAATCAAGCCGAATACGAGTCGAGCTCGAGCAGTTTGATATTTTACACTTGTTTTAATAAATTTTTCTTAACAAGCTCGAGCTCGAGTCGAGCTTTAGATTTTATCAAAAGTAAAAGTGTGTTCAAGCTTGTTTGACATTATTATCAAATCGAGTTCAAACAAACTTTTAACGAACGACCTCGAATCGAGTATCAAATAACCTCTTTTGATTTTCAGCCCTACCAGTGTGTGGATTATCAAAATGCATATTATGATTTATTTATAATAAAAATAAACTAAATAATATGAAAGAATTAACAAAACAAAAACATATCTGAATACAAATAATCTATCCTAAATAATCACATAATTTTTTATAATTTTAATACGATAATATATATATATATATAATAAAAAATACAGAATAAGAAATAAATTTAACTGCATGTTTGGATAGGCTCAATTATAAGTGGGCTTGTTTGTTATAAAGGTTAGCCCACTGGGCTGATTAGATTTTTTAATACGAAGTGTTTACAGACACTACAATGCTTAATTATTCATTTGCTTACTTATTTATTTGCGGGTATTTCTAAAGTCATAAATAAATTTATTTTATACACCATATTAATTTTACTGATAAAATTAGATATAATATAAATGACATAAATATCCTTATTTAAAACTAAAAAATATACATACATTTTGATTTTTAATAAATAAATAAATATTTATTTTAAACACACACAAAAATCCTAATTTTTTATTAAAAATTAAAATTTGTGTATGTTTTTAACTTTTAAATAAGGATATTTTTAACTTTTAAATAAAGGTATTTATGTCATTTACATTATATCTAATTTTGTTCGTAAAACTAATATGGTGTGCAAAGTAAATTTAGTGGCGGCTTTAAAAACACCCGACATTCATTAAGATGCCATTGTGTACAAATCTAAAAAAGTTAAATTAAAGTATTAGTGAAATCAAAATAGGAAAAAATAGAGTAATTTAAAATATGAGATTTTATTTAAATGTTTCTCATATAAAATAATACACAAAACTGCGAATTAGCAGAGGTGGTCGAGGGACTTCTTTGTTCTATTGAATTAGAACTTATTAACATTTGTTTAAAGGTCGAAGTACTTTTGTTTGTTCATATTTTAGATCAAAAGGATATTGAACACGGAAAATATCAAAATTTGCTCGTTTATTTTAAATGTAAAATAGTTTTGCGTTTTTAAATGTAGATATTTGTAATAAAATTATACCCTATATACTTACTGATAAATAAAAATGTTCGAATTTTAAATTTTTAAATCGATAATGTAGGGTGATTCGATCAATAAAATTGTGATTAAAACAATTATTTAAAAACAATTACAAGCTGTCAAACAATGGGTGAAACAGTATACAAAAAACAATACTAAAATAATACAGATGAAAGAAAAAAAAAATTACAAAAAACCTCCGCTCTTGAGTGAAATGAATACCACCTGCTTGTGAAAATGACTGACTAGAAACTTGAGAGCACAGAGATCACATTCTGCAAATTCCGATAAGATGAACTCCCTGCAGATTCATGAGCAATATTCTGCCACTCGACGGCCCTTCTCTTCATCTCTTTCCCCTTCTCTCCGACCATCAACGTTCTTACGAGGCTTTCGACTTCATCCCTCTTCACATCACTGTCAATCTCCATTCCCACGCCCCATTTTGTGCAGCTGTACCAGCAGTTGGTCTGCTGTTCGGCGAAGAACGGCCAGCAGATCATTGGAACCCCACTGCAGATGCTTTCGAGAGTCGAGTTCCACCCACTGTGCGTCAAGAATCCTCCGACGGAGGGGTGGTTGAGAACTTTCTCCTGAGGGCACCAGCTTGCGAGCAGCCCTCTCTCTTTGGTGGCTTCTAGAAAATCCGGCGGGAGAATAGCCTGTTCACCGGAGACAAGATCAGGTCTTATGATCCATAAAAAGGGTTGGTTGCTGCGTGCGAGTCCCCATGCAAACTCAACGAGTTGACCCGGTGTCATCACGGTTATGCTTCCGAAATTAACGTAGACTACTGAGTCGGGATCTTTTGTCGCCAGCCATTGGAGACACTCTGGATCATCTTTCCATAGATTCGATCCGAGTTGCTTCAAATCGTCGCCGTCGATCTTGTTTTCGAGCAAATTCAAGGGCCCAATGGCGTAGATCGGGGGCAGGAAAGAGGAGAGCGCGTCGAGGGCATCTTGTTCGAGGGTTTCGAAGGTGTTGAGAACAATGGCGGAAGCTCGTCTGGCTCTTCTTGTTTCGGAGAAGATATATTTGATCATGAAGTCGTCTAGATTTGTGGTTCGTATGAAGGTGGGAATGTCTCTTAAACGTATGTCTTTCAAGCCCGGAAGTCCTTCTATGATCATGTCTAAATATCCGTTGCTCAAATTACTTGCATCTGCATATCAACGAACACATAACATATATTGATGAAATTGAAATATAAAAGATAACATTAAATAAAACCTGCAAGTAGCCGCCGTGATGTACATAATTGAGTCATGGGACAAAAGTATAAACAATCATTTTGCATGGTTGAAAATTTCTAAGTTTATAGTTTTGAGAGATGGAGTTTGAATCTTTTATTTTATTTCGGATTTTAAAGTAATAACTAGACGACACATGTATAAAATGACGTCATTAGTTAACAGAGAACGTATATTGAAAATAATAAAATAGAAGATATGAAACATGAAATGAAATAAATGATCTAAACCCTAAGATATGTTATTCATTTATGATTTATGAGTCAAACAATCAGAACAGAAGATTCGAGGTATCTCTAATCTCACAAGCTCGTGATCATATAATCTAACTTCAATAATAAATATCACGTCTAATGAATAATTATTTAAAATATAAGATGAAATATAAATTAAAATATATTACATAATTATTAAAAAAAAATGAAAAGTAGGCAAGAAGGGTACCTTTAAGCGGTGCATATCCCATTTCAATAATCTTCTCATACTGTGTGTAAGCTAAGAAGCCGCAAGCGCTGGTAGTCCATAACAGAACTTCCGGGATGCCGAGTTCCTCCGCCGCGTCGACGGTGAAGCTCATCACACCATCGGAAACTATGCATGAAACCGGCGGAGAGTCGGCGGAGGCGTTCAGCCGAGCCAGAAGGTCTCTGAAGGGACCCAAGCACGTTGAGGTGGTGGATTCACAGAGGGACGGAATATCTTGGGTGGCGTCGGCGGCAGCGTCCGACGGCGGAAGGCCGTCCGGGATCGTTTCGAACCGGAACGACGGCAGCCCGGTCAAGGAATTCGGGCCCCTGGACTTGAGGAGGCGGCGGTGGTTGTACTCGGTGTTGACGAAGGTAACGTGGAAGCCATTGCTGTGGAGGAGCTTAGCCAGCTTTAGCATCGGGTTTATGTGGCCCTGAGCTGGGAATGGGATGCAGACTGCATGGGGCTTCTTAAGATTACTAAGGGAACCCATTGGAGAGTACTTGAAGCTTGAATTCCTTGTTACTGTATATATATATATTGTGTATCTATATGTGTGCGTGTGTGTATACTCTGATGGAGATGAAGATGCATTTGCAGAGCTGCTCTTGCAAGTATATATAGGCATTTGAGAAAGGGACCGACCAGAGAGAGCACACGCTCAGCAGCTATTATAAGTAGGCGAAAATTAAATTATTAAAAAATTAAAATAATAATAAAAATGGTGGGTGGGGCCCGTGGGGGTGGGGTGGTGATGGTAGGGTTGGATATTTCATCAACCTAAGCTGACAAATGGGAAATCAAAAAGCAAAAAAGTCAAATCAAAATGTGACAATTTCTGAATTTTACAAATAATTTATTTTATTAGAGCAGCACACAAAGTCAAATTGGTACAAGTAATTATCGTATAATAAATAGTATTATCTTAAAAAATATTTTTGAAATATATATATTTTTATAATATTTAAAATGGAATAAAATTTCTATTTAATTTAAAGGGGTCCAGAATTGTATTCCAATGACATAGCTGCTTAGGTTATGTTTAGTTATAATATTCAATGAGTAAAGAACATCAAACATCTTTTTTTTTTTTTTTTATTCTTTTTTTGTTTGATATCGTCGCACATCTAAATAAAAGCTAGGTATAGATTCAATATTTTCATAATCGAATTATATTGGTCGATTCAACATGGATAACTCGAAATCAATATTTCTAATTTAATAATTCCTATACAATCAATTTTAAGGTTGGACTCGGAAAACGGTCAAGAAAAAACAAATTTTATTTTTAAATATTGAAAATCATCTTCATATTTTGTTTTTGTTATAAATTCGTTTTTAACTTTTTTATATAAAACTTTTAGGGGATATTTGGACTACGCTGGAGGCCTCCATAGCACAACCGGTTGTGGGTTGTAAGGTTGTGTCACAATCAAATACATAGTAAAAGATAGCGTTTGTTTTGGGTTGTGATAAAGGTAGATTGTTATTGATATGTCAAATCAATATATTTAGTAGATTTTTGTTTGTATTATTATATTATGAAAGATAAATATTTGTGGATTTAATAATTGGTGATGGATTATTATATAAATATGCTAAATGGATGTCAAAATAAAAATCTTAAGAATAGAATTAATATGATATAATTTTTATAAAAAATGAATTTGAAATAAAAAAGTTATAAAAATTTTGGGTGAAAAAATATATATTGAATAGTTTTCTTTGGAATGATGAGAGAAAATTGAGAAAAATGAGATGTAGAGTGGGTCCCTGTTGATAGAACAACCACAACTCACAACCTCGTAAACAAACACAGGCTGGGTTGTGGCACAACCCACAACCGATTGTGTAAAAGCGTGTCCAAACATACCCTTAGGGATTATTTATTCTATGCATGATAAAATGTGTGATAGTATAAAGATAAAAAAAATGAGAATTCAAGTAGAGGGCTCAATTTTTTTATTTTTTATTAATTTAAGATACGATCCCAAGATTTGATTCTCAATTATATGAACAAAATGCATAATTTTTCTTATATATAATGGATCGATGTCTGCCCAAAAAATAATTATAACTCATAGATTCTAAACGATCAAATCTTTTTAACTTATTTAACAATAATATATTATTATTTTAATATAGAAAATATTTTCTAATAAAAAAGTATTACTTTTTAATTAAATATATAATACAATAAATCGAATGCATCATATACCCAAACACAAGAACGGCTTACTTATATATATATATATATGTGCATAAACTATATTTTATATACTAGAGTACTTAATAAAATAATATATTCGTTGAAAGAAAAGTTACTTAGAATTATTAATATTAGTATAGAAAATAATGGAAAATAAAATTTTGATTAATAAATAATATTAAAATTGGAAAGGTGGAAACAGAGAGGCGGCGGCACACGGGTCAAAGGCGAAACATGAACTCTCTTGTTCATATAGTCATCATGCTTACGTAAGGTATATCAAATGTATATTATTTTATTATAATCTTTTTCATGAAATTCATTAATATATTTATTTTTAGTAATTAAATTAAATATAAAATCAATAAATCACAAATTAATAAATTTATTATATAAATAAAATACAGTCCTTGTGATACAATTATTTTACTCCTCAGCCAAAATATGAGATATTTTGTGAGTCACAAATCTATAATTATTGTGCACGTATTTTTATATTATTTTATTATAGCTTCACTAAATATATTTATACAAGTCGGCACAATTTATTATGGTCACAGATATTTATTAGATGATTATTAATATAATTTATTTAATCATAGGATAGCTATACAATTTTCAAATTTTAATAATAATAACTATGATAATGCTAATAATAGATACTTTTATCGAACTGATATTATTACTCCTTAGTATTGCGCGTATTACGTCAAATATATGTGAAATAAAGTAGTGATATGTTTAAGACGAAGTGTTTCGTAATTAAAATACTAATTACCAAAATTTAGAGATATTTTTTAATCTTTAATTTTAGTGATCGAATTTCATCTCTAATATGAAATTAAAAACCAAATTCTATACATAAATGAAAGTGAATCATTTCATCTCTAATATTCCGTTGTTAATTGTTCATCAATCATCGAAGAAAATTATATCACTTTCCATTACTATCTTTTTCTGTTTCGTTGTTATTTAGTGATCGTCACTAATATGATTTTTTTTCGTAGCGTGTACTTACATTTAAATATAATGCCCATTTTAACTATTAGATGTGTTATAAATTTTAACCCTCATTATTATTATTATTATTATTATTATTATTATTATTATTATTATTATTATCATCATCGAAATATAGAAGAGGTCACTAAAATATTAATGTATTAAAGTTTGATGTGACATGAATTAATTAATTAAAGTTAATTTCATGTCCTATCTCTACTAAGCTAATCTTCTCGGTAATAATTAAAATTAAAGGGAAAGTCGTGTTTGGTGACTAATTGGAATATTTTGTTTTCTTTTGCCAAGAATTTACAACTTTGTCCTAACACGATTAATATATATTATCCATCTCAAAACTATTATTTGTTTTAAATAATTCATTAGATTTTTTTTATTTATTTACGTTTAACTAATTTTATTTTTTTTCTAAAAAACGTTTTTATTTTTCTTTCTAACAACATTTTTTACGTGCATGATCGGACATTTAGTATGGGCGATTTTGGAAGATTGAGAGATTATCTTTTCAATTTCGGAAATATTGTTGATACTTATTTTGAGACGTGAAAATATGTTATCGAATTTGTTATATATTAATATGATTTGATATATTCATAACATATATTATTAGTGGAATAAAAATAGAAAATAAAATAGTGTGGTTGAAGTAGAATATTCACAGTTGAAAGTTGACAATCATGAATAATGTAATTTAATGCACTTTGTAAACTAAATAATGAATAATATACCCATGTGGTCCAAACAATAATTCTGTTTTTATATTATTATTATTATTATTATTATTATTATTATTATTATTATTATTATTATTATTATTATTATTATTATTATTATTATTACTTTGTCTAAATGAATGTACATATTTTAAAAGTTAAGATAAGTTTTAAATAAAAATTTGATATTACCTTATTATAAATATAATTAATTGCTAATATAATTGAATAAGTTAAAATAATAAATAATGGGAAAAATAAAATTGAGTTATAGTTGGTAGATTTAGCAATTCGATCGCCTGTAGGGATGTAAATGGGTAGGGTAGGGCACGGCTATGCCTATCTCATGCTCTACCCTAATATAAAATATCCTACTATTACCCTACCATATTGTCTATTTATTTGTTTCGGGTAGGGTGCGGTTAATACCCGACGGGTATACGGGTGCCCGCGGGTAAACGGATTACCCATTCATGTGTTATGTTACATGAGTAAAATTGAATTGTTTTGCCTGCCGCCCTGCAAAAATATATATTTTTGGAATAAAAGAGCAATTATTGACTTTCTCTGTAGTTAAAAATTAACAAAATATAATATTACTAAACATGAACACAAATCATCATGATATAAAGTAGTAATAATAACATCCAAAATATAATATTTATGTGATCACCGATCACTTGATTCAAATTATAATTTTTAGGGTATAAAAATAATTAAAATAATTAAATACTGATTTTAAAAAATTATTATTATTTATTTTATTATATATAATTTTATAATATATATGTGTATATATATCGGGTATACGAGTCGGGTGAACGGATAAAATGTTAAACCCATACCCTACTCTTACCCTGACATTGTTTGACGGATACAAATAATATCCTACTCGTTTTCCGAACTCTTATGCCCTATTCTGCCCAATTATTCATTTACCCACGGGTTACCCTACCCTATGGATAAATGGACATCCCTAAATTCGCCTGGCCCGATCCAAGCCTACGGCCATCCTATAATATACAAATTCATAAGGATAGCCATGGCCCAAGGGCTTTGGCAAGTTGGGCTAGGCCCAATGGGTTGGATCAAATTATGGGCTTAAAATTATACAATCCACCTCTACTTAAATATCGTGTTTATTGGGCCAACATATTGTGTCAGGCCCAATTTAACAACTTTAATGCTATTCGTAAGAGATTTTTCAATCAATTAATTGGCAAAAAAAATATTACAATTAAAAAATTTGGAGAGCAGTATTTTTTAATACATTAGTATAGTTATAAAGATATCGAGGTTCAAACGAGTTTAATAAAATATTTATATATTTATCATAAGTAAATAATGAAACTTTATTTCATTATTTAGTGGGCCGGAGATGAGCCCAATAGGCTTGGGTTTATACTAGGCGCGGCAATTCGAGAATAATAAGGATGGGCCTTATTAAGCCGTTATTTGGGCTGGGCTTTTCGGATTTCAAACTTTAATTTTGATAAGGCCTAATGCTAATGGAATCCGGGTTAGAGCCATTTATAAATAGGCTGAAAGTCAAGTCGTTTGATTAATATTCGATTCAAGATTATTTAGTTAAACGTTTGTTTGAATTATAGCTCGAGCTGAAGCTCGATGTGAATAAATAAATTTTAGTTTATATACCAATATGAAATTACTGTTTCAATTTTTATTCGATTTAACAGTAACATTAATTTTTATATATATAAACAAATGTCACAAACTATGGAAAGAAGTAATTTACATATAATTACAAAATAAAATTATACAAAATTCGAAAAAAAGAGGGTTGGTATTGTCGACACAACTCTCACACCATTGTGGAGCACTCCGAAGTATTCGGGTCAAATAGGGCAGGCAAAAGGTACTTCCGCCCATTCACCCCCAGCGCATTATAGCTTCCGCCGGTAGCTGAATCCACCAGCAAGTCACCGGCGTAACCCGGATAAGCTCCCTTACCGTAAACACCGGGACAAGCCGACGCCGCCTCCAATGGCGCGTCAGCCGAGCCTTGGAAGTAGCCGCTGCGGAAGGGGTTTGTTACCGCGCCGGCCACGAGCTTACCGATATTTATAATCATGCCATCGACGCCGACGTCTCCATTCGGCGCAACCAGCGGCTTCGTCTGAGGGCCGTAAACCGGTTGGTGAAACGGCCACGCGCACTGACCCGGGCACTGAGTCGCCGAGTTCCCAACCCACACAAAAACCGTCTTTCCCGCCCCACCATGGTACCCGCAGCTGCTCATGCAAAAGCCCTCAACCGCCACGTCCTCCGCCGTGAGAACGAGAGTCAAACCGCCTGGTTTTGAGTTGGCCCGCCGAGCCAGCTCCTCGACCTGCGATCTCTTGAGTACTTTACCCATTGAACAGTTTTCCTCGCTGATTTGATCGGACAGGACCAAACGGGCCCGCTTCTTACCCGCCTTTTGCAGGTAGGTTTGAACGGTTTCCCACCATTTAGACACGGTGGGGGCTTTCCTCCCACGCGCCACCTCCATTTCATGAAGAGAAACCAGAAAATCCACGATGATGGACTTCTGAGCCGCCGTGAACTTGCCGTACCAGAAAATGCTGACACGATGATCGCCTTCAAGCAAAGGTCCATCGTGGTAGGTTAGAGCCATGGGAGGTGGGTGGTAGAGGTTGAAAAGCTTTCTTGAACCAGAACATAGACTGACCGAACAAAGAAAACAGAGAAGTGCAAGAAATTTAGGAGACATTATTCTACAGGAATCCATCAAGAATGGGGATTGATGATGAAGATTGATATTGAAATTGGGGATTGTGATCAATGAAGTAATGGGGAAGAGGATCAGTAATGTGTATATATAATGTATGTATAGGTGCATGAATTAATAGGATGTTCACATGATGCTAAGTGTGTGTGCATGACGAGGGTTCACGGGAGATAAGATGAAAGTATTTGTTTAGGAGCTGATTTAATGGCGGCTTTCCCGTGTGGAGGCATATTTAGGGTTAGGGTAGGTATTACTGGGGGCAATCAGTTCCCTGTTTTGCAGATCTTATGTTTGGTATACTATATTATCCATTTAGAAATTACTTGTTGGATTATCTTATTATATAATTCAGAAATAATGTAGATTTAATAGCAATATGGATAGTCAATCCATTCCAATGGATCGAAGTAGATAAAGTCAAATAGAGGAATGTTACTAGGTCATGTTTTTATAGGTCGGTCAATGATTTTATAGGTCGGTCATTTGTATATATAACGAGTTGAATCAATTTTTTACGTTGTTTTAGCATTAGATGCATGTAACATAACATGTTTAAAATATTGATCGTATACAACATGATAGTCCACTGTGAGCATTCAGGTCGTCATATCAATAGGTTATAATGACAATCTATTTAAATTGGCCGACCATCGAAATTACGGATATGCATGATTAAGGCATGAATAACAAGTGGCACACATACGTGATCCCAAGACCTCTGATTACACGTAAGTGGATTATGATAGTTTAAAACAATGAATTTTTTGACCTGTAGACAAATTTAGAAAGAAAAAAGAGGAGAAATTTGAATAAAATGCATCTATAATCATCTTTAAACTTGCATAACATATCGAATAAATCCATATCATCATTTCCAGTTCATCACAATTCTTTTGAATATTTCGCACATTTATAAACGTAATAGAGAGTACATGAAGCAGACCTAACTAAAATACGAGATGAAATATAATTTATAAAATAAAAAATCTATATTCCTTTAATTAGTTAGCTTATAGTCTTGTACAACATGAAGTAATAGCTTGCTTTATTTTTTTATTTTTTTATTTTAAATAAGCTCTATTATCTAGGATGCACCTAGTCTAGGGAACTAATATTCTATTATGGCCTAATTACTAAATAAATTAATAAGATGGTTATCCAAAGAGCATCTTGTTTGAATTTATACACACCATAGTACATAAAATTAAAACACATTGTTGAACCATGACGCCACCCCACACCTTGAAATAATAACTTTAATTTTAAAATTTATATAAAATCGTTCCACGAAATATATTTTTGTAAGATCGAGTCGATTTTCTTTTTTTAATTATTTAATTCTCTTATTTTTTTCTATGCCTTTTTAAAAAAAAATTAAGTTTTTAAGTAATTTTTTTAAGTTTTTCGGGTTTTAGAAATTTATAATTTTCTTATCTTCACTTTATTTTGAAGTATATTAAAATTTTCTTAATATTTATATTATATTTGTCAGTGAAATTGTAAATTACTGCTGAATATTTTATTTTATTACGTCATCTTTGATAAACGATATTATTAATTAATATATAAATTTTAATATGAATATTTTTCTATTAATAAAATAATTTAATTAAATAAAATTATTTAATGAGACAATGCTACTCGATTATTCAAACAATTTTAAAATAGATAGATACATACATGGAACGTTTCCCAAATCCAAATAAGAATTCAACGAATTTGGGCGTTATGGGCTTCCTAGATTTTATGGGTAATTGGAATGCACACATTGGTGTCACATGGCCATAATATCCGGGCCGGGCCGAATAAAATATTACTTAATTCATGGTAGTCATTTTTAGAAGCAAATATAGCTCTGCTCAAGGCATATTAACACTCTCATCAATACAATATGTAAATCAAATAATTTTTTTTTTTTAAAAAAAGTTTTTTTCCCCTTAATTTTAAAGCGAATTCCAACAATTAAAATTATAGTTTTTTAAAAATATAATATTTATTTCCAAATATAAAATTAAAGAAAATTCCTATGTTCGACCCAAATATTATTCGTTCTAGACGGTAAATGCTCTTACAACTTAAGTCAGCCAACTCGTTTGAATTCTACCTAGTGTCGAGATAATTCATGTTTTCTTAAAATTTTCAATAATATGTGATAGCAAAAAAGAAAAAGAAAAATATTTTGATTAAATAACTTATAACGCAAAAATTTATGTGAAACGTTGCACATGTGACACGATTTAAGATATTACTTGTTTAACTATAAAGTATTACTTAAAATAAAATAATGATATTTTATAGTTTGATAAATAATACCTTAAATCGTGTCATACGTGCAATCGTTTTGCAGGAGACCGACTCAACTTATAATGGTGCTAAACCTTTTTTCTTTCATTTCACTAGATTGGTTGAAATAATTGATTTGCAAAATTCCTGTACAGCTAAATATTTAAATATAAAAAATATTTAAAAAATGATAAATTAATTATGAAGCCACTCGTGCAGCTACACTATCTATTGGAACTTGAATTATGTAGAATCTGAGTGTGAGTGAGGAAACAAGACAGCTAAGGATGTTGTTAGGACATATCAGAAAACACCTTTGGACACGCTCTGTAATCCTGTTGCAGGGAATTTAAACCCAATTTAACGCTCATTATTAATTTTACAACAATAGAAATAAATAATAAATAAATAGAATAATAGATAAGCTTGTCCCCAGATAGTTATTTATTTAAACTCATTTTAGTAAAAAAATAAATGATTTTAATAATAAGAATAATTATTTATAATTAACTTTATCTTAGTTCCCACAAATTTCTAAGATTACATTTGGATCGAAGGATTTTCAATCCAAATTTCACGTAAATTTAATACGTTATATAGCATATTTCGGCGGGAAGTACAAGCAAGATAATTGCATTATTTATTTTATACTTAAACTAAAGAAATGTTATTCTTTCTAAAATAATACTGAAAAACTAGCATATCAAAATATTTAAAAGTTTTATTGAATTTCCTTCGTTCCAAACATCGATGCAATAAGAAAAATCGCCACCTGACTAACTCTATCAACAACCCGATGAGATAGTATGCTCCAATTTTTCTTCGTTCGATGCTTACAATCTTTTACAACATTAATTCAAATAATATTCTTTTTTACAATTACGATTCTTTTTAAATAAAAAAAAATTGTATTTTAGTAATATATTACTGTTATTTTAATTTTTAGAGAGAGAGAGAGAGAGAAAGGATAAGTGATGTTGGGAGAGAATGAAACAAGGAAACACCCATTAAACACGCAGAGAGTGCTGAATAATATTCGTCACAGCCATCAGGGTTGGTTTCAGCACATTGCAACTGGACGCTAATCCAAACACTATTATTAATTAATTAATTCAATTATTTAAGTAATTAATTTAATTAATCGAATCTTTCCAGTATTTATATTTAATTTTAGTTAGGATATTATTATTTATTTAATCTATGTGTTTAGCTTTGATAATATTCATGCTGGACAGTTGTATGGTATCCCAAGTGCATGAATGCTTATTAAATATTGAGTGTTTTTATTAAATATATGTACTTATATTTTATTTATTTATACTTACACAAAATTTAAAAAATATTATTTTTTATACATATTTATTTATTTAAAAAATAAGCATATTTTTTTTTTATTCGTTTATTAAATGTATTGTTTATCCAATAGTTATTATACCATATTTTCATAATTTTGTAGATTTGTAAAAATTGTAAAATTAATCGACTAACTCGTGAAGGTTCTAAAATCAGTTATTTATTTTGAAATTATTCGAATTTGAGTGTTTTTCAGTTGGAATTCAATTTTTTTTTATCGGAGAATACCATTTATACACAATATGGATGAATCACATTAGATATTTGTATTTTTATAGTGAATCTATGGTTTTTATGGTCAATTTTGATGTGGTCTGATGTTGTGTTGTTTATTAAAGCGACACATACATGTCATTTACTATGCTACAAAAAATAAAAATCTCAATTTGATGTGGTAATGTATGCGCACGTGTAAATATTTAACAAAAATTTTAAATTTTAACTGAAAAATATAAATTTAATCAATTAGATAAGTAAATTACGAAATTGTAAAATTAAAAAGAGAAAGAAACGCATTTTGAAACCATATGTAAGTAATGAGACTAATTTTATTTGTTTTGTATTAAATAATTCATCGCAACAAGGTTAACCATTTTATCCATTAATATCACGAGCTTTACTATACTATTAAAGGCTCCTAACTTCGTCTCAACGTCTTAATTTCAGTTTATATTAAATCCTAAAAAAATTATTAAATATATAAAATAAACTAATCTAGTTTGAAAATTCAAAATATATTGAAAATAAATTTAGATAAAAATAAAAATAAAAAAAATTAAAAGATTTGAGCTCCATTTATGTTGGAAAGGAGTTTGGCCAAAATAATAAAAGCGAAAAGGGGAAGGACAGCTGTAAGGGGAGAGAGCTTGATCCAGCTGGAACGAGTGAATACGAGTCACGAGGCAGCTACTTGCTTTATCTTATGAGCAAATTAAAGCATAGGATACCAGGCTGAGTCACCACAATCTAGACTCGGGATGCCATGCCAACTCGGACATCTACCCACTTCCCAATGATCACTTACTGCCCCACCCCTGGCAGCCTGGCTCTAACCCCCCCCCCCACGCCAACGTCCCCCTGTCCCTTTCCTACACCCTCCTCTCCCCAATTTACCCTTCTCGCCTCATTTTTTCGAATTTCAAATTATTTATCAACACTTCATATATCTTTTAATAAATGTACATTTTTCAATTTTTTTTTATAAAAGAGCTAGTGTGTGTGTGTGTATATAATATCCTATGTTGGGAATATTTAAGTAATAAACATAATTTTTTCTAGAGCTTTTAATAATAAGTTTCTTAATTTGTTGTTTAATATATATATATATGTTATTAAATTTGTCTACTAAATGTAAAAGTAAGGGGATAAAAAATGTAATAATACAGACGACATTTGCACTGATCGGTAAAAACATAAAGACCTTATCAGAGTCTGTTGCAACACCGAAGCTAATGAGATCATGAACTAAAATATGAGAAACTAAATGTCGATAGGAACATAGAGACCTCATCAGGGTCTGTCGCAACACTGAAGCTAATGCTTCAAACAAAACTTCATTGAATATAAGACGATTAATGATGACAGTGAACTTCACTCATAAAATATCTAGTATACCAACGAAATTTATAATGCAGACTCACATGAATAATAATTGATCCAACTCATATTACAAATGACATCAACATAGGTCATAAATTAATATACGATATTTATAAAAACAAATCCCAATCTGCACATCAATTCTTAATAGAACGTGCTTTTGATGCGAAATTTCACAAAATATTTTTTGTTTTCTACTTTCTTTCTTTGTATTATACATTACGAACGATGAAGAAATAATATATAACGCTATCAAATTAAGAAAAAAGAACTTATTAAAAAATTTAGAATTTAAATCTAACATTAATAAAATAAAATAAATTGAGCCGCTGCTGAAAATTTTCACATTTATATTTACTCTGGTAAAGAATTGAAGTGAAAGGATAAAGGAAAGAGAAGGGTATTTTGGTAAGTTGAGTAGTTCCACCGTTTTGGGCCAACGCATCGAGATGCGACAAGCAAGCTGTAATAAGCGATGGATGAAGCTGTAATGCTTTTTGTCTCTTCTGTGTACTAACTAAAGCACACCTAAAGCAACGGCTACCCACTTAATTAAACCGCGTCTCAGTGTTGACTAATGCCTAAACTACCCCTCTCTCTCTCCTGTCTCTCTCTCACACCCCTACTTTTCTATTACACGTAAATCCATGTCCCTAACAATTAATTTTTTTTTTATTTCTCTCACTCACTTTGTATAAATAGCCTTCTACCCCTTCACTTATCTTCATCTCAACATCTGCTTTCGCTTCCCACTTTCTCTCTCTTTATCTTTTCTCTCACTTCACTCCCCAAGAAAATGGCTGCTTTCTTTGGCATTGTGAAGTTTCTGGCTTTATTTTCTGTCTTGAATGTCTGCTTTGCTTCAAGAACAATGCCCGCTTCTCTGGTTGAAGACGATCCAAGCCAGCTGCTTAAGTACCATAAAGGTGCTCTTCTCCATGGCAAGATCTCTGTCAACCTCATATGGTACGGCAAGTTCAAGCCCTCACAAAGAGCAATCGTCGCCGATTTTATCACTTCCCTGTCGCCGTCGGCGGCGGCGGCGAAAAGCCAGCCCTCCGTCGCGGCGTGGTGGAAGAAGACTGAGAAGTACTACCACCTGGCCAACTCCAAGAACCCCTCCTCCCTCTCTCTCTCCCTCGGCAAACAAATTCTCGACGAGAAATACTCTCTCGGAAAATCCCTCTCCCAGAAACAAATCGTCGTATTGGCTTCGAAGGGCGAGCAGATGAACGCCATTAACGTTGTCTTGACGGCCTCTGACGTCGCCGTCGACGGCTTCTGCGTCAACCGGTGCGGATCTCACGGCTCCAAAAGCACCGTCGTTGAGGGGAAGAATCACAAGTTCGCCTACATCTGGGTCGGAAACTCCGAGAAACAATGCCCCGGATACTGTGCCTGGCCGTTCCACCAGCCCATCTACGGCCCGCAGAGCCCGCCACTAGTTGCCCCCAACAACGATTCGGGCCTTGACGGAATTATCATCAATCTGTCCGGCCTTTTGGCAGGAACGGCTACAAACCCATTCGGAAACGGGTTCTATCAGGGCCCTGCCGGAGCACCACTGGAGGCGGCGACGGCTTGCACTGGAGTGTATGCTAAGGGGGCGTACCCTGGTTATGCCGGAGACTTGCTGGTGGACGCCACGACCGGAGCAAGCTACAATGCTCACGGTGCGAATGGCCGGAAATACTTGCTTCCGGCGATATACGACCCTTCCACATCCAAATGTTCCACCTTGGTGTAATATGTTATTGCAATTAGGGTTTAGATACAGAGGAAGTATGTAATAGTGAATTCATTTATTCATTTTATTTTGTACTTTTTGGAAATACAGAGCAAATTACTGCGGTTTGCTTTTCAGATGAAAACATTAATTCTTTATATATATATTTATATATATATATAGCATCGACTTTTATTTTATCGGACAAATTCATTTCTATTTAAGAAATTATAATTAATTGTATTTTTTTAAAAAATTGAATAAAATGATGGGACCTTCTCTTTAATATTCATTTAACTTTATTTGTGTTTGCGTTTTTTAATTTAAAAATTCAAATTTTTGTTCATTTTGTTCGTGATAAATTGAATTCATTAACGAACAGTAATATATTTGTTTGTGAGCAAAATAATATTAATAATAATAATGCGACAAAAATAAAGGGATGAAATTTATATAGTATTGTAAAAAGTAATTATAATTAAATATTAGTTTGTATGTTATTAGTTAATTTTTTTATTATAACTATTGTTATTTAACTAATTAAATAAGCTTGATCGCAAACAAATTTAAACGAGCATGTTTAGATATTATTAATAAATAAGCTATCCAATATTCATATTTAAAGCTAAAAAATATGTTCAACATTTTTTTAATGCGAAAAAAGTTTAGTCGTTATTTAGTTGGTTGGAACATTATTTTTCTTCAACGCTTAGAGTTAAAATGACGTTGTATTGCTTGAATTTTGATATATTGTACGTACGTGTTAGTGTCATTTTTTATAACTTATGTACCCTATAACAAAATATGGCTTATCTTGCAAATATTATCTAAATCAATGATCAATATTTCCTTAATTTCCATTGATGTGTTAATGTGTACCACACCTCATATATGGGTAGCAATTGATTGGGTGTGATAGAATTAGGTAAGGATTACAGCTTGATTCGTCGCAGCTAATTCGGTCTTATATTATTTTGTTTGGGGCGATCTGATCTACAGTTCGTAGCGGGGTGAGATGAGATAAATTTGGATACCTCTTATATTTTATTCTGATCCACCCAATCATAACTTGTTATGTATTATGCATGTTAGTATATATACACAATATGATATTATTGATTATATATTAAAATTTTACTAGTATTATTATCTATTATTATTATTACAATAAAAATTTAATATAGAACGGATCATCCTACCCTACCTCACAACTCATAGTAGATCAAACAAGCCCGTCAGATTTTTAAAGATGGGATGAATTTGGATTTCAAAATACACATCTCGACTTGCGTCATTATCAATCATGTAATTAGTTCTTATTTTAGAATCAAGTTAATTGCAAAAAAGAAAATTTTAAAACTAACAATTTTTTTCTTTAAATCATTATAGAAGAATAATAAAAAAATTAAAATAATAAATACATGAGTTTAAAACTATGCGTATTTGAAAATATATATATATATATATATATATCTGTCTAAAAAGCAAACCGCTGTAATTTCATCATAATTTGCTCTGTATTTCTATTTCCAAAATGAATAAATTTATTGGGTATTACATTTTCCTGTGTATGTAAAATACTATACTACTCCTTATTGCTATAATGAATTACACCAAAGTTGAACATTTGGATGTAGAAGGATCATAGATCGCCGGAAGCAAATACTTCCTGCCATTCACACCGTGCGCATTGTAGCTTGCTCCGGTGGTGGGGTCCTTTAGCAAGTCTCCGGCGTAACCAGGGTACGCCCCCTTTCCATAAACTCCAGGGCAAGCTGTCGCCGCCTCCAACGCTGCTCCGGCAGGGCCTTGATAGAACCCATTTCCGAATGGATTTGTAGCTGTTCCGGCCAGAAGGCCGGATAAACTCATGACCATTCCGTCGAGGCCCACATCATTGTTGGGGGCAACTAGTGGCGGGCTCTGCGGGCCGTACAAGGGCTGGTGGAACGGCCAGGCACAGTATCCGGGGCATTGCTTTTCGGAATTTCCGACCCAGACGTAGGCGAATTTGGAATTCTTCCCCTTCACGACGGTGCTTTTGGAGCCGTGAGATCCGCACCGGTTGACGCAGAAACCGTCGACGGTGACGTCCGACGCCGTCAAGACGACGTTAATGGCGTTCATTTGCTCGCCCTTTGAAGCCAATTCGACGATTTGTTTCTGCGAAAGGGATTTTCCGAGAGAGTATTTCTCGTCGAGAATTTGTTTGCCGAGAGAGAGAGAGGGGTTCTTGGACTTTGCAATGAGGTAGTATTTGTCCGTCAACTTCCACCACGCCGCGACGGAGAGTTGGCTTTTGGCCGCCGCCGACGGAGACAAAGAAGCGATGAAATCGGAGACGATTGCTCTCTGAGAGGGCTTGAATGTGCCGTACCATATGAGGTTGACCGAGATTCTGCCATGGAGAAGAGGACCTTTGTGATACTTAAGCAGCTGGCTTTGATCATGGTGTTTAACCAAAGAAGTGGGCATTGTTCTTGAAGCAATGCAGACGTGCAGGAGAGAAAGTAAAGCCAAGAAATTCACAATGCTATAAGAAGAAGCCATTTTAATTGTCTGCAGATTTGACAGTGAAGTGAGACAAAGAAAGAAAGAGAAAGATGTTGGGATGAGAATGAACAAAGGGGGAGAAGGCCATTTATAGATGTGAAGAATTGGATATTGTTAATTCTTAGGAACTCAGATTCACCTGTAACACAGAAGTTGCTGAGAGAGAGAGAGAGAGCTTTTGTAATAGTCAAACGCGGTTTCATAAGTAAGCAGAGTGAAGTGGGTGGCAATTGCTTTTGGTTGCATTGCAGATTACAGCTTCATTACTTTTCCATATCTATTATTTCATTAATTTGCTCTTTTTACTTTCTCTTTTTATTTCAGCCAAATTTTATAAATATGTTGGAACGTTTTACGATTTTAACAATTCTAGCATAATATTTCAATAACGATCAACTAATTCACAATCTATAAAAAAATTAATTCTACCTACTATAAATTCTTCCTTCTAAATTGCCTATACGGTAAATAAAATTACATGTCGTAAACATTGTGATACAATTATTAAAATTGTATAACGTTCAGATGATAAGTAAATTTTCCGTTTTATAAAAACATTCATACCCATTTCCAAAATGAAAAAAAAGGCATACATAAATATGTGTTTCCTAATATTGGAAAGGTTGGTGAAATATAAAGCTATGTTTAGGGGCGTAAATGAGTCGAGTCAAGCTGAACTTACCATTATTTAAGATTGTTTGAAATTTTATTAAATTTCTAATATTTTGTTTGAGCTTGTTTGATTATTAACCGAGCTGAGCTTTAATTGAGCCAAACACTAGTTGAGTTCGTGTAGATTTATATTTTATGTTTGTTTTAACAAATTTTACTTAACGAGCTTGAGCTCGAGCCGAACATTATATTTTATCAAACGTAAAATTTAACTAATAACATAAAGTTTAAACGAAATTTTAACGAACGAAATCAAATCAAGTATCGAATAACTAAGGAAAATAATATTCTGTAAAATATTTGTGAGATGGTTTTTTAAGAGACGTGATCTGGGTTCAAAACCAAGTCGGACCTAAATTTTCATAGTCCGATTAGATACAACTTAAATACATATTAAAATAGATTAATTTTATATTTTTTTCTTAAAAAATGTATCAAATTGTAATTAAATAATCTACTTATTGGCTCTTAATCAATAATTAATTGATGTCAACCCATTACAACATTCACTTAGAAACAATAAACATGGGACGCAAACGAAGTGACGGTTTCTTACATATCTTTAGCAGCACACAATTTTGTTTTTCATATAATGCCTTCCCCACTTCTAACATCTTCTCTACGTTCACTCGTTTTCTGTTCGACAACTTGCATGAGAGAACAAAATGACATCCAAACACATCCTAATTCTCTCACTCTTTCTCTCTCTCTAACATTTTTTGTATACATTGCCTTCTACACCTTCACTTATCTTCATCCCAATTCTCTAACATCTACAATCACCTCTGACTTTCTCTGTCTGTATCTCTCACTTCACTCACCAAGAAAATGGCTGCTTCTGTTGGCATTTTCAATTTCTTGGCTGTACTTTCTCTTTTGAGTGTCTGCATTGCTTCAAGAACAATGCCCAATTCTTTGGTTGAAGACGCTGATCAAAACCAGCTGCTCAGGTATCACAAAGGTGCTCTTCTCCATGGCAGAATCTCTGTCAACCTCATATGGTACGGCAAGTTCAAGCCGTCTCAAAGAGCAATCGTCTCCGATTTCATCACTTCTTTGTCCCCGTCGGCGGTGGCGAAAAGCCAACCCTCCGTTGCGGCGTGGTGGAAGTTGACGGAGAAATATTACCACATTGCCAACTCCAAGAACCCCTCCTCCCTCTCTCTCTCCCTCGGCAAACAAATTCTCGACGAGAAATACTCTCTCGGAAATTCCCTCTCCCAGAAACAAATCGTCGAATTGGCTTCAAAGGGCGAGCAAATGAACGCCATCAACGTCGTCTTGACGGCTTCTGACGTCGCCGTCGACGGCTTCTGCGTCAACCGGTGCGGATCTCACGGCTCCAAAAGCACCGCCGTGAAGGGGAAGAATTACAAATTCGCCTACATCTGGGTCGGAAACTCCGAAAAGCAGTGCCCCGATACTGTGCCTGGCCGTTCCACCAGCCCATTTACGGCCCGCAGAGCCCTCCCCTAGTTGCCCCCAACAATGATTTGGGCCTCGACGGAATGGTCATGAGTTTATCCGGGCTTCTAGCCGGAACAGCTACAAATCCATTCGGAAACGGGTTCTATCAGGGACCCGCCGAAGCAGCGTTGGAGGCCGCGACAGCTTGCCCTGGAGTGTACGCTAAAGGGGCTTACCCAGGTTACGCCAGAGACTTGCTGGTGGACTCCACCACCGGAGCAAGGTACATTGCTCACGGTTCCAATGGCCGGAAATACCTGCTTCCGGCGATATACGATCCTTCCACTTCGAAATGTTCCACTTTGGTGTAATTTGTTACTGCTCCAAGATTATTGTATAGTATTGTTTACAGACGAAAAATGTAATACTGAATTCATTTGTTTATTTATTCTTTTTAAATTAATGAAATATAAATTCATTAAAATTATTTGAAATTTATTTCAAAATAAAATTGATATATTTCAATTTCATGTCCATCCAAATAATAAGAAGAAATTTGCTATTATTTATTTAAAAAACATCGTTAGTTTCTTCAATCCAAACAGAGCCCTAAATATTCAAGAAACAAGTATAATATAAAAGCCAAATTTGCCTTTCTAATTTATGGAGATAAGTTTCATTTGTATTAATTTATTTTTATAACAATCATAATATATCTTAGTATTAATGTATATTGAGTCTTGTTTATTGAAAATGAGACTTTTTGTCTCGCAAGTTATCTTCATTAACTCGTAATTACAGTATTATATTATTTTTATAAATTTATTTTTATTTAATTACAATCAGACGTGACATCATTCTTCAGTTTCAAAATCATTGTTTTCAAAATTATGGGACGTGGAATCAAAATTGAAGTTGCATGTATACTATTTTAGTTTCAATTTCGTAAACTCTAATTCTCTTGATCTGAATTTTTTTTCTTCATATTTCAGACTTAAAACTCCTAGTTTGGAATTGGATTTGGAAGTGGAACGGGTACTTAAAAATTAAAATAGACGATTTGATAATATCTATATTTTCTGAAGCTGTTGGTTCCTTGAACTAGCTAGACTAGAACCAAATCAAACCGATCAATTTTCTATTTCAATTTTGATTAAGATTTGAACAACGTTCCCATTCTGAACTAAAATTGTGCTATGTCGGACTAGAATTTGTCTTTTCAGCCTTAAGTGATTGTTTTGATATTTAAAATTTAGTAAACAAGATGTTTATACTTCATTTGGGTTTTCTACTATTGTTATAAGTATGAGCCAGTCTTTATTAATTAAGGTGTTCATTTTGATATTTTGAAGTTAGATATCGAGAACTTTAATTTGTCTCGTCAATTATGTTCAGATACGACGATGATTTCAATATTTTGATAGAGAGAGAGGTGATTATTCTTACATACAAAATTGTTATTTTCGAATACTATAACGACATTCCGATGATCTCTTCTCTAAATTATTTGTCCAAAGTTCAATACAATGTAAGGAGGTGATGTCTACCAAATTAACAAACTGCAATAACTTTATCGTAATTTTCTCTTTATTTTCAAAAGAATAAATAAATAATGAATTATGTATTACATTTTTCCTCTATAAAAAAAATATACTATACTACACTGAATCCTTATAGCTGTAACAAATTACACCAAAGTGGCACACTTGGAAGTGGAAGGATCGTATATCGCCGGAAGCAAGTATTTCCGGCCATTCGCTCCGTTCGCATTGTAGCTTGCTCCGGTGGTGGGGTCCACCAGCAAGTCTCCGGCGTAACCTGGGTAAGCCCCCTTAGCGTACACTCCAGGGCAAGCTGTCGCGGCCTCCAACGCTGCTTCGGCGGGTCCCTGATAGAACCCGTTCCCGAATGGATTTGTAGCTGTTCCGGCTAGAAGCCCGGATAAACTCATGACCATTCCGTCGAGGCCCAGATCATTGTTGGGGGCAACTAGGGGAGGGCTCTGTGGGCCGTAAATGGGCTGGTGGAACGGCCAGGCACAGTATCCGGGGCACTGCTTTTCGGAGTTTCCGACCCAGATGTAGGCGAATTTGTAGTTCTTCCCCTTCACGGCGGTGCTTTTAGAGCCGTGAGATCCGCACCGGTTGACGCAGAAGCCGTCGACGGCGACGTCAGAAGCCGTCAAGACTACGTTGATGGCGTTCATTTGCTCGCCCTTTGAAGCCAATTCGACGATTTGTTTCTGGGAGAGGGATTTTCCGAGAGAGTATTTCTCGTCGAGAATTTGTTTGCCGAGGGAGAGAGAGAGGGAGGAGGGGCTCTTGGAGTTGGCAATGTGGTAATATTTCTCCGTCAACTTCCACCACGCCGCGACGGAGGGTTGGCTTTTCGCCACCGCTGACGGGGACAAAGAAGTGATGAAATCGGAGACGATTGCTCTTTGAGAGGGCTTGAATTTGCCGTACCATATGAGGTTGACAGAGATTCTGCCATGGAGAAGAGCACCTTTGTGATACTTGAGCAGCTGGTTTTGATCATCGTCTTTAACCAAAGAAGTGGGCATTGTTCTTGAAGCAATGCAGACACTCAAGAGAGGAAGTAAAGCCAAGAAAGTCACAAAGCCGTAAGAAGAAGCCATTTTAAATTTCTGCAGATTTGAGAGTGAAGTGAGAGAAAGAGAGAGAGAGAGAGAGAGATGTTGGGATGAGACTGGATAAAGGGGGAGAAGGCCATTTATAGTTGTGAAGAATTGGAAATTGTTAATTCTTTGACACAGATTTACCTATAATACAGAAGTTGCTGCGAAAGTGAGTGAGAGAGAGAGAGAGAGAGATGAAACGCGGTTTCATTATAGTAAGCAGAGTGAAGTGGGTGGGTGGGTGGGTGTTGCTTTTGGTTGCATTGCAGATTACAGCTTCATCCATCCATCGTTACAGCTATATCTACTCTCATTTCACTGTCTCATTTATTTATTTATTGTTCTCTTTTACTTTTTCTTTTCATTAAAGCATTCATATCTTTTCCCAAAAATTAAAATAATAATAATAATAAGTAAATATAGAATAAATTGTAAGTGTCGTAATATTCTATCAAATATTTTTCACGACATTATTTGCACACATATTTATATAATGTTTGCGAGTGCGTACAAATATATAACACCAAATGTAGAACGAGAAAGATCATTTTTTGAATTCAAATCACAATAAAACATTACGGCATAAATAATATAATAATTTTGATTTCTTTTTTTGGTAATGAAAAAATATATAATAGCATAACCTTTTTTTCAGTATTTTTTGGAGTTTTTTAAGGTTTGGATAAACGAGCTAGACATGATATATGATAATGTGTGAAGTATGGTTTTAAGAGTGAGTCCAACCATGTAAGCAACACGATTACCATATCAATAATTTTCAACAATATTTTTTAAATTTCACCTAGGTATAAGTTCAACAAATAAACATTATCATTATAAAATACGAAGTATGTATTGATTATTTTCTTTTCGATCAGGACAACTTAAATAAATAAAACATAAATTTATAATATATTTTCTCAAGAAAATTTTGGTATGTACTCTATATATATATATGTATTGTATATAAATTATCTAATTCTTGGCTCACCCAATCATTAATTCGTAGAAACAATAAACATGGGACGCAGATGAAGTGACTGGTTCCTTAAATATAACTAGTAATGCACCCGTGCGTTACACGGTATATTATATAAAAATTAATAAAAAATATATATAATTTATTAATATATTTTAAGTATTTTTTGTACTAAATTTTAAATATAAACAACATATTTATATTAAAAATATTTTTATTAGTCTATAACTATATAAATGAATAAATTTAATAATTTATATTATTTTAATATAATATATTATAATAAAAATGAATATAATGCCTTCCCCACTTGTATTGTATTGGACAAGTTGTCACCTAAGTCAAACTCACCATGTCTTTGTACATGCCCACAACAATCCCCATTCCCAGCTGTCTACACGCTTCTTCCCCCTACCTATCTTTGATCAACTTATATATATATATATATATATATATATATATATATATATATTTATTTATTTATAAAGAAAAATTAAATATTTTTTATTTATTTTAATAATTTTAATATCGATTGTTGGACGTGAATGTCGATGCATGTATCGTGAGTTACCAGTTTCAATTTCAACTAGTTTGAACAAACAAGTTGGATGTGCTACATTAACGATTCAGTATATACTTATAGAAGATTCAACTTCATATAAATGATAAAGACTTTTTACCTACCGTTATCATCACATCTATTGGAATTCATGGGATCTCAAATTTAGCAACTTCGACAGAAGAAATTAATTTATACCTTTTGAAGTCGCTTTAAATGGCAAGTTTATAAAACTATACAAGTCTTGGTGTAAGAAGCAAAATAAATTATAATGAACATTTGTATGTTAACTTGCATCAAATTTCAAGACATGTGCTCGAGTGAAGAGACATCAACACATAGGAAGGGAAAATCGCAATAGACTTGATTGTGAGTCGATCTAACTAATATGAACTTAGGCTATGTTTATTGTTCTTTTAACTTTGAGAGAATGTTACCATACTCTATAAATATGATAAGTCATGCTTATATACTACATAATTTACAATTGCCGAAGAAAAAACAAACAAATAGTAGTTTAAAAATTATCGGCCAACTTTAACTCGACAAAAAATAAACCAACTAAAGATCTACAATTTGAATTTGCTCTTTAGTTTTCTTTTTTATATTTCGATAGAGTCAACTCAACAACTCAATTAGCTTATAAAATAAGAACGTAAATTTGTAGAAAATTAAACATGTAGGAATATAGTACAAATAAATTCATCGACTATATTTTCTCTTAAAATATACTTTTTAAATCAAGAAGTTCCTTATGAATCGCATTTTGGTTTTGACGAGGATAATTTTTAGTAGATTCTGGCTCTAACTCTCTTCGATTGTCGATTTGTCTTATTAATTTATATATAAAATAAAAATATTAAATGTTTTTACGTCAACTAATAAAATTACATACTAACTTTTAAAATATTATTATTATTATTTTGACAAAAATATTTTTGAATCATAGAAGTAATAAAGCAAGGCATAATTACTAAATTGGACATGTATAATTAGAATCCCCAAACATAGAATAGAAACAAACGAATTGATTGTTGGACTTTGACTGGTCCAGGCCGAAAGTAACTTATAGTGGCCCATTTAAGGAAAAAGACCCACTAAGGTTACGAATAGACCCACTCACGTTAAAATGGCCCAGTTAGATATGGCAATAAATGATTTATATATATATATATGTATACATATATATATATTTTTTAATTTCTTTTTGAGAAATTAAATTTCAATATAAGATTCGGAATCCATAAACATACACAAATATAGAATGAACGGTAGATACTATATTTATGTATTTTGTATTTTAGACTTTTATCATATAAAATTTAAATATTAGGTTATTTTTTTACGATATACGACAAAAATACGTACCTGACTACAACAACAAATAAATTATAACTAATAGAAACTAAAATTTAAAATCCTATTTCATCATATTGTATCGAACAAAACATGTTGAGCCTGTCGGAAAATCTTTTAATCTAGCACAATATATATTTCTCATTACTTGTAGTCTATTACACGATTATGAGATTAATCTAGTGATGCACATTTGAGTAGAGGTTGTCGGGTTTTTTTCTGTGAAAAGGTTATATGTATGTCTGTGTATATTTATTTATTTTACGAAAGGTATGTTACTTGCTAAATTTTAATATAAACGAGAAATAAAATTTGAGTAGAGGTTGTCGGTTTCTTTTATATGAAAATGTTATATGTGTGTATGTATGTGCATATTTATTTATTTTTTGCGTACAAATGGTATATCACTTGCTAAATTTTAATATAAACAAGAAATACATATTAATCTTATAATCGGATCTCAAAAGTCAAATTTTCCCTCCAAAAACATTATAAAAATAAAAATTAACAAAATATGTATCGACATTTGAGTCGACCCAAATTTATTTAATTTTGAATAATATTTAAGGTGATCTTGATTGATCCACCCCAAAGTCAACTAAATTATTATTTTGCCCTAAATACTCCTTCAAACCAAATATTATAATACATATGTAATTTTTAATATTTTAATTATAGAACCCACAAAAATTATAAAATAATTATTCTTTACTATATGTTAATTTATCTTAATATAAAATACTTATGAAGGTTAAATAATAATGATAAGAATTTTGAAATATTAATAAAAAAATAATAAAAGAAAGTAAATTACTAGAAGAGAGAGGAGAGAGAGAGGGGGAGGGGCCCACAGCACGTCATTGGACGGACCGCTTCCCCAGCAATAGGTTCCAAATTCCAGCTTGAAAAAATCCTAAATCCCCTCTCTTCCTCTCATTTTAAAACCAATTCCCCTCTCAAACTCTCTCTCTCACACACACACATTTTCCATTTATTCCTCTCCGAACTTCACAGATCTCTCGCATCCCCCCTTCCCGCAGTTCCGTCTTTGGCCTGAGAGAGCAATCCAGATCGAGAAAGTAGTCATCAATGGCGCCGCGTGATGAGAACGTCTACATGGCCAAGCTGGCCGAGCAGGCGGAGCGCTACGAGGAAATGGTGGAGTACATGGAGAAAGTCTCTGCATCGCTAGAGGAGAAGGAGGAGCTCACCGTCGAGGAGAGGAATCTGCTTTCGGTGGCCTACAAGAACGTGATTGGCGCACGGAGGGCGTCGTGGCGGATTATTTCGTCAATTGAGCAGAAGGAGGAGTCCAGGGGGAATGAGGATCATGTAAGCACTATTAAGGAATACAGATCTAAGATTGAGACCGAGCTGTCGAAAATCTGCGATGGAATTCTGAAGTTGCTGGATGATCGGCTCATCCCGTCTGCTTCCGCCGGCGACTCCAAAGTTTTCTATCTTAAGATGAAAGGTGATTACCACAGGTACTTGGCTGAGTTCAAGACCGGCGCTGAAAGAAAAGAGGCTGCTGAGAGCACTCTCACAGCCTACAAGGCTGCTCAGGTTTGGTTCTTTTTTTCCTTCTATTTTTTCTTTCTCCTCTTTCTGTTTCACATCTGGTGCATTTATAATTGCGTAGATCTGATGTAGTTTATTATCGCGTTTAAGGTTTAATTGTTTCCATCATGTTCACATTTGATTAGTTTTGTTGACTTTATTTTGTATGTCTGTGTTATGGGGGGAGGAAAAGAAGATGAAAGAGAAAATTATCTATACATTTTGAGTGATAAAAAATTGGAGATTGTTTTGTATTATACGTTTTGAGTGATGATTCCTTCATCATTTCCTAGCACACGCATTACTCTATAATCGATTCTAAATGGTATATTGATAATGTTGGATAGGAAATGAAACGGCGTATGTTGTGGAGATCTGACTCTTTTTTTTGTATGTAACTTCGTTAATTGTTGTTGATGAGGAAGAAATGGGCATATAGGGAAAGTATAAGCAGCCTTCCTATAGTGGGATGCTGTGTTGGGTAAAAATAGATTTAGTGAATCTACGGTTTCTTGAAATCTCTCCCATACCCTTAGATCATAGCAAAAAACGTGAAGAATTGTTGATCTCTGATAACATTAATGCACTAAGACCAGTACATCAATTTAGAGCTTCCTCGTTATCATGCATAGTGTATTAATGGAAGTGGTCCAGCACATGGAGAAAAATAGAGCTTCCAAGAGTCTATAAACTTTGCCATACACTTGTTGAGGTATTGGTTGCATTTCATATATAAATCTACAGTGATGAAGTGAAGAACGGCTAGGACCATTGCTTGTTAGCAGCATTGAGACCACCTATCCTTATAAGAGCATAATCTGAAGCACATGGCATCTGCATTTTGAAAAGATGGATGTTATTTCTTTTCAATGTGTCTTTTTAGCATCATTAAGGCTTTTGCATCTAAAAATGGGCAGAGGAAAACCTAGTTATGATGTTCATTTGTATTGTACTAACTGTTACCATCAGTCTGATGTTAGATAGTTTATTTATTGAAGTTCACATGATCCACCCACATTATATCCTTTATGTTAGAGATGTAATTGTTTGTTCATTATGATTCGGATATGATAATTAACATCGTAAATTTCTATGTTATGATATGGTTTATGCAGGACATAGCTAATTCAGAACTTGCCCCAACTCACCCAATTCGACTTGGACTGGCCCTCAACTTCTCCGTTTTCTACTATGAGATCTTGAACTCTCCTGACCGTGCATGCAACCTTGCCAAACAGGTACACAATCAGAGCTCCGTTTTTCATAGTAAAAATAAATCTGTAATTAACCCTAGCTGGTAATCAACGGCAAGTTTTGAGCCTACTATATGTACGTCCTAATGTCCAGTTGTCTAAGGCCTTAATTTTTACTGCCCTATACAGGCTTTTGACGAGGCAATCGCTGAGTTGGATACACTAGGCGAGGAGTCCTACAAAGATAGCACCTTGATCATGCAACTCCTGCGAGACAATCTCACCTTGTGGACCTCCGACATGCAGGTATTTACTCCCCTTACAATCAAAGTTCCACTTGCATTGTGTTTAGTCCAATAGCTACGTCATTTTCGTTTCTCTTCCCCTCTCTAATATTTGGAGTGTTGTTTTGATGCAGGAAGATGGAGGTGATGATATCAAAGAAGCGCCGAAGCCTGAGGAAGGACAACAGTGAGGGCAGTCGAGGCGCATTTGAGTTAGAAGTATTTCGTTTGATGTGTTTTAAGCTTCATTATTCTTCAACCTGGCATTTTTTGGGGTTTGTTGTTCTAGGAGTTGATGTTGTTGTTGCTACTGCTAAATGCATTGTGATGCAGCGCTTTGCTGAATATGCTGAGTTTTTAATCTGCTGCCGATTTATATTTTCTCGGTCACTTTTCTTTTCCAATAAGCTGCTTTTAAATAATCATTTATGATTCTGATTCTTTGTTGCAAAATGATATTTTCTTCTTCTCATATTGCTGACATTACTACTTGCTAGAAAACCTAAATTCTCAGCTAAATATTGTTCTTTCATGTTTTGCAAATATTCAAACATAAAAACTTATTGGCATCGAGTGCACCGTTCAACATATACGGTATACTCGATGTACAAGAAATTCACTCATATTCAAATATTAGAAAAATGTTAAAAACTTTGTCAAAATATAATAATATTTGTAATTTTAGAATGTAACATTATTTCTTTTCTCGGGTTTTAAATGGACCAAGGATTTTTTTTGTTAAAAATCAAATATATCATCTATGGATTATGATATTTTTTTACAGTTTATAACCTTTAAACGTATTTTTGGTCACATCAAGGAACTCGAACAATTTTCTGTCACATAACCAATTTTTATCGTTAAATAAATCTACAATTTATAATAAAAATAAAATTATTTGACTGAATTCAAATTTACCAAATAAGAAGTGTGAAGATATTAATTGCAAAAATCAATAGCTTAGAATACACAGATCACTCTATTTAACTCAAATCTATTACTTTTTACTTGAAAAAAAATATTAATATTAAAAAATATTATTTATTATCTTCAAAAAATATTACTTGTTACTGTAAAAAATATTACTGTTAAATTTTTAACAATATTACTTATTTACCTATAATGTATTATTACTTTATCTAAACATTATTACTCGTTGAGTTGCATGGTGTATACACGATTCACAAGAAACTCACTATTATAGTAATGTATAAATATTCCTAACTAAAAGAGTATGAAACGGAAGTAGTTAGCATTTGCGGGGCAGTGCAGGCAAACTGTAATAATACAATTTGTTGCTGCCCCTAAAATGATCAAAAGGAATGCTGAGAAATGTACAGCCAAAGTAAAAATTCCAAACCAAATAATATTGTGCACGAGTGTGAAATGAAATACACAGAATGACCAGTACAGACACCATAAACATAAGCCAATTTTGCTGGAAAAACTTAAATTTCCAAGGAATATATTCCTCCGTCCAAAAAAGAGTTGTTTCCGTCCGACTCATGACAACATTCCAACGGGAACTCAAACGAAGATGAAGAGAACCAGAACTGATCCAAGGCATACATAATTAACAGTATGCTAAATTCAACCGAGTTCTTGTAAGTAGAGGTTAGGTATCAGTACCCAACACAGAAAGTTAAGAAGCATATCATAGAAGCAGAAAGAATTCAGGAACCGATACTTCATTTTAAGTTCATATCAAACATAGCATACACCGTTGCCTACCAAAACAGAAACTGCAAGTTTGGAAATGGATGTACGAGCCAATGTAAAGTATTGGGATGCATGAATGGACGATATAATATTCTTTCCTGCTCCAAACAACCATCCTGGTAACCCTAGAGCTCTTCAAATATTATTTGATACAAAGTTATAGATAGAATCCACTGTAGCTAATTCACAGAAACTAAAGTAGACGTGCAAAGAGATATTGAAACGTAATTTGATACATTCTTGCACGATTGGGCAATATACTTTCCTGCTTTAGAAACACAAGGACTTAGGTTCGAGAAAGCTAGCTCAAGTGGTACGAGCACCCACTAGACAGAAGGTCACCTTTGGGGGAAGAGAGGATATTTTTCTGTTCTTAGATGAAGGGACAAATGTATTTAAGAAAGGAACTGATGCCTATCTAATGTACATAGGAAAACTTATTTGAAGTTCACTTACCAGAAATAGGCCAGCATGCCAACTTACAGAAGGACAGCACAAGCTGTATTAAGGCCTATGCATATAAATTTGATCTCAATGAGACTTGGAACTTATCGCTTGCAAAAACTTTTAACATTGTGAATTCATCTAACCTTGAAACACAGATTTCCTTTATCGGAAATGATCTTTGTCTAACTTATATAATTACAATCGAAGCTTCAAAACCAAAATTAGGATTCATTACACCCTTGCCTCCTTATGAAAGTCCTCAGAGTCAGGGTTGCAGAAATCGCTAGCAGATTGTAGGGCAGGAGACGTGTCCAACTACCGCCTAGGCAGAACAACTTTTTAGCCGTAAAATGAAAAAAATAGAACTTCCTAAATAAGGGAACATAGACAATTGAAGGAACTACCGATCTTGTAGTCAACTATACTATATGTACAAAAAAAAACATACGGCTGAAAGTAGGAAACTTATTACAGTTAAATAACTTGCTATGATAAACTATGTGTCTACACCATACAATCAAAAATACACGGCTGAAAATATCCTACAAAATCTCTTGGCAATCAGTCACCATATTTGCATAAAATTCCAGAAAATTATTAATCCACCTTAATAAAGAAATAAAAGAGTCTAGAAAGGTTTTCAATATAAAGCATAAAATAATAAATGCCAGAAATTATTCGAGATCTGCCATTCGAGACTCGTTTTGGTAAGGCTTCAGTAGTAAAAGATCTAGGAGGCACCTTGTTCTGCCCAATGGAACGGTGCCTAAAATCATCGACTAGGGCAGGCGCTAGGCGGGCATTGTCACTTCCTAGGCTGTTTTCTGGAAGAGTGCTTACTGCATGGTATTTTTTATGATCCCATCATCAAACATCACAACCAATAGTACCCACATCACCCGGACGGCCTAGATCAACCAAATTTTCTAATTTTAGACATAATTGTGGAATTCTAATAGCGCATATTCAAATGGATGCCCAATTGTTGAGAATATAATTTAGCAAATCCTTGCTAATTATCTAGAAAGGCATCATTCGTGAAACAGCCTCCTTGTGAACCAAATCACAGAAGGTACTCCTATCAACTTCAAGCTTTGGCAGTAAGATGTCAAATTAAGTCGCGGGGTTTTGTATTGTTGGAAAGCATACAGCATGTCTTCTTTATTAAGCATACAAAACACTCAGTAAGGCTGTTTGCCGAACTTCTTCATCAAATGATTCAAATTTGGAAACATCAAAACATTAATCAAGAACACGAATCTAAAACACAGAGATTAAAGATAAAATTTCAAAATAGGCTTCCCAGAATAGATTCACAAACTTCTAAATCAGCAAAGACAGATTTGCTTAACTGCCTTGGCCTTCACCGTTCATGTAAAAGAACAAACATTGATTACTTTTCTACAATACATACAAATGTAGTTCTTACTATAATATTCTTACTATAATGCCCCAAAACCATGTACATCTGCAAATTACTGTATTACTACCATCAAAATCTAAATAAATAAGAAACTGTAAAAACCCTAAAGCAACTTACCATTCTTGTACTTCAGTACAATCCCTTACATGCCCTTCCACCTTGGGCTCAGAACAGGCAGGGTCGGCGACAAGGGCTGCGGCAATCCCAATTGGCCTGTTGGTGAAAACAGCGTTCCATAGGGAGACCTCGGAGAAGGAATGCATCCAAATGGAAGAGGTGATAAAGGCAGCACAGGAAATGGTGATAGAGAAGCCGCAGATGCTGGAAGCGGCGGCTGTTGCTGCAGAGAAGGGAGAAGCGGAGGATGCTGGGCCGGTGCAACGCCGCTCCACTGCGGTGGAGCAGCCGATGAAGAGTATGAGTTCTGTAGGAAACGCATGTAGGCAGAGATCGGTGAATCTGCAGGCGGAAGCTGTGAGGACTGTGGCTGCGACGCCCGCTGACCGACGTCGTTATGGGGAAGCAGAGAATCGGGACGCGGACCCATGGGTGCGCCTGCGTTCCACAGAGGCGAAGGTCCAGAAGAAGAAGCCGAGTTCTGAAGGAATCGCATGTACGCAGAAATTGGGGACTCCGCCGCCGGGTGAACAGAGGGCAAAGGCGGCAGCGGCGTGAAGGGCTGCGCCGCCCGTTGAACACCGTTGTTTTGGGGATGATGAACTAATTGGTTGATATGAGGCGGGCGGTTCGCAATTTGGGGGAGAGGTGGGGGGCGAATCCTCTGCAGACGCGAGCTGGATGGTCTGGACTGAGTGACGGGTGGCGTTGGTGCCGATAACCGCTCGTGAGCTGGTGAGCCCGTGAGTTTCTGAACGACGTCACGGAAGTCGTTTTTGTTGATGTTGTAGACCGGGGGCTGTTGCGATTGGGGCTGGGCTTGGCCCGGATTAGGGTCAAGCAGAGAGATAGCCGAAGCAGAAGCAGAAGACGGGACCGACAGCGACAACGACGAAGACGTTGAAGAGGCAGTGGCGGGAAGAGGGCTGGGCTTTCGAACCGGCTTAGAGATCTTATGTGAATTTCTGCTAACATGTTTCAAGTACACATCTCTACTGCTGCTGCTCGTGCCACTGCTATTGCTATAAGACGCCGAAGAAGAAGAATCATCACCAGCGAATCCTTTATCCATCTTCAACCACACACAGCTCTCTCTCTCTCTCTATAAATCTTTCTTTCTCTCTCTATATCTATACCAGAATTTGTGGTCTCTGCCTCTATATACAAAAAAAAAAAAAAAAAAAAAATTATATATATATATATATCTCGCAACGGGAAAGAATAAAGCTGGGTTGAGAGTGTAGTGGTGGTGGTACAAAATTATACACAGTTCCCTCCGGATGCTAGAGCGCCTTTTGTGAATTTGGGAATTAGGGTTAGTGATTACTGCCTTTTTTGGGAACGGGCATTTGTGCAGTGTGAATTGTACCGCATGCTTTGTGGAAGGTGCCTTGTCTTTATCCATGGGGTCCACCTCCCATTAACGTTTTTGTTTTGCTTTGACTGAACTTACTTTAAATGACAGAATTCCACATCCATCTTTTCTCATTCTCAAAAAAGCCCAATATTTCTCAATATCTCCTTTTTTTCTACAAAACATAGTTTGGCTCTTATTTCAATATATACTTTCTACATTTAATTATAATTATAATTAAATATTTTACTTTTTATACTTATAATTTTTTTCTTAAACTTATATTTTGTGTAAAATTATTTTTAAATTAATAATTATAATAATATTTTTAAAACAAGAAAAGGTATTTATAAGATGATAAAAAAATATCTGTAAATAAGGATGATAATTGTCCAGTTCGTAGATGACATTAGTTCATATGTAATGTTACGTAGCATATCATTTCAGGACCATTTTTGTTTGGAGAATCTCTTATAGGAACGAGGGTGCTCCGTTTAGAGAATATATTTTCAACGAGCAATAGATATCTCATATTTAATTTTTAAGTTAAATTTTGTAATTATCTTGTTTAGGCTAAATTGTTTGTTTTATTTAGTCTATGATGGGGTCTACCGTCTTGAGATCACCCCTATTTGAATTTTAAGAGATTAATTAATCAATTAATTATGATAATTTAAAATTTAAGAACGTTTTGAAAGATTTTCTCGACAGATTAATATATTTTTATTAAAAAATAAAGAATCGGCAACAATGTAGTCACGTCAAAACATCAAATAAATGAAATTGAAAATATTATAATATAATAAAAAATTACCCAACATTTACAAGAGTGAGAGAAGATTAAAAAGTTACCTCCAAAAGATAATATGGAAAGAGATTTAATCCCAAAATTATAAATTAAGAAATTATTTTTCTACCATTGTCAAAAACTTAAAAGGAATTATATTGATTAGTCAATAGTAATATAATTTATGTTAGAAAGATAATAAAATTAACTAATTTATCACCTTAAAAATATAATTAATAAAAATAATAAGGTAAGCAAATAAATTATTAGGAAAATTCTCTAAGATTTTAATTATATTTTCCAAATCTAACCCTGTGATAAATTTTAATTAATATTCCTTTCAAAAGCTAAATAATATTTTATAGTAATATAATTTATGTTAGAAGACTACTAAAATTTTGAATTTTAAATTGATAAAATAGAAAATATTAATTAAATAATCTACTAATTAAGTGGCACAATATAAATATTTTTCCTTGGCATTTGTTTCCTTAAATCTCCACTTTCCCGTTATGTAAATATTTATTTTTATTGATAATAATAATTATAAATAAATAAATGGTGCAATAAATTGGTGTGGTGATATGATTTTTTTACTCTTGTTATAACTCCCTTTTCCAATCCTACTCAACAATTTATTGGTTTTAAAAAGCAAAAGTTCCTTTTTTTTTTAAATATATATATATATAAATATATTAAATTATTTTTTGTGCATAATATATCAAATTAATTATCTTTTTAGGATCTTTAACTTAATATTAATATCACATATATTAAAATGAGACATTAGTTCGAAACGTTAAAATTATTTATTTGTTGATTATTTGAATTAAATTTGAATATTTATTGTATACTGAAGTATCTATTTATACTAATATAATAATCCACTGTAAATAGTAAAACTCCGTCATAAATTATTTTCTAACTTTTTTGGCAAAAAATTTTTTTAAGGAGGGAAATAAAAGAGTGTAGAAGGCAGCTCGTAATTGATTCATATATATATATATATTACTTATAAAATTCATTTTACAAATATTTAAAATGTAAATAACAAATTTGTTTTATATCAATTTTTATGTATAATATATCAAATTAATCATCATTTCACGATCATTAATTTGACATTTATATTGCCTATTTAAAAATATTATATTAAATTAGAAATATACAATTGTTTTTGGTTTATTATTTTGATTAAATTTGTGTATTTATTATTGGATTATTTATATCGAATTTTTGTTGAAAATAATAAAAATTATAGGAAATTTTATAAATTAGACTTTTAGAATTTCTTTAACACAATAATCAATTTATTATTTATAAATTTAATTTTATTCCATAAATAAATATATATCTTAGTCTTACTAATATAGGAACACAACAATCTAAAAAAAATAAAATTTTGTCGAACAATTTTCAAATGTACAGGTAATATTGACAATACATGCAAGAAAAAAAATAGGTCGTGAATTATGTACATTGCATCGATGAAATGTTAATAATGCAGCTTGGAAGTTTTAATCATAAAATAATTTATTCGTTCTTGTAACATTTATATTAATATTTTATTGCTTTTGTAGATTTTTGTTACAGTAAAGATAAAATATATATATATATATATAAACATAAGTCACCCTAAAAAAAGTAGCAGCAATTTTTTTTGCAATTAATTTTGAAATCAGAAAAATATCTAATTTTTGGAAGAAAAAAAAGTCGGCGCAATTATAATGTTATAAATAATATTCGTATTACATTCATTATACCAAATAAATATTTACATAAACAATAAATTATGAAGATTACAATACTAAAATTTCGTCAAATTTCTATTTAGAATCATAATATTTTTATATTAAAAGTTTTGATTTTATTTGAATCATGATATTCATATATTTATTTGACACAATTGTATTTATTAATTTTTATTGATTATAATATATATATATATATATCAGTATCTCTTTAAATAAAATTTATAATTTTTTTGTTGTAACTTTCTTACTAAATTTGATTTTTTGTGTGGGGAATAAATGATATAATTAATTTTAAGTAGTATATGAACTACCATTATATATATGTATATATAAAAAGAGAAGTATGGCTTAGAAAATATTAAATTTCCTACATAAACTACTTTTTAATTATGATATTTATTTTTCTATGCTTAGAAAATATTAAATTTCCTACATAAACTACTTTTTAATTATGATATTTATTTTTCTATATATCTATATCATTATCTATCTGTATATAAAGTATAATAATGCAATTTGATTAATAGAGTTACGATTTTCAATGTTGAAATTACGCTTATAATTTCCAAGATATACTATAATTATATTGTATTATTATTATCTATCAAAATATATTTATTCAATTATCTTTGTTATTATTATTTTTATTTTTCAATAAAAATTTTAAAAACTTATAATTTTTTGTTTTAACTCTATTTTTTATTAAAAATATATGCAATTAATTCTATTTTAACAATCTTTAAGTAGACATCCATATTACATATATACATATGTACACATAAAAATTTAATTATTAAATATAAAATATTTTTTTTAAAGTTAATTGTTATTTATTTTAATATTTAACTAAAATAACTAAGTAGATATTGAACAAATCATTATCTAAATATCAGCAAGAAATCAATCTTATAAGATTATGTATAGTTTTTTTATATTTGTCTATCTAAAGACATAAAAAAATACAAAAAATAATATCCTATGGTGATGATTTTTTGTTATTTACTAATGATTTTTGTTAAAATTTTGAGATTTGTGTATTTAATGAAATTGAAGAATATGATTATAATTTCTAATTATTTGACAATATTGACTCTTTTTTAATATTATAATGTTATTGTATATTTATTTATTATTTTATCATTGATATATTATTTCAACATATACATGTTTTGTTAAAACAATATATTCTTTTAGATATATTGCACTACAAATTCTTCTAAGGTTTGTGAATATACATGTATATATATACGCTTTTTTTTGTCAAACATATAAGTTTTACTACAACCACAAATTTGTTTTTTTTAAACCAATACATTTTCTTAATCATAAAAACTATTATGCACTATTTTTACATGTTTACTGTAAATATGCATATTTATGTTGTGTTGAAAATATTATAGACACTTACTCATTAAAATATAATAAATTCATATATGTATATGTGGGAAATGGGGCGGGGTGAGGAGAATAAAATTATCGTATCATATCAATTGTTATAATTTGCACCACACATATTTGAGGCTAATTATTGAACAAACTTTAATTATAAAATTCAGAGAGAAAAAAATAGATATGAATGTTATATAATAATTAAATTTCATAATATTATATAACTAAATTAAGTTATAAAAAATCACATAGATAATATGTCATAATATGTCTTGCATTGCAGGGGTGCTTAACTAGTTATAATAATAATAATAATAATAATAATAATAATAATAATAATACTATTCGTCCATTAGTTTTCATGTATACAGTTGTCCAACTGCTTTATTCTTCCGATTTCTTTAGCCACTTCCGCATCTCTGATGTTCAGAAAACCTTGCTTCATAACGGAGCATCTGGATCAACATGACAAGAAGCTCTTTAGGAAATATCGATTAGGGTCAGGTCACTCACTCGCATACAAGGCCTCCTCCATAAAGGGCGGAAAAGGAAAGAGCAAAGCTCGTGCAAAAGTTATTTTCTTCTTTCCAAATGAGGAAATGAAAAGAAAGAACAATTACAAATTAGTGAAAAGTGAACTGTAAACGAGTACTAATTTAGTAAGTATATATTTAGTGATCAATGTAAATAATTAGTTTCCTAATTATTAACATGTTAAATATATACAATTTAGTGTCTAATGTAAATAATTAGTTTTCTAATTATTTATGTCTACGGTTAGGCTTCATATCTTGTGTATATATGGGCGTTGTATTAATGAGAAGGATAAAAAATTATAATTTCTTTCATGGTATCACGAGTTTAGGGTTTCACATTCTTCTTCTTCCGCTCCACCCTACCACTCGGCCGTCCACTTTCTTCTTCATTCTTCCTTCCTCCGGCAGCCCTATCATGTTAGCTTTCAAGAACTCTTTTCACCCTGCTCTTGCAGTATCTAACATTAAGAATCATATCTCCATTACCCAAAATGGAGAATGTTCAATATTCTACGTGGGTGGAACTATTCAAGGTTACCGCACGATCTCGTATGGTCTTGCACCATATTATTCTCTCTGCCAAAGGGAAAGAGAAGATTTCTTAATCGAGCGAGGATGATGACAAACTATGATCGACCCTGGATGCAACGGTCCTTTCGTAAATATGCGCCCCCATTTCTAATGACCTTTTGCACACAATTCTTGAACCTGATGTTATGGCAATGGAGGCTTGGAATCGTTTGTGAGATATTTTCCAAGACAACAACATATTATCGGGCTGTTACTCTTGAACATGATTTTTCTACTCCCAAAATGGAGAACTTTCCTAACGTATCAATTTATTATCAGAGGCTTAAGTCTCTTGCTCACCAGTTGAAGAATGTTGGTGCACTGGTGTTGGATAAGATACTTGTTTTCCAATTAGTTTCGGGTCTCACCCGTGCTTATAAGGGTGTGGGTATGCTTATTGGTCAAAGCGACCCACTACTTTCGTTCTACGAAGCTCGTTCCATGCTCACCTTGGAAGAGGCCGGAATGGCCAAGAAGGCGGCAATGAGATCGGAATCTACTGTGGTGGCCGCCTCCTTGGCTGAATTTGATGGCTCTGCTCCACATTTTGACCAGTCGGAGCACGCATGGGGTAAAAATCAGCGCAAGAATTCAAGTGGCTGGAACAACAACGGGGTGGTAGCCGGAACAACAATGGTGGCGGCGGCGACCAGGCTGGCCGTGACTGTGAGAACTCCATTATTATTCTCACTGCCTCTTCTCATACTTTACGATTTCTGTTAATAACAATATTATAATGCAGTTAAACCTCATATTTTGTATTATATATAGCTATTATTTTAATTTGTATTATATATAACTATTATTTTAATAAGAATGATCAAGAATTATAATTCCTCTCAATAACAATCTCAATAACAATATTACAAAGGTACTATTTATAATAAGTGTGTACTATAATTATATGCAGCAATTTTTTTCCATTTTGCAAATATTATAGTATAGCATAATAATACTAATATATATATATATATATATATATAGGGAGGGAGGGAGAAGGGGCGAGAGAGAGAGTTCTGAGAGGCCCAAATAATAGAGAGAGAGAGAGAGAGAGAGAGAGAGAGAGTTCTGAGAGGCCCAAATAAGAGAGAGAGAGAGAGAGAGAGAGAGAGAGAGGCCCAAATAACCCAACACATGTCGGCCCATCTCATAAGATAGAATTCCGCAGGCCCAAACAGAAACTTTGGAAGTTCTAGCCCAGCCATTTTGTCCGCCATAAGCAAACCCCGAAACTTCATGACTACTTTTGATTTCCCCAAGTGTTGAAGAATGAAAATGAACCCTAATTGAGAAGCTGTTTCCTGTGCTTCTTCGATTTTTGCAGGCAAGTGATTCCCTCTCCAAACCCGAATGGTTTATTTGATTTTCAGCTGTCGTTTACTGTAATGATGATTGCGTTCATAGGCAAAAGGCTGAGCAGCTTGATTTTGAAGCACACGTCACCATATGTGTCCAGATCCCCTCCTGTCCATTTTTTCTCTGCTTCGATCGAAACCCAAATCTTTTCTACCCCTACGGTTTTTGATATCTTGGTGAACAAATACAGTTTTCCTTCAGAACTGGCTTCACGAGTTGCGTCAGAGTTGAGTCATCTGAAAACCACAGAAATACCTGAGTCAATACTTTTATTCTTCAAAGAAAGTGGCTTTTCGAATACGCAGTTGGGTAGAATCGTGAAATATAGGCCTCGGATTCTTTCGGGTAGTCTTGAGGGTACCATTAAGCCCAAGATCGAGAGTCTCCAAGATGCGGGCTTTTCATCCAACGACATTTGCAAGATAATCTCATGTAATCCGAGGATTTTGGATTTAAGTGTGAAAAATATCATCATTCCTTCACTATCTCTGCTGAAGGGTTTGTTGGAATCCAATGAGGAAGTTGCTACTGTCATTAAGAGATCCCCATTTTTCCTTAGATCGAATTTGGAAAGCTTCCTAGGCCCTAATGTCGAATTCTTCAAGAGCTGTGGCATACCTATGAAGCGTATCCTTATCATCCTCAGCTGTAATCCGAGCTGTTTTGCGATGAAGCCAGAAGTTGTAAGGAGATCAGCAAAGAAGGCCGAAGAAATGGGGCTCAATGCAAATTCAGAAAATTTTATTTATGCTATTTCAACTATTGCTAGAATGAGCAATGCATCCTGGGAGCTTAAATTGCAAGCTTTCCGGGATTTGGGGTATTCAGACAGCGACATGTCGATAATGTTAAGGAAGGCACCACATGTGTTCTATGCATCCGTAGAGAAATTAAAGAAGGTAACAGAGCTTCTTCTTGCCACCGGGAAGTTCAATATGCGCTGCATTGTCAATTGCCCAAAGTCACTTGCATGCAGTATTGAAAAGAGGTATATCCCACGTTTCCGAATTTTGGAAATTCTGGAAAGTAAGAATCTGATTCAGAAGTGGCCAACTCTATCAACTGTTAGCATGTTATCGAATGATAACTTCTTTAAGAAGTTCATTAGTCCTTATCCAAAAGAAGTTACAATTGTTGCATCATGACATGTTCTGCCAGGAGCAAAAAGGAGGTTAAACCTTAAACATCTCCTTAAAGCTCTAGGATGAAGTCCATCGGAAAAAGGAGACTAAAGTTGTTGTAGATTGGTAAAAGATACCAGTGAGTGACCATCTGTGCCCAGGTGGTTACAGATGATAAACTATAAAGCCGTTGCCTCTTAGGTTTTACTTGAATGATTCTACTGATAAATTTGTCTGAGATTTACTGATTTTCTGTATTTGGCATACAGATATAGACTGCGTTCTTGAATTTCAATTATTTCATTGGATACTGAATTTGTCTCCGTCTGCCTTACTCGGAGCAACCGATATCCAGTTTAAGCTAATCCCTTGAATATATTGCCTTTTGTCAATTCCTAGCAACATTTGGTGGTGGTTAACTCTCACTCTTTTTGTGTAAAATTCCAGCAATCAGGTTTTCTTTGTTGTTCCTCCACCATTGCTGCCTCCTCATCTTCTGCCCAAAATATGCATTGACATCCTACAATAGAGATTAGAGATTGTCATCATTTGTGCGAAGAGCTCATGTCTTTCTTATCTCAGGAATCTGCCTTGCAAAATGTGATCATTCATATTTTCATTTATTTCGGCCAAATGCTCGATTATATGTCTATGATAGTGACTAATTCAGCACTCAATTTGGGTTTGATATATCAGGGTTTTGGTGAAGGTGGGAAAGATATTGGGTTCAAGAAAGATTATATTTTTATGATAGTGTTGTCCTTTATAGCATGCCCGCAAGTTCTGCCTTTATGAAAAACCTTCAAATGATAATTGGCATGCCTTGCAGTAAAGAACACAACTGATACGGTGCTGTTTCCTTCTGACTGCTTCGCGTTTGCAGGCAAGTGATTTCATTTTAACACATAACTGGTTTACTTCATGTGATTGCAACTGTTGCCTTCTGCCAAGAAGACGATCCACATTTGTATTAAAAAAACTTCCATTAAGACCCAGCTCAGAGTCATCCTGAGTTGTCGGAGGCTTCACGAGTTGCCTCAGTTTTGAGCCCATCATCTTAAAAAGCCAATTAAAACTGGTTCGACTGCCTTTTTCCTAGATATGGGCTTTTCTTCATATGAAGGTTACCAAGATAACCTCAACTAATGCAATCATTCCTCCGTTATCTTCTGCTCAAGTGTTTGTTCGGATCAAACGATGAAGCTGTCGTAGTCAAATGTGGATTAATGTTTCGTTTGGGATTATGAGGGATTGAAAATTCTGTAACTTTTTTTTATATGTATCTTTGTTTTTTAGAAGCACGATTGCTGCATAGATGTCACTTCAATAGCTTGAATTGCGCTTTGGTTTATTATTATATATTTACCAATCTATATATCTATACATATATATATATATATATTAAAACAAAATAATTTTTTTTTAATTTTGTTTTTTCGCCTAAATTTTATTATTTAATGTAGAATAAATATATTATTATGAAATTAAATTAAGTTTTGATTCAATTTTGAAATCTAAATTTTTTCATAAATTTAGGTGTTTCAAAATAAGATGATATCAAGATGAATATATTATTGCATTTAATATATGATATGAAATCTAGATATTTTATGGAATATTAATCAAATCACTAAATTTTAAAATTTAAGAAATATATGAAATTTAATAAATATATGATTCGATCTTCTTTAATCATTTTATCAAACCAATTAAAATCGCACGATTCTATAAAATCTACGAAACAATAATCTATATATATATTTTTGACAATAGAAATAAATTTAAAATTAAGATTACATGTAGTACAATGTACATTGTGATATAAATTATTCGCAGCTCAAGCTTTTTTTTTGTAGCTCGAAAACTGAAGTGATTAAAAACAATTAATAAAAAATCAAATCATACTTATTGATATTAAGAGGAAAATAACTAAAATAAAATAAAAACACAAAGAGAAAAAATAGGTAATTTTTCTTCATCATATCTTGTCTAAAAATACTAAATTTGAGTTCTCCCACATTAGTATACAAAAAAATAAGACAATATTTTTGGGTGAAATTTGATGTTTTACCCTGATTGCCTTATCTCTAACCCTGATTGAGAAGTTGGTTCCTGTGACGGGTTCGGTTTTCGCAGGCAATTGATTTCCTTTCCCAGCTCGAATCATTTGTTCAAGCTTCTTCAGTTGTCAAATTTGCAAAGAAGATGACTGCAATCGCACGCAAATATCTGAGCTGTTTGATTTTGAAGCACACTTCACCACTTGTGCAGAGTTCCAGATCTAGATGCAGAACCCCTATTTCTTTTTCGTTTTCTCTCCATTTTTTCTCTACTTCGAAGGAAACCCAACTCGGTACCAGACCTACAGTTTCTGATATATTTATGCACAAGCATAATTTTCCTCCCGAGCTGGCCTCCCGAGTTGCCTCAAAGTTGAGTCGTCTTACAAATCCAGAAAAAGTTGATTCTGTGCTATCATTCCTTAAAGAGAGTGGCTTTTCGAATACTCAGTTGGTGAAAATCGTGAAATATTGGCCTCAGTTTCTTTTGGCTAGTCTTGATGGCTGCATGAAACCCAAGATCAAGGTACTTCTAGAAGCGGGCCTTTCTTCTGATGACATTGCCAAGATAATCTCAAGTAACCCGAAAATTGTGCATGCAAGCTTGGATAATAACATCATTCCTAAACTGTCTGTGCTGAAGGGCTTGTTGGGATCCACTGATGAAGTTGTGAGAATTGTAAGTTTATCCCCTCGGTTACTGACGGTGAATTTGGAAAACAATTTATTGCCCAATGTTGAATTCTTGAAGAGTTGTGGCATACCTACGGAGCGTATCCATATCATTCTCATTGGTTATCCGCGTTCTTTCTTGCTTAAGCCAGAACTCATAAGGAAATCGGTAGAGAAGGCCAAAGAAATGGGGCTCAAAACAAGTTCCAAAAGTTTCATATATGCTATTCCAACTATTGCTTCAATGAGCAACGAGGCATGGGAGCTCAAACTGCAGGCTTTCCGGAATGTGGGGTTTTCAGATAGTGACATATTGACAATGTTTGGGAAGGCGCCGCGAGCTTTTGCTGTATCCGCCGAGAAACTAAACAAGGTAGTAGAGCTTCTGCTTGGAACCAGAAAGTACAATATTTCCAATATTGCCAGTTATCCAGTTTCACTTTGGTGCAGCGTCGAGAAGAGGTATATCCCAAGGCTGAAAATTTTAGGAATTCTGGAAAGTAGGAATCTGATTGAAAAGTGGCCTATTCTTCGAACAATTTGCGGATACACTGATCGCAGGTTCTCCAATACATTTATTAGGCCCCATCTAGATCAAGTTAGTGATGTTTTACAGCACAAAGAAGTTAGGGGCAAAAGAGATGATTCTTTAAGCATCTGGTGAAGGCACTTGGATGACTACTAGTCATTGCGTCAAAATCATTAACTGCCAGAGATAGGGTGATTAGTGTTTTGCTACCTGTTGAAGCTAACGTGACAGAGCTAAGTACATTGCTTAATTCACTTATATCAAATGGTGTTCTTGCCTTTAAAATATGGTTCAGTCCATGTATTTTTATTTTTTCATGTATGCTGAATATTAATGTACCCTTTTGAAGCACATCATATTTTAGCCTGACCGTCTTAGTTATGTTTCCTTTTATTCCAAGATTCAGTCAATCCTGAATCTTGGAATTTTGTTGAGAAAATGCTAAATGAAATATGTAGTTTGCTCCAAAATGATTAAATTTTGTGATTCACTTCTGTGCATTTCCTTTTCGTGTTAGTTGCTAAACTTTGAGGTCTCAATACTGTCTTAGTTATCTTATCATAGACCAGTAATCTCTCCTCATCTGGGATACCTTGTTTTCCTATTGTCTTCTTATACAACATAATGTAGTCAGATAAGATAAGAGTATTGATCATGTAGAAGGCCTCCTTATTTTTATCTGTAAAGACGAACAATTTGATGCCCTTATCTTTTGTCTAACACTCAGGTGGATTAAGAAGTCCAACGAGTTCATTCTGAGCTTGTTTAAGAGATAAATAGAGAAGAGGTTTAATTTGGGTAATCTAGTGAAGTGGGCGATATGTGTAACTAAAATATGCTTTTGTATTAATTTAAATGTTGTACTATATGTTAATATGTAGGATGGGGATTAAGTCAATTTAGCAGCCCCATGTTTACTTCATTTGATAGAAATCGGACTAATAGGTTTTGAGCACTTGAGCTTCTGCTAGGTACTGGAAAGTTTAATATTTTTTAGTCTCGTCAATTTTCCAAGGTCACTTTGCTTCTACATTCATGTGCTGCGGGTGCAAATGTTGGAATTCTTGGATGGAGGAATCGGATCAAAGAGTCGCCTGCTCTTGGAACAGTTTGCAGATTGGCAGATGCTATGTTTTCTATGAAATATATTAGCCCTTATCTAGTTGAAGTTAGTGGAATTTGCATCACAGAGAATTCTGCGAGAGGCAAAAGGCCAGGGCGATGAACCTCTTAAGCATTTGTGTAAAACCATTCCATATTACTTCATTTTCCTATGCGCTGAATATTGCCATACACCGTTGAAGCATGTTTTATGCCTGGTTCTGATTGTTCATTTCATCAGTGAGAAGTTTGTAGTCTGGCAAACGGAGTTATGTTTCCTTTTGTCCCAAATGTTATTTTGGTCTTGGATCTAAGTAATGAAAAATACAAAATCATTAATTTTTGCAGATTTAGAGCATTCTTTTTTCCTTTCGTTGCTAAAATTTGACGTCCCAATACATTCATCATAGACAATTACTTTTTCCTTCCTTCTGGGATACCTCTTGTCCTCCTGTTATTGTGATGTTCATCCTTGTTTAACAGTGAATGTATTCCAATAAAACTTAGTATTGATCAGATAGATGGCTTCCTTGAGTGTGTATCTGTAGAAGTACAAAGTTGTCTTATGTTTTGGGCTTGGATTCCCAGTTCAGCTTTCAATGTCTATCGGCTGATGTTTCGGTTGTCTGTCAGAAAATTCTTGGTTATTGCCCAACAAAATAAAAAAAAAGTAGACGTCATATTCCTGGCACATGGTGTACTCGATCGAGGGAGAGGTGAAACTCATTTAGCTGCTTTGAAGAGGTACTTTCTCTTATTCACTTTACTGCTTCTTGTTATCCTGTATCATCTGCTTAAGAATTGGCTCTGTATTCTTTTGTCGGTTCTGTTGAATCATAGGCGACCACATTCTTTTGAAACTCCATGGAAATGATGCTGCAGAAATGATTTTCCGACATGGATAAAGGCCGCACGCAAGAAAGAGAACACAGGCGAATTACGACATAATAAACCCTTGGATCTTTCTGCTTCATTCCCTCCAACATTTGAAGTGATTGGGTCTTCTTCAGGAAAAAAAAAATATGCTCTCTTTTCGATTCAAGTAGGTACGGCGAACTCTTCCATTGATTGCTGATGCAAGTTAGAACAGCGAATCTGGAGAGTAGTGCATGACAAAAGCTTTGAGATGCGGCGCCTGTGAGTGCGACTTTTCATCCACCGGCAAGAAACGGAAGGCCAGGCGCAACTCGTCATCCACCAGAAAGAATTGGAATTGGAATGAGAGATGATAACATTTCTGCAAGACATTAAAATCTTGAGATTTTGAATTTCATTTTCTAAGATTTTAATGTTAGTTGCTTTTGGATGGAATGTTCAATCGTTAGAATATAATAAACTTGGTGTGTATTTGGTTGATTTGTAAATATAAAGTATCTAATTGGACAAAAATTAAGTTGGAGGGTTTGTAGTAGACAAATGGAAACACAAACTAAAACCGAAATTGAAAGCCGTCGGTTTTGAGAATCGGCGAGTTGGTTTTAATATTCTTCTTCAACAGTTGAGATTAAGTAGCTGTTGCATTGAGGTCAATTAGCTATTGATAATTGGAATCGAAAACAATTGGGGCACAGTATGGTTTTGGATCTAAAATCACCTATATACGGGTTGATTTGATTTTAATTTTATCCCTCATAATTTTTTTATTTTACGAATTGATTTGATTTTGATTTTATCCTTCATGATTTTTTGTACCGAAGAATCCCGGACCATGCAAGTGGGAGAAGGCTTTGTATTACTTTCAATTAAAAAAAAAAAAAACAAAACCATTTTTAAGATATAAATAATTTATAGTATAATAAATCAATCAATTTTCTTGACAATTTTAATTTTACACCCCATTATGGAAGACTTTCTCTCTTAGAGGTTATAAAGCAGAAGTAGATAAAATAAAAGGGTGTTTTTGCAAATTCCCTGTCTTGTTCCCAAAGAAATCTATTTAACTTCAAAACTACGAAGTGAAGATGCTACAGCGAAAAATCAAGAAAGAGATAAATCACTGATGTCGGGCATGGAAAGACTACACCGGATGTTTGCCGGCGCCGGCGGCGCCCTTGGCCACCCACCTCCGGATTCCCCAACCCTTGACACTTCCGAACAAGTCTACATCTCATCTCTTGCCCTCCTCAAAATGCTCAAACACGGTACATCTAGGGTTTCTATTAGAATCAACAATTAATTGATTTCTTTGTGTTTTTTCTTTTTTCGCTGATGTCAGTAGGGTTTATCTCTCTCTGTGATCAATCGTTTCAGGTAGAGCGGGGGTGCCAATGGAAGTGATGGGATTGATGTTGGGGGAGTTTGTGGACGAGTACACGGTGCGTGTGGTGGACGTCTTCGCGATGCCTCAGAGTGGAACTGGTGTCAGTGTTGAGGCCGTTGACCACGTTTTCCAGACTAATATGCTTGACATGCTCAAGCAAACTGGCAGGTACCAGATTATTCACGATCTAGGAGAAATTCTCAAAGATAATTGTGATTTGGAATGGTTTTCAGCATTGTATTTATGTTTGCTTCCCGTCAGCTGGTTTAGCTGAGCTTCTCTGCCATACTAAGTTAACTTATTAGAACTAGAGCTGTCAAGACTTATGTTGCAAAAATGGAAGATATGGGCTAGAGATTGATATTAAGTATCAACACTTGTTCTGTTTTTATAGTACCCTTATAGGACGCGAATAAAGAAATCAAGATCAATCTTCTGCCCATTATGGAAAAAGGTTGTTTCTCACAAAAGATACTACCTTTCGTCAAATTGTCACCCCATCTATTTTTATTTGATTCAGGTCAATTGAACATTGTTTAAATGACTAAATTATGACTCTTGAAATCCATCAATTATTTTTTATGGAAGCTGCTATTTTTTATATGTTTGGTTGCATCTTTTTCTTGGTTATAATCCTGTACAGTTTCTGAATCATCCTCCCTTTGCTTGAAATTTATGAGGACTGTGCTTGATTTTAATTTATAGAAGTTTCATTCTTTGTTTAGGAGTAGACGTATGACCTGAATGAATGAATTATTATTAAGGAGATCATATGTAGTAAACAGTTGGTCTATGTTGCCTATGTTTTTTGAAGTCAGGCCATATCATGATCATCCAACCTAGCCTACTTTGGATTTTAATATAAGTTTACTTTAGGGCATTCATTCAGTGTTCGGTCTTTGGTCTTTACTATTATTGGACATGAAATAGGATATTCTTCTCACAATGATTAGCATACCTTGTTTCTGTGTTACAGACCTGAGATGGTGGTTGGTTGGTACCACTCACATCCCGGTTTCGGATGCTGGCTTTCTGGTGTTGACATCAACACTCAGCAGGTTAGAACTCTTCCATTCTGCAATGTTGTGTTGCTGTTGCTTAGAATTTTCTTGATTAATATCAATGATGTTATATTTTAGGTTGCTTATTTGATCTTAATTGGATGCAATTTATCTTGATTATTTACAATCAACCTTAGGCCCTAACTCCTGAGAAAGGGCTACTACCTCTCAGTACACATGATTTTATGGAAGAGATATTGGTGCAACAAAAGTTATTAGTGTACTATCTTATGCAGCATGCTTCTTTTCATCAAATTTTAATTAGAATTGCATCTCTTCAATCATTCTTAGTTGCTATCGTCTGTCTTGTCATGCAGAGTTTTGAAGCTTTAAATCAGAGGGCAGTAGCAGTGGTGGTGGATCCAATCCAGAGTGTGAAAGGAAAGGTGGTGATTGATGCCTTCCGTCTCATTAACCCTCAAACCATGATGCTTGGTCAAGAACCACGACAAACAACATCCAACCTAGGGCACCTCAACAAACCATCTATCCAGGTATTCCCCAAGGTTTCAAGTGCCATGACTTCCATTGAATATCCTTACCTTCAACTTCTAATTCAAGAAAGTTGACTTTGTTCCAGGCTTTGATTCATGGGTTGAACAGGCATTATTATTCCATAGCCATAAATTATCGGAAGAATGAACTTGAGGAGAAGATGCTTCTGAATCTTCACAAGAAAAAATGGACAGATGGATTGACCCTACAGAGGTTCGATGCCCATTCCAAAACAAATGAGCAGACTGTCCAGGTATTTCGGGGAGTATATTTACATTTTATTCTTGCTGGTGGCTTTTCTGATGGTCAGTCTATATGATCTATTTGACCCGGGCCTTAAAGGGTGAAAATGCGAACTGCCTACTATATAAGTACCAAGGGCCCCATTTGACCATCCTAAGAAATAGTTAAAATAGGTCTGAATTTGTAAGTTTACATTGAAATGGATAAAAAAACTACACAATTAATTTAATCCCACATATGCTCATATGTGGAGATCAACATTAATAAATGGACTAGAATTATACGAATTTAACATCTAATTTAGCATGTTCTGATGTAATTTTTACTATTTGTTACAAAACACAGGAGATGCTAAATCTAGCTATCAAATACAATAAAGCGGTACAGGAGGAGGATGAGTTGCCACCAGAGAAACTAGCCATTGCTAATGTGGGAAAGCAGGACGCAAAGAAGCATCTTGAGGAGCACGTCTCAAACTTGATGTCTTCGAACATTGTTCAAACTCTGGGGACTATGCTGGACACTGTTGTCTTCTAGATTCTGTATTCGTGAGCATAGGAAGATAGTCGTTTTACAGAGGATTTCTCGCTCTTTTTCTCTTCAAGGAGTGGAACTATCTTCGACATGATTTCTACTTTTACTATCTGTACCTTACCTCATTTGTATCCATACTGAATCTTGATACTTAAATTTGCATTAATTATATTCGTTACCTGACTTCATTGAACTTTATAGCTTAAATTAGCAAAGAAAAGTAACTTCAATACAATTTACTACTAGAGCGCAATAGGAGGCATGTCCCTGTTGAAGAAATCAGCCATTCTTTTCATCCTCTCTTTTGCCTTTTCACAATCCAAGTCGAATAAATGAAAGCAATGCTCCATCCCTTCGGCTTCATGGATCTCGACTGTACCCATCCACCCACTTCGACTCAATACTTGAAAATAAAGCCATCCTCTATCCTTCAAAATATCCTTCTCAGCCACAGAGATCAGCACCCTCCAGCAACCGAGGCTAGCCAAGCTCGGCCCAACCGGGTTAATCCGTGGGTCGTCAATACTTGGGCTTGAAGGGCACACCAAAGTCCACAGCCGGTCGACATACGCCTTCATCCCCAAGTCCAACCCTTCCGACCCGATAGGCTCCAAACCCCAGAAATACGGGTCCACCAACGCAATCCCAAGAATTTCCAACTCTAACCCTGCCTCAGGTTTCCTAGCTGCCATAGCTAGGTTGTGCGCAATATTCCCACCGGCGCTGTCACCTGATAAGAACACGCGTTTAAAGTCTGCGTGGTTGTTCAAGAGAGGCTCCGGCCCGTCACCCTTGCAATGGGAGGCCACCCACTGGGATACAGCCCAAGAATCTTCGTACGCAATGGGGAGAGGGTGCTCCGGAGCTCGTCTGTAATGAACAGAAACCGCAATAACTTGGGATTCTGCTACAAGGGCATTGAGATAATTGTGGTAGACAGAATCTGAGGGTGTGTGCACCAAGAATCCTCCACCATGGAAGTAAACAAGAAGAGGCAACTTCTGATTGTTGCTGCTAAGTTTTGGAAGGTAGATTCTTACAAAGACTTCTGTTTCTGGGATTATGTTTGTTACATCTTTCGATGTAACTCCAGTTTCAGGATCAGTGCCCGCAGGAACGGAGTCGGTCCCCTTTAGCCTTTCGACATGGCCGTTTTTGTAGACTCTGATGAATGGGAGAAACTCGTAGTCCAGCTCGGTGCCGGATGCAGCCATTGGAGAGGAAGGAAGCTATTGAGAAAGAGGACAGTTTACCAGTGGATATGAGTTCTCCTTTGTGTTTTTGACCACACTTTTCGCTTCTGTGCAGGTTTTTATAGATGAGGATTGTGATGCTCTGGTATATGCATATCCTTTATCGGTGTTTATTGGACAAATGCATGAATCTAATTTTTTGCAAATAATTTAATTTGACCCACAAAAAATCAAAATCTTGGGAATTTAAAAAATATTAATTTTTCATGATATAAACATTTCTTTTATTTGACTAATTACAAATAAAATAATTTGTTCAAATCATAATACTCTTTAGTAAACAATAATATTTTTAACAATAAAAAAAGGTGAGACTTTTTTCTTTTATCCAAAAAATCTATTTTTAAAATATGCATACACAACATATGCCTTTTTTGTGTGGAACCACAACAGAGCAGCCAAGATTTATGTATTTTTCTTTTATTTTTGGTAGAATACGACGTATTATATATAAGGAGATTCATATACTTAAGGGTTGTTTGTTCTAGATTGAATTCACTCGAATGGAAAATAGGTTCTACTCCAAATATGTGTTTTGGGATGGGAATAAGGATCAGACTTCTTCTTCATCCAAACTTTATTGATTGTGACTGATGTGATATTTTCATTTTACAATTCTCTCACTTTATTAATGTACTCTCTTCTATCCCAATACAAAGATAACTTTCTACAATTTATCTAGATATAAGCTTTTTTAATGTACTCATTCGAATGTGTTACGGACACCTATATTTTATAACAAACATTTCTTTTGTGTTTGATCAAATATCGGGTTGGCTTAATCATTGTGTTGTATTTCGATTTCATGTTTCATTTACAAAAAAAAATGTCAGACACACAATAATATTTTTCATTATGTTTCAGAAGCTATGCAATAATAAAATGAAAAATGAGATAGAAAACATTATACGGCGATCTCAACCGATTTAAGATAGTCAAAACATGTAGTATTGTCATCCATGTATTCTCACCATTCCGGTGTTCTTTCTCCACGACCAGGAATCGGGCGGTGACTTCGGCAGAGGGGGCAGCAGCAAAGCCTTCCTGCAAAGGCTAAAAGGCCATCCTTCACAGTGGGAGAACTCTACAATAACAGATCTCTTGCTAAAATCTTGAAAATCAATCTTGTTCAAGCTTGAGGATCGGGAAAAGCGCGTCTTCACAGAGACGAATGCATCAAAACTTGTGGCACTTGAACACCGGGAAAGTCGGCTACCTGCAGACAAATACTCCTCTCTGGTTTCTCCACAGTTGGCCTGAACTTGCATTGCTCTTGCATTGATCATGAAGTACCCTGATTCTGGAGGCTGAGCTTGTTTCTTGCATTTCGATTCCATGTATTTGCTTATGATTGCTGAAACAAATATCTGCATCAAGTTTTCAGTTAGTTAGTTGAAGAACAAGATGGAACTTAAAGGGGATTAAAGAGATGATGTGAGTTACTTGATCATCTTCTTCGTCGAAATCAATGGCTGGTTCTTCTGCTTCTGGGCTTGAAACTGGGAGTTCTTCTGGAAAAGAATGGCATTTCAAAAACGTATCTTTCAATATTGAAGCAAGGAATCTGCATCTGTTGGAGGGATTCAGCTGAATATTTTGACAAGATAGAGTCATGGTGGAAAAGAATGCACACAATTTGAGTGGGGGTTGTCAAACTTTTGTAATGAAAGTTGAGTGCGATTAGTTAGTTGTTTGTAGATGAAGATACACACACACATGTAGTGTGTGACTTTGATGTCTGATACAAAGTCTTTTTTTACTATGACAGTGACCCCTCAACCTATTCCAAGTCTTTTCACACAAATCTTTGGGGTGAAGCCAAAGTTAAAAAAAACAAAACAGAGAGAAAGTTTACCAGAAGTTGGATTCAAAACTATTTTCAAGGTTCACTTGCTGGATTCTTGGCGAGCCATTTGTCATCATTTATCAATTCATCAAGAGAGTTTGGTAAATACACCATGTAGCCTAAGAAGCTTTGAGACGAGCGCTAGTATACAGACACAGAAAGAAACTGAAGGCCTTGTTAGGAATCCAATCCCAAACAAGATGAGAAACGAACTTCGCAGTAGGGTATGCTGGGTAAGTTATTAGATATATATATATATATATTTTTTTTTTTTTTTTTTTTGGTAAAAATATTATTTTGAATTTGTACAAAATTTCAAATTTATTCTTTTCCCATCTTACATTGTCTTTTTAATTGTATATATTTTCCCCAATAAAAAAAATACATTATGACTATATATTTTAATAAAATTTAAATTTTAACGCGTGCCATCTTACCGTATTCAAGAACTAATCAAATAAAATTCCTTTTATCTACTTTTAAAATTATTATCAATATATTTTTAAAGTAAACACTTATTTTACATATTCACAAAGAAATTTACGTTCAATCACACTTTAAAAAAAACGACACGCACATCAACTATAAGAAGAGTAAACATAACCTATCACATCCATAATTTTTGGAGGCGTTCACAAAATTTTTCTTGGATTTAAGTCTAGAAAATGTGATAAATTTAGAGAGAAATTACGGATCGAACCCCTAATCTTGATCTAATAACATGAATAATTATGGATCGAACCCCTAATCTTCGTCTAATAATGATGAGGTTGTTCGCAATGAAACTTGAGTGTTTTTGTTAATTGTTTGTGCACACATTTATACATATACACTTATTTATGTACATTGGGTGATTTTCATGTCTGATAACAAACATTAGACTGTTTTCAATTATTAGAGAGTTTTCATTAGTAGACACCATGCAACAATAATCCCAATCTATTTACATCATTTTGTGTTTCTGCACGAACACATGTACAGTGATAATATCATCAATCTATACATGACGTGCATGAGTAAAACACTTCTCGTTTAGAATAACACATACAAAAACCGATGTATAAATGATAATATCATCAATTTATACATAACACACTTCCCTGTAACCGCGCAGCTCATCAACAATGCGTGCATCGGATGGTGAATTCAAATTTTTGCTTACATCTTCTGTCTTGGAAAGAAGAGGTGGAGAATGTGACAAAGCAGAGGAAGTGCGAGCATACTCAAGAGCAGCATTGATCCCGGCCATAAGTGGCTCGGGTGCAGTGGATATGGTTTTAACTCCATCAAACACACTCCATGGATGTTATTCTTCTCGATGGTCAAGCTTTACAACGAACTTGCGAGCTTAATTCTGAAAAAAAGTTGAAACCTATGAAATTTCTTCATGCAATCAGTACATTAACAGCAAAATATCATTGCAGTATTTACAGACATGAAACAAACACAGAATGCAAGAAATGTGGAGCAATATGCAGGTCTTCAAGTAACCAAACACACCCTTTTACTAAAATCGACAAAAGACCACGATGCTTCTAACCTAATTTGCACGATTCAGCGTAATTTGAGACAAACAAATAGAAGAAGGCCTCAGCCTCTTCAATCAAACCTCATTGAAAGTACCACAACCATTTAAGTGGATCCAATTTTTTCATCAGCAGATTGGATTTCGAAACTTTTATACCAACAGAGGAAATACACGAGGGTTTCCCAGAGTGGCTTCGATTTACAGGAATAAAATAGACAAGTAACAAGCCAATAATCAAAAACAGCTCAACCACAAATCTTCCAAGAATACGAAAATGCCTACCATTACCAGCCCCTCCTTATAAATTCACGATTTCCTACATTATGAAATGAAACCAGTTTTCTTGTTTTTCATTAGAAATTCTTAATTGCATCCAACCACCAACATATAACATTAAATGGACAATCAGAACAAGGTAAAAACATACTTTAAAAGGGCACAATGATATCAGGCATACATGAAAAATAAAATAGATTAAGTGGATCCGTATTTTGAAGCCATATCAGATTTATATTAATGTAAATAAGCAAGGTACCTATTTCTGTTGAGATGCTTAAGGTTTCATCCCTTTTTGCCACTGGCAGAACTTTTCCTGCCACGGAAATCACCAACTTCGTCTAGATAAGGTGTAATAAATCTATCAGAAAACTCATCATCTGTGGATCCGCATAATGTCCGAAGACCTGGCCACTCCATAATTCGGTTCCTACTTTCCAGAATTCCTAAGATTCTCAGCCGAGAGATATACCTCTTCTCGATGCTGAACGAGAGTGACCTTGGACAATCGACAATACTGGAAAGATTGTACTTTCTGGTACCAAGCAAGAGCTCTACTACCTTGTTTAGTTTCTTGGTGGAGACACTAAGAGTTTGCGGCGCCTTCCTAAACATTGTCAATATGTCACTATCTGAAAACCCCAAATCTCGCAAAGATTGAAATTTGAGTTCCCAGGCTTCATCTCTCATTCTAGACATAGTTGCAATACAATAAACGAAACTTTTGGAGTTTGCATCGAGCCCCATTTTGATGGCCTTCTCTGCATATTTCCTCATAGCTTGTGGCTTGACACAGAAACAATTGGGATAAGCGGTGAAGATTATACGGATACTCCCCAGAGGAATGCCAAAGCTCTTCAAGATTTCAACATTGGGTAACAAAGTAGTTTGGAAATTCACTGACACGAAGCGCTGAGAGATCCTCATAATTCTGACAACTTCATTAGTGGATCCCAACAAGCCCTTCACCACAGACAGTGAAGGAATGATGTTATTTTTCAAGTTTGAATGCAAAATTTTCGGATTATTTGAGATTGTCTTGGTAATGTCATCGGAAGAAAACCCCTCATGTTGCAGTACCTTGATCTTGGGTTTGATGCAGCCCTCAAGACTAGCCAAAAGAAACCGAGGCTTATATTTCAAGATTTTTTCCAGCTGAGTATTCGAAAAGCCATTTTCTTTGAAGAACGAGAGTATGGAATCAGGCTTTTCTGGGGTTTTAAGATGACTCAACTCCGAGGCAACTCGTGAAGCCAATTCAGGAGAAACTTCGTATTTACGCACCAATATATCAAATAGGGCAGGGCAAATACCATGATGCGTTTCGGTCGAAGTAGAGAAAAAATGGAGAGAAAACGAAAAAGAAACAGGGGATCCGGATATGGACCTGCAAACTAGTGGTGAAATGTGCTTCAAAATCAAACCGCTAAGGTTTTTGCGTACGAATGCAATCATCTTCTTTACCAAATTGGCTACTGACGATGAAGTAATTACTCCGATTCGGAAGGGAATTCACTTGCATTCAAATATCGCAGCGGCCTTTGCAAACAGCTTCTTAGTTAGGGTTTAGATACAGTGGCCTCCTGCGAATATAGGTCAGCTGCTGCTGCTTCCTTTTTTTTTTCCTCACTTTGCTCCCTCCATCTTCACTTTCTTCTGGACCATGAATTAATACTAGGATTTTTTTTTTATTATATTTTTTTTATTTGAACTATTCATAAATATTTGAAACGAATTCTAAATTATGTAATATTACAAGAGATTTCAGAACTATAAAATTTTTATGTTTGAGACCTTTGAGTTTGGTACAATCCTATCGCTCCACAAATTTTCTTTATTATTTTTATTTAATTAAATTTAGGACAATGTGGAATAAAACGTGTAAAAATTGATCGAACCGGTTGATACTATTTTTGTAAAAATTTCATTGTGATCTGAATTGCAAAATTACATAAAACCATGGTTTGTAAAGTTGAAATTTCCTACTGAACTTGCAAATTTGATATGTTAGATACCAATATTTCTATGATAGTGGCCAAATCTATGCATATCATCTTTGTGCTTTGCACGACAAACATGTAACGATAGTATCATCAATTTACACACGACATGTATTGGTGACCGAGACTTCCCTTTTGGAATAACAGATAACAAAAGCCAATGTTAAGAATCCAAAGAGTTCTTCAAGGGGACCAGCACTTTTACAGAGGTGATTACAAGAGGTCATTAACAGCTAAATGCCATTGCAATAACTACAGAGATGAAATAAGTACAGAATGCAAGAACGTAGAGTTCATATGCAGGTCTTCTTGTAAGGAAACATCCTTTCTTTACTAAAATCGCCATACCACCATGATTCTTCTCGTCCAACTTGCATATCCCGTGCAGTGACAGATTCTAAAATGCAATTATTTCAAAGTGAACATCCTAATCTGTCAAAAAAGAGTAACAAATGTATTAACAAAACAAATAGTTGTCAGAATGCAATCTCCTCCTCCCTCAGCATCTAAGCAAATATTTGCTTAGAAGAATCCTAGAACCTCTTCATTATGAAATGATATGGGCTTTCGTGTTTCTCTTTGAGAAAGGTCTTAATTGTATCCAACCACCAAAGATAACATATAATGGACAATCGAACTAGGCAAAAGACATACTAAAGAATGACAGCATCGAAGGCAACAAATTATCGGATTGCTATAAATGTAATTAAGCACGGTACCTATTTCTGTCAAGATGCTAAAGGTTTCAACCCCTTTTTGCGACGGCAGAACTGTTTCTGCCGTAAACATCACTAACTTCATCTAGATAGGGCCTAATAAACTTATCGGAAAACTGAACATCTGTCAATGAGCAAATAGTTCCAAGACTAGGCCACTCTTGAATCAGATTCTTGCTTCCCAGGATTCGTAAAATTTTCAGCCGTGGTATAAACCTCTTCTGAATGCTGCAATAGAATGAACTCGGACAATTGACAATGCTGGAAATATTGTACTTTCCGGTACTAAGCAGAAGCTCTTTTACCTTGTTTAATTTCTCAATGGATGCATAAAACACTCGTGGGGTCTTCCTAAACATTGTCAATATTTCGGTATCTGAAAACCCCATATCCCGGAAAGCTTGCAATTTGAGCTCCCATGTATCATCACCCATTTTAGCCATAGTTGGAATAGCATAAATGAAGTTTCTGGAGTTTGTATGGACCCCCATTTTGATGGCCCTCTCTGCACATTTCCTCATAAATTCTGGCCTGATCGCGAAACAACATGGATACGCACGAAGGATAACACAGATACGGTCCATAGGAATGCCACAGCTCTTCAAGATTTCAACATTGGGTAACACAGTCCTTTGGAAACTCGATCTCAATAAACGCTGGGAATACCTTATAACTTTGGCAACTTCACTAGAGGATCCCAACAAACTCTTCAACACAGACAGTGAAGGAATGATGTTGTTTTCCATGCTTGAATGCAAAATTTTCGGAGTAGTTGAGATTATCTTTGTAATGTCATCAGAAGAAACCCCCTCATCTTGCAGTATCTTGAACTTTGGCTTAATACAGCCCTCGAGACTCGCCGAAAGATACCTAGGCCTAAATTTCACGATTTTCTCCAACTGAGGATTCGAAAAGCCACTTTCTTTGAAGAATGACAGTATCGAATCAGCTTTTTCTGGATTTTTCGGACCACTAGGCTCTGAAACAACTCGTGAAGCCAATTCAGGAGAAAATTCGTATTTATCCACCAATATATCAAATAGTGCAGGGCTGATACCACGATGGGCTTCGGTCGATGAAGAGGAAAATTGGAAAGAAAACGAGAAAGAAACAGGGGATCTGGATCCGCACGCAATTGGTTGAGGGAACTTCAAAACCAAACCGCTCAGATTTTTCCGAACGAATGCAAACATCTTCTTCACAAAAAATGACAACTGAAGATGAAGTAAATTACTAGGGTTTGGAAAGGAAATCACTTGCCTGCTAAAATCGACGAGGACGCAGCTACTTCTGTCTCAATGGTCCCCCTGTTAAAAAAGGGTCGATTTGTTTTGCACACAATATTTAGAGATTTTGGGATACCGTACCATAACATAAATACTTTTATTTAAATATTAAAAAAATACACAAACTTTAATTTTTATTAAATAAATATTTATTTATTAAAAATTAAAATTTGTGTATGTTTTAAATTTTTAATTAAAAAGCATTTATGTCATTTATATTATATATAATTTTGTGAGTAAAATTAATATAATGTGTAAAATAAATTTAATGATGGCTTTAAAAATACCCTAAAATTCGACTCAATTATTTTAATAAAACCATTAAGAACTTATATTATAACTATAATACTATAAATTTTATGAATATTTTAAGTAAATATAAAAATCTTTTGATATATTTTGTGTACATTCTGGCAACGAGTTAAATTTTGTAAGAAATCAGTAGTAATTTTACATGTAAATAAATAATATCTTTTAATTAAAGAAATAATATTGTAGATCTAATTGCACGATGCATCTCATGTACATATAATTTTGTGATGATTAAATTTAAAAAAAAAAAGTACTACAAGCCTTAGGTACTTTGCAATTTCTCATAAATTTATTAATTCTTACAATATAAAAGGTTAAGCTTATTATAAGCTATCAAATAAGTTTTTCTTATTTTTCATTACCCATGTGTGTGTATTATGTGAATTTCATGTCTGAACCAAGTACATTATTATTATGGCAGTGTTCCATGTCTCATGCATAACAAAACCACAGGTAACTAGCTGCTTGAATCGCAACGAGCACACGGTAATCTTTTAATTCAACCGAGCACGCAGTAATTTTAATAAAAGGCGAAAGATACTTCAAAAAGATGATAGGATTAATAAATTGTGGGACTGCTCACACCACATTAAAGGGGTCGATTTGCATCAATTGGATGAATCAGACGACTTCTGGTTCGTTTGGGATGTGAGAGAAATAAGGGACTGAAGCTTAGCAACAGCATAAGTCTTGTCAGGCGGGCACTTAGATAGAGCAATGTTTAACGAGACAGCTGCCTCATTGGCTTTCCCTGCAGCCATCGATGCCAATCCGGCCCTGTAAGCTTCATCAGCCATTCGAGCATCATATGGAGAATTCAATTTTTTACCGGCATTTTTGGGCTTCGAAAGGGGAGGTGGAGATTGTGAGAAAGCAGAGGCACGAGCATACTCAAGAGCAGCAATGGCAGCATTGATCTCGGCCATTAGTGGCTCTGGTGCAACGGATGTGGTTTTAACACCATCAAACACACTCCATGGATGTTTTTCTTTGCCATAACTCATCTTTATACAACAAAAGGATGCACTCAATTGTGAATTATTCAAGACCATGTAGTGTTGAAGGTATCCCTGCAAAGAGTTTAACACTGCGCTCGTCCCACCTAAAAAGTTTCATGCTTTAGTACAATCAGTTCATTTGTCAACTAATAGAATAGGAAGCATATTTTTCTGCAGATTGCAAGCAAGATTGAGTTAGTACATAGGTCTTTATGTAAGGAAACACATCCTTCTTCAAAAATCACCATAAGACCATATTTTTTCCTCATCTATATTGCATAATGCAAGCATTGATAGATTCGCAATGCAATTATCTCGAATTTACATCACTATTCTGTCAAATAAGACAACCAAATATATCAAAAACAAAGAGTTATCTGAATGTAATCTCCACCCACAGCACTAATAGCAAATATATCTAGGAATTAATTCAGATATAACAAAATGATATGGATGACATTCTTCAGCCATAGAAATTCAGAAATATATTAGAAAAACAAGCAGACGAATCCCATAGCCACTTCAAACATAACCCGCCTTAAAAGTACTAGGCCACACTATTGAGTGCTCCACTTTTTCAGCGACAAATTTCAGGACTTCTTTCATTACAGAGTGGCTTAAATACATTATGATGAATCAACTACTCAGACTTATATGATGCAAGTAGCAGAACAACTATCGAAAACAGCTCAACCACAAACCTTCCACCAAGACTATAAACCTGTTGACCCACAATGAACTCCACAATTTCCACATTGGTATAAATTATGGTGTTGACCTCTTTAGGCCGGCCCTGCTCGGACCCAAGAAGGCATCAATCCAATCCATCCTGAAATACACATTATCTTGGCCATCTTTAATCTTTTACCCGACATGGATTTGTTTGACTATCCCAACAAAACCCGCCTACCATCACCATACCCATCTTATCAGCCCAGAATCCCTACATTGTGAAGAAGACGGGCTTCCCTAATTTTCATTCAGAAAAAAATATAATAATTACATTTAACAACCGAATTCTTAAAACCCAAGCAACATAAACAATAGATGTAACAACTGCAGGTATCAAGCGCATGTATCTCAAATAACCCCAGAAAAATCCAAATAGAAATCCACAATAAGTTCACAAGATTAACAGAGAGATGAGAAAACCCAACACGGCTTCAATAAAAAACATAGCGAAGCAAATATAGGACCAGAGGATTTCTCTAATAACGAAAAATGAAGCTGAAGATGACAGTAAAATACGAACCTTCGGATATATTGATCACACAAATCAACTCTTAGATTTTTTTCACTTTTTCTCTTATACAATTTGGTTACATCTTTTTCGACACCACGGGCGTTAGATTGAGCGGGTTCTAGTAGAAGACTGTCAGCTGGAAGGACTCTCTCTTCCTCTCTCCATGTCTCCCTCTGTCGGCTGTAATATGTTGATATGCTTGAATATATTTAATTATTTATTTTGGTGGTAGGGGAGGGGAGGGGGTGTTTGGCGAGAGAAAGTGCTTCATTATGTTTGTTCCTCTCTCTCTCTCTCTTTTTTTTTAAATGAATTAAAAACTAATATTTAAATTAAACAATTATTTGGTGAGACGATATTAATATAAATTAATAATTAAAAAAACCATCGTAGAGATATTAATTCACAAAATTTGTCAATCCAGACTATTAGAATATAATTTCTTTTCTTCATTTTTTTTTCGAAAAAATTCAGAGATTTGAGTATCGCTCGTCTAACATAGTTCGTTGTGACAAACTTAGCAATACTAATGGTAGCAACAGTAGTAGCAGCAGCAGTAATCCCAATTGACCGATCGAATCAATCTAACTAGGCAACAATTTTCAATTATCAAGATATTCAAACCAATAATCGACTAGTTACAAATTTGCTTATTTGAAGTACTAAATGATGAATTTACCTATGTTAAGTAATAGTAGCAGCAATAGTAGTAATCAAACCGACTGATCGAATCAGTCAAATAAGACAACAATTTTCAATTATCAAGGCATTCTACGAATAATGTTTGGTTCGATTCCTTTACACCCTTCTGACATATATGTTTATAATTGAAGGAAAATGAACAATGACATCAATATAGAATGTGCAGATCTCGATCTGCCTTACAACTTCTGGTGTGAAATATAAACCAAAGAGACTCAGTCGTTACATACACAAGCAAAAGCATTTTGCATGTTTTAACCTTTTTCTCTCCGACCATCAATATAGCAGTACTGGGCTTCGCTAATTCGAAAGCCAACAGCACCATGCTAACTACAGTGTTATACATAGACGAATTCAGAGTTGAACCCGACTTTCATGTCCTAACGACAACTGCAAAGATACGTAAATGCCATGATTCAGTATAGTTTGACAACTTCCCTTCAAATCTGTTGACCTTGCTTCGGCTTTTTTGTTTTTTGGTAATTGATAATAACTTCAGGTGCTAATTACTCCAGATACCCATGGAACAACTACTGGTGCATTCGGATGTGAATCTCGATATGACTCAGGATACTTGTCCTTGAAATTCAACTTGGGCGTCTCCGACTGCAGACAATAACAATACAGGCAGGAAAGATTACGCCAGGAGACCCTTCATTTTGATTTTGGGTAAAAAGCAAAATACGATAAATTCATGGAAACGGGGGGAGAACTTACATATTTTAGCCAGCATTCCTGATTTTTATGTTGATAAATATCAGGAGAGTAGCATCCATTCTCAGATGGGCAATAAACCCAAACGTTGCATTTCTTTTGACCAGGCTTTGCACGTTTGGCTTGATCCAAACACGCCATACAACAATCATAGGCTGACTCTTTATGGTGGGTGAGGCCCCACCTGACTGCAACACCATCGTAATCAGTATGAAGTTCGCCATGGCATTCCGGTGGTAGCTGTCTCCCAGGTAGGATATCTTTGTCTGAAACACGGAAATGAATCTCAATAAAGGAAGGAAAAATACATTTCAATATCCACGAACAAAAAAACTTAACCAACTCCCCCACCCCCCATCAGGAAAATATATTTCTTGCAGTTACAGAATAACCATAGAAAGAAATTTCAAGAAATTACCAAACTCATCTTCACCATCAGGTTTGTCATCGTGTTCCCTGTTAATGATTTCAACTGGTATCCAGAGACCGAGCTCTTCTGACAGCTCTATCCAATCGGATTTCAAGGCTCTTGCAACAATACCTGATAAGAAAAAGTTGATAGACATTAGTTAACTACTCAGATGTCAGAACAATATGAAGTTAACAGTATACTTCAATGAAGAATGATCAACTACTCAGCTGTCGGAACAATATAAAGCTAACAGCATATTTCAATGAAGAATGATCATACCAGCCTCTTCAGGCAAAACTGTTGAATTTAATGCTTTCCCACGAATAAGTTTCTTGGCCTCTTTTAGTTTTTCTTTGCGCCAGGTTTTGACTGCCTCTGATTAGAATAAAAAGCATCAACAAGGTACCAGCAGTAGAATGAATTAGTAGGAAATCACAAAATAAGAGTGGATCAAGTCAAATTAAAATGTTTGATGACAAATATGTATTAATTTTTGTAGTCCCCGAACTCTTAAGTGAAGTTCTATTTAAGTTAACTTTAAGGTTGCCTAGCAAATCTTCAGTCTTGTGAGATTTCTTCAAGTAATCCTAGTAGTGGTATTACTTGGCAAGAAGCATACATAGTTACGTACAGAAACACATGCATACATTTACATATTACATACATACATGTGTGTATGACAGTGACATTTGTCCCATACCACTAGAGGTGCATCTAAACTAATGTAGATAAAGCAAAACAGGGATAGGACGGAGGCATTAAATATGCAATAAATTTGAAACATTTGCTGATTCAGATTCAGGAAATCATACTAATCATAATTCAGACTTTCTAACAATCACTTGCACAAGAATCCAGACATTAACACGTAGAGGTGTTTCATTCAGAAAAAAAGGACAGTGGACTTGACTAGATGTAAAAACTTTAGAGGGGAGAGAAACATCACACAAAGTTCAGTGGGGCGAAAATATATATATATATATATGTATATATATAAATATGTATATATGTGTGTGTGTGTGTGCATCACAGCATCACTCATGTTGTGCTTTAATTTCTGCCTTTGGATCGAGATTTCAAGTCCATAGTAAATCTATTGATCATGTTTGGATATTTTAATGTTACACCAGATCATTCAACTCCATTTTGAACTCATTTTTATTTGTCACTACGGTGGATCTAAAATTCATCATACATGGAGTCACTTAAAATCATTCTCCAAATCTTTCCCTTGAATCCAGCCTCTCCAGTCCAAACGCAACCTAACAGAAATTTTGAGAACTGCTTTATACACTGGTCAACTGATTAAATATTCAACAGCTTCTGTACGCTCATTTTTAACCCACTAGGAATGGACTTTTAAGTTATTAAGATGTTGAATATTCTGCATACAACAAAGAATAACATCTTCCAACCAAATCTATGATAAAGACCATCTTAACATCAGAGTATGGTCCAGCCAGTTTGGTCAATGCCTTGACAAATCCTCCCAAGAAGGAGAGCCACCTTTATCTAAATCTCTCTATCCGGCAGCACCAACCTCGACCTCTACCCAAACAATACAGAACGCTTCTCATAATTGATTAGCTGGAATAATTTTACATCAGGCTACTACAAAGAAGCAACACAAAAGCTACAAAAAAGAGTGCTGGCTTCTGAAAATGCAATAATCACTAGTGACGATAGATGAAGGAGAGCCCATCTAGAATTACAATGTGAAAATTATATATTAAGTTATACTCTCCATAGCTTCTTTATATCATAAAATAGTATGAAAAACTTAAATTATGGCCTCACAACATGCATAAATTAATTAAACTATTAAACGAAAACTTTTACTTTTCTTTGGTTCTACGGTGGTTAAGTTTACTGTAAATAATTACCCATGTAGATTCCATAATCATTATTAAGATAACCCTAAGCTTGTGTAGGTGTTTAGAGCGCAGATGCTATCTACAGGGGAGGGAAGGGTTGAATAGTCAAATACCGCAACAAGGACAAATCAAATGTTAATAACGAATGTATGTTAATTTTTCTAATCACCATAGCTCAGTCAAGTTCTAATTAAGTAGTTGAAATATATGTTTGTGTGTGTATTGATTACACGTTCTCCGTACTACCAAAGCTGATGCAAGCTACTAACATGGAGAAAATAGATCGATGGAAAAGGTAATGTTTTTAACTACGCAATAAATTCAAAACACTTTCTACCTCAGATTTTTAGGAATTTTTCCTTGTCATTATCTTATCATTCTAAAAATGGTTATGCACAATGGTCAAGACATTTAACACATAAAGGCATCATTCTCAGCAAAATGATTGAAAAGTCTCCATGAACTCTCGATGTCCTATGTGAGAAGCTGAGATGCGGTAAAAGGACTTGAGTGGATAAAACAAACTTGAGATGAGGTAAGATGTTTGCAGACTTAGAATATCAAGTCAATCATGTTGTCTTTGGATGGATGTAGTTGAATCAAATAATTTCAAATCCATGGCAAATCATTCAGCTAATTTGGATAATTTTATGCATCCAACCATCAACTCTTATTTCAACTTGTTCTTATGAATCATGTAGATATCCACCAAAAAATGGAATCACTTGCAGACTTCCCTAAATCCTTCACTGAGATGTAGATCCATCCACCAAAACACAACCGCACAGAATCTTCAAGAACCGGTTGTTGTGAATCTTACAATGAGACACGTCTGTTAATGTTAATCCAAGTACGGAGTGGACATCCGCAAGGATTTTCAGGTCAACTGGATTATTGAACAAATTTTGTATGTTCATTTATAACCTACCAACAATGGGAATATTTAACTCTTTAAGATAGTGAATAATCGCATATAATACAAAGAATAGCATTTTCCGATAAAATCAGCAATGAAGTCTTTTTGTCTGAGTGTTTTAACATTAGAGTTGGCCGAAGTTTCGTATAGATAAGACAAAATGGTTTGACCAACCTCAACCTCTCTCCAAACAATGCAAAACACTTCACAATTAATTATCTAGAAATCTTTCCACTGGACTACTGTAGTTTGTAGGTAAGCTACTGTTGTCCAACAAAAAAAAGAATTGACGATTAGCTCCAGAAAATGCAATAATTACTAAACAAGATGTATAATGAAGCACCAGTTTAGAGTTGTAATGATAAAATGTGTAGTAAGATCTACTTCTTAAGATCATAAAACTGTATGAAAAAACTTTTCTGTTATGACCTCATAACATGTCCAAACCTAATGAAGTGTTCTAAGTAAAATTTACCAGTGATATCTATTCTTCTGTGGCTCCAAAGTGTATAAGTTTTTTGTAACCTAACTACTCCTAACAACACGAACCCTGTACTCCCAATCAATTACTTTATCCTTCTGCAGCACTCATCCTCAGCTGGCACACACTACACCCTACCAAATACTAATTAAGCAGATCGTCCATTCTTGAAAAATCCAATCTAATATTGCGCCCTCAGCCCCCAAAAAAAGGGAAAACAAAAGAGGCAGCTGAAGCCATACTTTCAAGTTTCATTTTCACCAAAAAAAAAAAAAAAAAAACTCAATCAATCTCTGCCTTGTTGCATACATAAAAAGGACACAAGTAAAAGAGAATATAGTTTTACTATAGAATGCCACAATTTAATACCAAAGCTCAACATACAAAATAGGGACACATGTTGATCAAACTATCAAAATCGATTTTATACCTACCTAGTTGCTCTGTTGTATTAGCAGCAGCATCCAAGCTTCTTAATCTATTGAGGATCTCATCTATTAGCTTCTGTTTCAAATTTTGTGGCAGTTCCACCACTCTTTCTTCCCCTAAAAGTCTTTTCTTTAGTCGTGTCACCTCCGAACACCAAATAAGACATTTCAAGTCATTAATGCATTGCAAAGGAATATTAACCGACCATTATCCTCAAATACATTGCAGAAACATGATGGGATCTCTCACCAGGTCAATAAGTTCTGTAGGTTCTGATGCTTTTCGTATTTGATTTGACTCCTCCATTTTCCTAATCTGATCTGCTGTGTACCTAAATGCTGTAAGAACACAACACATATTCACTCCAACCTATTTTAGCCAAGTAAATGCAAGAATCAAAAACAAGGAACCACTCCAAACAATCCAAAAATGAAAATGGGATCATCAAACAACTCGTGTAACCCATAATTTTAAATTTTCTCAGTGTATCAAGTGTTGGAAGGTAAATATTCTATTTAACAAAGCCAATAATAAACATTGATATCCATCAAGAAACAACAAACCTTCCATTATACATACAAGAAAACGGATCAATAGTATCATTGCAACCAAAACATTAAGCACTCTTACCACTCTCAAGACCCTGAATTCACACAAAACCAACCATCTCACTGACATTCCTAAAACCATTCAAATTACCCAACATTTTCCCGAGATAAAAATCAAAACTAACAAAAAACGGCAAGTAAGAAAAGTTACGAAAATCAAAACTTGAAAAAGTTCTTACTGGTCTGAGTATCGCCGATAGGGTACATGTAAAGAGAAGCATAAAGAGAGCGGAGCACATAGACAGCAACTACAACGTTTATGGAACACACAATGACAGTAGCCCTCTTGTAAGAACACCTTCCATTGTGCCCCCACTCTCCTCTCGCCATCTCTCACTGCTCCCTGACCTTGTTCAACTTCTGCTCCATCCCATCATCACTTTCTCTCTCCTTTTTCTTTTTCTCCCTCTATATACATATATATGTATATATCTATAGATCTATGGGTTTCGGCAGTTTTCTTGGAGAGAGGGGCATTTTCCAGGAATGTTTTCTGGAGATTTCTGTCTGGTTTCAAATGGATGGAAAAGGGATCGATCGTATCAATGGAACTTTTTTTTTTTCTGCGAATACATTAATAGAAGAACTAAACCAAGTTATGGGTGTTATTTGTTCTTTCCCTACTCCGTATCTTCTTATTATTTTTTCAAAAATAAAAATAAAAGTAAAATAGTATAATTATTATTATTAAAAAAATTATAAAATCTGTGTTTTCTAGGTTTCTAGAAAGCGAGATTTTTGGCTTGCAAAAAAAGAAAGCAAATTTTTTAGTGCATTTCTATACACACGACCTTTTTTACTTTACACACCATAATTACTATTCACACCACACAAATTTTTTTTTTTAAATTCAAATTTACTAACCACACCCCCAAAATACCTATTATATCCTTTAAAAAAATTTCAAAACAGAAAATCAGTCTCTCTCTCTCCCCAAACCCTCGCGACTCTCTCCTCTTTTCCTGTCTGCCCACCTAACACATACCCTTCCAACCCTACGGCACCGAAAATCTAAATTTTCTTCCCTTCTCTCCACACCCCTCATCACGCGAAAACCATGGATGCAGAAGGCGACAATGTGTCGAGTACTCCAGGTACATTGACGATAGGTCCATTCATATTGCGATGCGTTCGGTGCTGGTCAACCGAACAACCTCTGACGCGTTCGATTCTGATGCACCGAACTCATCCACAGGCGTTCGCGTGCACAGGCCGAACTCAACCACAGAACGCTTCCCTGCATGTTCGGCACTCATCGACCGAACGTTATATGACCTGTTCGGTAAGCACTGGCCGAACGTAACTTGATATGTCTAGGGTTCTGAATTTTTTTTTTTAAGTAAAGGTATATTGGTCAATTATATCATGTCTATTTTTTGTCCAAAAAAATTGTGTGGTGTGCAAAGTAAAAAATATGGTGTGTATAGAAACACCCAATTTTTTTTTTATTATTAATACAATTTATCTACCTACGAGCACGTGTTAATATATTTAATAATAATGCATGAAAATTACATCTGAAATTTTTTAATAAAGTAATAAACTTTTTAACAACAGAATTTATCTATCTACCATGAGAACATGTTAATATATCTCATATTGATCTATCAAAATTACACCCAAGAATTTTGAATAAAGTAATAAACTTTTTTATACAGAATTATACATCATTGACAATACATAGCTACGATGGTAGATGGTCACTTTCGTTAATTATTAATAACTAGTTCAACTAAGTAACATATTTTTTAGGTTTTGAAGAAAAAGAAAAGCAAGTTTTGCAATTTAATATTGATAAATAAAAATTGCTTTGATTTATTTTGGTAATTACAAAAAATCGAATTCCCAATTTAGAATTCATAAAATTATATTGAGTCAAACTAGAAGTTTTTTTTAGCAATAAACACGAACAAACTAAACTGTTTATTTTAATATAATTTATTTAGAACGAATAAACATTTTAGATCTAATATATTAATATAAATTGAATGAAAGTTGTATATAAATGGATTTGATATAAAATCTTAAATCATGTCGTATAATGACTTACCGTATCCAAATTTCATTATTTTAATTACTATTATTGGTATAAAACTTCACGAACAATGTACCATTTACGGTATCCACAAAACAAAACAAAAAAAGAAGTTCCATGATTTTCATTACAAACTTACTTATTTTTGTAAATTGAACATGAGCGAAAAATAAGATATGAAACTCAACATTTATAGCATTTTTTCAAGCACCTCGTACAAAAATCACAAATTTGTGTCATGTCCAGTCATCCGTTATCCCATTAACCACAAAAATCAACTTTAGAATTTACAAAATATGACGAAGTTACGCCAACCACTGCCACCGTCATTCTACCCAAATTTGAGTCTTGTTCCTCCATCCGCCACCCCAATATCACAAAAATCGGCCCCAGAATTAGCAAAATATGAAAAAGTTGAGCCAACCACCGCAACCATCATTCTACCATACAAGCTTCAATTTCTACAAGAAATGAAAGTTCATGATGGGCACCACAAAAGCCTCAAATTAGTTTTGTCAAAGACAACCCCTCCTCCGCCTCCAATTGTTGTTCAAAGTGGCCGCAAAATCCTAATATCTCAAATTTAAAAATAATTAAATTCATGATAAAAATTACCACTAAAATTCGAATGTACATTACAAAACTGCCAAACTACGTAAGCATAACAATCAGAACATAACATTTTACGAACTCCATCATCATAATTTGTTTAAACATTTCAACAACTTATTTTTAGTATAAAAATTGGTCATTTAACATCATTTTGTTTATGGTCTAAATGATCATTTGTGCTAAAACGATTTATTGAAACCACCTGCCAAGATATGATGAATCATAATGCATTGAGCTCATCAACACCAAGAATTATAATGAATTGTTAGAACTTATAGTCCACTGAACTTTAAACTTTAATAGGTGCACTTGCCATTATTTAAAGTTTAAGTTTTCATATTAAATGTCATGATTTATATTTATGTTTAAAATTTAATTTCACAGTACAAATTATTCTCTAATTTAAATTTAAAATCTGATTTATATTTTAGAATTCAATGTGATTGAAGTCTAATGTAGCTTTATTGGAGTTGTGGGTTACTAATTTGGGCCAATTTTTTTATATTATAAAACAACTTCTATAATTTTTAGGCTAAATCAGACTATCTCAGTATCAGACAATGACCAAACACCTATTTAACTTCTGTACAGTTTTTAGAATATAAAAATAAACATTATCTAAAATTAGATCAAAGTATAATAAAAGGCTTACGATGCACCAAATGTAGCATCTCAATAATCCATATTGACATTTAAATTAGGGTCTCTAATCGTCTTACACTAACTATTTGAACTATTACACTATTTAAGTGCATTTTTTATTATCTATCTACTCCAGAATATGATGTTGACTGGTGCTTATTCAAGATTGTGCCTATCTACTATTTTAGAGATGATACATACATGATCTTAAAATAGTCTATTTCCTCAGAAATATATTTAGATGAAAAGGTCCTTCAAAAGTTATTCATCACTCTATGCAGAGAGCAAGTAGAACAACTCCTTCAAAACTAACACCTCTGCAAATACATACTTGACCAGATTAAAAAGGAAGTAGCACAAAGCGATACAAATCAGATAGCTTGTACCGGGGATAACGGCGAATAGAACCCGAACAGCAGCCCATAACTTATCATCCACCCAACCATACCAGGCTGTTTCTATGGACTAGAACAGTGTAACTTTTACTATGGACAGGTAACTCAATCAGACCAAATTCATGTGAATGAAAATTGCAGACAATGCAAGCGCGGCCTAGATCAGAAATGCCAAAGACCAAAAGCCTTTGGATATTCTAACTAACCAACTGGGAAAAGGGTTCTGTCATGTTTGTTACCAAACCGTTCAAACGTGCTCTTTTGAGCTTCCAAGTCAATGTTAGGCAGCTTTGTCCATTCTCCTGTTTCAGGTTTCATCTCCCACACTTCCCACAAAAAATTACCACAAGCAATTAACAAAGATAGATACCTTCCTGCTGACATATAATACTTGTCCCTTTTTTCTCCATAAACTTGAGGAAGTGGGACGGGAGTCTCTGTAATAATTTCAGTCTCTACATTCAAGGTCAAAACTTGAGTGTCATCAATAGCCCAATGCATAAAACCTTCTGTGATCAATGGAGAACAAAAAGAGTAATTCTTTTGCTGAGGGAGATAAGTGTTCGGTACATATGTTCCACCAAGTGTTATCGACTCCAATAGTTAATATAGCACATTGTTTTACTGATGATCTAATATTGGGAGGATACGTTATGACCAATTTTTACTCCATGGAAGCCACAACACATGCTATACCAGATAAATCACAGTCTATTAATCTTTAGAAAAATGGAGGTGGAGGGAGAGCAAAGTTCTGCTTCATTGAAGGATTTGCAACATAAAGAGCATAGTCATTATCAATGTCATACTCCAAAACCAAACCATTACAACTAGCCCAAACTTCACAAGTGAAGTTGCAACTGAGCTTAGATATCTCAATTCGGCCTTTTCGCATTGCCATGAACATTGGATGTTGAAGCCCAAACATGCACTTGGAGAGGTCATATTATGAAGGTGTGCGTATATGAAACTATTAGTCTAATATGGTACCACTTCCGACAAACAATCCTTGTTGGGTAATAAATATCTTGAGCTTCGAGATGCAGAAGAATTTTGAACACCAGATCGTCGGGAAGAGACTCTATGTTAGTTAACCTTTTGTGATTAGATACAGAGTTGCACCCAAACACCTGCATTTGAATTTGAGATTCCGAAATGAACTTGCCTAAACTTTAAGCTTGATTATTCTAGAATCTAAAGACAAATTTTTCACTAAATGTTCTTTTTTATCATTTTTTTTTTCAAATAGATAAAATATTCGTGGTTTCTGAACGAAACATATTACATTGTTATCTAATTGCAATTGTATTTGTTTCATGTATGATAGTAATACATAAAGATGACGATCAGGCCATTTCAGCAATGGCATAAAAATTTGAAGCGTCGCCTAAATTACTGGAGCCACACATAAAGGGAAAATAAACAAAGAACCTGGTCATCCCATAAAACCAGAATATTCAGAACTTCAGCTAATTACTCGCATCAAATACACACGTATACGAGTATCGCGCGCGGTTTAATTTGTGAGCAGGAATTGCTATTAGCATGACCATCATAACTCATAAGAACAGGTGGACGTGAAATTTCTGGTAAAATTGGAAACCCCAAACGCCGAATTTACCAGAGCGTTCTCAGGACAACAGAATATGAGAAACTTACCACTGAGTTTTCTTCTTTATTAGTCAGCATATTCAAATGGGGGATTCATCACGCTACCCATCAGCGAAACATTACTGTGGCGCGACCGGGCGGCGACGGCGGCAAAAGGCTGTTGAAGCGGGAATCCGACATAAATTTCTTAAATGGGAGTATTACTGTACACTAGTATTACTAATTACTTAATTACATAATTAAGGAAATGCTCACATAGTTATAATGGGCCTACCTTAGAGGCCCAATTTCAGATTGAGCTGGGCCAGACCACAGTTAGATTCCTTGTATTGGACATTGTTCAGTAAGCCGGCCCAATTTGGATTTCGAATATGAAAAATTACAGATTCGCCCTCAAACTATCATGTTTTGGATTAATATATATATATATATATAAGATTAATTTGTATTAGTTGATAACTCGACAATGTATATGGCTTTGTAGGATGTCCCCAATAGACTTTCTTCCCCTGACCCAAAGAGGGAAAATCTCTTAAGATCTTATTATTATAAGGTCTCCAGAGGGTTCACATAGATCGATCTTTGAAGACCCACTCACGGCAGTTGCAGACGCAAACGTGGATGGGCGTTGAGGACATCTTTCTCATTCTTGTGTGCACCCAACCGAGTGAAGCATGGGCCAAATCCAGTCATTCTCCCGACGGTGGAAAGTAAGCTTGCCTTTCTGGTACAGTTTATTTTCGAACAATAAATCCAACAATAAATATCATCACCTCAACTTTGCCTTCTATATAGTGTAACCACACTATCGAACCGCCATTCAAATCAATACTGATCCTAGGGGTACTTTTCCTAAACAACAAACAAGTTAAGCAAGCAAGAAAACTCATAAGGGTCAAAGGTGCAACCCCATATGTTCCCACCATGCGCGATTCGCGCTCACCCAAACAATCGGCATCAACATATTCAAGGAGGGGAAACCCACACTATCTTCATCACAACAAAAGTTATATAAAGATGATGATTCTTTAGCTCAATGCGCGTGTGTGTCCGGTGCAAGAAAAAAAAAAGAAGAAGAGAGAGAAGATTGAATGCACGTGTTTTGCTTCTTTTTTTTGAAAAAATTTTAATTAACGAAATAACATAAATTTAAAATAAAATATGCAAGTTACGTAATATTAATATGACCCGAGAATTGCCTAGTGTGTGACAAGCTACAACAAATGCATAATTGAGCCACAAACTAATAAGAATTAATGCTCTATATGCTTTAATCCAAAAATAGTAATAGTTAGCGCCAACTTGTAATTTTCCCTTAGATTATTATTCTAATCAATAATTTACATATATAATATATATTTTTAAAGACAATTTTTAAATATAATTTAGTTTGGTTATATTTAAAAAAAAATCCCAACTACTAAACAATATACCAATTATCATAAAACATAATCTCAAAATAAAGCACGCATAATGCTTTCTCTAACTACTTTTCTGAAATTGTCGATGAATTTTTTGATTAAAATTTATTTAATTTTAATTTCATTTCGATTTAACTGATTTATAAACTTTTAATTTGAGCTATACCACATTAATTTCAATAATAAAATAAATAAATAATAATAATAATAATAATAATATAACAACAACAATAACAATAATAAATTTAAACACAAAATTATTTTATTATAACCTCAAGTTCCATGCATTTACTCGGCCCAACGCCCAAAATGTAGTGGCATTTTCGTAAATATGTACGGCAGCCCCCACAGGATGGCACACTTTTCATGGTGTAAGTGAAGATATATCGAAAAGTCAATTATTAGCTTAAATTGATCCAAAAATCCCCCATATATTGATGAAAATAGTAGGTGGGTCTCTATCAGAATCAATCGGACGAACTTGCGTGAAGCTAAAAATTTGAAGGAAAAGACTTACTCCCTCCACCCTATCTGATTTCAGGCAGGCAGCTAAAACCTCTTCGAATTTCCCGTCTTGTTTCATTTGATTTCAAGGAATCTTGATTATAGTTTTCTGGGATTGAAGTTGAGAGAATATGTGGGGATTTGGTGGAAATTATTATTGGGGAAGGAAAGAGAGGGGGAAAGTGGAAGGGATAGTTGTTGTATTTGCATGGATGTCAAGTCAGGAGAAGCATTTGAAGAATTATGTTGATATCTACTCTTCTCTTGGATGGAATTCCCTTGTTTGTCACTCTCAATTCCTCAATCTGTAAGTTCTTATCTCCCACCCCCCCCCCCCCTTCAGATGGGATTTCGATCCTACTACGATTTATTTTTTTCCCTTTGTGTGTGTGTGTGTGTTTGTGTGATGCTGGACCTTGAATTCGTTGAAGATTTATTTTGTGGGTTTTATTGATTTTCTGATAGTATTTAATTGGGTTTTTGAATAATCAGAATTAATGCTTACATGCTACTTGATTGAATTTGGAGAATAGTTCTTTTCTGAACTTACAGGGTGTGGGTTTAGGGCGTGGAGGAGGGCTTCTAGTAGATATTCTTCGGCTTAGCTTAATTTTCGGATAAGACTCTTGTGGTGTAATAATGCGCTACTTAAATTTGATTAACCTTAATGAGTGGAGAGAAGAGTGTTTCTGATTAAAGTCATATTGTTGAATTAGGGACTTATAAACACCAGGTATAGTGTCCGCATTCCGGCTACACTTATACATGTGGGTATGTGTGTGTTCTTGTGTTTCTGGATAATGGTGATACGACACCGGACGTATTTCACAGTATGTAGTAGCATTGATGAAACCACTGTACTAGAAATCAAGCCAACCGACTATGACAGAGAAAAGTTGGGTTGATCCTATAATTCTGTGTTGATTGGTTTGTAACTGGAGTAATTCCTGGTAAAAATTATTGCTTTGAAGCTTTGGGCCTGTGCCTGGTTTTTTAATCCTCTCTTGTACTGAGAACCGGTGCATTTGAGTGCAAATTTTAATTAAGCTCACTTGTTTTAAGTTGTAAGAACAAAACTAATGCTCTCTTCATTGACAGATTCTTTCCAGATAAAGCTGCATCATTGGCCAGGGAAATAGTTAATGAGCTTGTTCAGGTCAGCGTATGAAATCAACCTGCCTCTGAAGTATTTTTCTAAAAAATAAAAAAGAGTTGAAATGTTTGTGTTAAGATAGTGTTTTGATTATATATTCTGTGGGAAGAGTTTAGGGGAATGAACTTTGAGGTTTGTCCTATCTAAATATAAAAAAATAGCTTTAAAAAACAGATTAAAATCAAATTCTAAATTAGGTCCTTATTGCAACACTTTAGGCAATTCATTTGCTTTTTGGAGCAGCATCACTGCTGCAGTTTCATGTAATCAGCATTTGGTCTTAGTACCTTAATTAGCCACTCCTGTTACTTGATTATTTCAGACGTGGTAATCATATGTTTCTCCTTCTCCAGAAAATTACAGTAAGTGGATAAACAAATGAACAATAGTGCAAGATGCATCAAGAAAAGAGAAAAGTCTAAAAAGGCAAAATTTTCTGATAATTTTAGAACCTTATATTGTGCATTGATGATCTTTTTATACAAAAAATAAGGTGTGCGCAATTGTTTTAGCATCTTTTTCTGGTGGCTCTAAAGTTTGTGGGCACAAGTTTCTCATCTAATATCACATGCAGGAGCTGAAGATTAGGCCGTGCCCCGTAGTGTTCGCATCTTTTTCTGGTGGCCCAAAAGCTTGTATGTACAAGGTTCTTCAGGTAATACTATCATACCAGTATAAAAGACATTTTTGTTTTTGCTTAGACCTATTTACGTGTATTATTTTAGAAAGTCAGGACAACGAGTTAATTGGCTAAGCTGTATGAAATGACAATACTAACCCTCTTCCATTTGGCTGCAGATAATTGAAGGAAAGTGTGAAGAGCATATCAATCTGGTATACTTTATTCATTCAATCCTATTCATATCATGCTAATAGAAAACTGCTTAAACACGATTATTGTTTGCCTAAAACGTGGGTATTTAATATGTAAATGTGGCATTCTGTATAGTTTTCCTTATTATGAAATGAAATGATTATCTGACATTATTTCTATAATATATTGCTAGAAGTTGCGAACCATAACCAATCAGCTGAATTGAAATATTTTTGAATTGCCTCATTTTACAATAATCTTAGGTAGTAAACTTTGTTGAAATGATCTATTTTACTGTGAAGGATGAAGACAGGCTTGTTAGAGACTGTGTTTCTGGCCACATCTTTGATTCTACTCCGGTGGATTTTGTGAGTGATTTAGGCACTCGTTTTGTTCTCCATCCAACTGTTCTCAAACTCTCACGTCCTCCTCCCTTGGCATCACGGATAGCAAAGGGCATTTCTTCCACTCTCGATATGTTCTTCCTTAGCAAATTTGAATCACAGCGTGCTGAGTATTGGCAGACTCTGTATTCCACAGTGGTAAGTGCAATTTTAATTTGAAGTTATGTCTCTAACTCTTTGGCTCAGTTTTGAGGTTATTACTGTTTTTGTTTGTTTTTTTAATCAGAGTATCGGGGCTCCATATCTCATATTATGCTCAGAGGATGACGATCTTGCTCCAGTTCAAATAATCTGCAATTTTGCTAGTAGGCTACAGGACCTTGGAGCTGATGTTAAACTAGTAAAATGGAACAAATCATCTCATGTTGGTATGTTTTCAAAGTTTTTCTGCATTATCCTCAATCGATAGGTTCTATTTCGTTGATTAGGATTTATATTACTATCTATTTTTGGAGATGATTGCGACATTCTTATTGTTGTTGAAATAATGTATAGAAACATGGCAGTAACAAATCTGACATCTTTAACGAGTGGTGCGATATTATGTCCTTGTAATCGTGCTGACATAACTTAATGAGCGTGCAATATTATCTCCTTGATATTTTCTGACAGCTCCAGAACAAACAGGATACCAGTATTTTGTCGAATATAACAGTTTGACATGCGAATCCTAACAGCATGAGAAAGAAGTTCGCTTGTTTGATTCTCTTTTGTTCTACCTCTCTCACTAACTGGATATGAATTGCCTCAGGTCATCTACGAAACTACCCAGAGGAATACAGGGCAGCCGTGACCAACCTACTAGCAAAAGCCGCAACAACCTATTCGCATCGAATACGACAGCTCGAGGGCGAGAAGATGGGCATGGAAGGCCTCTCGCGTGATCAAATTTCCGACCCATTTCTGGACCTGAGAAAAGCTGCTGCAAAATCAGGCCAGAGCCTCCCTAGAATGGACCTCTACTCAAGCGACCACTTCCATCTGCCGAGCTCTGTGGAGCATCACGAGGACAGGAGTGTAGGGTCGGTGCAGAATGAACAGAAAGAACACTATGTGCCTTTGTTGGGGCCGCCTAAAATTAGTGCCCACGGGGTTCTTGGTCATTTCCTCTTTGATGTTTGTGTTCCGAAGAATGTTGAAGACTGGGATCTGAGATACTCGCCGTCTGACTCTGTGAGAGGGCGAGTACAGTTTGCTTCCGGACGGAGGCATTCGCCATTCAATCCTTTGAAGTGCATTCGACGGTCAAGGTTGTGATGGATCTGGTAATTCTGTAACTTTGAATTTGTGGCTTTGTAGATAACTGTTGTTTGTTGACGGAAATTGAAGAGAGAATCATTATTCAGATAAAAAAATTAATCTTCAAAATTCTAGAGGAGCAATTTTTTATTTTATTTTTCTTTTTTTGGGTTATTAAAGTGGCGGCAAAATTTAATGATGTTAATTTTCTCTATATTTACTTTGAAAAAAAAAACAAATAAAAATCTTGAACCATTTTTTGATAATTGGATCGAAGAATAAATCGGTCAAGCGACAATTTAGGCATTCTTATCGGTAAAACCATTTTTATCGATTCAACACAAAAATGATTTTTAGGGTGGTTTTGAACTAATTCAGACACTCGTTTCTAGTTTAGTTAGTTAAATCGACCAGTCCAGTTTTGATTATGAAAACCCTGTCTTGAACAACAAATGCATTTCAAGATTGCATGGATTTGAATTCCACCTTGCATTTGAAATCGTGTAGTATTTGGTTTAGTACTGCATGATAAACAAGTAACAATTTAACAATAATACTATTTAATCACAAGTAATTTTTTTTTTTTAAGGTAAGAGTTAATGTATTTCAATAATGCCTATCCTTCGCGATCGACATAGGAGTTCGCTTTCGGGTTTAGCTATTATTAGGCTCTCCGTCTGCTCCTGATTGAGAGAATGAAATTATTTGGTTCCTTACTGACTAGTTACTGCTGGAGCATCATGGGTTGTCGCCAAAAGGCGACGGGGGAGACGAACTTCGCTAAAGAAAAGGCTCAGGGAGCTGGTCCTGGAGCTAAGCCCGCATCCCGTCAGCCGCATACTCATGCGCACCAAAATCTATCTTCCCACGGTCGAAGAAAAAAAGACGTTTCGAATATTTTTTTTACTCAATTAAACTTATTGAATTTAAGGAAAAAGGGGGGGGGGGAAGTCTCTTTCTCCCATCCATTCTCCATTACACTGTCGTAACAAAAATGGCGAAGTCCATCCGAGCCGTCCAATGAAGAATCTTTTTACTAAATAAATAATATTTATAATTAAACATATAATATTTTTAAATGAGTTGTACAATATACCTGATACACAGAAGTTTTTGTGTAATAAAATTTAATATTTAATTTTACATTCATAAATCGATACTATCGGCGTTCCCAAATTCAGTCCCAATAGAGATACATACCTTCGAATCTTTTGTCACTACTTTTGTTTGTGATTTTTATTTACATAGTTTAACATATTATGAAAATTTTAGAGGTTTTATCCGAGTTTAGTTTATTTTTCTACATATATAGTGATGAAGCAAATAATTTTGATCAAGAGGACTCAATTCTACCGTATTTAATCTCAAAATAAACACAAAATTTATATCTTGATTTTGATTTAAACTGTCCACAATTTTCAAAATTATTGTGTCCCATTTTCGATCATGAACAAAGATATACTTAAATTATCAATAAACGAGCACCAAATGAAATAAATAATACTTAAATGATCAATAAACGAACACCAAATGAAATAAATGATCCAACTATGGGAACAATGAAGATCATATTTGTGCACGACAGAAAAAGTATATTTTCTTTATCCGAGTTTCCCTCTCCTTTTGAGTTTCTGTAATTTCCCTCCATCCCCTTCTTTCTTTCTTGTCATTTTGCCTGATTCAACCAATGACTCGTTTGCCCGATTTAGATCCATACTGACGCATTTGCTAGCTTTCTCTCTCCTCATTCATTCTTCTCGCTCCTCCCCCACCCACCGTCTTCAGTCACCACTACCGACATGGCTGCGCAGTCTCATTTTCAACAGCGCCGCCTGCAATCGACACCATCAACGCCCCACAACTTCACCCGAAATTCTGTTGTTCACCGCCATCCCAGAACCCAAAGTACCCGCTCCGATCGCGTCGCCCGGGTTAGTCTGGTTCGCAACAGCTCTCAGGCCGGTTTTCGCACGGCTGAAGTGGAAGATCCTCGGTTCGGCAGGTTAACCGGGCGGCCGGACTCGGGTTCAACTGTGTTGGTGACGGGGGCTTCTGGTTACTTGGGAGGAAGACTTTGCCACGAGCTTCTAAACCAGGGCTACTCCGTTAAGGCCTTTGTCCGCAAAACCAGCGATATCTCCTCCTTGCCTCCCCCCACCGCCGGCGGCGGGTCTCTCCAGATTTTATACGGCGATGTCACCGACTATCCATCGCTCCTGGAAGCTTTCTCCGGCTGCCACGTCGTCTTCCACACTGCTGCCCTTGTCGATTTAGGGATTACTGACCCCGAAAAATTCGCTTCGGTAAGCTCAGTTTCACATTCAATTTTCTTTCTCAAAACCCGGAATATTTTTATTGATGGAGATTTGGTTAATTAGGTTAACATCGGAGGGTTGGAGAATGTTTTGAAGGCGTACAAGGAGACAAGGACGATCGAGAAGATAATCTATACGTCGTCGTTTTTTGCTTTGGGACCGACGGATGGGCATGTTGGGGATGAAACTCAAGTACTGAAAAATTCTCTACCATGCAATTCAAGTTAAATACGGTATTAAAATACAAGAATTATACGTATAAATTTTCTTCTGGATTTTTCAGTGGCATGATCTGTTGTAGGTGCATCCGGGCAAGTATTTCTGTACAGAGTACGAGAAATCGAAGGCGATAGCAGATAAGATAGCTTTAGATGCCGCCGGCGAGGGGGTGCCGATTGTGCCGGTTTATCCTGGAGTTATATATGGTCCCGGCAAACTTACTACCGGAAATACGCTGGCGCTTCTGGTAAATGCTTTATATATATGCTTAACGCCGATTGAATTAGTGTTGAATGATGAATCTGATAAACTGTGAGCCCTATGAAATCATTTCTTGATCATGATAATTCAAGGAGAACTGGATTTCATTCTTAAGTAACTGAGTTTGCAGCTAGCTTAAATGTTTGTGCATTCTGTCTCAGCTAGTGGAACGCTTTAATGGCCGCGTACCAGGTTACTTTGGCCGAGAAAAAGGGTTCTCCTTCTGCCATGTTGATGACATAGTGCAGGGGCACATTGCAGCAATGACGAAAGGCCGGCCAGGAGAACGATACCTTCTCACAGGAGAGAACGCTTCCTTCAAAGACGTTTTTGACATGGCTGCAGAGATCACTCAAACAGAGAAGCCTCTGTTTGGCATCCCACATTCTATTATCGAAGCATGTGGATGGTTGTATTTTCTTTTCTGCAGAACAACGGGGACGCGTCCCCTATTTAGTCCACAGGTAAGGAATTCTGTTCGATTGATGTTTCATCGGTTTGTTGATCCGTTGCTTCATTTGTGTTGTTGCGGATGAAGCTTGTCGTAGATTGTCTTGAGCATATGAAACTCGAGAAAGTCTGTTTCTAAGTTTTTGGCCAAATGAATCTTTTGATCCGGTAACTATTCACAAATGTTTCAAGAGATTCTTGAAATTTTAAACATTTTGAAAATTAGATTGTTTTTAGTATAATAAACATCAAAAAACTTGCGTATAACACTTTTTTTATAATAGAAACCTTATCAAGCAATTTTCTTTTTTTAAATATTTATAAATAGTTTAAGAATCTTAAGATTTATTTTGTCTAGTTCTCGTAGGCTTTTGTGAGTTTCGACAAATAAGGGTGTCTGGTTTTCATTTTTCCACCGGAATTTGTTAAGCGTTGAAGTCTAAAAATTATAGCATGCAAGTATTTAACGGAAAACTTGAAATGGTTTAGCAAATCCATCAACTTGTATCATGGAAAGCTCCAAAGGTATCGATTTGTTATAGTTTAAGGACTCTTTAAAATAAATCTACAATTTCAAAATTTTCGAAATGAAAGTTAATAGTTCAAAAGCCTAAAGATGCATGTTGCACGATTTCTACATTCGTATTTTATTTTTTCTATATTTCGTCGGTATATGTCACAACTAAGTCTACTAATTGCTCTATTTTGATCAGGCTCTTAACATTCTAAAGCATCAATGGGCATACAATTGTGCAAAGGCCAAGAAAGAGCTGGATTACAACCCTAGAAATTTGAGAGAAGGTCTGACAGAGATGCTTCCATGGTTGAAGAGCTTGGGCTTGATCATATTTTGAAGATTGACGAAAGTTGTCACGCGACTCTTAAGTCGTAAGTAACAATCACTGTTTTATTGTACACTTTATTAAGACTTAATTATGTCACATATACAGATTCGCGCCAAAGAAAATCTATTTACCAAACATAAATTCAAAATGTCACTTATACATAACAAAACACCGAACAACATAAAATATAACAAAACACCGATCGACTCAAAATAAAAGAAACAAAAGAAATCCACCTCAAAAACTATTTATCAATCAATTGTACAAAAAATATATATGTATTATGGTGTATGTATATATATATATTATATTATTTGCCAATATAGTAACTTCTATGATTTTAGTATTGGAAATACTTTAATGAAATTTAGTATAATATCACCATAGCTAAATAAAAAAATGTAAAATAAATTAAAAGATATCAAACTTTTACTGATTAATTTTATATTATCAAACCCAGCGACAACTAGATATAACAACACACGAGATTTTTTATTTTATTCTATATTTTATATTATATTATAAATTTATCATAATTGAAACATAAAATAAAGTAAAGAATTCTTGGATCCGAACTTTGTGAAAAAGGAAGAATAATACACTCTTGCTCTTCAGTGAAAATTGTGTCCACGTGTCTTGCTTGTGCTGAACCATGCATAAGGGTTTAGTCCTTGTCATGCACTCTCATTCATAAGACATGCCCTTTGTTATAAAACCTAGAAACATCTCTTAACTGTAACTAACTAACTAATTAATTAACTAACTAACTATATATATTATTTTTGTTAATTTTGATTATTCAATTTACAAGCTTTAATTTCACAATTTTTTATAATATTTTTTAACTTTAAATTTTATTTATTTATTGTCTGATTGGCGTAAATTTTAAAAAACCTTAAAACATAGGGATGTGTACTTAGAACTTTCACTTTCATCTGCCAACCGTTCAACTGTCACGTCATAAATTTTTAATAAATTTTTAAAAATTTAATAAAATTAAATATAATTAAAATTAGAAACCATTATAAAACTTAAAAATTATATATTAATAGATTTAAAATTAACAACATAAATTAAAATTTTACACATGCACATGTGTTCATGCATGATTGATGTGGCTAAATCCGGACCATAAGTAACCACATTAATTATATAAAAAAAAAAAAAAATATCTATGAGGAAGCAGTTCTTAAAACCGTGTGCCATAGTCCATAGGTATTAATGGTCCCACCCACTCTTCTTTGAAAGACTCATGATGAGTTCAGCTACTGTGATGAATGTGCTATTATTTGTCTGGTACTTAATATTTTAAAAAATATATATTTTATTGTTTATAAATGCATGTAAAACAAATAATTATATATAAATTATTTCCTTTTTTCTAAAATAAGTGTAATATTTATAATAGATTGATTAATTATATTAATAAATATTTTAACTAATAAGCTTTTTATAAATTATTAGTTAAATTTTATTTATAAAGCAAATCAAATACACAATAGATATATTTAATTACAATCTAAATAATGAATTAAAAATAAGTTTAGATTTTTTTATCTAAAATAAAAGATTGTAAAAATATTATTAATGTGATTTATTTTACATAAAAATAAATTAAAACTAAAATAATTATACTTTACTAAATTAAAAAATAATTATAAAAAATAAAGTAATCAAAATATAATAATTTTCTAATTTTCCATCCACTTTTTTTTTTTTTTGGCCCTTTGGTCACTGAATCGCTGACTCGCTGGTGAGGCCATACCGACTCATTTGCCATTTTCTCTTTCCTCATTCATTTTTCATCTTTCTTGCTTCTCTCTCTACATTTATCTTTCATGTATATCCTGTCTGCAATTAAACCTGTCTGATTTACTGGCACCTTCAAACAACACCACCATGGCTGCACAGTCTCATTTTCACCAGTGCCGCCTACCGTCAAGGCCCTGCTCCAGCCGAGTCACCCGATCCAACCCAGTCACCCGGGTATGTCTGCTTCGCGTCAGCTCTCAACACGCCCGTTTCTGCACGATCACCGGACAGGAAGATCACCCGGTTGGCAGGTCAACCAGGCGGTCCGGCCCGCATCTAACAGCATTGGTCACCGGAGCCTCCGGTTTTCTGGGAAGAAGACTTTGCGGCGAGCTTCTCAACCAAGGCTACTCCGTCAAGGCTTTTGACCTCGACACCTCCTCCTTCCCCCCGCCAACCTGCGGCGGCGCGTCCCTCCAGATTGTCCGCGGCGACGTCACTGACTATCCATCGCTGCTCGAAGCTTTCTCCGGCTGCCACGTCGTCTTCCACGCTGCCGCCATTGTCGAGTCATGGATTCCAGACCCCGACAGATTGTATTCCGTGAGCTCAGTTTCGCATATATCCAGTTTTCTTTCCGAATCAGGAAATATTACCTTTTTCTTCGTTTTTAATTGATTGATTGAGAGTTTGTTAGGTTAACGTCGGAGGGTTAATGAATATTTTGAAGGCATACAAGGAGACAAAGACAGTCGAGAAGATAATTTATACGTCGTCGTTTTTTGCATTGGGACCGACAGAGGGTCATGTCGGCGATGAGACCCAAGTTCATCAAATTCTCTCATATGCTTCTCTCTCTCTCTCTCTCTCTCACTCACACACACACACACACACACACATATATATATGTATGTATTGCTGAATTTTGTTGGTGAATGATCTTTTTGTAGGTGCACCATGGAAAGTATTTCTGTACAGAGTATGAGAAATCAAAGACAATAGCAGATAAGATAGCTTTAGATGCTGCAGCAGAAGGGGTGGCCATAGTGCCAGTTTATCCAGGACTCATATATGGTTCAGGCAAAGTCACAACTGGAAATTCCCTAGCTCTGTTGGTAAATGCTTGTGTTCTTTGTTTTCGAGTGATATCATCTATACACTTAACGTACAATAATTATCGCGGCTTATGACAAGCCTCGACCCATCCCTAGTTCCGTCTTTGTTTTATGCATTATGCTTTTTATAATATTCTCATAATTATACATACACCGTTTTATAGAAAGAACACATTTGTTAATTAGTGATGTCATTATATACATGATTATTTTAGAACATGAGATAGACAATCTCATTCCATAGAATTGCCTACATTACAAGTTTGATCCCATAAATCTTAATATTGATTTGAATTTTCTAAAACTTCATTTTAATTAGTAATTATATCATGTTTTACTAAAATCTTTAACGTATAAGAGTTCGTCGAAGCGTATTAGTTTATATCATGTTTACGATATGCTTTCCACATTCATGTCGTGTGAATCTGATCAAGCTGTACATGCCATCTTAGCTTGTCGAACGCTTTAATGGCCGTATGCCGGGTTACCTTGGCCGCGAAAAAGGGTTCTCGTTCAGCCATATCGACGATGTAGTGCAGGGGCACATTGCAGCGATGACTAAGGGCCGGCCCGGCGAAAGATACCTTCTCACCGGAGAAAACGCATCCTACAAAGACGTTTTTGATATAGCTGCAGAGATTACTCAGACACCAAAGCCTTGGTTTCGTATTCCGACATTTGTTCTTCAGCTATATGCATGGTTGTGTCTTCCTTTCTACAGATTAGCAGGGAAGCGTCCCCTAATTAGTCCCCCGGTATGTAGCTATTTGATTTTACTATAATCTTCACTTTTTATTAGATGAGCGCTGAAAGACAACGGTTATTTAAAAACCTTTGTCAAATATTTAAAGACATGCATATTTCCATTAAATTGTTGTCTTTTCGACAACACCTTAACCCGTTGTATAGATGTGGGCTCAGTTTCAATTTGGAGCCGGCGGTCAACACTTTGGTTAATCATTGATCCAAATTCGATTTCAATTTGAAATCCTAACCGAAAACTGGCTGGTTCAGTTCCTATTTCAAAATAAACCATTTACAAATTGAAGATTTCGAACCATAATTAAAATTGGAACTCAGATAGTTTTTTTTCCAAAATTTACCTATAAACATTCCCCTCCCCCAATTTTGTAAAAAAGTTTTGATCTCTTTCTCAATTATCTCTAATATATCTCTAATGCTTATATATTGGTTCCATTTTAGTTTTACTCCTCGTGGTTCCAAGAATGATGGTTTCATAATCGGAACCAGAACTGGTAGATCCGTGCCACGTCTATTGTTGTATATTGTCGTAAATGCGCCAACAGAACGGTTTTCTAAAATCCATTGTGAAATAGTAAATGGCGTAGAAAAATTACAAAAAGCCGTTGTCTTTTCAGTGTTGTTCTAGTTTTGAGTCGATACTTGCTGTGTGTCGAACAGGCTGTGGAAATTATAAAGCACCAGTGGGTGTACAGTTGTGAGAAGGCGAAGCGAGAGCTGGATTACAACCCTAGAAGTTTGAGAGAAGGTCTGATGGAGATGCTTTCATGGCTGAAGAGCTTGGGATTCATCACATATTAGGACATGTACGGTTCTGATATTCCACAAAACTAGACTTACGGTTCTGAAGTACGGTTCTGTATGGATTCATGGCTGAAGAGCTAGGTTGTTCGATCCATTGGTGTGCCTAGATTAGGGCTGTTTAAATCTGCACCCGGCAGTATGCTATAATAACTCCGCCATCCCTATTTTCTCCTTTTTCTTTTTAGTAAATACATTTGAGTTAGATAATTCTTGTGTTTATTATTTTGGAAATTTATTTGTTATTGTACTACTATAGATTACATTGATTAATAGATTCTTTTCTAATTAATTGAATACTCACACAATCTATGTCGCCTGATTCAGAATAAAAATTAGTCGATAACTCAGCCCGATATTTATTGACTGTGGTTTGTGAATCAAACAACACTCGATAATTGGTAGAGGTTTCAAACTTAGTCCGAACACAACCTTAAAATGCCGTTATGGTTTATTTAGGTAGATGTGGCAAATAATTATATAACAATGTAATTGAAAATTAAAGATTGTGACTCTTGTACATCGGATGTAGTATGTGTCCTATATATAATATTATTTATTTAATGAAAAAGTAATATTAGTTTACTTAAAAATATTATTATATTTTTAAAATAGCGAACAATAATAATAATTTTAAGTGAATTGATAATATTTTTTTAGTTGAACAAATAATACTGTAACATGGCCCGTCGCAAGTGTACGTTTTTCATGTCCAATTTGATCGGCCATGCACATGGCATTGGGAGGGACGTTTTAGCTGACCCACCTAAAATAACATATTTGGGGCCTAACATAATTTCTCAATAAAAGGAGGATCAAAACACAATAAAATTTCATAAACCAAAGACCTTACCTGGACCTGATTCTAAGCCGGTTGACTTGAAAGGAATCCACGATGAAGAAAGTGGTATTGGTGACCGGAGCTTCCGGTTTCTTGGGAGGAAGGCTTTGCCACGAGCTCCTCAACCAAGGCTACTCCGTCAAGGCCTTTGTGCGCAAAACTAGCGACATTTCCTCCCTGCCGCCGCCCACCGACGGCGGATCCGCCGGTGGATCTCTCCACTTTGCTTACGGCGATGTCACCGACTATCCATCGCTCCTGGAAGCTTTCTCAGGCTGCCATGTCGTCTTCCACGCTGCTGCTCTTGTCGAGCCCTGGATTCCTAACCCGGAGAGATTCGATACAGTGAGCTCAGCTTTACAATTTTTTTTTTTTTTTTTTTTTTTATATAACTGTAAAATCCAGATAGTTTATTGGTTGAGTGTTGGTTAGGTTAATGTTGGAGGATTGAAGAATGTATTGAAGGCGTATAAGGAGACCAATACGATCGAGAAGATTATTTATACGTCGTCGTTTTTTGCATTGGGCTCAACGGATGGGTACATTGCGGATGAGACTCAAGTACGAATTTGAATTATTTATTACATAATTTAAATGGATTCTTAAAGGACCAAAAGGAAATTTTTTATTTTTTTATTTTTGAAATTTTTCAATGACATATCTTTTGTAGGTGCATCATGCCAAGTATTTTTGTTCTGAGTATGAGAAATCGAAGGCGGTATCAGATAAGATAGCATTAGATGCTGCAGCGGAGGGGGTGCCTATAGTGCTGGTTTATCCTGGAGTTATATATGGTCCTGGCAAAGTTACAACTGGGAATATGCTTGCTCATATGGTAAAATGCTTATTTCTTGTTCTTACAGAGCTTAAGTTTGGGTTATTTGTTCTATGAAGATTGAATTAGCCCTGTTTGGTAGTTCTGATTATATGTTTGTGCATGATGTTGGAGAAAATGGTTGTGCTTGTAAGAATGACAATGTTGTTGATGTGGATGGAATTTGCACGATCACTCTAAGATTGAGCTAGACAAGCAGTTACTGATTAAGCTTTTCAAATTGGACTGATTTCTTGTTTTGATCTTTGTTCTATGATGGGATAATTTTCCCATTTCCATTGATGGTATAATGTATCTTGTTTTATATAAGCTTCTGGAAATTCATCATGCTTTATATCTACTTTTATGTGAGCTGCTTAATATCCTTTTTGGGCCATGATTAAGTAAGAGGACAGGACGTTCATCCTTGATGTCTTTTCTCATGTAATTAACTTTTCAGCTTGAATGTTTGTATATTCTATGTTAGCTTGTTGAGCGCTTTAATGGTCGTATGCCTGGTTATTCTGGCCAAGCAAAAGGGTTCTCTTTCTGCCATGTGGATGACGTAGTGCAGGGGCACATTGCAGCAATGAACAAAGGTCAGCCAGGCGAAAGGTACCTTCTTACAGGAGAAAACGCATCCTTCAAAGATGTTTATGATATGGCTGCAGAGATTACTCAGACAGCAAAACCATGGTTGCGCATCCCACTTTTTCTTATTGGAGCATATGGATGGTTATGTGTTCTTTTCTCCAGAATAACGGGGAAGCTTCCCCTAATCAGTCCACCGGTATGGAACTATTTTATTTGAGATATGCACCTGTTCTTTTCTTACCGTTCAATAATTTCCATGTTTTTTTATTAATGTTTTTTGACTTTTGATTGTATACTTTCTCTTTAATATTTATAGGCAGCATCAATACTTCATTATTTTTATGTTGCCACCAAGAAGTTGTTATTTGCCGTACTGCCTTGGTGACTAACTGAACTTTTGAAATTAGTGGTGAATATATTTGCAGTGGAATCATTCACATATTCATTAAACCATGCCAACTACTATGACTCTCTAGTTTTATGTCGGATAATAAACTTAATGTTCCGTCATATTGAATAACCTTGCTAAACAAAGCATAAGGCTGATTTGAGAGCAGAATTTGTGTATAGCTGCCATTGCCTGCAAGTGCCTGTTTTGGTTCTTGAACATTTCTGAGATGTACTTCCATATTACTTGATTCTTACAGTTACCTTCCATTTTGTTCTGAATCCTTGCTGTGTTCCCAGTCCCAATTCATGTTTCGGTTAACTATCCATACCTGCTCTGCGTTGAACAGGTAGTCGACATATTAAGGCATCAGTGGGCATACAGTTGTGAGAAGGCCAAGAAGGAGCTGGATTACAACCCTAGAAGTTTGAAAGAAGGTCTGACAGAGATGCTTCCATGGTTAAAGAGCTTGGGCTTGATCAAATATTAGGACATTAATTCGGTTTCTGCATAAGCTAATGTTGTTACCTCAACAAAGAGTTATTACATTGTCATCTCCACCCATAATGTCTGCTTTGTATATACGAGATAAATGTTCACGTGTTCCATCTCTTATTCCAATATCATCTGTCTGTGACATGTTTTTACTCGCACCGTTACATTTTTATCCATGTTGTGTATTGATGAAACTAGAATAGCGTTCAAGCAGAGAATATTATATGAGAGGTCGAGCTAGATTCATCTATTCGTTAGAGAAACAAGCCTATCTTTGCATAACTATGCGATAAAATTTACACTAATTTTAAATTAATTAAACACAGGTTTTCCTTTTCACATTAATTACCCTACAAATTTAGGAGCACCAAATTTCAACATGCAAATTATTCTCTTACGACACACAACTAAGCACTGAATGAGATACTACATTCGATGCACCGTGTACCATGCACAAGACGAAAATGCAGAAATAATGAAGAACAAAGGAACTTAAGACTCGATGCACCATGTACCATGCACAAGACGACGAAAATGCGGAAATAATGAAGAACAAAGAGACTTGAGATGCAGAGAAGACGAAGGGAGAAAGGAGAAGAGATGACTCATTCATTACTCAATGCTTCTTTCATATTGATGGCAATTCTTATTTGCTGATAAAATGGGCTTGGGCTTGGGCTTGGGCTTGATGTTCTATTATTCTTGGACCTGGACTGGAAATATTGTTATTGGGCTGTATCAATGTATGGTCAAAAATATTAAATAGTGTTGCATCTCAAATATCCAAATATTAAAGTGGGCTTCCAACGGTCAATTTTGCCACCAGCATTTTGAACAAACAAAAAACGGGTGTCTTGGAGGCAGGGAAGACAGGTGCTGCTCTGTTCAGCTCTCTTCGGCCATTTTTCTCTCTCTGAAAATTTCGCAGTATCAACACACTCTATAGAAGTGACATTTTTCTTCTCTGAAACAATGGTGATGTCACAGGTGAAGTATGAGGCTGTACGGCAGCAGAGAATGGAAGAGAACAGGAAAAGAATGGAGGAACTTCATCTCCCTCTTCTCTCCCAAGCCCTAAAAAATGCCTCCTCTCCTAAATCCTCACCGGTTCTCTCTCTCTCTCGCTCTCTCTCTCTCGTATTTAAGCTGTGCTATTCACTACCTGAAACCCCCTTTGATTTTTATTCATTCATTTATTTGTTTTCTCCATTAAAGATGAAGAGGACAAAGCCCCGGATTGCCAGGACAGAGATGGTTCCCGTGAGAAGATCGGAACGATTTTCCAACAAATCTGTTCCTCAGTACAAAGAGGTATTGTTTTCTATCCTTTCGTTTCTTCATTTTAATTCAAGAAAGCCCACCTGTCAACTTCCATTAATCTCTATAAAATCTCACAGGTTACTTTTTATGAGCGTGTGCAGATCCCTAGAAGGTATATTTTGATTTTTTTTACTGCATAGGGCAATACTGTATCATTACGTGATGCTTTTCCATTATTTTTTGGGATGAATATGATTTGCAATATCACAGAAGCACTCGTACGACGAGGGATTTCACGAACCGAGTTTACGCTTCCGATGAAGCAAGGGAATGTGCTTTAAAGAAAGCAGGGGAAAAGGAATCAGCTCTGGGGTCCGATTACCCTACATTTGTGAGATCAATGCTTCCCTCCCATGTTAGTGGAGGGTTTTGGCTGGTAAGCAATCACCTTCTTTGTTTTCTTGAATTTCATTTTTTATATGCGATTTTGTTCCTATGTTTTCGTTTAAATTCCTTAATATGTAAGAGTGTGCCCCCTCGCTTCTTCAAACTTCGTGCCCCGTACAAAGTCCTAGATTCGTCCCTGCTCGTATTCATCTTGCTTGTGAATTTTCCAGTTTGTTAGAAGTTTCTATGAAAACTGCATTAGAAATATGTACTTGAATGCAATTTTAGTGATTCCCTTCCCCTTTTGCTGCACTGAACAACTGATCTTGTAACATTGAACAATGTTGGATTGAGTGGTGCTGTTGAAATTTTCGACACCATATGGCTATATCTATCTTGCTTTTATTTAAGAACAAGTATGGTTGCCAATGCAGGGCTTGTACTCTCATTTCTGCAAGAGGCAACTTCCAAGAAACGACTGTGTAGTTTCGTTGGTTGATGAAGAAGGCGAAGAGTGGCCGGTGGTGTATTTGGCTCGGAAAACTGGGCTTAGCGGTGGCTGGAAAAAGTTTGCAGTTGATCATGGCTTGGTAGATGGTGATGCACTTGTTTTTCAGTTGATTAAACCAACCATCTTCAAGGTATGGCTCGATCTTGAATATTTCAGTTATAGGTTGTGATCATCTGTCTCAACATTGCAAATATGTGGTATTATAGCTTGATTCATCTACGAGTACATTACATCTCTCTCTCTCTCTCTCCCTCTCTCCCTCATGTGTCCTGTAACAGGTGTTCATCATAAGGATGGAAAGTACCAGTAAAACCGACAATGGTGGTAACTCGGAGAAGATGGAGGAATCCATAATATATTGAGCTCTTTCCATCTTAATTCCATCAAAGGCATGTCATTTTCAGACATCTGTTATATGCTCAAATGTTGCAGATTGTATATGCGATTGTAGTATGTCTTCACGTACTCCTGTATAAAACAACTAATGTAATATTCGTATTCGTATGCAGCTTCATAAGATGTGTTAAGCTGCATTTCATGACATTGACCCAACATTGTACAATTTTTTTATTTTTCTTTTCATATCTTTCATACCATATGTTATAAAATTTATAATACTTCGTTTATCCAAAAAAAAGAATTATATATTTCAAGAACATGTTTTATCCTAAAAGAATGAAACTTTAGATTTGAAATTCATCGACATTTCAAATAAAATTATTATATAATCGAGCTAAAAATTATATGCAAATTTACTATTTTAAATTTTGAATCAGCTATCAAACTCTTTGATCCAAATATAAACTAAGTATTTTGTTTTTAGTTAAAATCAAAAGTTCAAAACATTGGCAATTAGGTCGAGCTAACTTAGCTTACATTGTGATCAATGATCACGATATTTGCCCTTATTCTAACAATGAGATCAAACTAAGTTAAAGAAATACATTTCTCCATATTTCTTTTATTGATATGGGTTTTTTTTTTAAATAAATATTTTATTTTTAAAATTTATTTAATTTTGGGGGAGGGGGGCAAGAAACCCCAACATTGACTTGGTGCCACCCAAAATGCTGGCTGAATTGGCTTAGCTGTCCGCAAGTAACTTAGGGTTGGGGAGGATGGTAGCCAGGTTGTTTGATGGCTATGTTGGCTGTGGATAGCTGGACCCACAATCCAAACCAGGTGGCTCCACCTTATTCAACATAAAATATATATTTTTACTTGAAATAAGTTATATATACTCTCTTGTTTTACCAATTTAAAATAATAAATTAAAATTTTTAATTTTACCAAGCTACATGTAATTAAATAAGTTAAATTAATAAATAAATAAGACGTATAGATAGATGACAATTTATACATTTTAGAATGTGGTACTTTAATTTAATTGATAAAAAATAAAAAATAATATTTTTATGAAATATGATTCCGTTTCACTTTTGATAAACGGAACATTTTTATCTCATGGTCGTAACACAATCTTGCTGCTTTGTTTTTTATTTATTATTATTATTTCAGAAAATAATAAAATAAATTTTGGGAAATATAGTGAGTTCTTTTGAGAAATAAAACTGAAATATAATTTCTTTATTTTATGCTTAAAAAATGGGGAAATTAATCAAGAAAATATATTAATGTAAATTAATTTTTTATATTAAGTTTGTTTCTTTATTATAGGTTGTATTATTTGTATTGAATATAGGCGGTAAATAAAAGTAAATTAAATAATTTTTAATTTTTGAATTTTATAAAAAATAAAACTATGTATTTTGTTATATTTATTATTAATAATTTAAAAATAAATAAATTACAAATGAAAGGAGGAGGTCCCTGAATTTGAATGGGAAAGCAGTTACATGAAAAATGTTATTATTAGGGATTTTGGTGGAAAGCAGGCATATGATAATGAGCATCAGTTCTGGTCCCAATTATTTCCATCTACGCGGAGTTTCTGTCTCCTAATTGGCTCTCGCCTCCACCTCACGCGCCCCTCGGATTCCCTTTTTATGTTTTATTATTATTCCCCTTTCAAATAATAATAATAATAATAATAATACTATATTTATGTCAATTAAATTGAAGTATTATTTATTATAAACCAATAATTTTAGTGAAAATGGTTATTTTAAGATTTAATGATCTAAATTTGAATTTGTTACGTCTGGTAGGTAGGGATGATAATTTGATCCGTCTCAACCTGACTTTGTTTGAGGCGATTTGACCTTAGGTTATGGATGTATTTTCTGTCCGGCCCCATTCTGACCTGTTTTATATTGTATATTAATGTGTGTGTATATATATATAATATAAGATACAATATCATATTGTAATTAAAAATTATTATTGATATCTGATGAGAATGATGGACCCAATTATGGCCGAGAGTATCAATTGGTCTTGTCGAACCCATTGCTCATGAAGTGGATTCGACTCAGACTTTAGATGATGGATAAGGGTACGTATCATTAACATAACGGTAGAGATCGTAGCCGAAGAGGAGAGTCCGGAACTGGAAACTCCATGCAACGTAATTGGTAGAGGTAAGCTTTAGCTGCGCCTGGGCCGCGGTGTTGAAGGAGACGAGGGGTAGCGGCGTGCCGTCGGCAGTAACAACGAAGAGAGAAGACGATTGCATGGGGTCGGAAGATGCAGCAGCGTGAGGCGGCTACACGAGGGATTGCGTGAGGCGGGTGGGAGGTATGAACCGTAGGTTCGTGGGAACCAAGACTGGAACCGGAAAAAAAAAAAGGATCAAGGAATTATGGCGGATGCCAAATTAGGCTCTGGTTACCATGATGAGAATATTTCCAAGATGTTTATTCAGAAATATACAAGGTGTATAAATACAAGGGGAGATTGTAGGAGACTCTCAAACGTAAACAATGTGGGACAAGAATAAATACAAATACACATATATGCTCCTAATACTCCTAATATCTCAAACGTAAACAATGTGGGACAATAATAAATACAAATACACACATATGCTCACAATACTCCTAATAATATCAACATTTTTTAAGTTGAATATAAATTTATAAACATGTCTTCAACATTATTTATTTTTTTGTTTTAATCTAAAATCTTGATTTTATATCATGTTTACTAATATTATTATGTATTATTATTACTTTGATCAAAATTTGTGCCGTAATTGATAGACCCATTCCGTTTAAGAATAGAGCAAGCCTGAATCCTAACAATTATATTATTATTTAGAATTAAGAAGAATTTCATTCATTTCTCATTTATCTTGTGAAAGATTTAGTTCGTTTCTCATTTATGTTGAGAAGATCGTACAATCCATCTTGTGAAGAAACGATTCAATTTTCGAACGATCAATTGTCATATGTTTTAAATGAAGTTCCCACTGTATCAATTTTTGTTGCCAATAGTCAATGGATGAAAGTCTGATGTTTGCTTTTCTTGCTGTAAATGTGGGACATGGGAGAAATTAGAATTAAAATAGAATAAAATAATATATATATATAATTTATATATGAAGGAAAAAAAACGAAATGATTCAAAAAATATATTATTAGAAACTTCATAACTCTGTATGACTGTATTTAATATACTGAGACAGTAAATCATAAGGATGATTTCTACATCAGAAAGTTCATATTTTAGTCTTTATGTATTAAAGAAAGAGTCGTGTTTGTTTAAAACATAATTTTTTTGTTTATTTAATAAATGAATAATATTTTACAAATTATAATAATTAATGATCGATTTTCATATTCTCTATTTTGTTTATTGTTGGTATAATTTGAGTGTGTCGTACTTTTTTTATCATTATAATACAATAGTTGTATGTTTGTTCGTGAAAATGCAATAAAAAACTAATCGTATGTTATTTAAACATTCTTGTTTACATACTATCACGTTTGATTTGATCCAAAAGGGTCTTTACTAGCCTTTCTCATCCAGAAAACAAATTATAGAGAAGTTTATTGTAAAGTAATAAAAATAGAATCTTTTAATTAAAAAAAGTGGAGCAATTTCTGAATTTCTAAGAAAGAGGGAAGTAAGTCCACGCGCTAGAGCTGCGGGTGGAACTGTGATATTCGGAGAAGGACGCCGCGGATTTCGGGAGGCAATTTGAGTCGTCTCCAACTGGAGTCAAACAATTTAGTTGGACACACACACACACACACCGAAAATTGGTGCCCCTACTGTCACCCCTTTTTATAATATTTTATTATCCTTATTTTTTAATAATAATAATAATAATAATAATAATAATAATAATAACAACAATAATATATGTCATCGATGAGGTTTTGGATGATAAAAAATCAAATTTAAATTCGAACTTATTTCAAATTCGCTTTATTTGAGGCAGATAAAAATTCTTATTTTATCAACTCACATCGTCTCGCTTTCTAAGAACCCAATGAAACTTATTTTTCATATTTTTCAATCGCATATATAGTTGTGAGGGTTATATATACTTTAATATTAAATTTTATTTAAAAATAATGTCAACAATACTAATAATACTGAGTAAAGAAACATAAACCCAATAAGTTGGGCCAAGCGAGAAACCCAACGGATTAATGGATAGGTGCGGGACGAGTTTCAAATTTAATTATTCTTATAGAAAGTGAGTCTTGGGAAATGCATAACGCGTCCCATGCTCGCTTATTCTTTCCGAAGTCTCTAACATACAAATTATTTGAATTAACTACAAATTTGATGGTATAATAACAGTATCTTTTAACGATATATATCAAGAGTTCACGATTTATCTTTTATTATCAATTTGATTTCTTATGATATAAATTATATTATTATTATTATTATTAAACTTAGTGTTTTATAGAAACCCCCTAAAGAAATTAAATTTATACAAAGGGCAACGTCCTTGACTATGTCATCCAACTTGGTATTAAGAGCAGAAAACACGTTCATATAAAATCTCATGCAAGTTATTCATTTCTCATTGGCCGACTAAAGTCGGTTATGGTTATAAATCGGATTAATGGCCCCACCTTTATTTATATATAATTTCTCTTTTCTTTTAATTTTTTAAAAAGAAAATGTCTTTTTTAATTATAAGTTTGGTTTGATTTTTTTTTTTTACAATATACATTCTAGATAAAATGATACTACCAATTAATTGATTAAAAAAATTATGTGAAATTATTTTACGGAATGTATTTAGTTGAGATGGAGTCGAAGTTTATTCATTAAATTTGTTTTAGTTCGCTTAGATTTTATTCATGATTTTATTTTTGTATTTTCTTCAGAGAATTTGGTTAAATGTGTGACCGTCTTATATAAATGTTACTCTGCATAATTTATTTCTTATTTTTCCACCTTAAATTGATTTTATGTACAACTTGGTGGACTTGACTTATTTTAGATGGGCAAAAAATAAATATCGATGAATATCACATTTTCATTTGATGTCTGGTAAATTTTTCTATTTTTTTGTTTACATTTGTCTGATTATAAAGTAAAATATTGTCCAGATCGAACCGTTATGGTCTTACTTTTGGAATTTTCTTTTTATTTTGATACTATTGTTAATGCTCTTAGTATGAACAATTGATACTCGATATCAATAATTGTATTACTCAAGTTGTTGCAAAAAGAGTTTTGTTTTGGAATTGAAATCTCGTTTTGATAGTTAAAGTAATAATTGAAAATTTTATTTCATAAATAAATTATATATATAATAAAATAAGTCACATTTAATGAATACAAGAATAAGTTATATAAATGTAAATTTATAATTTTATCTGATAAAAAAATTGTAAACTTTGAAATATAATTCTTTTTTTGGGACGAGAAATTAATATTAAAGTAGAAAAATAGTGTGGGCATTGTGCTTGGAGTGAGGGCGACGCGCGGAGGAGGGAGTAAAAGAGGAAAGGAAAAGAGAAGCATTATCACAGCTCAGATTCCAGCTTTCTTATTGCCGAACAAAGGCATTTTCGGACATGGGGATGGGATGTCAATTGTCATTCGTCAAACGCTGCACATGAAAATACTCAGCAAAACGCAAACAACAACAACATAATTCCACACTCTTCAATTTCTTTTGCTATTTCCATTATTAAATAATTCCTTCATAGAATACTCCTCCTAAAAATAGCAGCAAATTGCCGGACACCTTCTCCAATTAGGCCCCCAGCATTTACATTCTCTCTCTCCCTCTCTCTCTCTACCCCAACATTGAGTGGGATGCACAACAATCGATTTTCTTGCAGCTTTGGAACCCAACGACGCCGGGATCTGCGTTTCTTGATGACTGCAACCCGACAGCGTATTTTTCACCATTTGTGCGTTTTTTGTTCTGGTTTTTTTAATCCCTTTCAATTTTTTTGTTGTTTTTTCGTATGTTTGCTATTTTGGGGCAGACCCTTTATCAATTTCGGTGTTGTGAATCTCTGTTCTAATCCACATTGTGCTGAAATTGGTCGTCTTTCCTTTAATCTTGAAAAAATATAATGATTCTGATGTTGTCTCTGTTGGGTTTCCCTGAATGGAAGAGGATCTTGTTTGTCTCGCTTCGCCTCTTTTAGATTGCATTAAGCACCAATATAATTGATTCCTTTTGCTTTAATAATTACGACTCTTTTCTAATCCACATTGTGCTGAAATTGGTCGTCTTTCCTTTAATCTTGAAAAAATATAATGATTCTGATGTTGTCTCTGTTGGGTTTCCCTGAATGGAAGAGGATCTTGTTTGTCTCGCTTCGCCTCTTTTAGATTGCATTAAGCACCAATATAATTGATTCCTTTTGCTTTAATAATTACGACTCTTTTCTAATCCACATTGTGCTGAAATTGGTCGTCTTTCCTTTAATCTTGAAAAAATATAATGATTCTGATGTTGTCTCTGTTGGGTTTCCCTGAATGGAAGAGGATCTTGTTTGTCTCGCTTCGCCTCTTTTAGATTGCATTAAGCACCAATATAATTGATTCCTTTTGCTTTAATAATTACGCCTCTTTTGGAATGATGGCTTGTAAATTTGTTGTGTGATATTTTCTTTTTATTTTGTGATTTTATATGTGCAGGATTTCTTTGGGTTTCTATTGATTGAATCCAGTGGAATCAACAATAACAAGAGAAAGGGGGATTGGCTTTGTAGAAAGTCTACATTTTTGTATTTTTTTAAGGAAACAAGATTGGAAAAGTATAATTTATTGATTCTTGAGAAGGTTGAGCAATGTTGTCTAAGAGTGGCGACCATCAAACGGTCCCATTATCGGTGTTGTTGAAACGGGAATTGGCGAATGAGAAGATCGAGAGGCCTGAAATCTCACATGGCCAGGCTAGTCAGAGCAAGAAAGGAGAGGACTTGACATTCATCAAGACCGAATGCCAACGGGTCTTAGGTGATGGAGTCGCCACATATTCTGTTTTCGCGGTATTGCATTATATCCTTCTTCTTTTATTTTCAATTCAATGCATAAATTTCATTCTCAGTTTTCGTAGATGTGGAACTGGATTCTCTTGATTTAGCATTTGATATGATAGTAGTCAGTCCTGTATAATGATTGTTGATGCCTTTCTGATAAGCTTGTGGATACTCAATGTTGGATGATGTAGGCGAAAGATACTGTCCATCTAGAAAGAAATGAAAAGGATAAGACAAGAATGTTGGTTCATTAGTATCGGGAAATAATGCTGTTGTTCAAGCTTTTCTTTAGGCTCATTTTGATGTCTTTCATTATCTTTTAGTGACCAGCATGTACGAGCCATTTCTCAAAGTAATGATCTTTCCCTTGAGCGTCGTTTTGTCTAAATCATTTCTCAAAGTAATGATTTAGGTGTGCTAGTCATGAAAGCTGGACAATGTTCTCTTGTTTTTAATGATCATAACCCTCCCACAGTTTGCTAATTGTGCCTAGGGTGGCTACTATTTTCTCATGCTTCAGTAGTGACCAATTAATTGCCTTATTTCATCTATCAAAAAATAGAAAATTGTGGCTCTTTGGCAAAGAGATTTAGATTATTTTCTTGTTTATATTGCTTCCTTTGTTTTCTTCTTACACAAATTATTGTTTCAAAATCTGTCTTTACAGCTATTTGATGGTCACAATGGATCTGCAGCTGCTATATATTCCAAGGAGAATCTTTTGAACAATGTCTTGAATGCTATTCCCCCAGATCTTAACAGTGATGAGTGGAACTCGGCATTGCCCAGGGCTTTGGTTGCAGGGTTTGTGAAAACTGATAAAGATTTCCAGGAAAGAGGTATAGCTGTCTTTCTGAGCAGCCATTTGCTAGAACTTTTTTTATTATTAATATATTTTTTTTTATTAATTTTTTTTTTTTTTTTTTTTAAGTTTAAGTTGAAGAATTGATAGATTGTAATGATAAAGTGATTGCCATTGAGGCCCCTTCATGCAAGCAAATTTTTAGATATTTATCAAACGATAAAAACATTAAGTTTACATTAGTGTGTAGAATTCCAGTAGGTAATAGAAATCTCGACTCTTTATCCTGAACACATCGAAGCCCAGCTGGATTCTGTTGCAGGTAGATTTGTCAAAATGTAAAACAATCATGGTTTGGCACACTCCATTGCAAGAATTTATATTGATGGGAAATTGTCAAATCTGATTTAGAAAAGTTTTGATCTGATAAATCTGACAATTTATCAACTTTGAATCCAGATCTTTCAAGATTTCCATGTGGCATTCCTTTGTTTATTTGCAAAAGTCACCAGCAGATTGATAGGAAAAAACAACTTTGGGAATTATGAAATTTGTTTCTGATGTAGTTCACCAGAAATCTTGTAAGGATGATATGAGAGATTCCGATGCACACACTGGACTAAATTGATTCCCCCCCCCCCTTCTTTTCTGACCTTTCAGGACCCCCCGTTGACACATTTTCAGCCAAAAATCTCTAACATGTTGTATACATTCACTAAAGAAGTCAACACCTTTTTATTTTGTTAGTTGTCCTTAATGATCAGAAGACCATACAGTGAATTTCTAAATGTCAGATATTGCTAGAGTATAGAGTTAATTGAAGTACTCCTTTAGTTATGTGTCACATCGAGATTCTTTAAGTACAAGTTCATGTAGTTTTTCAGCTTTCAGTTTGCATATGGGAAATTTACAATATATTCTAGTTATTAGGTCTTTCAGCTATTAATTACATCGTGATTGACTTTTGGTGATACATTTTTCATTACCTCAATCTCTTCCTAGTTACCGGATGAAAGTTCACTCCTCTCTCTCTCTCACTCACATTATTCTTGCTTTGATGTTTCAGCCCAAACTTCAGGAACAACAGTAACCTTTGTAATAATCGAGGGTTGGGTCTTAACTGTGGCTTCAGTTGGTGATTCTCGTGGTGTACTTGAATCTGCTGAAGGGTCAATATATTATCTTTCAGCAGATCATAGACTTGAATGCAGTGAAGAAGAGTAAGTACTTACTTATTTCAACTGATTTCGTTTCGAATGATTCTTTCGCAATAAAAATCAAGTTATCTAATTATTGATTTCACAGGAGGGAACGAATAACTGCAAGTGGCGGTGAAGTGGGTCGCCTTAATACTGGTGGTGGCACTGAGGTACTATTCTTCTCTCTCCTCATAGAAGCCAATCCCACCTTTCATTTCAAGTTTAATATTTTATGGCTATATCTTGTACGTATTTGTTGCAAGAGATGAATTAAATTCTTTTTTCAGTTTTGAGAATCTAGAGTGAATTAAAATTAATCTCAGTGTATTCAAATTTCAATTCATTTTCCATTTTGGGTATAGTTTTTATAACAAATGCTCTGCTTCTATGTAGATTGGTCCGTTAAGATGTTGGCCTGGTGGGTTGTGTCTTTCAAGATCCATTGGTGATATGGATGTCGGAGAGTTCATCGTTCCCATACCCCATGTAAAGCAAGTAAAGGTTTGTTCTATCATGAAACTCTTGCTTCCTAAATTTGAGCCAATTCGTCTATTTGTGACAAACAGAAGATATTTTACCCTGGTTGAAAAGCTTTATTCATCTGTGCCATTTTTGTTTCTCAAGGCAATAGGAGGCAAATCTATTCCATAGAAACTATTAAAAATAACGAAGTATAGAAGACTTTGAGCTATAGCGAGAAGCTTAATTCAGGTCATTGATGGTTTTTTTAAGTTCAAACTACCCTTGGAGTAATTATAATATCTCTAAACAAAAATTTTGATTTACCCGAAAGTATAAATGTTATCGGGTGCTACCCCTTGCGTATTGTTTCTGCATTTGGAAGTATTTTGAGATGAATTTGGATTCCATGGGCCATGGATTTCCATGTTATGTTGCACTGATTACTCTTCATGCAATGAAACATAACATGTGATGAACAATGATTATGTATGAGTTTGATCAAGAATGAAATAAGGTGGACTTTCATAATTCTTAGAATATAAGTTATTTTATTATCCCTTTGTTCATGTGAGTTACTTTTCCATGAAACTGTAATTTATGCGAATATCCATCGGACATTTTCGTAATTATGAACAAGAACATTACTTATGCTAAATTGTTTCATTTTTCCCCTATCTGCAGCTGTCATCAACTGGTGGAAGGCTTATTATCTCAAGCGACGGTGTTTGGGACGCATTATCTGCAGAAACTGCTTTTGATTGTAGTCGAGGGATGGCAGCAGATGCTGCAGCTTCACAAATAGTCAAAGTAATATTCCTAAACTTCTCATATTATCACTTGTTCTCATCCTGTATTTTTGTTTTCCAATTTTTCCCTCATCATACTTGCAGGAAGCCGTACAAGTAAAAGGTCTACGAGATGATACAACCTGTATAGTTGTAGATATACATCCTCCCGAAAAGCCCGACCCTCCAAAAGTACATCCGAAGAAGCAAGGAAAAAGGGTCTTTAAGGCTATGTTTCGGAAGAAGCCCTCAGAGTCATCTTCTCAGGCTGGAAAGGAAGAATATAGTGAACCAGAAATAGTGGAGGAACTCTTTGAGGAGGGATCGGCTCTACTTTCCGAAAGGTCTGAAGGGTTTCTTAGGATTTTCTTGTCTGAGTATTACAAAGGCCAATAAATTATCTGTTTTTCTTGGTAACCCATTCCAAATGGAGTTTTAGACCTGCAAATCCATTCGCAAAATTACCATGTTTGGTGACTGTTTTTAAAAGGGCATTTTGTTTCATAAGTGCTTCCAAACATACACTAAATTTGTTTGTCGTGCGCCACAGGTTGGACTCAAAGTACCCGGTCTGCAACATGTTTAAGCTGTTCATCTGTGCAGTTTGCCAAGCGGAAATAAAACCAGGAGAAGGTATATCGATACATGCAGGAACAGCTGATTCAAGAAAATTACGTCCTTGGGATGGTCCGTTTCTTTGTATGAGCTGCCAAGCAAAGAAAGAAGCCATGGAAGGGAAAAGACCTTCTGGAGGTATAAGTACTTCTCATAACTGACTTGTACGGAAAAGTTTTATATTCTTGAACCCCGTATTCATAGATTTTCTATATTTTCTGTGTTTCAACAGCACATAGATATAGTAGTGGAAGTGACTAGTCAAGCAAACTCGAGCAGATCGTAACCAAGAAGGCTAGACAATATCGATCTAAGGGTAATTGGGACCCTATTGTGTATAGCTTAGATCAAGACCTTGTTTTTTGCTTTTTTATCAGGTTTGGACTTGAAGACGAAGATCTATGAGTCCAGGAGTTCGAACCTATGATAATAATCGATAAAATTGTGGATATGCCTTGGTCCAATCAAGAACATGTAAGTCTCTCCTTATGTACAATTACCTAAAACGTCCGGGTACATTTACTCGTTCCTACACTTTCCCTTACATAGCTAACAACATTTTTAAGCTACCTTTGCTGTAATATTGTTCTCGTAGAATGTTCGACTAGGTTTCGTAGGATATTACTCCTTTTCAGACAACATTACATTAATTTCTCTATGTAACATTGTTTTATTTTATATTCTTTTCTTCTCCGAGCAAGGAAGACAAGCTTTCATGGCTGAGAATCAGTTTACTTTTGTCTACTTTCTTTTGCATCTTTTTTTGTTCTGTGGAATTTGATGAGGCTACTTTCACTATCTGATTTGCTTGCCGTATTAAATTCAGAAAGACATGGTCTTTGGAACCTTTTTTTTGACTTCATTTTTGAAAGCGACATTGTAGCGTAGTGCTCTTCGCGTGTGTGTACGAAAGAATCAACTTCACGGCATGGGCTGTAACTCCACTTTGCCTGTCCTGAAAATTACCTATCTTTGCTTAGGAACGAAGATCAAATGGTCCAGGCTCACACACCCTTCCCCACTCGGTTGTTTTGTACATTTATACGAGTATTTCCTTCCCGGCTTTATTCATGTAGGCGGAACATAGTACCCCTCTAGTTTATACCATGATCACATCCTAGAAGAATCGATTCATCGAGTATGTATTGTGAGATCTATGCATTCGAGGGTTGAATGAGAGTTGGGCGGAAGCAAACATAGTATGCAACATATAACAATCATCGGCATTGTGGTAAAACACTCAGGGTGTCGATTAAGGGCTGCCGTTTCAATTTTGTTGTGTCGACTGCTACATGCGTTGCATGAGTCGACATACATCGACGTATTGTTAGGCTAAGGTGGAGCGCCAAAGTGGGCCAAACCACATGTTGATCTGGTTCTTCTATCGTTCTATGTGAAAGGTTTGTATCAAGCATTGACGTGAAATTATCAAATACTTCAGGTGCGAAGTTATTTTTCTCTCTCTCTCTCTACCATGAGACTAAGTCATAGGAAGAGAAGGCAGCAAGCAACGTGAAATAAGACAAAAACTTTGCAATCTCCTACCAGTTTTCTTATCTTTAAAGATTCATAACAAATGGGATTTGAGTGGTTAAGTGGAAAAGATGAGTCTGTCCACCCAAATAATGCCTCCATGATTGAGATGTCGACCTTAACTATGCAGACAAAGTTTTTCTAAGACAAGATGGGTCTAATGGACCATACCCTACACGTGTGTCCCGGCCCCACCTTCCTTACCAAACTATCATTCACTTCTAACTTTTATCCCATCAATTTCTTGTAACGTGTAATTCAAATCCAACCCGCTCTAAATTCTTAATCAACTATTTGATGAAAAGTTGGACAATCGCAACTTATTCTCACTTGTCGTAAGTTTTACAGTCTTTCGCCTTCGAGAACGCATCTAAAATTCTAAAAGAATCAGCCAAAATAACAAAATTTATAAAAAAGAATCTGACCAATACAATCCAGGCATACTTATCTTTTACCGAGCAGGTTCTTTCTACTAAAAAGATGTGCTGTCGAGTAAAAGTACATCGTTGGTGTTCCATCTCCGATTTTCAACCTTCCATATAATTTGTATGTGTTTTAACTGAATGGTAAAGTGTGAGTCCGAGGAAGAATTTGAGAAGGAAAGTCGTTCATGTTTTCAGATTGATAATTGATTATGAAACAGTGCATGCATGCATGCACATTGGCACTGTAGGGACAAACTGGTCCTTTTGGACAACGAATCATTTGCATTTATGCTGGACATTAGTTAGTACAATATCCATTCATATCTTTGTGTATAGAGACTTGAAATTCAGCCACCAAACACCTTTATTCTCAGGATTTCTTCACGGGATGCACAAGCTAGCCATGCTTGATTACATTTTCAATCCAATTTTTTGAATATTGTCGAACTTAGACCACCTGATAAAGATTGGAGAGATTGGTGTATGGGTCGTTTGGTTGATGCAGTTTCGATTCTTAACAAATCTTGAAATTTAATGAAAGAACATCGTTTCATTTTTTGTTCTTGGCTGATCGGCACACATCCCACAATTTATATGTTTCGTGTTACTGAGGTCTGGGATGTGTAATAGTCATTCAAAAAAAAAAAAATTTGAAACCCTGTTTTTGTGATGTTGAGGGGTTGGACATAGAGATAACGTAAAATAAAGTGATAAAAAAATATTAAAAAAAAAAAAAAGAATGTACGAACATAAGTGTTTTGATTTGTTAGTAGAGTCGAGAAAACAATTATTTTGAGATAGAGAAAACATGAGATAGCAAGTAAGAAACTTCGTTGACATTATTTAAAGAAGAGTTAGGTGACATAATTATTAGCTCATTAGTTGTAATGTTGTTCATAGATTTGTTAATCCACCGTCAAGTTTCCAAACTAGCACACATAAAGATACACAAATATATGAGCACAATAATTTCATCTTTACATTATTTTTCGTATTTTAGTTTAGTCATCGTTAAAAAAACGCGAATTTTGGGCTATTTTACAATCTCATGCAATATTGAAAACATTGCAACTTTTATTATAAACATAATTACTACATTATAGCTTAATTATGGTCACATTATTGTGAGAACTAAAATGGTTTTTGATAAAATTGAAATTTTTGTAGTGTTCGTTATTGAGTTTATTTTGACGTAAAAATTGAGGCCCAACGTGAAGTGGAATTATATGCCAACACGATTTTTTCATTTTTTTTTTGTTAATCTCAAAGTTTATTTTCATTATTTGGGGTGGTGAGTGGACGAACGGTGCAACACAATTATGGTTCTTTTTTTTTTTTTGATCGAAACCGCGGAAATTAAATAAGTAAAGAAAAGTTTGTAGTATACCAATACTCGGGCATATACGAAGAAAATAAAAACTAGACCCTAATCTCCAGCACGGGGACGGGAACAAGCGACCTAAAACAACTGTAAACGTGTGAAAGGACCCAAAAAACACAAAGCCCAAGTGACAATTATGATTCTTTGTGTCAAGGCATGCTTGAAGATGGTACTAATATTAGCCAACTAATTGAATTTTGGTTAACTCACAAGAATTTGTTTTCTATCGTCGGTGTAAAAAATTAAAAATCATTTAAATTCGTGATAAAAAATATTAACTTTTAAACATGATGTGAAAATTGAAAACTGACTCAAATTTTGTATATTTTCCTATCAATATTCCCTAAATTTATCTCGTATTTTGCATACACAATAAAGTATTGAAATCGAACATATAATTATAATTTGGAATTGAAAAATATGTGGCTAGTCTATTTTCTCAAAAAAATATCCCAAGTTCGAGTGCAAGGAAATACATGAACTTTCTATCCAAAACCTATTAATTTTTGGCTGCAATTAAAAGACATGAAAAAGAGCATAGTTACATGGTTGTCAACACCCAGACAGTGATGTGTCGCAACACCACATGGAAAGAAAAAGTTAGCACCATTTGTTACATCCATGTATGCTCGTAGTCCTACGACTCTCTAACACTTTTTCATAATGGGTAGAAATTTATATATCCATCATTGATATAACATTATTATATTATATAAATTTACAGATAGGTATCCGTCAATTCGATTAATTGAATCAATCGAATTATCAAAATTAAAATATCGGATTGCTCAGGAAATAGTAATCAAATTGATTGAAATTTTGAATAATTTCAAATCTTAACCGAATAAAATTGAATAGTAACTGAACCTAAATATTTAATCGACTTTTTGATTACCTGAAGTATTCTTATTGTTTTAATTATTTGAAAGTTAAATAACATAACAACTTACATTTTTTTACGTTGCATGAAGAATAAAAGTACAAAAAATAAAAAGGAGAAATTTCTATATCCATCATTGATATAACATTATTATATTATATAAATTTACAGATAGGTATCCGTCAATTCGATTAATTGAATCAATCGAATTATCAAAATTAAAATATCGGATTGCTCAGGAAATAGTAATCAAATTGATTGAAATTTTGAATAATTTCAAATCTTAACCGAATAAAATTGAATAGTAACTGAACCTAAATATTTAATCGACTTTTTGATTACCTGAAGTATTCTTATTGTTTTAATTATTTGAAAGTTAAATAACATAAACAACTTACATTTTTTTTACGTTGCATGAAGAATAAAAGTACAAAAAATTGAATTCTTTTACAAAAAATAAAAAGGAGAAATTTCTATATCCATCGTTGATACAACATTATTATATTATATAAATTTACAGATATGTATCGGTCAATTCAATTAATTGACTCGATCGAATTATCAAAATTAAAATATCGGATTGCTCAGGAAACAGTAATCAAATTGATTGAAATTTGAATAATTTCAAATCTTAACCGAATAAAATTGAATAGTAACATAACCTAAATATTTAATCGATTTTTTGATTACCTAAAATATTCTTATTGTTTTAATTATTTGAAAGTTAAATAACATAAACAACATACATTTTTTTTTACGTTGCATGAAGAATAAAAGTACAAAAAATTGAATTCTTTTACAAAAAAAAAAAAAGGAGAAAAACTAAATCCAAAAAATGAGGGGAGAAAAAATTAAAGTTGTTGCAACCATATTAAATAATTTAGGGTTTGCAACTTGTATATGAAATAATTTGATCGGTTCGATTATTTCAAATATTGCATTCCACAAAATTGAAGTTGATCAAAATAATCAAAATTCTAAAAATTAAAATCTAAAATCAAAATTTACATTATGAAAAATATATTTTATTTTAGAATCAATCGATTAATTCAGTTGTGATCCAATTTTCACACACATACTCAATTAAACTTTAAGGATAATACATTTAATTCATTCAAGAAAAAATACATAATATTAGATATTAATTATTGTTGTTGTAAAATTAATAATAATAATAATAATAATAATAATGAAAAAATATATAAAAAATGACCTAGTCCCAAGGTAGATGCTTGCAAAAAAGCAAACAAAGTTTAAGATAATCTATTTCATGATATCTTGTACTGTTGAGAAGAAGATATGCTATTTGTACTCCATTCTAAGATTCTTCTTGGTGGTTTCAAGTGTGGAATTACTTCCCACCCCCTCACCTACACCTATCCATCATGTTCTATTCCAAAACATTAGGACAATTTAGTAATTTTCACCAATACTTGTCCTCGTGACATATATTTAGTATATCGAACAAATGGATGATTGTCAAACGGGTGACTAAATCTAATTATAAAAAGATTTGTTTCAACATCAATTTTACATTTAATAGCTCTATATCCAACCCTTATAAAACTATTTTTGTTTTTAATAAATCATTATTTTTTGCTTTCATGGGAGATTCAAAACTTATTGGAGACGATATTGTTCTCGTAGTTATCAATTTCGTGTTATTTCATCTTAATTTTTGTAATTAGTGGTACGACCTCGTTATTATTTGATGAATGCTAGAAGTTTGATTACTATTTTGCATACTTGAAAGAAACAAAATGTTTTGTTATGTTCGATATAATCAAAATATCTTGTTTCATTAACAAAAACAGAACACGTTGACTTTCGTTTGATTTCGAACAAAATCTCAATTGTTTTGTTCGAAAATATAGTAAATGATCAAAACGATCGATATTAGCGAAATGGCTGAAGCATTAATTCAAGGTTTGAAAATAAAAAATTAATTCTTTTTTTTTTATTATTTCTCTCTATTAGGTTCTGATTCAAAAATTCATTCAAATTCAAATATTCAAAATGTGAAGTAGTGTATGATATTTTAGGATCTTTCTCGAATTGGGTCGACAATCAAATATTTAAAGATCTTTTTTAATATTTTATAACTTATACAATTTAATAAAGATATTCTTATATATACATATATTAAATTTGTAACAGATTAAAATGAAATATCAAAATAGCCCAATACCAAAATATATTATTTCATACCTAACGTTCCCTTCAGATATTTCGATTGAAATCCCCATCAATGGCCTTTCTTTCAACCTTACTAATGAACCCGATTCCTAGAAGAATGATAGCCGAAACAAAATCAATGATTGTTGTTATGCCTAACTACGTTGACAACAACAAAATTATATGTTTTTAGAGAGAAATCTCTCGATATTTAGAAGACATGGTCATCTTGTACATAATCTGAGGTTGCACTTAGATAGACGGATAGTAGAATTAATTTTAAATTTATGGGTAATTGTTTGAATCGATATGAACTTAAAATTCACAACCTTTAATCTAAACTAATTTTGAAGGAATTTGATGAATTTAAAATTTTAAATTCTCGTACATATGAATATTTCGATCAAAATGCAATCGAAATACAATATAAATCTTCGTCTTTAAGAAAAAAAAATTAAAGAAAATTTGAAATAGAATCTTGTAATAAAAAAATCTGATCTGATGAATAGTACTATACCTTACCACCCTACTCATTATAAAACCCCAAAATCAGTACTCTAGCTGTTGTTCCTCACCTTCCTCCCTCCCCACCCTCCCCACCCCCACCCCCACCCCCACCCCTACCACCCACCACCACCCTCCCAAAAATAAAATTGTCAAGCCCATAAATATAATTGGTACACTGCATGCAAAAACACAGTTTAAGCCAAGAATCCATAGAGAAGACAAGCCCCCACCCCCCACCACCCACCCACCCCCACCCCACCCCCACCCCCACCCCCACCCCCAAGCTCCACCTCTTTCTAATTATCCTTATCTCCCATAAAAGAAATTGGCAACTACTGACCAGAAAAATAGGAGACACAAAAAAATCAGACATTTTTCTAGGCAGCATGGAAGGACAGCATCAACTGCTAAGAACTGAAGCAGAGGAAGGCAAAAGGGACGTACAAGAAGCAAAGCAGCAGGCACAACTCAGTTCGGCCTCACCACCACCGTCCGTCACGTCATCTCCTTCCCATGAATTCTCCTTCACCATATCCCTCAACCCACCCGCCGCCAAAACCCCCGCCGGTATCAAAACCAAATCCTCCCCCACTCCTCCGTTCGCCGCCATCGATTTATCTCCGGCCGATGAAATCTTCTTCCACGGCCACCTTCTCCCCCTCCACCTCCTCTCCCACCTCCCCGTCTCGCCACGCTCATCCACCAACTCGCTCGACAGCTTCACTCTTCCGATCAAAGAGTTGCTTCAAAACGACGACGTCGATGCCTTTTCCGCCGCCGCCACCACCAACGACCACAACCATAACAACAAAATTGATGACGCCGGCGATAACGATCGCCGCCGCCTGCAAGAAAGCCGCCGCGTCTGGGAAGGGAAAGGGGGAGGGAAATCAAAATCCTTCTCCCTTTTCGGAATCCCCAAATGGAGAAAAAACTGCCACGATCAGGAAAAATACGACGAACATCAGAATCAGAAAAGAAAATCATCAAAATTTGATCGGTTCAAGAGGTACATGAGATTCGTGAAACCGTTTCTCTCACTGAGGAACAAGAGAGGGAGCTCCGACGAGTTCCTCAAGCAGCAGCCGTATTCTTATTCGGGGAATTTAAGGTTGCGACCGAACAAGAAGGAGTTGAGAGGGTGGAGGGGGGAATTCTCTGCACCAGCGTCCATGATAACCTCCCCGACGAACAGCGGTCTACTGGTGGCGAGTGGAACTGTTACTCCAACCAAAAGTGATAGCACCATGGAAGAGTTGCAGGCGGCGATTCAAGCTGCCATTGCTCACTGCAAGAAATCTATTGCAACCGACGATAAAATCAACATTCCATAATTAGAAGGATTTTAGTCCGGTAGGAAATTTTTTACCGATCAGTTTAATGATTTTCCATTATGTAAAAATAGTATACATACGATATCTGTGAAACCATTGAGCATTCATGGTTACTATGAATAGCAAGAGCCCATCACTCATCGGCTATGTCCTCAATTCTAATGTCTTTCTTATTAACTTAGTTTGGTTACTGCTAACTATCGACTATTTCATTTTGTATTTCATTAATATCGGTCACTATATCAACAATGAATATATAATATGTGTTGGTAAAAACATAAGATTAAACGCAAAACAGAACAAAAGATCGGAACGAATTTAGTTATTGACATGCATTTCTTGATTTTTTTTATTTTTTCTTTTTCTTTTAGGAGTTACAGAAATTCGTATAGAATGATATCAACAATGAATATATGATATGTGTTGGTAAAAACATAAGATTAAACGCAAAACAGAACAAAAGATCGGAACGAATTTAGTTATTGACATGCATTTCTTGATTTTTTTTTCTTTTTTCTTTTTCTTTTGGGAGTTACAGAAATTCGTATAGAATGATATCAACAACGAATATATGATATGTGTTGGTCAAAACATAAGATTAAACGCAAAACAGAATAAAACATCGGAACGAATTTAGTTATTGACATACATTTCTTGATTTTCTTTTTCTTTTTTCTTTTTCTTTTGGGAGTTACCGAAATTCTAAAGATATTTTTTGTTTCATTTTCATTTTTTTAATTGTGTAGAAAGACTTTGGGTTAGAGATATGAAAATTTATTCTTACATAAGAGGGAATTTATATTATGGTTTGTAGTTAATTTTTTTCTTGGATAACATTTATTAATTATATCTTACACTTTAGAGGAAAATATGATATTATTGTTAGTAATAAATTATAATTATTGATATTTTTAAATTTTATTAATGTGAGACCATAAATTATTACCATTTTTATAGTAGTTTAAATGAGAAATTTAGTATGAAACAAATGGAGCGTTATCCAAATAAAATTTAGAAAACTATAATAATATTGTTTGTTTTTCGAATAATTTAAATTTAGGTTAAAATCAGGTTTTCTAGAAGCATAAACTATTTACTTAGGAAAATAAATAAATAAATGTAGTTTTACTAATTCAGTTTGAATTTATTTGAATGCATATTTTATCTTGGCAAGCTTAAGACCAACTTGGTCCTACTAAATTAGATATAATTTAATTTTGTCCAAAATCTTTTTTTCTTTGTCCTCGATTATGGTTTTCTCTACTTTTGATCCCCTCGTTTCAGTTTCAATTTCAACGATTAATAGTTGGCTAACCATCTTAGTTTCAATTTCAACAATTAATATAGTTGGCTAACCATCTGACAAAAAGTATCAACGAACAATTTTAGTCCGTCAGCTAATCAATAGTTGGTCTTTAGGACTAAAATTGAAATAATCGAAACAAGAATACAAAAAATAAAATTGAGGATTAAATATAAAAAATTTAAGACTAAAATTGAGTCAAGGTGTATTAAAAGTCAATCATTTTTTGAATGTGGACTTTTTCAGTATGCATTACCCCTATGTTAGGAGATCATGTGAAATATTTTTTTTGTAAGGATAAATATTGTTTATATCATCATTATTTTTTTTTTATCATTTTTATTATTTGTTAGATATTAAAATAAATATTTTACAATAGATGATTCATGGGTCTGTAAAAGTTGATTTATAAGGCTCGTCCTTCTAATCATCGAGCTTTGTACGTTTTAATGTTCATGTATAAAACTTACAGATCACGAGTATCAAAAATCATATCTTCAAAATCAATTGAAGGACTGGATTCATTAAATGAGTTCGTTTATCGTTTATGAAAATTTAAAAGTGCAAAATATCGAATTTGAAGAGATTAACCAAAATTATTAACTTTTGTAAGAAAAAAATGTAAAATTAGACTTGAATTAGTCGTTTTGTGTATAAACTATATTTTATTGCCAATCGTATAATAATTTAATCAAACCTCACATCATATTAGATATGAAATCACTCTCGACCACTTATAAATTAGACTTGTGACTTTTTCACACTCGTAATCACTATACGTATTTATTTGTTCTTTATTGAGTACCATTTTTGGATTTATTCCATCTAAAAATAAATAATTATATATATATATATATATATATATTTTTTTTTTTTTTACTTTTAGTCATACTAGACGAGGTCGGCACCTCTTAAAAATTATAAATTTATAGATATAAATTTTTTTATTCATTGATTTAACCATTGCAATTATATATAACTTGTGAAATAAAAATAATAAAATATATAAAATTATAATTAAAATATAGAATTATAAATCCAAAAAAAAAATTATAACCATCGTATAATCTGACAACATATAATAGCAAATTAGTCATAAAATAATATTTCTCATCCATTTTTTTTTAAATTGAAATTATTGTTGAAAAATGATGTTTTGGCTTTTGATTAATTTAGTTTTTTCATAAATATTTTTCTATTTTGTTAAATACAATTATTTTTGTTGACTATTTGGTCTAGAGTTGAATAATTTTTAAGAAAGTTTTATTAAATAATTTAATTTTAATAATCAATTTATAGATATAAGAGTCCTATTTTAAAATTAGAAAATGTATATTTTTTCAATACAAAATTATAGTTTTTTTTAAATATTCTTGAAATAAAATATCTTCAACTACTTTTTATTATAAGTTTTAAATATTAAATTTTTAAAGTTATATATATTTTTTATGTGGATAAATATTATAAATCATGTATCACTCGAGAACAATACTCGTTTTAATAAAAGGAAAAGAATATTCCAAAGACCATGCACGTGATCTTATCTTAAATAGGGATCATATTTGAGACAACGTCAGAATTTAACTGTGCAAATTGTAAGATGATCTTAGCCCATGTTTGAAATGTTACTTTCCAAACAACTCGTGCGATGGTATTACTATTCTTATTATATATATATATACACATATGTATGAATTATATTCTTTATCACTTTTTGAATATCGTATATCGTATTCAAAATTTTGATTTATTAAAAATATACATCGATATCGTACCAAAAATTTTGGTGCATAATTTGATCGTTATCTTTTTCTTTCTGCAAGTTAAGGGATCGGTGAAATAGAAGTCAGGGCACGGCAGTCAGTGATTGAAAGAAAGGCATTTGAGAATGTATCAAATTAGAAGTCCTAGCCACGACGGAGAAGTTGAATCAAGAAATGAATTGATCGTGCCTACGAACATGATGAACTCTGGTCAGGTATACTAATTTTTTTGAATATATTCTTGTATATTAAAATTTTTGGTGATACTGTTTCGTGCTAGAATATCAGCATACAAAAAATATCATGATTTTTGTTATGTGTCTGTAAATATCGTATCATATTAAAATTTGGTATATCGAAAATTTTATGCCACTTTAATTTGAAAAATATGATGTCAAATGGAGTCATATAAAAATAAAATTGAGAGTATCTTAATATTTTTATATATCGACTTACTGGTACATTAAAAATGTTGTAATACCGTTGGACCTTCCAAATTGATCGAAACTATTGAAAACTCGCAAATTAGATCATTGTTCAACTTTTTAATTTTATAAAATACTTTATTATATTTTTGATTAAAAAATTAAATTTGATTGGTTACATCATACCTATGTACATGCTCTTACATATATTCTTTGTGTATCTTTTGTTAGTTTATCATTCTTTCCTATCTTTACTTTTAGTAAATTATACTATGTTATAATATTAATATCTTTTTTTAATACTAAAAAATATTTAATTTTAATAATAATAATAATAATAATAATAATAATAATAATAATAATAATAATAATAATAATAATAATAATGTTGATGTGCTGGCGGGTAGCTCAAAAAACACGTATGTAATGTGTATCTATACCCCACAATGCATGTACCTATCATTGTTGAAGAAAGTAGTGATAAAAGTCATAAAAGTTTATTGCTTCTTTACAACATATATATATATATATATATATATAGGTATGGCTTGGTTTTGTTGGTTATGATTTTGGTTCTACAATTGTCGATTCTTGTAATTATGAGGAATGTAACAAAGACTGAACCGATGTATAGCTGGTTTTGATTTTCAATTTCTTATTTCATTTTTTAAAAAATTTCATACTTGAAACCATCGATTCAGAATCATAACTGATGATTTTAACCAAAGTTAAAATTAGAAGCAGCGGTTTGAAACCACCTATTCTTGAAATCGACTACCCCAAAACCAAAATCGTGCCACACATATATATATATATATATATGTGCGCACGCGCGTAATGTTTTTCCTTGTGCAGACAAAACATTTAGAAAAGTAAATGGACAATAATCAATATGACCAAAAGGGTTGTGGGTCTTGTTGAGTGGGATTTGTTTTGCTATTCTTCAAAAGTATCAAAGTACAAAAAGATTAATCAATGCTAGAAATAGTAAATAATTAAGTTTGACACTTTTGAACCCTTACTCACTCTCCAACAACTGGTTTTAGGGTTCTTTTCATTCGTCTAATCATAAATCAATTTGCATTATAAGTGGTGATTAATATAAACGAAATATATATTTTATTTAAATATTTTCTTATACGATATATAATACTCTGTATCAACAAAATCTAGGTCATTATACTCTTTTCCTATCAGCACAATGACTATCATAATTAAAAATCGGTTAAAACACTGTAAAATTTAAATTACGATAGAAAAAAAAATCTTCGTTCGAAATATTTATTATCATGACGGGTAATAACTTATAATGGATTAAGTAAATTACTTGATTTAATTTTGCATGGCTTTAGATTTTACGGCTTTTTTGGAAAGAGCAAAAGCAATGAAATGGCGAAGGCACCCCACGAGAAAAGAGTAATTAATGGGCTCGAGAAAGGGATTTATTAAAATAATAATAATAATAATAAAATTAAAAAATATATATTAATAAAAAGAAGGATCAAGGATTTGAGGGTTTTATTGAAAGTTTAAAGAGGACGTGACTTCTTTTCCCAAAGAAGATTATGAGAGGATTATTAAATTAATATTTGCAAATCATTGGATTTAGTTACTAGCTTTTTTATTTATTTTTTATTAATCATGATTAATCAATTGAGTGCAATTTAGGTGATGTGTTGGAAACATAATTTGAAATTAAACTAATTTTGAGTTCTTTCTAAATCATTTCCAATTTAAACCTAAAATTAGATATAATGTTGGCAAATTTTGGATCGTTTTGTAATTTTGCGAAAATTACGCCTAATAAATAAAATTGAGAATAAATTAATAATTATGAAAAATAAAATAGTAAAATCTTTCAACGATTTGAATTGTATTTTTTAACATAAAAAACCCTTTAATTTTATTTGTATTTTGATATATTTTGATATTATTTTCTATTTGTTTTGTGGACCCACATGCCAAGAAGACAAATTTTTTGTAGCCCTCTTTAAGTACTATAACGAGTAAGATAAGCAGTTCCGTCTTAGAGTGAAGTAAATATCTAAAATTAGAGAACAGGCTGTCTGGTCCAACCTAAACCAAACCCAGTTCGACCAACAATTTAGTATGGGTTAGGATTAGCTGTCGAACCACTAGTCGTCGAGTTTAATCTTGCCCAAACTTTCAAAATAAATTATAATTTATTAGGTTAGGTCGGATGGATCCAATATCATTTAACACCTAGATATAGAGATGTTAAACGGGGCTAGTTTTGTCGGTTTCGGGCTAATCAGGCCTCGATTTAATCGGGTCAATTTAAACGGGCTTGATTATCGTGAACCTAACCCTAATCCTACCGATTTTCGGGCTAATCGGACAACTATCGGGCTATGAGTCAAAATAGTCAAATTATATATTTAAATTTAAAATTTTAATTAAATGCATATTATGCTCTATTTAAAATATAATTTTAGATAACATTAAAAGATTATATATTTTAGAACTTTTATATCACTATACAAAATTTAGAGATTCAAACATTTAACTCATATACACTATTTCATGCTCTCAATTATAGCTTTAAGAACATTCACTGTCATAAAATTTGAAATCATGTTACATTTAAGTTCTAAATTTAAATGATAGTATTTAAAATCTTCTAGTAATTAAATATAAATTTTAATATCTTCTACTAAAAATCAAATATGGTATATGAAAAATAATTAAAAATGGTGTATATTATTAATTCGATATTAAAAAATAGACAAATAAGAAGAAAAATTCGGGCTATCGGACTAGCCCTAACCCTAAGCGGGCTAGCCCTACAAGGCTTCGGGCTAATCGGGCTCGGACTAAACGGGCTAATAAAACCAAACCCTAACCCTAAAATATTTCAGGCTAAATGGACCGGTCCATCGAGCCATGGCCCTTTTAACATACCTACCTAGATACTTATAGCTCAACCCATCTAATGAAGTAGAAGTTGTAAGAGGTAGAAAATGAACTTTTTTTCTTAGAACCGCTTAGCTCCGTTTGTTTATGGGCCGACCCGTATAAATAAGGATTGGTCTGTTCAATTTTGTATTTATAATAAAATTTACTTTTGGGGTTGGGTGAATCAAGCATTACTCTTGTCTGTTGGACTTATTCTATGGGCCATGGCCATTCTTTATGAGAATTGAGTCCATATTCTTTTGGGCCTCGTAATATTTTGTTATATCGTATTAATTGGAGCCCATTTATTTAAAGCCCATACTAAAATATCAATGAGGAGGAAATGTTTGAGGAAATGTTTGGGCTTATTATTGGGCTCCTAGAAAAGCCTTAATGATGTTTTCCATGTCAAGATAGTGGAATCTGGGCCGTTGATTACCATTATACAAATTAATGTCACTTTTGATTAAATATCTTGATCAAACTTTTTTTTTTTTTCACAATTTTGCTCTTAAGTGTTTTTTAGCAAACAATCATAAATCTTTTTTTTTTTAATCAATAACTCTGATTTTAAAATTTAAACACTAGGACACTAGTAGGCACTTACTCATAAGTAAGCGGTGATAAATTTTCATCTTTTCATCCACTCTTTTTCCCTTTCTGTTCGAGGAAGAATCCTGGTATGTTCTGCTATGCCTTCAGAGTGCACATTGTTTCCATTATTGTATTCTCAAGAGAGACCTTCTAATGTTTTAAAAAAGTAGATCCATCCTGAATCAGAGAGCGGACGCTTAGAGAATGCTTGAGCAGAGGCTTCGGGTTCCAATTTGAATCGATCTCAGTGGATCCCTCGTTACTGCCCGGAGGAGAAGAATAGGTAGGGATGACAGGATTGGAACCCGTGACATTTTCTCAAAGGCGCTACCAAGTTGCGCAACATCCCTTTCAATTGGTCTATAGTGTCATTGTATAGAATCCCTGTCCTCTTTTCCTCCACATCGTCCTCCATCGATATCCAATTTCTCTTGCCATATCGTGATCTTTAATTTTATGAATGATCCTTTAACAGAGGACTTTTTAATCAAGTTAGACTTATGCTCACTTCTACGATACCTCCCATTAGGCTAGTGAAGCCACCGAAGGACCTTGTCTTTATATTATAGCCACAGTAAAAAATGAAGAGTAACTTCCCTCTAGCTTCTTTCGTTCAAAGTGAGGATTTTGACGGTCTAGATTGTTGAAGAAGATCGTACACCCCCGCAGGATTGAAAATAAATTATTGAATGACCTTGGATGAAAATATAGTATGCTGAATGAATCTTCCCGTAATTTTCAGTACAACGCAGCAAATGTATGTAAACCCATCACAATTATTTCTTTCATTGGTAAACAAGTAGGAATAATCCAATTTGGATTTATGTTCCTTTTTTCTATTTTTTTTAAATTGGAGAATTAAATGATATTCCCTTTTAATATTTAATGCCATAAATTATCATTTTCATCGAAGAAGGCTTTCCATTAAGTATGAAGTATTTATTAGGTGCAGCAAAAAATCATATACTCCAATGTTTTTGTACCAATTTCCATCTCATCTGCATGGGGATGATAAATCATAAATGTCCATATTAATTCATTTACACTTCTCCACATTATTTTATAATTAATATTTGATAAAAGAAAATTAGAAAATTATGAAAATATTTTACTAGAAATTTTAAAATATGAAATTAGATTTTAGAAAATATTATAGTATTTTCATAAAGTTGTTTCTATTATATCAAAATTTTAACTCACCAAATTATGTAAAAATAATAGATGCATATTGATAAATTGAAGGACGACGACGTTAATAGTATAGATATAAATTATATTCTTTATTAATTTCGTGTTTTAGAGTATAGTCTAACGCTTTAATGAATGTAAATATTATTATATACAATAATATTGTATCGAAAATTTTAATGTCTAACGCACAATATTATCAATTCTTGAATCTATTCCTCCAAATAAGATTTTTTATAGAATTTTTTAAAATTATCTCCTGTTTAATTTTTATGTAATAAATAAAGGACAACAACACCGATAATAATAATAATAATAATAATAATAATAATAATAATAATAATAATAATAATAATAATAATAATAATAATAATAATAACAATAATAATAATATAATAATAAATATTTTAAATTATTATTATTATTATTGTTGTTATTATTATTATGTTAATTCTGTCTCTTTGGACCAACCATGCGATTCTCTCTCTCCTCTCTCATACACCACATATATACATACAAAAAATCATGTCTATTTATTCTAATATAATAATATATTCAAAATACATCTTTTTAAAATATAATATTACAGTTGCATCAACTTCTTCAGATATGATTTGACACATATAATTGTTCCACATCCCAAATATGAACAATAAAACAAAATTTTTATTATTAGCCAAAATTTATATGCATATACTTTTATATATGTAATATGTCGAATCTCACTTAAAAATAGTAAAAAAAAAGTGTAAATTTTAATAATTTCGACTCAATTTTAACAGGAAAACATTTAGTTCTGGAGTTCTGTGTGTGCATGCTTTTTATGTACGAACTAGTTTTGGCTATAATATTTCTTTTCATGAAAATTAATCTTTAGATATACTGTGTAATATTTATTGAACAATTAGAAAATCTATAAAAATTTTCAAAAAGTAAAATTTCAATAAAACATAGTATGATTTTAACTAATTTTTTTAATTAATCAAATAAAAATAATATTTTTATTGTAAAAATAATTTATTTATTAATAATCTAAAAATATATTATATTTTTACTTAAAATGTATGTTTAGTTAAAAACTATCATTGTCAAGGTTGCCATAAATCATATTAACGAATTGTTTCGAACACAATATAAATGCAGAAAAATTATACTATTTTTTTTAGTTAGTCTTATGTTGTTTTGCTAATTGGGTTTACCGTGCATCCCTTCTGTAATATTTTTTATTTAACTAAAAAATATTATTTTAAGACAGTAAGTCATTAGTAATACATAAATAATATTTTTTAATTAAAAAAGTAATATTATAAATTGGGATACGCGGTTCACTCAGTACATAGAAATTTTTTTGTTTTTTTAAAATTACTAAATTTCATCATAGATATTTTCCTTTGCAAGAATCGGATAACCATAAATATTTATTTCATATTTGGATTATAAATATTTAAATACTTTTAACAAGATGACATTAATCTTTTTTATTAAAAAAAAAAAAGATGTTCCAGCATCCAAATTCAAAACTGAAGTGACGTGTCTCTCTTCTTTTTGCAAATCCAAATCCCATCACCCCAACCCACTTCTTCCAAGAAAATTTATGACAAGAAACACTAGTGAATGATCCTATAATAAAATCGGGCGAAAAATAAATTTGTAGGAAACCAAAAAAAGAAAAGGAGAAATTAAATACTCTGATTCAACAAATTCTCCTCCCGTTTATCTTAATTTCTTGCAATTCTTTTATCTCCATGGATGCCTGCAGCACCTTCTTCTTCCTTCGAACATTACATCGCTAGCGACACTGTTTTGTTTGCGTGTCATTTTACCCTGTAGATGTAATAGCACTTATCTATTTCAATTAATTTCCTTGGGTGGCCAATTATTGCCCAGTGCGTATATATATGGGGCGACATTCGAATAATCTACAAGGGAATATGCTTTTTTTGCCAACTGTTGTTCAACGCCCACCCTTTGGCGGTTTATTGTTTGTACGAGTGTTCTTCGCATGTGGGTATGTCTTCTGATTCTGTGTTCTCGATTGGACAACTTTCTCGAGCTCGATTTCCTCTCTTAAACAGATGTTTCCCGATGATGATTGATATTTTTATTCTTTTCTCTTACGATTGATTCCCGATTCTCTTGCTGTGTATTGAGCATCTGTATTTGAGTTGTTATGATCTCTTAATTCTTTTTCTTTTTAGGGGACAATTCTCTTTCCAATCATCTTAGATTGTCAAAGTTGTGAACTTTTTTGTGTTTCTTGATCTGGGGTGTCCGAGGAGTTTAATTATTTGGCATTTGAAATCTTGATCGGTCACTTTTGGTAGCTTCAAGATTTTTAGTGCGGATTTTATATTTTGACGCGGTTTCAAGATTCTGTTAGTTGGTTGGGAGGTTGTAGATTATTCTTTAATTCTTTCAAGATGCAAGCTGTGGGGAGGATAGGTAGCTACATCAGTAAGAGTGTGTACACTGTCTCTGGCCCCTTTCATCCCTTTGGTGGTGCTGTAGACATAATTGTGGTGGAGCAACCTGATGGAAGCTACAAGTCTTCACCATGGTATGTTCGGTTTGGGAAGTTTCAGGGGGTATTGAAATCGAAAGAGAAGGTGGTTAATATTAGTGTCAATGATGTTGATGCTGATTTTCATATGTATTTGGATAATAAGGGGGAAGCTTTCTTTCTGAAGGAGGTTGAGTTAGAGGAAGGAGAGTCTGCATTTTCTCCTCCATCCTCATCTGGTGAGGATATGGAGGGGCAATTGAGAAATAGATTGCCCTTGAAATCAAAAAGTTGCAACTTTGATTCTGATTGGTCTGATTCAATTGGTAATGAAAGAAAGGCTGTGACTAGGGCCAATTCTCGTCGGTCTCAAATTTTTGGCCTCGTTTTTGGGAGGAGATCAGCGTCGGAGGAAGGTGTTCAGATGGTAGAAGATCCATCTGGTGATGTTAGGTCAGAAGCTTTGGAGCTTGCTGAGTTTACAACTGATCTTCTGGACTTGAAGTGGTCCACTAATCTTGGTTCCCCCAAGACCAAGGGCAAAAGAGACGATGCCTCTCCATCAGCTGCTTCAGATTCATCGAAAGATGGGTTCAATGAAAAAATTCTTGTTGATGATTCTAGTCATGATGAAATAGGTCATATTTTTCAAACAGGCAATCAGGAACTAGAAAGCACCACTGAGAAAAATGATGTTGTAACGAAATATTTACCTTCGGAATACATTGTTAAAACAACCACTACAGTGGAGAGCGTTAGAGAAGATATTACTTTGTCAAATGCAGAACCACTGATGTCTGTTACTGGTAAATCAGATATTCAAGTGAGTTCAGTCAGTATTGTCTCTGAGGTCGCAGAACCGGATTCACAAATTCAAGAATCTGTTGAGAAGCTCAATGGTTTGCCGGAAATCCAGCAGTGTTTGGGCAAAGGGGATCAGTTCAGCTTTGTTCATGAAGAAAAGATGTCAGTTAATGGAGGAGCTACAGAAAGCATTGTGACTGAATGTTATTCGAAGTTCGTTTGTCTTCATAAATCAAACGGTTCCCTTATGAATTGTTCACCTATGGAAGATCAAACTGTTTTGGAGGAAAAAGGCAAGGATGAAACCTCTGAAGAACTCCTTTGTAATTCTATTCCACCATGTACCGAAGCACCAAGTAAAGAAGAGCTACTCCTTTTTGGTGACCTTGATGGGGTTGATTCCACTGATGGAAAACACAGTCATTCAGATAATGAAGGGAAAGAAGCTGATTCCTTATTTCCATCAAGCGTTGCTGGTGGAGCTATTGAGTCTAGTGATGCTAAATGTTGCTCTAGTTTTTCTTTAGACCATTCTGTTATAAATGACTATTTAATTGATGCTGATGTACAGAGAACACGGTTATGTCCTGTAGCTAGTGATGCTTGCATTAGTGAAACTGTTGATGGTCACTCCAAGGGACTCACAAGAATGGCTAGATCATTGCCTATTATGGGACCCCTTAGTCGTGATCTCGAAGCAAGTGATCTGGGGCAATCTTCTTACCCTTTAATGTATCCAGGTGCGAGCATAGATGCTGATAAGAATAACCAATCACCTGGTGCTCGAACAGGAGCTGAAGATGTTACAATTCTCAAGGACAGCAAAGAGGAGCCTGCTAACCCATCCCTCAGTAAGTGAATATTATTAATAAACTAATGTCATTGTAGCTTGTAAATAATATGGTTGCTGTGAAATATCAGTCTGATCTTTTTAAAGTTTTCTATTCGTGGCATTGCATATAGAGTGAAAGCATCCGTTGATGTTACAGATAGTTGGGTAATGATGATTATCTCTGTGCTAAAGTCTCTTCTAGAATTGCATGTTCTTTATGAAACTCTCCTTTATCTTCGCTTTGCCTTCATCGGCCAATCGACAATTAAGGTATCTAAATTTAGTCTCCTGTATTTTGTAGAAATTCTATTTTTCAATTGTTGGCATGGGGTCAAGTAAGTGCAAGTGCACCATTTTCTCCACTGTTATGCTCCTTGGGTATTTGCTTGTGCATGTATAATAACAAATTGCATTCTGGAATGAACTAAAATGAGTTCTACCCAGTTCTTCAAATATTTATTGTGTTTCATGCAAAATTTGAACTCGAAATTATTATCAATGTTGACGTTAGGAGTCTTTCAGGGAGTCCTGGATCCATGGATTCTTTAGGAGGAAGTGAAAGCAACTGGCCCTTCCCTTTTAAGAGATCAAGTGGCAGGAGAGTTTCTCACGTAGACATAAATGGCTGTGAGAACCCGAATAGCACCGAGATTCTAAATAACTCTAATGATTTGGAGAGGGGCACAGATGTTAAGGTAATCAAGAAGACAGTAAGGACACTAACTCCAACATCTGAACAGTTGGCATCCTTAAATTTAAAAGAAGGGAAGAATATAGTGGTATTCACATTCTCAACCGCAATGCTTGGAAAGCAACAGGTTAGTATTTATTTTTATTTTATTTTATTTTATTGTAACTGTGTTTACTTCCTGATATCTCATGGTCCATCTCATATATGTATGTCATTTGCTATTTATATATTTGTTAATTTGCTTTGTATTGACTCAAAGTACTTACATCCAGGTTGATGCCCGGATTTTTCTATGGAGATGGGACACTCGAATTGTGATATCTGATGTTGATGGGACAATTACTCGGTAAAATATTTTCTTGAATCCTTTTCATTCCTGTGAATTGGACAGTCTCTATGTGATATCCACTTCATAACATCCTCTTTATCTGGGTCAGTGAATTTGTCACATGTTTGGTGCCATTCATAAGTATCCTTTTCTAAATTCTATCAGAAGCATTCTCTTTGGTAATCTGTAAATGCCTTCTTACCCTATCTGATTCTTGTTGATCATTCTTTTGATACAGATCTGATCTTCTAGGCCAGGTTATGCCTTTGGTTGGTATGGACTGGTCGCAGACAGGTGTTGCCCATCTCTTCTCAGCGATCAAGGTCCATTAATATTCTTCTTTCGTATATATATATATATATATAATTATAATAATTGAGAACAATCTTTGCTCACATAGGATGTTTGTATGAGAACTAAATTATTTTTTTGGTGGCTGCACTGTCCACAAAATAATTTCCATGTCTCTAGATTGTGCATATTAATCCTTCTGTATCAAAGAAAAAGGCCTGTTTCTTGATTCTTTTGTTTGGTCTCAAAAAACGAGTCCTGGTTCGCAAGTCAAAAGTTGATTTTTAATTCTTTTTTTTGCACCGGACACAGTTTGGCGTCTAAACAAGTTAAACAAACAAATAATTGGAGAGGCTTAAGTAAGGACTGATGGCTTATAATATGCTGTACCTTCAATCAGCTGTCCGAAAAAGAAAAAAAAAAAAAACTTAATAGTACTGCTTTGTAGAACCAGGACTCTTTCTGGGCAGAATATGATTTGATAGTTGTTTAAGAAAGCTTTTGTACGTAGAGTGGAGGGTTATCCAATAAATGATCTTGAAACTAACATGTGATTCGATGCTTGATGCCTTTTTTTGTTTTTAATGGTGCAGGAGAATGGATATCAGTTACTTTTCCTGAGTGCACGTTCAATTTCTCAGTCTTCCATTACCCGACAATTCCTGTTTAATATCAAACAGGTAAGGCTTTCACTTAATAAAAACTATACTTTTAGTCCTCCTTCCTGTTCGTCTGTCTCCTTCGGTGTCTTTGTTGCAAGCTTATTAACAGCGAAGGAACTTTGATATGCTTAGTGAAAATGTTGAAATAATATTTTGTATGATATAGTTCTTGAGTTTGATTGTCCTTCCGGTAAAATGCACGCCCCTTAATGAGTTCATCTTCTCTGTCAGGATGGTAAAGCCTTACCCGATGGACCTGTTGTCATCTCTCCCGATGGACTCTTTCCTTCTCTATTTCGAGAAGGTCACTTATTACCTCCTCCAAGTTCCATTTACTTGCATCCAACTATTTTTTGTTTCATTTATTCAAATATCTATATTTTCTCTTGGTAATAAGCTTTTCCTGCATAAGATTTATCTATGGCTTATTCGCCTCTCTGCACTTTGCTTTTGCAGTTGTTAGAAGAGCTCCTCATGAATTCAAAATTGCTTGCTTGGCGGTTAGTTACCTGATTTCTCTCTCTCTCTCTCTCTCTCTCTCTCTCTCTCTCTCTCTCTTGATTTGTGATTGATTTCACAGGATATCAAGGCCTTGTTTCCACCTGATAGAAATCCATTCTATGCGGGTTTTGGAAACAGAGACACCGATGAATTTAGCTATCTTAAGGTTGGAATTCCGAAGGGGAAGATATTTATCATAAACCCAAAGGCATGTGAGGAATGCTATTTCAGATTCTACGAGGGCTCTTCAATGTTAAGGATATTTTTCTCAATTTTCTTTGACAATGTCTACAGGGTGAGATTGCTGTGAATCGTCGTGTTGACACCAAATCGTACTCGGCTCTTCACACCCTCGTGCATGGCATGTTTCCCACGATGTCTAACTGTGAGCAGGTTCGTTTCTCCTTACAATCTCGTACTTGTTTTGAAAATAAAAATGAACAAATAATCGGACCATTTATTATTTAAACTGGTTGATTCTGGCTTCCAGGAAGATTTTAATACTTGGAATTACTGGAAGCTTCCCCCACCCATTATCGACCTTTGAAGCTCGAACATTTTAGAGGTGGAAGCACGCCAGTAAGGCTTTATCTTCAAGAATCGGAGCGCTAAGGTAACTCCTAACTGCTGCATGTTGATTCCTTATTAGTCTCTTTTCGGGTTAAAAGAAAGAAAGAACGAAAGAAAAAGATCTTACAGAAGGTATAGCACCGTTGAAGAACTATTTATGAAGAAAACCGAACTGATCTCTCGAGTCACACCGGATAGAACTATGGTTACTGTCTAGTTTCAACCGTTGTTGAATTGCTGTGTAGCCTTGTACAAAATTCACTACATAAGGGGACGCGTTATTTTTGTCCTCGAGAGGCGGCTGTTTCCTTCGTGCATTTGACGGCATGTCTCCTTAGTTAATCGACTGCTGGAGCCGCTCAAATATTGCTCAAGAAAGTCGGTTTTGGATTGGTTGGAACAATATACGCCGTTTGATTTTGTTATGGCGAATGTGGGAAACAATTTTTGTTGAATTTCCTCGCATGAAACGGATTTTGTAAATCGTAAAGTGTAGAGTACTTTCATTATAGGCTGAATTCTGCTGCAAAATATTATAGTCGGGTGTATGAAAATGCTCATCTATTCACCGTGGATATGTTAACTAAACATCTTATCTAATAGAATGGGACGGGGTCTTCCGTCCTGGAATACAATGAATTATTATAATCATGGTATTTTTATTTATTTATTAATTTCTTTTTTTCTGGTTGAGTTATGAGATATATATATATATATATATATTTTAAATTATTTAGGTAATTAACCCTTGTATGCATTGCACGGTGAATGTGAAGAAGTAAGCCATTATCTCGGCAATAATGTAGAAGATCACGAGGCGTTTCGAATAAAAGAAGGCGCTATTTATTTAGTTTAGTATATACTATATATATATTTGTTATAATTAACATTAAATTGTTTTTTAATGGTTTTTTGGTCGCATCAGTCAAATAAAAAAATGGATCCTTCCTTTGTTTTGTGGAAAGAGCCAGTATGATTGAAGCTTTTCAGAATAGGCTCGGGCCTTAAACCAAAGATTGAAATTAGGCCGGAACTATGGGTGGCTTCGATGGCTACCTCCTAACAAAGGTCTACGTTGAAAGTTTCAACAGTAGAACACATTCGAGAGAGCCTGGGGGCCTTAAAAAAGGTTCGGGTGGGCGCGGAAATGCCCTTATAGTAGTTGGATGGAACGATCCGTTTTAGAAAACGGGCTTCTTAGCTAAATGGCAATTGGCACATACAATACGCCCAGTTGCTTCTCGTGGATTTTCATAACCCTGCTGCGCAAAAATAGGATATGCAGTCGAATTCCGGTATGACCAATATCCTCGATAGACTTCTCAAGCCTGTAATAAAGCACGGGCTAATACGAGCCGACCAGAAGGCTGATAATAGAACTAGAATAGATATTTTTTGTTCCCTCGAAGTAGCAAGACGAGTGAATGAAGGTGCTGTAATAGAATCATATGACAATCAATTTTTACAATTTACGAGCACTTAAAAATTATTTTATTTAAGAAGTCGAGTATTTGTTAAATAATCATATTTTCACAGACTTATCAGTTTGAAGCAGACATTTAAGTAATTTTGAAAATTAATTTAAAATTGATTTCGATGATCAGATTTTACAATTTAAAATACACTCTAAATATCATTTTATTTGAAAAGTCGAGTCTTTGTTAAATAATCAAATTTTCACGAACTTAATAAAATCTCCTAGAACATTTGTAATCAACTTGAAGCAACCATTTTGTTGATTTTAAAATTAGCTTAAAGCTGATTCTAACACTCAATTTTTAAAATTTACAAACACTTTAAAATCACTTTATTTGAAAGAAAAAATATATATATATATATATATATATATATATATATATATAGTGTGTAGGATAAGTAGGAATAAGCATAAATCCTTGAGGATTTCATGTTTAATACAAAATCATGCTTTCATAATATATATTTTTATATTTTCTGTTAATTAAATAAAATTATAACTTGTTATAAGCTATCAAATTTTATTTATGCTCTTATATTGATTTCAGATTTCAATTATGCTCGATCCTAACATGCATTTAATTATAAATATATTATTGAAATTTTAACTAATAACTAATTTTCACTTTTCAATCGATCAATATTGTATAGGTGAACTTTATTTTTGAGACGAATAGATTAATTTTTATCGATAATCATCTTTTTCTCTTTGTAAATTTCATCGAGTGCAGACCATGTGTTTGATGAAAAGTCTGAGAGGCATGCAAATTTTGCTCCTCGTTATGTTATTGGTTAAACCATGGAGTCATAGTTAATGAGGTGTATTTATTTGGACTTAAAATTAAATTCTTGACCCATCACTAATTGTTCTGCAGCAAATATCGGTTATGGAATAATGATCGTAAAATAGGAAAAAAAACCATACACTCATATTTAATTAGTATACAAATACATGAAAAACGGGCATACACAAGCGCGTGCACTCTTTCTTTCATGTATACACAAAGACTTCAATAAGTCACTCCCATGAAGATTCAACATACTATTTATGTTGCCCCATAACCCTATATCATGCCAACAAAAGTTAAAAAGAGACGATCTTCAAGCCAAATTGTTTTTGTGCAAACACAACAAGCTTACTAATTTCATTATCGTCGATGAATCCACTGGAATTCGTGTCGACCGCCTTCAGTATACGATTGGCCTTTATCTTGCTGAACCTCCCTCCGGTGGTTCGGATGGCTTCTTGTAGCTCCGACGCGCTTATTTTGCCATCTTTGTCTGCATCGAATTTTTTCAACCATTTCTTGAACTCCTCCAGAGATATTTCAACTTTATCATTTTTATTTACAACTCGAGGAGCAATCTTGATTGCCATTCTTGGTGGAGTGTGTGTGTGTGTGTGTGTGTGTTTGTGTCTGACAAACAGAATTCTACCAATGCCCTCCATTTATAGAAAAAGAAAAAAAGGGAAAAAAAAAAGAAGAAGAAATAATTGATGTGGAATAATCATGAGCATGTTGCCAAACTTTCTTTATGGAATCAGAATCAATACATGCAGTCAAAAGTTATAGTTTAAATAATTTATTATAAACGGATATTTTAAGTTCGTATTTTATTTTATCAGCACAATGAAACTCATTGAAATTAATATTAATAAATTAATAATATTTTAATTTAATAATTTTATGCAATTTTGATTAAGGCGCATAGGTTGAATTAATATTTTTATAAAATAATAAATAATAACTACTAAAACATACGCTTTTATAACTGCATGATCCTAATAATAATAAAATTATTATTATTATTATTATTATTATTATTATTATCATTATTATTACTATTATTACTATTATTATTACTATTATTACTATTATTATTACTATTATTATTACTATTATTACTATTATTATTATTATTATTATTATTATTATTATTATTCAGCAAGTAATTTCTAATTACCAGAGGAGTAGTCTTAAATTGCATTTCTTGGGGGACTGTATCTTTCTTATGTATACAATAAATGTAAAATCTCTCCCTCTCTATATATATAGATAAAGATTATACGTCATTCTTATGAGTTGAATTATTTGTATTTAATTTAAATATAAATGATAAGTTGTATACATAGTAAATAAAATTATTTGCAACAAATTTGAGCTACAAATAATATAATAAGTAAATTGTTTGAATATGCCTTGAATCTCATAATACTCCCTTTGTAATTTGTACTCTCAATATTCTCAAAGTTAAAAAAAAAAAAAAAAAAGAATCTTTTCCTCTGCCCGTGAATGTAACAAACACATTGTTGGTGAACAATGTAAATATTTGTGTTCGTTATTGTTAAAGTTTTCCTTTAAATTTCTATTCTTTCTTACGTCTAATTATTTATTAAATACATATAATAGACTATTTAATTTATACCACTTATTGTGTAAGCTTAATATTTTTATATGCATTAAAATATTTTTATTGAATTTAAGTATTTTTAATGGATTAGACTGTTTTTATACAAGGGATATATCTATATCGATATCTATATATAATTATATATATATATATATTTGAATTAAATTAAAGTTTGTTGGTTTTCTTACAACAAATCCCAATTAATTAAAATCCTTAATGAATGGATATCCTTAATCTCACTTTATTTTTTATGTAGTTAGGATACCTAATTAAAATCTTGGATTAGGAATCAAGTTCTTTAATTTGGGTCTTCGTAGAAGTCATGTGATGAAGCTTTAATCATTTTGGAATTAGAATCTTTTAAAAGAGCCAATAATCGTGTTACACGACACCATTTTATTTACTGGGGATAATTATTGTAATTATATTGTATTATGCTTTATAATAATAATAATAATAATTATTATTATTATTTTATGACAAAGAAATCTTCTTACCGAACTTAATGATTTGGGTCGGTCTCAAGTATTTTTAAATATTATCCAAGAATAAAAAGTTACTCAAATCAAATATGCTATTCCTTTTGATTTTTTTTCCCACATTTTCCACACTCTTCGTTCCAAAAAAAAAATTTAAAATATATTTCGTATACTAATGTTTCACAAATTTATATATCGTTTTTTAAATATACAAAAAATATGATAAAATTAAAAACTAAAATTAAATAATTTATATTTCTATACACATTCTTTATGCATGTTTATTATGTCTTTTATATATATATATATATATATATATATATATATATGAATAGAAATGATAAGGAACCCAACGTTGAGTTCCTTAAAGAACCCATATCATAATTTTATTGCTACATCATTATTTATGTGTAAACTTAGAAAAATAATTAAACTAATTAAATTAGGGTGGCGGCGCCGGAGACGGGCTTCCCACTCGAATGCTAGCACTTATAGCTTCTTTTAGCCACAAATTGGAGTCATTTCCGGCGAGGGGAGTGATTGGATCGCCTCTCTTAAATGTTTGTCAAAATTTATTGAATTTGATCGAACTTTGGGTTCCACCTATAGAGTTTTTGAGTTTGCGAATCAGATCGAGTGTGAACTCAATACGATTCTCATTCTCTGTCTGAAATAGAAGAAGAACAACGACAAATTAGAGGGGCTCCGTGGAACAACTTGAACAAGTGTTTAGCGGAGAATATTTTGAATTTTAAATTAAATCAATATATTACAAAAGTTTAATATATATTTTTTTGTTTGGTTGTGGAAAGTATCGCAGTTTGTTAATAATTAAAAACACTAATTAATAAAGATAATTCTGCGAGAACAATTAGAAAAATAGTTTAAATTAAATTGATACGTGTTTAAAATAAAATCAATCACAAAATAATCATCAATTTTAAAAATAATGTGTATTATTATTAATTGATTAGTGGAATACACTTCTTAATTTTTTTAAATAATAAAATTTGCATCTTTAGATTAAGAAATTAAAATGTAACATTTTGATCAATTTTATTTTTTCATTAAATATTTTTCTAGAAACAAAGGCAGAAGTCAAATAAATAAATAAATAAAATGGAAGTGATTATGCAGCCGCTGATGCATCTTCTTAGTAATATGGAAAAAGCCCACGATAATTCTGGCCTTGGCCCATATCTAAGCATGGCCTGAGAAAGCCCATGATAATTCCACCAAAACCAGGCCCATTAGAAATTACACGGTCACGCTGCCTATTAATTAAGGCTAACTATATAAATATTGAACATTTAATAAAATTATAAAAATATAATTTTTTCGTCTGAATCACCTCTCTATTTTCTAAAATATAATATTCAATCAGATTTTTTCTATTTCTTTATTTTTTTTACTTTAATTCAAAAGCACATAACTTTTGCATCTCAATTATTTTAAATTATATCAAATTAACCATCTATTATGATCTTCAATTTGATATACATATTGCATATATAAAAATAAAAGATTAATTTTTTAATATAAAATATTTTTTTATAAATTAATTGTGGTCTATTTAATATTTAATATATTGTTATTTTAAATAAGTTTTATTAAAAATATATTTTTATATAACTGTGTAATTTATTTAAAAAATTATATTACTATTTTTATAGTAACTTATTATATTATTAATATTATAAACCGTGCAATGCACGAAAAAAATACTACTTTAACTAATACCTTGATTTCATATAATTATAATCTAGTGAATTCTTAAAATAAAATACTATTTTATGTTTAGAAGAATCCAAACATATTTATAGGTAGGTAGGTATGTAAGCGGATTGGGTAGGGTACGAGTATATTTTTTTGTACCCTACCCTATTAGATTTGAGTAGATTCTGGGTATTACCCGTTGGATATGTGGGTAATTCGTGGATAATTGAATTATCCAGATATATTTAATTTTTTAATAATATATAATATACATATATGCAATATAAAATTTTATATAATAAAATCACATATAATATTTATAATGTGTAAATATTATACCTTTTGTTTTGTAATATTTTTTTATATTATATAATATATTATATATGCAAAATATTTGATATAATTTTAATTATATATATAATTTATATATTAATATATTTTTTGTTTCTATATGGGTAGACGAGTAAAATAATTAAGTAATAGCCTATAGCTGTATTCTACGATTGAAAAAATATTAAGTTTAAATAGTTCTTTACTCGACTATTCAATTACCTGCTGGTCCTAGTTATAGGCACTGAAATTATATAATCTGATAATGGTTTTTATTGATTATTTAATAGCCATGGAAATTCAAGATGGGCCGCCTAATGGGCCAATAGGTGCTAAGTAGGCCCAACTAAGAATTGTTTTTTTGAATTTTCAGTCCAAGAGAACAATAAATTGGCTCATATTTCCATTCTCTGAATTGATTTCGTACCAAAGTGAATTGTATTTCTTGTGGTGTAACAGTCATTGTTATTCCTAGACCACACTCCTTACTCAAATAGTCGATTCTAGATCAATTCGATCGAGATATTGGGTGTTGGTTCAATCGATTGAATTGATCGAGTCGATTGAATCGATGGTCCAACTAAAAAATATAATCCATTTTTATTTATAATTTTGATGTTGTCATATATATTATATTAACATACACAAAGAATATTTTTTTGAAGATACATAATTTACTTCATAATATCCGTACCCCATAATATTTTTTTTCTCTATTTTTGTAAGTTTTAATTTGATTTTAAATAAATAAAAAAAATCGGTTTGACTGGTTAGCCACTTTTAATCAATTTTGGCTAGTTCACCCCAAAAGATTTTAGTGATATTTCAGATCAATCCAGATATCCGTTCTTGGTTTAACGGGTTGAACCGATTAGCTCGGTTCAATTATAAAAATAATGTTTTCTACAATATCTCCTACTATAATATCACCAATGTGCGACATAAAATATGCTTCACTCGCTATCATTAGTCCGACCGTATGTTGGGGTAATCCAATACTCGTAGATTGTAAGAATGGCATATGTCATATTATATTGTTGTTTACAATTTCAATTTAATATTACACATGGAAATATAATTCATATTAATAACTATCATCTTACTTATGTTAAAATAATATGTATTCTTTTATTATTTGCAAGATTGATAATTTGTAATTAATATGTGTTACATGTTAAGTTTATCATATAATTATAAAAGTTGGTTAATAATTTAAATTGACGTGAATAACAAAAGTATATAATGATTATTATATAAATTATTAAAAAAAAGTTAATTATTTAAGGTAGATTATTCATATTCAAATATGTTTTCAATTTTTTAATTCTTCTATATTTATTTAGTTTATTGTTATAAATAAATTATATTATATAGTCTCATAATCTACACACCTGCATCATTCTTTTTGTGTAAGTCTTACTTTCTTAACGGGTTCTATTTGGAGCATATTGAGTGTCATATGGAAACAATTTTTTTTTTTAGATTTGGCATTGACGTTGGAATCTATTAATGATCTTGAGTTTCTCGTGAAAAGATTTCGTTAGTAGGATTGCATATAAAGTGGTTCGTGTTGTTGCTAGTTGGGCTCGATATTTAGATTTTGAGAAGATTCTTATGAAAGATGTTCCTTCTCATCTTGAGGGCTCTCATTTGATTTAATGTATCAATGAGTACAATGTTTACGACAAAAATGTTCAAAATTTGTTATGATATTTTAGAAATAACACTACTTAATTTTTACTAGAGTAACAAAAATATTCTAAATAATAATATCACGCAAACAATAAAGCAGTTGTATATTCTTCAAGACAATATATGAGTTTTTCTTAAAAAAAAAGAGTTCAAACTCTTTGACAAACGAACTATAAGAGCCAAACGTGTTTGAATTCTTGACCTCCTCTCTAATATATGAGGTAAAAGTCTTGATTCTACTTACAATACATACATATATGCTATATATGCATGTTTAGCTTCGTAAATTATATATTTTATGTATATATTCTAGTTAAACATACTACAACTTAATTAGGTCAAGAAACCCTAATTGTGAGAAACTATTTTTATACCTAAATACTTTTTCGCAAACTCCACAAGATTATTAATCTCGTTTTCATCGATGACACCATTGAGATTCTTGTCAGCCATCTTCACACCGCGCTTCGCCTTGAGCTTGCAGAACCACCACCCTCCACTAGCCTTGATGGCCTCCCGAAGCTCCTGTACGCTTATTCGACCGTCTCTATCTGTATCGAATTTTTTCAACCATCTCTTAAATTCTTCCATGGACATTTCACTTTCATCACTAGTGGAACGTGAATGAGTCGTTTCCCAATTTCCAATCGCCATTTTAAGTGTGTGTGAGAATGTATATAGTGTGCAAGAGTTTTGTGTGTGTGTGTGTGTGTGTGTGTTTTGGGGTGGGGAGAAGATTGTGAGCAAAACCTTAAATTTATACTGATTTTGAGTTGAATGCCAACCTTGGCTTTGGGGTGTGAAGTAAGAATCAAGTCAAAAGTTGTCCAAGACACAAGAGGAAACGTGTCACACATTAAAACTTTTGATTAAGGAAAGTGTAATATAATTTGATTACCAATTAGATTGTTACTCTATTGTTTAAAAGACTTTGAAAGTAGGCACAAGTTGTGGATTTCAATTGGATCCATTAAAGCAAAATATTCTCTTTTATCTTAATATCTATATATGAAGGGGTATTTGATATTTCTCTTGTATATGTAAATGATTTATACATTCATTTTTCTGTTTTGGTTTTTAGTTTTAGCCGACAAGAAACAATTTTTTCTGAAGTGTCGAGGACTAGACTAGTGAAAGCTGGGAGGAAATCTTTACTGAATGCCGAGCTGGTGGAGCGGCGCCATCCTCTTTGGTATTTCGAGGATTAAATTCCTGACTTATATCATTGTTTAATGAGACGATGTTATTAAAAAATATTTTTAACATTTTGTGTATTATAATATTGTCTTGGATTGAAAAACTTATTTAATTACAAGTGGAATTCATAATTAAAATATATTTTGGCTATTAAATAATTGAGTTTAATTTTTTCAACATAAATTTTGAATCAACAATTATTTTAAAATGAAAGAAATATCCGACTAACTCATACAACATATTAGGGTCGGGAAGCAGAATTCAAGAAACGTGAATAAGAAAATTCTATTAAATATTTTAAAATAGAAGAAATATCTAACTTATATAACATATTAAGGTTGGACGGCGGAATCCAAGATAAGAGAATCATCTTTCTACCATCTTTGAATCCGATTCAGTCTGCAGACAACGATTTTGATATAATCTATTTACTTGGCAGTTAAGATTCAGATTCCTTTTTGAAATGAATACTTGGAAAAAGGCAATCCCCTTTTCTATTTCTTTTTAATTTAATTTAATGACATTTTATTGACTGAAATTCATGAATAAATGTAAATAAAAATATCCATTGATTCTATGAGCCTGCTTTCCCAGAATACAATTATTCTAGATTTAAATTTTGGATAGTAATTTGAGTAATTTTTTGTTCATATATATCCGCATTAGGAGTGTGCAAATTTCGATCGGATTTGAATTAATTGATCAAAATTGATCGATTTTCAAAATACAATTTGGTTTTTTTAAGGTAAATTTTTGTTTCGATTATTTTTGTTAGAACTTCAGTTATTACGGTTGGTTTCGATTATATTGAATAAAATATCAAAATAACTGAACCGACCGAACTATGTATATACTACATGAAAACTCTTAACTCATTTGATATAATTTGTAAAAGTTGACCCAATTTGTTTGGGTTCTATTAATTGTACTTTATTCTTTATACAACATTAGAAAATATATGTTGTTTATGTTGTTTAACTTTAAAAAAATTATTATAAGTTTTTCGGTTAAAATTAAGATATTTCGGTGAGCCAAAAAATCGACCAAATATTTAAGTTCAGTTAAGATTATTCAATTTTATGTAAAATTTTAATCGATTGGTTGTTACTTTCTTGATAATTAGTTATTTGAGTCTAAATAATTCGAAAGGTTCTATCGATCGAACTAACCAATACACTTCTATCCTCCATAAATTATAAAAATTATGTTACTGTGTATCCATAATGTATTTATAAAGTGAAGATCGTGCATCACATGACGCAATTAATAGTTTGATAAATTATATACACTCTTAATTAGTAAATTTTATTTTATTTTATTTTATATAATATGTTGTCTGACGTATAATATAAGATCATATATCTTATGTAAGTGTTATGACGAAATTAAAAGTTGAAGAAAAGACGATTCCATAAATAAAATAATAAGTTCGACACCTGGATTATATTTTTTTAAAAATATATTAATTTTTTTTCTAATTTAAAAAATATTATTCTTGTTAGATTCTATTACAACAAGTGTCTTTTTATTCTTGTTAGATTCTATTACAACAAGTGTCTTTTTATTCTTGTTTTTTGGGCTGGTCCACGATGGTCTTGCTGGGCTTGCCGAGCCTGCTTGATAAGTAATAGAAGGCCCTTTACTGTAGTATTCTAAAACGGGCCGATAGTAGGCCCATTAGCAGCAGAAGCCCATTGATTTTTCAGAGAAATAGTAACAGCAGCCCAAACAATATCTTCATACACCCCAGTGTCGTACGAAGCAAACAACAATGGAGTCATCATCTCCAAAACCCTCGGTGGGCCCATCCCCTAACCCCTTCTTGTCTCTTTCCACTTTCATCCACCGAGTCGGCACGCAACTCGCCACTCGGCTGGACGACACCAGGCGGGTCGCAGCCGCTTCTTTACCGTCGTTCCTGCCTCCGGCACCGCCGTTATCCTTGCCTTTTGCCTCCGTTTCGCAGCGCCAGGGAAAGCAAACGGCTGCCGCGGAGACTTCGGTTAGTTCGGAGCATGTGGCGAGAAGGCTCGCCGGAACTTCGGTTTTCACTGTAAGCAACACAAATAATGAGTTCGTGCTGATATCTGATCCTGATGGGGTTAAGTCAATTGGGTTGCTTTGTTTTCGCAAGGAAGATGCTGAAGCTTTCCTTGCTCAGGTAATTGTATTCAAATTGAGTGATAAAATGCTTTTATAATGTATCAAATGATTGATTTTCGTTTATGTAGTTGCCAATATCTTTCCTGTGCATTACACGTGTACTTTGGAGTTCATTCTATGCCTACTGTTTGATTATCATGCTTCATAGTTTAATGGTATGGAATGATTAGTAAACAGATGAGCGTATGATTGCCTTAAGCTGCATTGGTTTTTGTCTTCGTTTGCTGTAATGAGCCATCATGCTATTGTTTTGTTCTTTATTTACGAAAATGTAGGTGCGATCAAGAAGAGGAGAAGTGAGAGGTGGGGCGAAAGTGGTGCCAATAACTCTTGACCAGGTGATAATTTCTAATAGTCCATATACAATAATTCTTATTTCGAAGGCTGAAGTTTCTGATGGTGTTATTTTAAATATTAATGCTAATTGGTAATTCAAAGAAAATGGAGAATCTTTAAGGTCGTTTCATGATTGATTAGAATAGTATTGCATTCACCAATAATTTCTTCAATGAGATATATAGTGACTTGTAATTAAGTTATGAATCTAATTGATCACTTAGTTGAAAACTTAGTCGAAAGGTTGTATTGATATCTTTCGAAATATATGGACTTGTTTTTAAGCATGTAAGAAGAAACTATATATTGGAAGTTTTGGAAAATACTTTTATGAAAAATTTATATGATTGCTTGAAGTCAAAAGGTATTTGCTTGGAAGTTTAAGCACAAAATGAGTCATTTGTGTTGGGAGGCTTTCTAGGGAAATTTTGTTTGAAAAGAGTCGGTTGAGTTATTTTGTTTCCCAAACTATTTATGTGGTTTCCCTTTTCATTGGTGAGCTTTACTTAGTCAGATTGAGTCTCAACATGACAATTCCTTTAGTACAAATCTGTGAAAGAAGGCCTACTTTATAAATTACGGACAGCTGTTTTGCTGGTATATAAAGCAATAGGTTAATTACTTTTATATTTAGTGAGAGTTCTAGTTTATCGAATTTGTTACAAATTCTTTTACCTTTTCATACACCAGACGATGTCTAAGCATCAATTCTGGTCCCCCTATTGTGCAGGTTTATATGTTGAAAGTTGAAGGAATAGCATTTCGGTTTTTACCTGATCCTGTTCAAATAAGAAATGCATTAGAGGTTTGTACCAAGGAGAGTATATTGGAGTGTTTTATACATCTCTCTAATCTTTTTGATGCATTTGTGAGCTATTATAGATATTTAGTTCTGATATAGGTATCCTAGATCAGAAGCCGTAATACTTAAAAATGGAATAAACTCATAGTAACAAATGGCATAAGGATACATCTTTAGTACAAGAAAAAAATTAGGTGTTCAACTTGTGAAATTGAAAAGAAAAGTGCGTGTTTCTAATATATCTCACTAGTATTCCCCAAATTTTCTTGTTTATTGTATATCTAAATGGGGTTGACATAATTAGAAACAGTAGTTTGTATAAGAGATTTAACAAAAAGTTTGACAATACACTGGGCAGTGCTAATGAAAATTTCTCATTTCTCAATATGTTTTGTTCAATATCTGTTAAACTCCATAATGGGAATTCTTTGGAATCTGTTTTCTGTTTTCATTAATGATGGAACGCAGCTGCATCCCAATAATAAGCATACATGCATATAGAGGCACAGTATGTAGTAGCCTATATTTTGTTTCCTTTACAATATAATCAAATTCACATTGTTTCCCTTACAATTCTTAGCTAACATTTAATATTACACATGAAAGAATATACTATTACTGTGTTGGTTATTTTGTCTGTTATGTAAGCTTAGTAGCTTACCAAACTATATTAATGAATTTGAGGCAGCATATTAATACCCATTTTAACTTCATGAAGATACTTGTATCTTTGTACGAACACTTCCATTCAAATACTTAACTGTTTCTGTTGCTTAGATCCAAGGGGTTGAAACGCAAATTATAGTGTATATGCACCCATTTCTCATTAACTCCTTTTTAAGAACAATCCTAAACTCTTTATTTCTTGCTAAGTTTGTCAAGTGATGTTACTTGCTATTTCTTATGATCTGATTTATCATAATGACATTGGTTACATTCTTCATTGTTAGATAAAAGCATCTGATACCAAGAGTGGATTTGATGGAGTTCCTGTTTTTCAGGTATAATCTAATGCACATATCCTTTTTTTTTTTTTTGTCCTTACTATATCTCGAAGTACATAACTGAATACCTCTTTGAACTGCCCCGATCATCTTGATGTACTTACTAAGAATATAATCAAAGATTCATCTGGATATCATTCGGGCTGTTAAAAAAGATCAGCTCAAGTTAATTTCTTTCTGGTAATTGAATGGCCGTATGGGTAACATTTTTTGTTTAGATAAGTGACGGAAGTCGGTGAATGCTTTGGAGTCTATGGGTAAACAAATGAACAATTTGAAGTGATGAAGTAGATGGATCAAGATGATTCTCGGTTAGAATCAGTAACCAGATTGCAGATGGTGGGGGAAAATGATGCTGTGTAGAAGGCGGAGATTTAAGTTTGGACCAACATATTCATGCCCGTTGGGCTGTTTCTTCATCATCTAATCATCCTGTCCTTCGATGTTTGGTCTGTAGATATTAGGGTAAAATGGACAATTTTGACGTAAAGATTTCGACCAGATGCTTTCATGCCCTTCATTACTAGATCACTCTATTTTACTTGAAAACAAACATAGAGCACAATCACACACGTCGACACATAAACAGAGATCGGAGAACTTGTTGAAAGCAGATAAAAAAAGGTGGTAGTGGCGCAAGAAGGGTTATTTATTGGTTGGTGACACTCCAAGTTTCATTAAGTTAGACTTCCATTCGGTTTCTGGCGCTTTAATAGCTTGGTTTTGATTTGTAAGTGTGGGGAAGGCATTACCTACCTGTATTGTGATGACAGTTGTCTTTCATATCATTGCTTGTCTCTATCAATCTTACATTGAATTTTTCTACTTGCAGTCAGATCTTCTAGTTGTAAAGAAAAATAACAAGCGGTATTCCCCTATTTATTTCCAGAAGGTACTCTTTGTTCTGATGCTATTAGAAATATTGTTTTTGACTGTGGACAAATTGCCTTAATGTCCATTTTGATTTTACAGGAAGATATTGAGAAAGCACTTTCATTAAGAGGTTCCAGAGGACCTGGTGTTTCTCAGCATATCATGGTAGTACATCTAATTCACTTTCACCTTCAGTTTTTCGTGTCAAGTTAGCCATCTCTGTACTTTGAGGCTAGATATATGTGGTGGACCGTGGAATGCCTATTCAAAAAGCTCATATTTCTCTATTAAAGCGGATTTTTTTTTTGGTTCCAGTAACAGTAGTCATGGTTATGTTGTCATTGCTGTACTTCACCAAGCCGGAGATAAAATATTAAAGGTTAGGTCTCTAGTGAGAGACCGTCACACGTGAGATCAAGTTGCCAAGAAAAGCTAAAATAATCGAAAAAAACTGAAAAAAAAAAAGAAAAAAAGAAACTAAATCAAATCTGGGCTCTGTCTCATGGAAATACATTCCCTTAAACGGTATCACACAATCTCACAGTTTTTGTTTAAGTTAAATCAGAATAATATGGCCAGCATTGGATTTCCCTTTTCTGTTGTTCAATTAATCTGGGACTTCCTGAGGTCCCTATACATCCATCGTGTTTGTGCTGGATTAATTTCAATCTCTTGCAGTATTCTGTTGCACTAAACATTGATCCAGGATGAAGACCATGGTTTTCAGGGTTACGTTAATTGGAGTTTTGGCCTTGTCCAAACAAATTTTATTCAGATGAAACAATTTGAATTATTTGTATTTAGATGCATTCTCTGTTTTGAAGTTAATACTAACTATGAGATTATGTATAGTAGGACTATAGGAGATAGTAACGAAAATTATCTATCGCTTCCTGCTGTATCTCCATCAGACACTCCTTCTGATTCTATTTTTCGCCCTCAAGGGCAGTCAACAACAAATCGGGATACCAATGACTAAAATCTCTTCTTTGAACCTTGGAGCTTTCTAACTAGTATATGTTTAGATCGTGTGTGGTTAATTAAGTATGTTCCCCTTGTATTTGAATGGAATGCGGCAAATAATATTCACACCATTTCTTTCAACTGTACTCATTGATATGAATTTTGACAGGTTGGGAGTTTGGAGGACGTCCTCAAGAAAATGGAGGTAATTGACTCAAAATTAATTTCTTATTTTTTTTAAGGATAATAATAAAAAGAGAACTTGGTGGCTGATGTTGAAGCAATTGTATTGTCTAGAAACGTCTTACAAATCCTACACGGGCGCACACTTTCTTTACGGATTGCATGCTCTTGGTTGACAGTAACTTCATTTTGACATTTTGATATTTATGTAAATAGTTTCGTTGTTAAATCCCTTTTGGGATTTGAATTCGTTACTGAATCTTTTCTTTCTCGTGGCAGATAAGTGAGAAGAACTCAGGCTGGGAAGACTTGATCTTCATTCCACCTGGTAAAAGCCATTCCCAACACATTCAGGAGGTTACAAAAGTATAAAGCTTTGATTGCAGGATTTTACCTTTGATGAGAGAGCAAGTAGGCAAGTAAGTATTGCATTGTCCTGCTTTATGCACAGTCATGATTCATGAAAGTTGATCTGCAAATCTTGGTCCCTTCCCCTCGACCCACTCATGACCGTACAAATTCTTTTGCGCATCCAATATATGGCTGACCAGCTGAAAGAAGACTCAATTTCGAAACAAAGACTGAAATTCCATTTATTAGGGCTTTGGGAAAAGCCCATGAAACCCATTTCCCCCCTCTTTACCCCCCCCCCCCCCCCCCCCCTTCCTTGGAGCACACATATTTGACCTCATAGAATGTACAATATTGAATATTTGCTTCATAATGAATTATTTGCTCATGGTGGTATATCTTTATGGTAACTTGGAATTATTGGTTGTGAAGCTGTTGCAAATTTGCAATATTGATACCCTCCTTTTTATTTCATTGATAACAATGGTGGGAAGATAATGCTGCCATAGTTTCTTGTCGATTTGGTGTCGGAGAAAAGAAACTTGTCGTCTCAGTAATTTGCTAATCTATGCAGAAATTTAGTTTAGAAAGACAACTTTAGCATCAGAAATTTTGTTGTTCTGTAGTTCACTACCCTGTGTGCAAGACTAACCACTACTACATTTGTGGAGTATGGTAATAATTTTGAACATATGTAAATCACAAGAAATCAGTTAATTCCGTGTATGTGTGTGTATATATATATATTTATAATCTTTGATGTAGATTGCTTCGAGTAGAATAATTGAAGCTGGTTATAGATTATAAAATGTAGTGGTTAACTAATGCAAACTAACCATTATAAAATACTCCCTCCTTCCCATTATATATATATATATATATATATATAGTGTGTATGTGTGTGTTCTATGATGGGTCTGAAATCCATAACTTAATTTTTCTTTTTGCTATTTTAAAAGCAATTTTGATGAAATTAAAATCGATATGATATGAAATCATTTGAAATTCACCCGTCAAATTTTGAGAGCTAAGATCTCGTTTTCAATTGAGATCTTTTCATAATCACCCAAATTATTGGAGGTTTAGTAACATCTTCATCTTCCATATATGTGCTTCAAGATTAGCAGGCCACATCGATAACCTGTGGTATAAGAGTCAATCATTTGGCAGAAAATTACAGATGAAAAGAAGCTTCAGGGTGGAAGTCATCACCAAACATGTCTTACGTTTGCTCCAGAAATTGCGATAGTCCAACTTAATGAATTGATACAAAAATTGGTGAATCCTTCTGCTGTGATGTAATAATCAAACTAATTATATTATATATATATATATATATATTTGTTCAAAAATATTTATTACTAAAATAAATCAATAATGTGAGTGACATAAATAATACAAAAATATGGGCGTCACAATTTCAAAGAATTGGATAATAAGTGCATGTAAGAAGTTGACATTGCAACAATAAAGTTGGTGCCATTTGCCCAAATCCTCCTTGCAAGATTGCCGCTTTAGCACCTATACCCTTTCAACTAATTAATACATTTCTTGTCCTTTTCTTGTCTCCATTATTTTTTTCCTTTTTATTTGGTGAGTTTTTGTTGGAATTATTAATTTCGTTTGGTGTTTTATTCTAATGGTTCAGCTTAACTAATACGCATTATGAGTTCATATGATAATAATATTATATACACATGGTGTATACCAATAAAGTTAGAATATAAAATAGAAAATAAAAAGAAACAGGAGACGTCGCGTAAATTTTGGAAGGCTATTGTAAAAATGGAATGTTTCATTACAAGTCATGTTGATTTAGTTTAGATACTATTCTATAGCTTCATTTGTGACCAATTGCATGAGAAATCCTCTACCAATTTCGACATTTGAATATAGCATCACTTATTACAGAGGAGGTAGGGAATTCGAGTTCTTTTACATTTTTTTCTCGAGAATTTATAATTACATGAAAAATAAATTGTAAAAATAAAATTGACATAGATTTTCTTCTCAAAAAACAAGTCTATTGCTATATTTTTAAGATGATATTTGATAAATCATTAAATTTTAGTCAATGGATGTTCCTATATCTTTTATATGTCGTTATTGGTACCAACAGGCTGTAACTTACAAGATTATTTATCTAATGAAGTTATTAGAACTTCTTTATTTTGAGTAAAAAAGTTTACTTATTTTATATTTTTTATAAATAAATATATTATAAATCATGTATCTCGCAATGAGAAAATTCGTATTCGTACATGATATCAGAACTTTTTATTTAATAAAAAACATATACATATATATATCATGCAATCGACAATTAAATTAGTCTATTATTATCGCACTCTCATTTGATAATTTTATTTTAATAACCCAAAACGTGGACATTTTAACCTAATAACAATATATATAAAAGATCCCATAACACACATGATTAAGAACATCATTAAATAAACTCCGAGAACATACTAAATCAAATGGTACATATTTGTTACTTCAAGTCTTGGACAAAATGGTCCAAGGGCACAATCGGAATTACCAATATATATATATATGTATATATATATTCATGAAAACAAGAAAGCCTGCAAAAAAACTCTCATTATCTCACCCTTTTTCTCTCCAAGGCAAGAAAATTCCCACAACAATAAAACCAACACTTGTTGCTCTTTCACTGGCTTCACATACTTTCTTTTCAAAATTTACCTCAAATCCCTACCTTCCAAATCAACTATTTTATCATTGAATCTCCTGTGTTGTTGGTCACTATTTCTACACCTTCAGTGTGTGTATAAATCTCCAGCTTCCATATATACATACAACCCATCTTTTTACAGCAATGGTGTTCAAGAAAATGATGAAAACCACTACTGCAAAAGCTCTAATCATCCGGATCAACCTCTTTTTCCTGGCATTCTTCTTGCTTGTTTACGTAATCATTCTACTCTACCCTTCTGCCTCCGATTACCACCAACGCGCAGCGTCGTTGGTTCGATGCTCGTTGCTTGAGTGCCATCATAAGGTAAGGTGAGCTAACTCATGGTTTTCATGTTCTTGTGTGTGTCTGTGAGTTGTGTGTGTTTGTTTATTTAATGCAGAAGTTTGAATTCTTGAATTCTTGATAGATGGAAAATGGCGTGATGATGAAAGCAGTAATGGAAGAGGGTAATAATGAGAACAAGATGAAGCCCAGAAGAGAGCTGATCAAGAGAGAGAAACCTAATTTCTTGAAAGAAATGGGAAGAGGGCTGAAGATCGGAATGATAAATATGGAGGAAGAAGATGTTTCAGAGTGGAAGGAGCACGGGCAAGTTCATCCAGTGTCATTCGAGAAAGTTTCAGAACTGTTCAAATGGGAAGCCCTTTTCCCAGAGTGGATAGACGAAGAAGAGGAATATTCCGGCGCGTACTGCCCGGAGATTCCGATGCCGGATTGGGATAGGTACGGGTACATGGACGTGATCGTGGCGAAACTTCCATGCAGGAAGCCGGAGGAAGGGTGGAACAGGGATGTGTTGAGGCTGCAGGTGCATTTGGTGGCGGCGAATATGGCGGTGAGGAGGGGGCTGAGGGATTGGAGTGGGCGGACGACGGTGGTGTTTCTGAGCAAGTGCAGGCCGATGGTGGAGTTTTACCGGTGTGATGAGGTGGCGGGGAGGGAGGGGGAGTGGTGGTTGTATAGGGCGGCGGTGGGGCGGTTGGAGCAGAAGGTGGCGTTGCCGGTTGGGTCTTGCAATTTGGCTCTGCCGCTGTGGGAAAAAGGTACGTTTTAATTGGTCCAGTTTTCTTGATTTGTTAAAAAAAGATTGTTAATGATTAATTGATGGCTTAATTTACAAGTAAAATAAACGCGCCAGGTAGGGGTCGAACCTACGACTTTCTGCTTAGGAAACAGACGCTCTATCCACTGAGCTACAGGCGCTGATTAATTTTATGGTATTTTTAAATAAATGATGTGTGTCCCAATCTCAAAAACTTATTAGTGTCATTTTAAATTGGAATCGTCGATAATTTGGTTTAATCATAGGTGTTGAATTGAAATTTTGATTTCGGTATTAGAGTATAGCGGGTCTGATTTTGAACCTTCGATACTATTTTTTATTCTAATTTTAAGCTGACGATTTAATTTTGAAACTAAAAGCTCTATCCACTGAGCTACAGGCGCTGATTAATTTTATGGTGTTTTTATTTCTAAATAAATGATGTGTGTTCCAATCTCAAAAACTTCTTAGTACCGTTTTGAATTGGAATCGTCAATAATTTGGTTTAATCATAGGTGTTGAATAGAAATTTTGATTTCGGTATTAGGGTATAGCGGGTCTGATTCTGAACCTTCGATACTATTTTTTATTCTGATTTCAAATTGACGATTAAATTTTGAAACTAAAAGTTGAACCTTGTACACAATTAGAATATAACTTGTATATATCTATGTGTGTGGAACGAAAATATTAAGTTTTATTGGATGAAATAAAAGAAAACGTTAAAACGTTTCTAAATTATTACTTTCTTAATTTTCCTTTTCCCTTTTAAAAAAATAATAATTTATAAGCATGCCTATATATATATATATTATTTTTACATTTTTTATTTTTGAAATAAAATATAAAAAATAAAATTAATAATTTTTATTCGTTCAACGACAGGTGCTGTGAACGAGAGGTACGACATATCCAAAATCGAAGCCGTGACCAAGAAGCCAAGCAAGCGCGAAGCCTACGCCACCGTTCTCCACAGCTCCGAATCCTACGTTTGCGGAGCGATAACCCTGGCCCAAAGCTTGCTCCAAACCCGAACCCAGCGAGACCTAATCCTCCTCTTGGACACATCCATCTCGGAGCCCAAACGCTGGGCCCTCTCTCGGGCCGGGTGGATCCTCCGCTTCATCAAACGGATCCGCAACCCGAAAGCCGAGAAGAACTCCTACAACGAATACAACTACAGCAAGTTCCGGCTATGGCAGCTCACCGACTACGACAAGGTGATCTTCATCGACGCCGACATCGTCGTCCTCCGAAACCTCGACGTCCTCTTCCACTTCCCGGAGATGTCGGCCACCGGCAACGACGGCAGCATCTTCAACTCCGGCGTCATGGTGATCGAGCCGTCGAACTGCACCTTCCGCATGCTGATGAACCGGAGGAAAGAGATCGTCTCCTACAACGGCGGCGACCAGGGGTTCCTGAACGAGGTGTTCGTGTGGTGGCACCGGCTGCCGCGGCGGGTCAACTTCCTGAAGAACTTCTGGTCCAACTCCTCCATTGAAGCCGGCGTGAAGAACCAGATGTTCGGGTCGGATCCTCCGAAGCTGTATTCGATCCACTACCTGGGGCTGAAACCGTGGACGTGTTACCGGGACTACGACTGCAACTGGGACGTGGCGGATCAGCACGTCTACGCCAGCGACGTGGCGCACGCGCGGTGGTGGAGGGTGCACGATGCCATGGAGGAGGAGCTGCAGAGGGTGTGTGGGCTGAGGAAGCAGAGGAAGATTGAGCTGGAGTGGGGGAGGAAGCTTGCGAGGGAGAACGGGTTTCAGGATCGCCATTGGAGCATTAATGTTACTGATCCAAGAAAACTGAAAGTTAATTTGATCTGATGATCTTTCTGGGATTTTTTAAAATTTTTTTTAAATATTTTGAATTTGCACAGATTTTATTAATTTTTTTTGGGTTTAATTTTGCATCTAAGAGGGATTTAAAGAATTATGTTTCTCATAATTTGTGTTCATTGGTAGAAATTGATAGATTATTATTATTTTTATTTTTTTAAATAAGGATATTTGGTAGTTATCTGCCAATTCCAAGTTACAATAGGAGAGGTTTAATTTAATTTTGTCTAGAATTATTTTCAATAATATTATTTATTATAGAGTATTGTTTTATATTGTTAATTGTTAACCATACAATGCATTTATAGTGAGACATTATTCGTCCCAAAAAAAATGTTTATATAATTATTCCTAAAAATAAATCATGTTTGTATAATTCTGTTTAGTTATATAAATATCGAGTAATTTTAACTTTTATTTGGCCCTCTGAATATGGTCGGTTTAATTTTGGTTCCAATTAGTTCATCTTTTGTCTTCAGTTTTGATTTTCATCAATTTTAATTCTACAACTTTGTTATATTACTATTTGTGAGATTAAAATTGATGAATTGACCATGTTCTAATGAGATTAAAAATAAATTTGTGGAACTAAAACTTATGAAAATTAAAATGATCTTATTATAGTGGAATCGAAAGTAAAATTTAAATACGAGTATAATGTACTCACCTACAAACTCATTGAATAGAATTAAGATTTGGTAAAATATCTTGAATCATGTATAGATACCTTATTTCAAAAGAAAACTTTCATTTATGTTTCATTCAAAGACAAAGTGACAAATTAATTTATTGTGGAAAATTAGTTTATGGAGGTAAATAGACATGGGCACGGTTCCACGGTTCCGATTTTGGTTCCGGAACCGTCGGTTTTTGGAACCGTGGAGGAGGGAATCGGAACCGAACCGTCATATATACGGTTCCGGTTCCGGTTCCCCCGGTTCCGATTTCGGTTCCACGGTTCTGTTTTTTTTTTTTTTGGGAACCGCCGGTTATCGGTTCCGGTTCGGTTTCAGTTCAGAACCGCCGGTTCCCAACAGTTATAAGATCTGGACCGTTGATCATCAACGGCTATTTAATCTCAGCCGTTGTTTTAAATGGGCAGAACCGAGGCGGTTCCAGTTCCAAAAAAATAGGAACCGAAACCGAACCGTCCCAAATATAGTTTCGATTCCAAACCGGAACCGAAACCGATCAACAATTCAAACCGAACCGTTGACCGACGGTTCCAGTTTGAAACCGGAACCGTGCCCGCGTCTAGAGGTAAATATTATTAGTAAACAAGTATACTAAAGAAATAATCTTTTAAAAGTGCGGGGCTGGCCCTACTAGCCACACCTCGGTATTTTTTTCTAATTGTGAGGGTGCTAGCCCTACTAGCCACATCTTGGTATGTCATCAGCCACCTTTCGATCCCTCTTTGCTGATAAATTCTCTACTGATCAATAAATTTAATGTTGAAAATTAGTTTAATTTGTCCATCAAATGTCTTCCGTTATATAATTAGGGTTTGACTTGTCTAGGGTAATTAGAAAATTAAACCTTGCTTAACAAAATGATGAAGGTTTGGTTGTGGGGACAAAGATTAATATGCCATGATAATGAAACAACAACTTAATTGCCCCATTGCTTTACCAAAACAATTCATTTGGTACACCTAACCATGGAAATATTATGTATTAACCAATGTTTTTTCCCTCTCTACTCAACCTATGATCATAAATTCTTTGATTTCTAGAGTATCAATTATTTGTTTTGAATCGGAGGTATTAGTAGTTAAATTCATGACATTTTTATCTAGCTTTGAGACCATATTTGAGTTTAACTGATTATCAACTAAAATCGAATTTTAATCAAGCTGGAGAATGAAGAAATCCGTTACTCTTCTATTTTCTTCGAACTACAAATATAAATTTGTGTTTACCATTATTGAAAGTTGGAAGAATCACTATAATCAAGTAATTTTTTTACGGTGAATGGTACTTCCTTTTTAATTATAGAAGCTATAATATATGTGTGTCATGTATATATTAATATAATTATATTTATCTATCTATTGTGAACACGTGTTAATGTGACCATTTGCTGATATTTTTAAATTTTATAAAAATTAATTATTTTTCTTATAAAAATTAAACAAATGTGATCTTGAGACATTTAGTTTTCGTATATTAATAATAGTAATTGAATAAATTTAGTGTATATTATTTTGAAATCAAGATTGCATATTTTTATAATATATTCCAAAAAAGAAAAAAATATTTTAAAAATAATTTTGAAACAACATAATTGAAACTACTCACCGCATAATGCATGTGAGCGCAGCGTCAGGAATTACCTACTCTTGGAATTGGGTATTTGGGCCCATAAAAGTCAACCTTCTAACCTCATTGACCAATCAAAGTTAACAAATCCCAATAATCAACATGTTCGATTTTAAATTTGGATATTCTAATTCGATAAAGTATGTAGTGAATAATATGAATAATTGCCTTACGAATTTTCTTAAAGAGTGATAATCGAGCTAACAAGAATAAAAAATCATCCTTTTATAGAATTAATCGTAAATCAAAATGTAAGAGATCGAGCCATAAAAATACTTACTACTTTAAAATAAATTTCTGCTCAAGTTGACGTAGCAAAGAAAGGGAGATTCTCGTTGGTCTTTCTTATAATACAAATTATTATAAATTCAAAATATTAGTCCAACCACAATCGCAATATTTAATTTATAGCTTTCTTTCATAACAGAGCCATTATTCCTGGCTGGCATAGAAGTCTCTCACGCGGGCGAAGGAGAACTCGGAGAGCATCTCACCCAAACCCTAGTAGAGGGGTAGCGAAATTCCTTGTCGGGTAAGTTCCGACTCGCACGAAAGGCGTAACGATTTGGGCTCTATCTCGGAGAGAGGCCAAGCCGGTACGATAGGCGGGCAAAAATACTGTCTCAATTCATCCTATTTTATCATATCCGGGGTGTGAATAAAAAGAAAAAAATGGTAAAGGATGCAAAAAAAAAAAAAAAAAAAAAAAAAGAAATCCAATACCATACAAGAAGCCCAAATCTGAACCCGGGAAGCCCGAAATTAACGGTCTGAAAATGACACGTCATCATCGTAATCTGGCCCAAAGTGAGAAATAGTAAAAAATGGTAGGATGCAAAAAAAAAAAAAAGAAAAAAAAAATCCAATACCATAGAAGAAGCCCAAATCTGAACCCGGCAAGCCCAGAAATTAACGGTCTGAAAATGACACGTCATCATCGTAATCTGGCCCAAACTGAGAAATAGGGCACATTCCTTTTGTTCACAATGTGTCTTTCTTCTTTGTCTGTCTCTGTTAATTGGTTTTTCTTCATTTTTTTATTTTATTTTTGATTAAATTATAGAATAATTTCTTAATTTCTCAGTTAATTATCCAATGTTAACCAAATTAATTGATTTTCATTCATGATTTTTTTAATTTACTTAATAACCAAAACAATTAAAATTTAATTATTAATCCCATCTGACAAATTAAAATTTGTGCATTGAAACACCTGTCTGCTTATAATATTTGAGTTCAAGTACCAAAGTTCATTCATTGTTAGTTAATATAATACCAAGAAGTTGACTCTTAAGATACCCTAAACAATAACAAAACCAAAAGCCAATGAGACCAACCCTAATCATCATACATATCCCAAAACCTAAATCATAATTACAATAATGAAACTTTCAACACGCACTCGTGGATATGGACACGATTCTAGATCAAAGTTCAATTTTGAGCAACAAATTATAATCAATCATCTAGGTTAACAAATGAAGTAGTTTTGATTTTTAAATCAGAATCATAATAGATATATTCAAGGTTTGATTTTGATTCCACGACCTCCAGTTTTATAGAACCAACAGTTTGAAACCGACTATTTGAAATTACGGCCACGATTTGGTGTTTGTATGTTGTCGATGAAGCTACAGAATATTTTCAAGATTTGTAACACGATTTGGATAATTAAACACACAAAGAAAAGCACTAGGGTTTATAGTGGTTCGATCAAGATTGATCTACGTCTACTTGAAGCTCGCTCTTTCTCTATTAATCTCAAAAGATTGATTACAGATTACAACAAACTCTCACTCTAGCTTCTTTCCTCTCTCTCAAGACTCTAGAACTATCTCACCATTCTACATGAGATAAATGATTGTTTTTTTCTCTCTCCTTTCCTCTCTCTCAAGACTTTAGAGCTATCTCACCATTCTACATGAGATAATGGATTGTTTTTTCTCTCTCCTTTTTTTCTACCGGAAGAGATGGATTGGTATTTATAAATGCATACCAATTGTAACAACCTCTATTAACCAATAACCGCTGCTAACAACTTGAATAATAACCGCTAACAAATCTTCAACCGTCCCATGCATAACTGCTCTTCCAAGCCATGCAGCCATGCAGAGAATTTCGAGCTATTAATTTGCTGTTATTATCACATATGTGATCAGCGGTTAATATTTTTTATTCATTGAAAGGAAACCAAGGGTTTGGACAAGTTCATTTTGAATACTTAATTATATGGTTTTTTAAATTATTCAATCACATAATATTTATAAAATTATAAGTTGAAAGTATTTATTATAATTAATCAAATAAGATAATTAATTTTAAAATACATGAAAATAATAAATAGGTGGGTAACCTGCCACCTGTCCCACATTAAACGTGTAATATAAAAAATAAAAAATAAATAAATAAAGCAAAAGAGATAATTAGCTAAAGTAAAAGGGCCCCCCTTATTCCGTAATGGTCGGCGGCTTTAGCTTTAATGTCACATTAATAATTAATAATTAAATATAAATAATAAAAAGATGACAAAATAATAATTCAATATAAATAAATAAATACTATAAAGATGACAAAAATAATAATGTTTATTGTTTCGCATGCAGACCACAAATAATTTCGGATGTCCGAAACTAAATACTGTACAAAAAAATAAAAAAATCATATTTATAATTTTCCACGAAAAAGTGAATTTCGGACAGGAATGGATCTCCTTGGTCTGTGACCCTTAGCAGAAGTACGCTCCACACACGTATTACTACAGCATACACACACAGATATATACACCAATATATTGTATAATTTTATTTTTCTTTGATCGGTAACTTGAATTTGAATTACTATTTTTGGGTGGAGAGTGAATTTAGGGGGGATTGGGAATTATTTGAAGCCAAAATTGAGTACAGTTTTCTGTTTTTTCGGGTAATATTTGGATGTAATTTCATAGCTCGTCATTTGACTTTTGTCTCTTGTGGTTTCTGGTGATTCTTGGTACGTTCTCTTCTCTTCTTCTTTGCCTGCTTGTTGTTTTTTATGATTTTCTGTTATTAAAACTTCTGGTTTTTTGATTGATTGAAGATGGGGTTTGAATGATTATTGTGGTTGTCTGTTTGTGAGTTTTCGGATAGATTAATGATGTTTTTTTCCTCCTTCGGTTTGCCTTAATCCGTTGGTGTTGAAAGTTCTTATCTGTTTGTTTGTTTAGTTCTTAATTGAAGTCATGGATTTGGGATATTATGGATGGCTTCATCAATTGTCAACGAAGCTGCTACTTATTGAATTCTTTCTCATGTGGGAAGTTGAGCTTGATTAATTATTTTGATTATTTGGATAGATTTGATTTGAATGAACAAAGGTGGGCATATATCATTTTGTGATTTACGAACAGGGTGCGGATATGCACGAATGAGACGAAATGTATTCATATGGATTTGCTGTTCTGGTTTAGGATGTTTGTGTTTTCTGAAGAAAGGAATTGAATTTTGCCGTGTTTTCGTATCCACAGATAGTATGTTTGCTGTGAAAAAGAGGATATTGATTTATGATGTTTCTAGTTTTGGGGTATCTCTTGCTATTTGAATACATATGTGGTATATTTTGGAGGCATTCTCGTATAACTACATGAAAATGATCGTAGTAAGTCATAGCTTCGATGTAGCATCATCAGAACAAACACATCTCAAGTGCTCTAGAATTCTTGTTCGGATGACTGAGGCACGTATGTAAGGACATATGAAATAGATATCGTTGGATGATTGTAGCGCATCTTTTCTGTTGTTAAGTTTGGCCAAGCATTTGTAGGTCTCTTAACCTTAATATTTACGATAATAGAGCTTGACAGCATTAACTGACGAGGTTAGTGACTCTTGGTTTGGGCAACCTAATTAGCATGTTTGGCTGATGAATTATGAGATCGACATTCTTGATATGTTACAATCTAAATGCTGCTTTTCATGCAATTGCAAAAACCTCATATTTAAGGTGTAGGTCATTTTCATTCCGAGTTTCTTGATTTGTGCTTCTTAATGTAAATCAACCTTGTTTGAGTATTCCCTATATCTGTTTCATCTACCTCGTCGTCAAAGAAATTAAGGTAATGAAAAAAATTGCTCGGTTTGTTCATTAATAAATGGTGGTAACCGCCTCTTTGGACCACTTTGTTTTCACATATGTTTAGCTGATAGGAATCGGCTTGCATGTTCTTACAGCCTATTCACTTCTTGTCAAATGAATACGAGCAATTGTTTACGCAAAATTTTATTTGTATTCCTTAAGCGTGTCGTTTCTGTTAATTGCAGGTACTCTATCAGCCCTACCATTTGAGCAGAATGGAGGGTGCTAAAGTTTTCAAAGAAGATGCTCCTCTGGAGTCTTCTCCTGCACCAGGAACTTCATCTCCAAGAGAGGACCAATCAGCTGCTGCTCATTCTACACCCAAAGAGACGAATGGGGAGTTAGACCAATCACCTTCAGAGAAGGAAATTAACTCGCCCGTAAAAGCCGAAGACAACGCTCCCTCAACACCGAAGAATAAAGAACCAATGGGAAGTCCCGAAGATAATAAACTAACAGTGCACAGAAAATCCTTTTCACTGAGCTCATTGGAAGCAAATATGGATAATCCATCGCCACCATCAAGAACTCGTGCTTCTGATGATTTAGACACACTTAAGCCTCTAAAAGAAGAACAGGGAGATGATGACCATTCAACCCCTCGAGCAAAGAACGGCCGTGTAGCCCACAAACTCTCAAGTCACGATTCCGAGCAAACAAAAGGGAATAATGTTGACCTAAAGAGAGGTCATGTTGATACAGCGGCGCCCTTTGAATCTGTAAAGGCTGCTGTTTCAAAGTTTGGTGGGATTGTCGACTGGAAAGCCCACCGCTTGCAAACTGTTGAGGTATAATCTTCTCTACCTTGGGTTTCTTTATGTGATTTTTGTCTTTGTGAATCGATGCCATTGGTTTCCAGAGATGTGAATCTTTGGTATTGTTATATCCTTGTACAAATTGATGCATATGATGGCTATTTTCCAGATTGTTTAGAAACAAATAGGTTCAAGTCATAAAACTCACCCGTGTAGCTGAATTTTCGTGCACCTGTACGATTTCGTTAGGTTTGAATAATTGATCTTGCTTTCTTCTGTTATTAGGTAGCTTGAAACTTCGAGTATTGCAGTTATACCTTCAGTTTTCATGTGAATCTTTCTAAATTTTGCACAAGTATAGCTCTAAGAGATTCTGTCTGTTCATGCAGAGACGGAAAATCATGGAACAAGAACTGGAGAAAGCCCAAGAGGAGATACCGTTGCACAAGAAACAATCCGAGGCTGCAGAGAAGGCAAAAAAGCTAGTCCTGAAAGAGCTAGAAAGCACCAGGAGACTCATAGAAGAACTAAAGCTCAATCTTGAAAGAGCCCAGAAAGAAGAACAACAAGCAAAGCAAGATTCTGAGCTTGCAAAGCTCAGAGTTGAAGAGCTAGAGCAAGGGATCGCTGATGAAGCTAGCTTTGCCGCCAAGGCACAGCTCGAGGTTGCCCGGGCGAGGCATGCAGCTGCCATTTCCGAACTCCAATCTGTTCAGGAAGAATTGGAACAGCTCAGAAAAGACTACGATTTGTTGGTAGCCGAAAAAGATGCGTTTGTAAAAAAGGCGGAAGAGGCTGTTTCTAAATCGAAAGAAATCGAGAAGTCTGTGGAGGATTTGACGATTGAACTTATTACAGCCAAAGAATCCTTGGAATCAGCACATGCTGCACATCTTGAGGCAGAGGAACATAGGATTGGAGCAGTTATGGCGAAAGAACAGGACACACTCAACTGGGAGAAGGAATTGAAGCTAGCAGAGGAAGAACTCGAGAAAATAAACCAGCAAGTGATGTTGTCTAAGGATTTGAAAGAGAAACTGGATTCGGCTACAGCATTATTGTCGGATTTGAAAGCGGAACTGGCAACTTACATGGAAGGAAACGCAGGAGATGTATCGGAGGAAACGGATAAAAAGACTCGAGCAGATATTGAGGTGGCTCTTTCTGCAGCTAAGAAGGAACTTGAAGAAGTGAAGGTTAATCTTGAGAAGGCAACTACTGAGGTCACTATCTTGAAAGTAGCAGCCTCTTCGTTGCAGTCAGAGCTCGAAAAGGAAAAATCGGAACTTGCTACAATTCAGCAAAGGGAAGGAATGGCATCGGTTGCAGTTGCATCTCTTGAAGCTGAGCTAAACAGGACTAAATCCGATATCGCTCTTGTTCAGATGAAAGAGAAAGAAGAGAGAGAGAAAATGGTGGAGCTTCCCAAGAAACTGCAAGTGGCAGCGCTTGGGGCTGATCAAGCAAAAGGACTTGCCCAAAAAGCTCGAGAAGAGCTTAGAAAGGCAAAGGAAGAAGCAGAACAAGCGAAGGCCGGGGCAAGTACAATGGAGAGTCGATTACGGGCAGCTCAAAAGGAAATAGAAGCAGCTAAGGCTTCTGAGAAGTTGGCCTTGGCTGCTATAAATGCATTGCTGGAGAGTGAATCTGCTCAGAAGAACAACGATGAGGATTCACCGAATGGAGTAACACTCTCTTTGGAAGAATATTACGAGCTTAGCAAGCGGGCCCATGAGGCCGAAGAGCAAGCAAATACGCGAGTGGCTGATGCTCTCTCTCAGATTGAGCTAGCTAAGGAGTCTGAATTGAGGAGCTTGAATAAGCTGGAAGAAGCAAACCGTGAAATGGCTGAACGAAAGAGTGCCTTAGATATCGCATTGGACAAGGCAGAAATTGCTAAAGAAGGAAAATTGGGTGTTGAACAGGAGCTAAGGAAATGGAGGGCTGAGAATGAACAAAGACGAAAAGCTGGCGAATCTATTCCAGCATCTGTTAGAAGTCCGAATGCAAGTTCTGACAACAAGTCAGAATCCAAGAATCTTGTCAGTGCACCTAATCCTTCTGTCCTTCATCAGTTGTCAAGTCCAAAGTCGTATACGAGCAATACAGAAACCGATACATCTCCAGACGTCAGAGTTGCCAAGAAGAAGAAGAGGTCGTTCTTCCCGAGGATATTCATGTTCTTGGGCAGAAAGAAATCACATGGATCTAAGCCATCATTGTAAGCATCTATTGTCCACTTGTTTTGCAAGAAATTACTTTACTCATTTTGTTTGTGGCTGAATTTACGCGCCTTAAAATTGGTTTCCTCGAGTCACCAGAATCTGCTGTCTCATTCTTGACAAAGCCTATATTTGTAGAGAGAAATATTGTTTTGTGTACACTAGGTTGATCAGATCAAAATAAATTTTTTGCTCATAAGTTTGCATTCATAGAGTGGTGTGGTTTATAGGTTTGTGGTTCTGTACGGTCTAGTCACTTCTGGAATTCAAATATTATTCAAGTATATATATTTTTTCTTCTGTATTTGATTTCTGGATATGTTGAGTTGATATTTCTACTTTCATGTATCTGTAACTGAATCTTCTTTTCTCTTACAATGTTGTCGCCTTCCGTCATATTTTAACACCATTTGTTACATACGAACGTGTGTATAGATGGCGGATACTATTCGTCATGATTTTCACACGACATGGTATCGGATAAAAAGTTGTGTGACTTGTCACTGTGCAGGATATAAACATTAGCAATTGTAACTTTCCAAATATTGTAGGAAACTCTGAAAGAATTCCCTGTTACAATCTAGCATAATGGTTAAGATTTTGATCCAACAACTGTTTGAATGATTGTCGAATGCCAGGGATTAGAGAGGTGCTGTATGAGATTATCAATTGGGCCAACATGTGTAACATTAGCTTGAACAAAGAATCCAAGCATAGCCACCATTGCTAATCGTCCTACATAAAAAGAAACAACACAAATGTAATAATTTAGAATCGGATATAAAAGAGAGCGAGGGAAAATTGAGAATCAAAATCGGCAAAATAACCACCATTTTTAATCTCTTTCAGCTTCCATTCATGAGCGTTCTTTATATCTTTAGCCAGTCCAAGAGGATTCAGCAACGGACCTCCAGGGTACCTGGCAAATACCAAAAACCATACGCTATCATCATCTTTCTACTACAGTTTTCATTTCATTACAGAATCTATGAGAGTTTGCAGTAATTCTTTAAAAACGGAGTTTTGCTGGCACAGGCGTAGAATACCCGGGTTCAAGTCCTTCAAGGGCGGCTTCTAAGCCGAAGAAAGATCCCTCTTTCGCTTGAGATCCAGGATTTTTAAAATCCATGTATCTTTTGGTTTCAACAAAGCTGAAACAGAATGGTAATATTTAGCTCAACTCGATCACTCTAACCGAGATATTTGAGGCAACGATATATAGAAATACGTGAGTATTAGATTTTGGTACCCCATCAAGAGTAGCTGAACAATGAAGAGAGTTCTGGTGCTGGCAAAATCGAATTTGGTTGCACCGGCTTCGTACCAGACCGGCAAGTTGCTTATTCCTGTTATCCGTAGTAACTGTAGAGAGAGAGAGGGGTCATTCTAGTAAATGCTCCGGATTGAAGTATATAAACTAATTCTTAGCTAGGTACAGCTTAATCTACCAAAACAAAACAGATAATTATGAAGGTGAATTCTTGTATTTGTGTTCTAGCATAATTTAGTTGCTTTATTTTAATGACTTACATCAGTTACTAGAATCCCTGCAACACCAGCCATAGCAAACCGTGCATGAACTAGCTCAGCCTGGACATACCACTTCAAGCTTTCAGGATCCTCACCAAGTCCAAGAGGATCAAACCCAAAATCTCCAGCAAGCCTAATAATGCAACAATACAGTCTTCAAACTGCATTTTGAATTATAAGTTTGAGCGGAGAGGCATTAATTAAAAAAGGAAAAAGGAGTAACAGCATGGGCTCACGTTCCATCGAGATAAGGTGGAGGGTCAAGCCCGGGAAGCCATGTGGGCCGATTCTGAGCCCGAACCACCACCCGGTGGTGGTGCAGTTTAGAGCCCTTGTTCATAAGCCAGCTGCTGTTGTTTGATGATGCTCGATTTATGCTCTTTCCGAGGACGGGGGAGGAAGCCCAAAGTTGGAAGCTTCTTCCCACTGCAATCTCCATCTTTTTCTTGATTCTTGTTTTCAAATTCTTGCTGAATACCTACCAAGAAGAGAGATGCAAAAACAAGGTCCACAATAACTGAATGACTAAGATGATATAGCATGGGTCCACTTATCCTTTTTCTTTTGGAACCCTCCCTTTTATTTTGTTCCCTGTCATTTTCTACAATACTGAATTTGAACACTTTAGTCAAGTATAAATCATGGGATTTGCAAACACAAACTATCTTTTAATAATATCCGAACATTCAAGTACTACAACATGAATAAGATTGCTAGGTGCAACCTAAAACTGTCAACTTAAGACTTAAGAATCTACCAACATGACAGCCGACACCAGTCAATCCACTGAATTGACCTTTAAACATAAACATTCTTTAGAATACAAATAAGTTCAATCATTGCCAATAAACCTAAGAAACATGTTTGAAATTGGGTCTGGTCACATTTGCAACCGCCTGCTGGATATGCTGAAAGAGCTGACTTTCAGAGGGGTAGCCACCACAAGCGGTGCCTCGGGTGAATCGCTGACTGCAAATTTCTCATGCATGAAGCGACTTTCAACAATTGAGTCATCTTTCAGAACTATCTTGTAGCAGTAGCAGCTCTTCAGGCCCACTTGATTCTGGTAACATTCATGGGACCCATCCTTCACCTGTTGGAAGTTCCATATCACGCTAAACTTGCCCACAGTGGCAACCAAGTGGCGCTCCTGTTTCCCATCTTCCGTTACCTGATTCATTGATGCATAATTTCAAGAATTAACGCCATTTACAGAGTATCAAACTTTAATGCACCAAAATGGGTGGAAATAAGAATAGATACTACTAAGGAATTAATCATAGGTTGCACAAAAAGACAACTAAACCCATTACATATTATCAAATGTCTGAAGCTCTTAGTAAATGTTACCTACATAAACCATACAAACTAACCAAAACTCAATCATGCCTATCATCAGCTTACCAACCATATCAAAGCTTCAATAGTAGGTATAATCTCTCTGGCCCATTACTGTGAATTAAAAAAATCAAGTCGAACAAATTGTCGACTGCTTGAGATCCATGATACTATCAACGATAAGCAAGAAACATAAAAGCATCTCATCCGTCATAAAGCTCTTAAGCCTAATGTATACTAACTATATGTGAACTGCAGTTCTGATTAAGAAGTTTCAGAGACAACTTTCTAATAAAGATTGATCATAGGACTACTACTATTGGAAACTTTCGTGGCAAGTAGAGGTACATTATCAGTGAGGTAGGATTACAAGTGTCTAGTACCACTTTCATTTAGGAAGATCCAAATTCAATAGCTTAAGGCTACCCAGTTAAAAGATTGATAGATGAAGCATCACAACTTGCCGACCCGGTTTACGTTACACACATCATAATTATGCACAAAATGATATCACCAAACAGATCAAAACACGGGAACAGTATTTCCATTTATGTGTCTCAATTCTGGAGCTTTGCAGAATCCTTGAACACATATCTTAGAAACCTAACTCTATAATACATTCAGGATTACAATGGAATTACCACATTAAGACCTAAAAATCAAGCACAACGAAAAATAATCCAGCATACCAAGCTCATCTAAGCCTCATGAGGCAACATATCACTCTGCCGAACATGATAAACCAGCTCTCTTAATCCGCTGCCAATAAAAGGCTCTACCCAGTGAAACAAAAAGCAGCAGATATATGCTAATTAAACAAAATAGGCAAAGAAACTAAATAAAGTTATATCTGAATTTTACTAATGGAGATTCAGCAAGATTAACTGATAATAAATGTGAAAAGCAAACATACTTCAACAAAAACATGAGATAAGACACATGCTTACCCAAGAGAACTGAGCATTGCGGAACTTGTTTGCCCCCGCCATGTGTGAGTCTAAAGGAGTTAGCTTCAACAATCTTGGAGCAGAGATCTTATGCCCCATACGACCAGAGAAGCCAGTCTTAGTCTTACCATCTTTGTCCGTGAACAAACTGCATATAAGAATCAAATAAGTATCAGTAGTTCCCAAAATCCATTTCCCATCATAGGTAACATCCACATGAGTGATTGGTGAACCGAGGCCAGGGAACGCCGTCTTAGCCATCCTCATAGAACTGGTGGAATACAGCCGAATTTTTCCATCAAGTGACCCAACCACAATTGATCCATCACCAGTGGTTGCAAAGCACTGAAAATTAGTCCCCCTCGAAAACTGATGCCCCTGAGTCCAATTCAACACAGGTGTGTTCTCATTCACTATATTTTGGACCATTCCCTTGCGATCACGCATATCCCACCGACATAACCTATTATCGTCCAAACCCAAGAAAGTTGATCCTGATGGATCCATCTGAGCTCCTTTACTATCATTAGTGATATCTCTCATGCTAATGTCAGCCCCATCCTTTTCAAACTTCCATTCGGTTACGACCCTCCCAGTTTCAATGTCAAACTGATGCAAACCTTTAGAATGTGGCACCTCATTGTTCATAGGACTCATGAGAAGCATATTCGTCTCAGCTCTCATAAGCAGAGCCTTCCTGGGAGTTGAATAACTGTCATTAGCACCTTTCCTCCCACTCAACATCTTATCATCGAAGTTCACACAAATGCCCTTCCCTTGAATCCCATGATTGTAATTCCTAACAACCTGAATTCCTGACTCACTAACTAAGAAACTATTATCTAAAGCACCCAAAGCCAAACTCTGAATAGCACTACCATGTGCTGCAGCCTCCTCAAACTCCTCAGTTAAATCCTGGCCTCCTTTTAACGGTGTTTTGGTGGGAGGAGTCCTCATCAAACTCTCCTCTGCATCCTCCCACATGGAATCATCAGCAGCCTCAGGGTTTGCCCATCCAAGGAAATCCTTCCCGTATACCTTCAGCTTATTCTCGTCATTGGCTTCATATCCATAAGTATTCTCGAACAAACAAGTCTGATATTTCTTAGTAAAACATTCCCACTCTTCTGGGCTGAGAAACTTAATCGCCCAAACCCCGTTGGCGACGAAATCCACACGCTTCTGTTCCTTAAACGCCTTGAGTTGCAAATTCTCGTCAACCTTCGCTCTCACTTTCGACCCAATTTTCAAAACCCACCAGGAGTTCGGGTCGGACCCTTCTTCATTCTCACATTCGTCATCTTCTTCGTCATTAGAAGCCTTCTTAACAAAGGCATAAGAAACGAGCTTTTCGGCTACCACCCACTTGGATTTCATTGTGGGCCCCCCAACATGGAGGTAGAGCTTGACCGCATTCTTAGGATTCACGCCATTGGTTGTGCTATTGTACTTGAGTTTGAGAGCTTTGAGTCTAGATTCGACTTCGTCGAGCGACGAAGGCGTTACGGGGTCCCTGACCTTGTGGTCGGAGGGATGCGACGATGGTGTGCCGTAGGTGTCCTCAGTATCGGATTCCTGATGGGTGGTATCCTGGGATTCAGACTCCGATTCAGTGTCGGAGAGATCCAGATCCTCTCGGCTGTGGTTGGCGCCCATCACGACGGCGTTTGGGGAGCGTGCTTGAGAGAGAAAGAGAGGAGAGTGGAAGCGGGAGTTGAGAAGTTTCAAATTTTGACCGTTTTGATATTAGGGTTTATGTGTGGCGAAATTCGAAATTTCCAATCTGCCGGTTTCAACTGATTTTTTGTTTGGGATGAAATCAAATATTCTGAAGAACTCAACAAACTCCGAAACTTTTAATATTTTATGCGAAAAAAATATAACATTTTATTTCAAATATATACATACGATGTAAATAATTTGAATGTTAAATTTTTTATACGAAATTTGAAATGATACTTAATATAAATTTGATTATAAAATGTAATATTATTTTAATTTGGTCGCCTATATTACTAGTGGTGTAATTTGTCCGGCACAATATGGAACACTTTGATATTTGTTTATTTTAGATATAAATATTCATAAAAAATACAAAGACGTTCAAGACATTTTAATATTTTGATAGATGTAACCGGAAGTAGGAATATATAAGAATGATAAATTGTGTTATGGTGTATAAATATTACATTCATATTATTGAACTGCGTTTATTAATATGACTTTTCGTATTACTTTATCTTTATGATTCAAAATTCAAATCAAGTTGTTCCAAATTGTTATTTCTATGTAAATAAGATAGAAAGTTGAGCTCATTTAATGGAGTCGAGACTATAAATGTATAAGAATATGATACGTGTGAAACATGTGATATTTTATCTTGATTTATTGTATTCTTAAGCAATATTTCCAGGCTTCTTGCATGACTACAAACTCACAAAAGCACTCATTAACAACATAACAGTTGGCTTTTGCACAATGGTTGCTACCAACATTTTTTCAAGCTTCTTTCTCCCAAACTGCATAATCAATTCCAGAGGTTGAAACCTTGAAATTTGGTGGAATTAGGTTTCCAAGATCCATCTTCGGCCCAATTTTTGTGATGATTTTACCGTCGATCCTCGCCATGTATAGATCAGCATCTGCAGCCAATATCTCGACCTTGCTCGTCTCCATAATCCCGTTCCTTTTTCTAATCGCGATCAATTTGGAAATTTCATCTTTTTTACCCCATTCGAAGTAGTGATCATAGAACTGCATAGCAAACTCAAGTAAGAAAATCTACCAACATGAGTAGAATTTTTTTTGGAAAAAGTGCAAATCTTGATCCTCCAAGGAAGTAGGTTTTTGGCATTTTTATCCATCACAAATCGAGGCGACAATCTAGTATCCGAAATTGAGGATAAATCTTTCCCAAATTCCTAAATTATTAAATCCCGAACAAAATTTTGGAATTTCAGCTAAATTTATCCTCATTCTCGCAAAACTGAATGTGGTCGATACTAAATTGTCATCCGACGAAAACATCTTACAGGACCAATTTTGTAATTTTTCCGAAAAAAAAAAAAAAAAGTTGTTTGTTAGTAATAAATGTGACATAATGGGCCAATCCGAAATTCCATCAGAACTCCGTAGCCCAATCCAGCCCAGACACCATATTTCTCAACAATGTTCGTCGGGCAGGGCCGAAAGATCCGATTTTTTTCAGACCCATAAATATTCGACCCAATTTTACCCGCTTTAAATTTTGGATCGGACCAATTTTACGAGCATTAATGAACATACATACCACTGATGGAATCCCAGGATGAGTGAGAATATAAGCATAGCCCAGTGAAACTTTATCAGCTGGGAAAGGCGATATCTGCTGCGTCGATCCAGTGTCATGATTATCGATAAAAGTAACTGCATTTTGAGGCAAGAGCCCAATCAATCCAGGAGGATTCTCATTCGAATCCTTCAATCTCCATAACTCTCCTTCAACAGCAGCTTGAAGAATCCCCTTCGTTGTAAAATCAAAAGCCGTCACAGCCCCACCGCCGCTCTGAGTCCACTGAGCCAGCTCGTTCCGAGCCTTATCCTGATTGTATTCGAGCTTTCCGTCGGGCCCTTTCGCAAGCGAGTTCCAGAGCTCACCAACTGCGAAATCTGGTTTACTATTCTCCATGTAGATCTTGGTGATGCTGGGGCTATATCCCTTCACGAAATCGAATCTCCACCCGTCGAACCCGACGTCGTTTTTGAGCCAGTTGAGCCAGTCCGATAGCTCTTTCTGGACCGTTGGATTGAGATGGTCGATATCAGGAGCGGGCGGGTAGGGCTCGCCGGTGTCGTTATTCCCGGTGCCGTCCGAATACTCCTTGTCGTCCTTGCAGATGAATGATGGGCCCCAGTCGAGGCGGCCGTCGGGAGTTCCTCCTTCGAAGATGCTGTAGACTCCTCTGCTATCCTTCTTCTCTGCGGTTCTGTGATTTATTACAATGTCGGCGACGGCTTTGACGCCATTGTCGTGTAATGCCTTGATTAGTGTTCTCAGCTCTCCTCCTGTTCCGTACTTTGATGCATCAAGGTCGTACAGCCTTCCTGGGAGATATCCTGGGGTAATTATGTCAAATTATTAGAACCCGACCCGACCCGAACTCAAGGCTCGGAAGACTTCAAGTTGGCCTCGTAGGTGCCGTTTTGATTGTTGTAAGAACAAACGATTCGAACCGGTTAATAATTTAGTTTAGTCATTAATTTATTTTTAAATTATAATCAAAATATAAAATTAGTCACTTTATTTAAGATAGTCGTTTCTATAACCGTCTGTTTCAATTCTAATTCAAAATCACTAATTTCAAATCGACAATTCCAACTATAAAATTTAAAGAAAAAAAAAATTGGGAACTAAGAACTTAAAAGGTGGAATTGAAACCGAAGATATCGTGTCAATGACTAACCACAATCACAAGAAATTTAATTTGAACAAGCCTTTTTATTTTATTCACTAAATAGGGTTGTAAGCGAACATACTAAATAAGATTGTAAGCTAACATATGTTCAATAAAAGAAACGTGCTTGAGTTCGCTAAACATTCATTTATGCTCGTTTATGTAATTAAATGAACAAAGAATTGAACATAATTTTGAGCTTCTTTAATAAACAAACTAAACATGAACATTGAATAACTCATTTATTAATAACTCGTGATATACTTGTTTAGTCTTATTCGCAGACAAACTCATTTAATTAGTAAAATACTGAATATAATAGTTATCGACAAATGCCTTTGTTTACAAACATAAACTTTCAAAATTAACAAACACAAAGATAAACACACAAAAATAAAATTAATTAAACATAACACAAAGAATCTAATACTCGACTCAACTCGAGTCGTTGACGGCCTTGCCATCAAAATTTCAATTATTCAAAGTTTTGAAACTTCAAAATCCAACATATTCAAATGCCACGTCATTAGTCTTTCTTGACCCGATAGCCCCGACGAGGTCAAGGTCAAGATCAAGTTCATAGAACGCGAACCACTATTCGCCATCACGAATCAATCATCTAGACAGTCGGACCGTAAGCTCAGTACGTCCACGTTACGAATCAATAGGCAACAACAGAAATACAGAAAATTGAATTTGAGTCACAAAATAGTTGCTAAACACACACACACACAGACACACACAGTGGAAACTCACCTTGAGGTGCAACAGACTGTGAGGATGGAGGTAGCCAAACATGAGTTGCACCAGAACTAGCTATGTCAGGTACAACTTTGAGAAGCGAGTTGTACCATCCTCCTTCCTTACTGCTTGATTCCCAGTTGAATCCCTACATCACACACACAATTATACATACATACAGATATATATAGATATATATGTGTGAGTGTGTGAGTGTGTGTAAAGATTCATGGGAGTTGTCGAAGTACCTGAAACAATAAGGTGGAAGTGGCAAAGGAGGGGTGGAAGTAAGGAAAAGCAAGAAATAGAGCAGAAAGAAATGTAAGAAAAGTGGTCATGGTTTTGGGTTCATATGACTTTGGTAATAGAAAGTATGTGAAGGTGGGGGTGTGTATATATATATATATATATATATATATATAGTGGGATTTAATCTTGCCATTCCAATTCTTTGCTATTGTGGAGCCCACACGTCTTCGGAGGGTCCATAGGGACCATAGGGTATTTGTTTCGACGTGAGTTATATTTGTATTATTATAAAAAATTAAAATGTGACAAAATATTTCACTCAAGTATATATATAATTCAAAGATCGATTGAAACAAAATCAAATAAAATGAGAATTTCGAAAGAGGAATAAAAAATAACCAACACCAATCATGATTTCTGTTTTTATTTAGTAATTTTCCTTTTGATAATGTCACAACTATTTAGATACATCGCGATACTGATATAATAGTATATTATAATTTTTTTATCGTACATAGTTTATAATATATTTATTTTTTAAAATATTTAAAATTAAATATATATTTTTTTAAAATTAAAATAACAAAATGTAAATTATCTAAATAACTTTTTAATAAAAGAATATTTAGTTTATTTATGTATGAAAATCAATTCCATTACAAATAGTTCAATTCATAATTTACACAAATATAACTCAAATAATTAACTAAAAATAATTGCATATTTTGAATTTAATATCTTATTTTAAAATATGCAATATGAATATTAAATTAAAAAAAATTTAAAAATAATTAATTTGATATAATATACATCAAATACTAGCAAGAAATAAAAATATTTATTCTTGTTTTAAATATTTAGAAAAAAATATATGAATCAATTACTAGCTGCCACCTATAATATTTTTTTCTTTAATATCCAAAAAGTTCCAGTATTTAAAACTTGTTTTTGGCTAATTAGTATATAGATGACGTGTGAAATATTATTTTATAATAAATTAATAGAGTTTATAAATATTAATAAAATATATTATTATGACACAAAATACAAATCTAATAGATAAGATGGATGGAGTTAAGAAACGTAGAGGGCACGACTTAGTGAATGTGTATATAGCTTTTAACTTTTCTGCATTTGTTTGCCCTTTTCTAGTTGTTTGAAAATAGGGCGTCTTCAGTTGCAATCTCTTCCAACACAGGTTTTTGTTATTTATTTTTCTTGATTTTTTTGAGGTCGGGAAAAATATATCGACTCATTTTTCTTGTCGTTTTTGTGTGTCGGAAAAATATATGGACTCATTTTTTTTACTTTTATTGTGAATGGAAGAAATATGTCAACTGATCTTTATGGTCTTCACCGTGTTCACAATAACTATTTAAAAAAGAACCTTTTGTGTTCATAGTGACCGTTCAATTCATAGAGAATCTTGTAAGGATGTTCTAGGCCTACAAGAAAGATGAAGGACTCGACCCCTTGACCATTCAAGGATAATTTTATAAGAACGTTCTAAGATAACGAAAAATATGAAGGATCTGAATGCTGATATCCTAACAAATATTGAAATTAATTCTCCATACATATTTTTATATTTTTAATTTTAGCCTGTGGTAGAAGTCATAGTCGAATAATAATAATAATTTATTTATTTGGATAAAGATAGTGAAAATGAATTAAAATTCTCGATCTGGTTGGATGATAGCATCATTCCAATTCAAACTAGTTTTCTCCATATGAAACGTAGAAAAATAATTGAATCTTCGAATGGTGGGCCAATAGAAATTATTTCTCACCATGTTTGGACAAATATTATTCTCCTAAAATTCAACTCGTTTAAACACAAATGAACACCGATGTGATGGTTCGTTATATTTTATTCAAAAATAATTCAAACAAAAGAAAATTATTCACTTTTTAGAATAAATGTTGGTACTGATAATTTTGTAATTTTAAGTTTGTCGATCTAAAATCTTATTTCATAAAATAAAGTAATAATAAAATCGATTAAAGTGATACCCAAATCGATTAAAGTGACTCTTTAGGTGTTCGGTGTTTGTGGAGCAAGGTAAAAATGATCTAATCAAAAGAAAAGATCGTTCTGGCATGCAACGAGCTATCAAAAGGCAAGATGTGTGGTGTCGACGTCGGGGCAAGTCAATAACCAATTGCACTTTTTTCTTCAAATAATCACATCACGAAATCCCAATAGAATTTTGAAACCCGTTTTCGCATTTTCATTTTCCACCATGCTATTGAATTCCACAACACAAAACATATTTTCCAACAGTCATAGCAGTCACAGAACATGCATGATCCCGTCCCAATATTTTATATAAATGAATTGCAAAAAGATATGAGAGCTTTCATAAAAGTGAAGTTACATGTCTGGACATTCATTTATCTCAGAGATAACAACCTGAATGACATTGAATAGGCCACCCAACTTGGTAACCTTGTTTTCCATGGTATAATCTTGCTCACATCTTTGATGGCTTCGGGAAAATGTCAGGAGTAAATTTCTGTGCTGCGCTTATGCTACCCTTTATCTTCATTGCACCCCTACATACATCCATAGGCACTGGTTAGAGAGAGAGAGAGAGAGAGAGAGAGAGAGAGATTATGGATATGGTTGATTTAGGACAACAGGGCACCTCATGAAAGCAATCTGAGGGTTCATCTTCCCAGAAGCAACCTTAAGAAAGTCATCATCTGTGAATGAGAAAGTTGCATCCGGCTTCCCGTCTTCATATTTCCCTATGGTATCAAATGTTCAATTTTAGTCATAATCTGAAATCACGGTACAGTCCAAGTAATTTTCAACTACTTATGATCAATAATCAATCTTTCAGGCAACTTCATTGACGACTAATGAACGGCTCTAACATTGTTTTCTCGGATCTTGAAACTCATACAGAAGCGTTTAGATGAACACAAATACTGATAAAATAGTTTATCATTAGTCTGATCAGAATTCAGAAGATAAGCCATATTGAAATTTAATTCAGCACTTCTAAATTTGCTGAAGCTAAGGATAAAAATAGCCACAGCAATCTCGAATAACATACTTCACGGGCTATTTGCTAAAGATATGGATTCCATTAATAGTTCCACAAAATCCACCATCCACCATCCACCATTCACCCCTGATCCCCCAACACACATACACACACACACGACCTTTTTTGGGCAACAAATGTTTTTGAAACAAGATTTATTTTTTATTTATTTATTTTGCCGGACGGAGAGAGTATCAGTAGGATTATTGCTTCAATAGTACGTTTTCTAATAAGATTAATAATCACTGAATTTTTTGTGATTCTGCCTGAGGTCTCCACCTTTCAAGCAGTTAGATGTTTGATCAAGAATGTGCATGTTCAATATGACACCAGACTTCAATTTTTCTTTTCACACAGTTGCGACAGAATCAAGTACCACAGACTATTAATCCACTTGATCACAGGCAAAATTAATGAATTAATGAATTGAACACGAGTAGCAGAGTGCACAAAAGCCCTAACCTTCTTTAACTTCTCCTTTCTTCAAATCTACTACGAAACATTTCTCATTGAATCCAAGTTTCTGCCAAAGTGGTCAAACATTTAAGAAATCAAAACCAGAAACCCAAATAATCAAACCTAATCAATCGAAAATAATCCAGTAAACACATAATCACTACAGAAGCAAAAACCAGACCTTAGGAGCAATATTGATCTGATAAACGAGGCCAATTTTCTTGGTGAGCGCTTTTCCGGCATCGGTTTGCATATGGAGCTTCATCTGCTCCATTAACGCATCGGATTTCAGCTGAGGAGCGTCTGCCATGCCTGCCGCCGGTAATCTGCAAACTTCTGTACCAAAGAAATCGCGAAAGGGCGAAAAGATAGTAGATTGTGTATATGTAATGAATGTATTGTTGGGGGATTAATAAATGAGCTGGATAGAGATGATAGGGTGGCGTGGGGAATGGGTGAAATGCTGATTATTAACTGCCACCGTATCATCTCAAGCACGCAATTCAATGTGATCGTTGTGTGAAGGTTAGGTAGATGGGAAATACACTGAGGAATAGAAAATTAGATGTGAATAAAAAAATATTTTATCCTATTTATTTAATTGCATATTTTTATAGTTTTATCATTTGTTGTGATATCTATATATATATATATATAATAATAATAATTTTTTCCCAATTTTATTTTTTCATCTAAACTTTATTATTTAATATAGAATAAATATATTGTTATTAAATTAAATTTGAACGTTTTTATTTTAAAAGTTTTGATTTGATTTCAAAATCTAAAAATTTTCACAAATTTAGGTGTTTCAAAATAAAATTATATCAAGATGAATATACTATTGCATTTAATATATGATTTAAAATTTAGATATTTTATCGAATATTAATCAAATCACTAAATTCTGAAAAAGATATGAAATCTAATAAATATATGATTCGATCTTCTTGAATCATTTTATCAAACCAATTAAAATCGCACGATCTTATAAAATCTACAAAACAATAATATATATATATATTTATATATATACACATAAAAATAAAAAAAATAAAAATTTTGTTTTCCGACCTAAATTTCCATCCTATAAATGTAAAACTATATTTATTTGTGGAACTCTTTTAAGATAAATTATTACAATTTAATTGGATAGATTAATATAAAAAAATCATCGAGATTTGCTTAATTTATGTTGTTCAACATAAACAAATTCGAATTTGAAGGAAATTTTGTTAACTCATAATATATTCAAAATAAGAAATAAACATTGGAATATTTGTTAGGAACCGTAAATCACCGTAATTCAAAATTATTTCTCATTTTTGTCTCTCTCTTTCTTTCTATATATTTTATCAAGATTATAAATGGTAAAAAAAGTATAACAATATGTGCTCTATTCAGTCGTCGCCAAAGCCTACACTCTTCAAAATCATCTTTCAAATTCTCTTTCTAAATTGAATGTTTCAATCCACATGCAACCTACAAAAATGAATATCCCACTAAGTGGCTCTTCCTCTCTAATGAACATTTTTCCTAATAACTTTACATTTTTTCTAATACATGCATAAAGCCACAAAAGCTCGTAAATGAGGGATAAAACATCCCAGCCAATAATCAGATTTTGGTAGGATTTCAGAGGTATACATTGTATTACAATCTTTCATCATGCATTCAAAAACAAAATTCGTATCAGCAAGAGTCAACATTTTCAACAAGCAATGTCAATAAGAAGCTCACCAACTGGTTTGCAGTACCAGGTAAGAAGCGAAGACACATTGGAGCACCATTTCACAAGAATCCAAAAAGGGACTCCTTCAGCTCAATCAATATTCAATGAATGGATGGATACTGATAAAAGTTTGTCAAAATTTGTGATTATGGTTGGGCTAATACACCATTATGTCCCATACTTGCTGTGGATTATTTGAACTTTATAAGAATTTTAGCACCTCCCCTAGAACTAGTCCCCATTGAGTCCAATGGCTGCCGCCCTGTTCATGAAATTTACAAATAACAGAAAGTTACTACAAATGTCATGATATGCTGAATTGTTGCAAAGAACTTTAGAAGTTTAAAGCTCAACATATTATGTATTCAGTTATAATCTTTCAAAACAAATGTGTAATTCATGAGAATTGCAAGAGAAAATGGGAATGCAAACCTGACAAAATACAGCAAATGGCTCCCTCAGAGGTCCATCACATGAGAGTTCACTTGTACTTCCGTCTATAAAAGTCCCATCAGCAAATATAACCTATGGCACAAGTATCAATCCATTGAATCAAATTTTCTGAGAAGCGTGAAAATACTTTTTCTCAGAAGGAGGAGATAAAAGCACCTAGTAATTGTATCAATAATTCAATAGGATATCTTTTTTAGAATCAAAATCAAATGTTAAGCAGCATACAACTAAGAAAATCATTTATGGTTCCATTATCTATAGCAATTGTACAGCAACCAGCATAACAGTACCTCGGATGCATAACCAGGAGTTGCACCTGCTATAGGCTTAGTAAAAGAACTAACTGGAGAACTTCTCTGCACAGCCTCACAAAAGGCAAGCAATCGCTCTCGGCTTCCAAGTTGTACTGCCTGAAAGCAGTACAAAGCAGTATCATATCAGGAAATTGGTCAATCTGAACTGCACATAAAGCAACTCAAAACGAGTAGTATCTCCGAACAGAATTAGAAGATTGGTAAGACTAAAGATATTAAACTAATCAAATACCTGCACTACATCATGGCGAGGTACCCTGCAATCTGGTTGCACCTTGTATCCTCGTCCTGCCATGACTTCAGCAATCAGAAGGCTTCCCTGATGATAACATATGATGTCATGAAAGTGATAGGCTGATAGCATTAGCTGTCTTGACAGAACAGAGATAAACTATCTGAATGTGTGTGTGTGTTGGGGGGGGGGGGACTTCGAAATATAATAATATGGTTTACCTTTACTGCTTCACCCACCATTTGTGGAGCGAGGAACAAACCCTGAAATAATAATCTCATAATATCACCTGGAGTTGAACCACAGTCAATTCCAAGACCTGGTGCAGAGAGACGAGCTGCGGCAGCTTCTACCCAGTATTTTCTTCCAGCAACATACCCACCACATGGTGCTATTGTTCCACCTGGGTTTTTTATGAAACTTCCAGCAATTAGATCTGCTCCCTGCCAGCCACCAATAGAATCAGATGAACCTTGATACTTAAAATTTATAATGAAGGATAAATCAATACAGAAAATCCACCAGTACATACCACCATCGAAGGTTCAATTCCTTCTGTAAATTCACCATAGCAGTTATCCACCATGACCAAACAATTTGGATTCTGCAACTGTATAAGTACACGCATAGTTTTATTAGGAAGATATATCCCTGGATTAAAGAGGGAAATGTGGCATAGATTTACTGAATATTTAATGCCCAACAAAATTTTATAATAATTTCCCTTCCCTAGGGGTTTGGGTCTTCCCACTTCTTGTTTAAGTTCAACAGAAGTATCTGACTCCAACCTAATCAAATTACATAAAAACAGAACTGATTTTTAGAAGCTACCTTGATGATGTTTATCGCTCTGCTAATTTCATCTACACTCAAGCTGCGTCTCCATGAATAACCACACGACCTCTGAATGAGTGCGCATTTTGTTTGAGGTTTCAAAGCAGTCTTTAGGGCAGCCCAGTCAAGCCCTCCATCCTCCGCAAGCTGCAATGCAAATAACAAGACATGGAAAATGAGTGCTTATAAGAAGAACATAGGCCTCATCATTAAGATAACTGGAAAAAAGTATGTATATGAGCAATAACATACAGGCACTTCTCTGTAACCAATTCCGAAATCTTTCAGAGAACCTAAACCATTGGACCCTCTGATTCCAATAACTTCCTCCAATGTGTCATAAGGAGCTCCAGCAACTGCCAGAAGCTGGCCAATGATCAGTCTAAGCATGTTATCGAAAAATCTGAATCATAAGATTATATTTGCGAACAATAAATCCTTGATCAAGAAAGCGAGAAGGAAACATGAACATACCTCATCTCCTGGCCTCAGGAAAGCAAACAAGGCGCAGGTGATTGCATGAGTACCTGAGAAAAACTAGCATTGAGCTACAGTTAAGTAAGCATGTAACAATTGTCTATAAGACAGACAACAGTAGGATATTGCAACCTGTGCACGAACAATTGCAGATTCAGCACCAAAAATTTCTGCAAAGGCTTGATCCAGGGCTTCACGACCACCAGCTTCTTCATGACCATAGCCTGTACTGCCACCAAAGTGCTGATACAGGAAAATGCATGGCATGGCCGTTTGCAAAACGTTTAATGGAATAAGCTAAATATGGATGTAATTGACCTCAAAGCAATGCAGGAGTGCAACACATTTCTTCAACCTTCAAAGTGTATACTGTGTTTAAACTATCTCTTAGAGTATACCATATCAAAACATAGAAATATGCTAACTGAAAGAGCTTCAATTGGGGATATGGGTTATATAATGATGATATGTTATTTAGAATTCTTCCAATCATCAACAGACAAAAATTAACTGAAGTAATAATACTTGGTAATGGTAGATAAGAATTGAAATAACGCCATTCATGTTCTAACGTAATATCTAAAACTATACTAGTAGGCGATTAAACTCAGTTCAGCTAAAAAATACCAAACAATCGAATAAAACACTCTCCAGAAACCAAATGATTTTTTGCAAGCAAGGCCTCAACATTGATGTCATGTTCAGACGATCAACGTAATCAAACTTTATCCACATCCCAGCAAATAAAGTTAGTGCAGTACATTATTCAAAATCAAACCAAGTAACCAGGTGAGCTGGAATCAAAGCTCACATGAGATCCAACACGAGCATTCTGAAAAGCTTTAAGCACGCGAGCTGAGTTTCGAGCTACCAAATTATCCACTGCTCGGAATTCCGAGTACAATGAGTCCACCGCTTTCTCAACCTATGAAATTTCCATTCCAGATATTAAAAGAATAAAGACCTGAGCAATTGACTTTGATGAGTGAAGAGTTGAACCTCAGAGACAAATGGCTGCTCCTGGCAATGGAGAGAGACAGCAGAGACACGTGAATTTGAGCGGACGGAGAAGCTCGCTCCGGGTAAAGAGACGGCGGCGGAGGGGAATCTAGCGATTGTGGGCGTCGGATAAGCGGAAGTGGCGGAGGATAAGACCCCAAACATTTTCTTCAGCAGTCCGTCGAGCTCTGAAGTTGGAAGGAGACGACCATTTTGAAATTGGAAGATGGATAAATCTTTTTTAGAATTTGGGCCCAATCCAATGGGCCATTTTGTCAAATTTGGGCCGCGCTCTGATGGGCTATTTTTATGTGTCGATGTATGGGTCCATTTTTTAGCCCAACAGTTATTTCATATTTATAGATTATATATAGAAATTATTTTTAAGAGTTCTTATCTTATTGCATCAAAAAATTATAATCTAGAAATAAAAGTGTTTATTAGATGAAATGTGTTATGAAAAGTCGTAAACATTCATAAAAGAGAAAAAAATTGAATCGAAATTATAAGATCGTGAACATAGATCAAACAATGCAATCGAACTGTTTTGATTGATTTGTTCAACCTAAAAATCTATAATTATAGACACTCGTTGTTCCACATTCAATTTGAACACGTCACAGTTAACGAATATCATTGATCGGTAAAATTATTGTACTCCAACTGAATGTCACGTAACATATGTGATTGCATAAATAGTATTTATGAGATATACACACACCTAACTTAATTAGTTATTAAAATATTTATTTATGAACCTAATGAGCTATATTTTTAATTATCATAATATTGACTTATATTTATATAATATATATTTAATAATTGTAAAAAAAATTATTTTAACTTTTAAGGATTTGAAAATGAAGTTATTAAATATTAATAAGTGATATTCTTATAATTTCCATAATAAATATGATTCTATATTGAAGGTCCAAATTGCCCTTATGAGGAGAAGTTTAGAGGCGGTTCGGATATTAAAGAAAGTTTTGGGGCTGATTGCTATTAAGATTAAAGCTTTACAAGTTACAACTACGACCACTACTGAAACAATTGTCCTTCTCTTATCCCAAACTTGATTTCTGACATTGCGAGAAATTGAGGATGTTTGTAATTGGGAGAAATTGAACGGGTCGCGGTAAGCAAAATCTTTCCTTGAACTCTGTTATCTTGACATTTAGGAAGTTCTGTTGATCTGATTTCTAAGTTCATGCTCATTTCATGGTCTATTACTGTTTCCTGATGATATAATGTGTGGCAATTGGTGTAGTTTTACGCGTTGAAGTAATGCTTTAAGATGCTGAACTGTTGGTACATGTCTGTTGATGATCGTGGAAACATTTGTTCGTTTCATTGATTACTGTCAATTCCAAAAAAAAAAAAAAAAAAAAAAGGTGTGAAGTGAAGTGGAGTTATTCAATCTAACACACAAGCACAGAGTGTGGACTGTAACATTTCGGAATTAAGGATTTGAAATTAGTAGTTACGGGTCTGTTGTGCTTGTTTTGATACTTTTGAATTGCTGTAGATTTACTACTGTGTTGATTCTATGGATTGAAATTAAGATCTTGAGCTTTGAATATACTCCCCTCTGAGTCCTTTAATTCCAGCCTTACTGAATAGAAGTTATGAGATTTGTCCTAGTTTCTTCAGAATGTGCTCCATGTAAGCATAAGCATTCAATACAATTAACTACAATTAGTTCTTGGCAGTTGCCCACAGGAATTAAGGAAAGAAAATCTGTCAGCAGAACAGACTGGAGAATAATTAGAAGTAAAGAATCTTTAGGAAAAATGGGTGATTGATTCTATGTCAAGATGGATGAGAGAAAGACAGCAAGAAATCAAAACTCAACGTATAAGAGAATTTTCAGCAATGCTCGTTGTTAAAGGACCGATTGATCAAATAGAATTTTGAACTAGTGTATTTATTGAACAAGACCAAAGTAACTTAATTTGTGAAACAAGACTAATATAAAGATTGGTCTTGCAACGATGGCCTTTGAAGCATCGCTGCAAATTTTATTTTTGCTCCACCTTTTTTCTCTCTCTCTGATAATTTCTGCTAGTTTAAAAAGATAAAGTGTTCTTTTGCTTGCATACTTTCAAGGGAAAACATAAGTTAGCATTCCGAGTGGGTTTATAGTTGTCGTCTTTCTGAATGTTAGTGAGTTTTATCTCTTGAATGCAGAGAATGTGTACGACGAGGAAACAGGAAAGGCCGTATCCTTATACCAAAATCTACAATTAGTTGGCTATTTTTTTAGGGTTTGCTTCATAGTGTTTGTTGTTAATAACAATGATCTATATTGGCCTATGCCTACAAATGAATGTCTTTTGATATTTATTGGATTTTTTTAACAGATGTTAATTTGGCGACAGTTAAAGCTGGTTATATAATCTTGAAGATGATACCAAAAGAGTTCCTAACAGAACTGATGTCATGCCATATGGAATAGTAGTTTAGCGCATTCGAAGATTTTGTTCCTATCCTCTAACCTGCATGTATGGTGCAGAGTACACTGTGTCCTTCTGCTCTATTTCATCATGCAAAAGCTTGGTATCCTTCACCAGAAAGCCTTCTTCAACATTATGAGAAAACTCAATGGCCAAATCGATTTTGGGAAACCCAAGGCATTTGGAAATTTGTTTTTGAATAGAGGTATAGTAAACTTAGATGTATTGAAGGGAACAATTATATGCCAAACTGGAATTCCCATAGTCTTATTCAAGCAAAATTCTGCACTAAAATCATCCAAAATTAAGTGTGTGCTGGAAAACAATGTTGAAGAATTATATGGTGAAGAAGAAGATGATGAGCTATGTCCAGTTGATTGTGTAAGAGAGTTCAAGACTGATGAGGAATTCTCAAGGATCATGGAAAATGCTAAAGAACTCAACGCATTAGTTGTTGTGGATTTTTATCGAACTTCATGTGGAAGCTGTAAATATATAGAACAGGGCTTTGCGAAACTGTGTAAAGGATCTGGTAATCAAGAAGATCCAGTTATTTTCCTGAAACACAATGTGAGTTATATCTGCAGATCATTTTTTGATAGTATTTTCTTCAAAAAGTAAAAACTTAGTCTTACTACAAACTTGATACTTATGAGCATATTATTCTTGAACTACTGCAGGTACTTGATGAGTATGATGAACAATCTGAGGTTGCTGAACGGCTCCGAATTAGGGTAATTTTGCTTCTGGCTTTCATTGAATATTCAGTTCTGACAATTTATATGAAATTATTGCTCCATTTTTTCTCAACTAAATTGATCTGGTGCAGACTGTCCCACTCTTTCATTTTTACAAAAATGGAGTCCTATTGGAAGCATTTGCAACAAGAGATAAAGAGAGAATACTCGAAGCCATTCTTAAGTACACAGGTTCTGCTCCTCAACAGGTTGATTCAATCTCATGATGTTTATAGCTTATTCGTTCTCATATAAGCATAGATCTATAGTAATACTTGTATGATTTTGTTGTGCTGAATTCGTAAACAAAAGCAGCAGACAATCATATGTGATACATCATATTTGTGAGTTATTAATTCATAAAATGTAACATCGATCATATCTGTGCAATAAAAGTTTTGACTCTGCTATTATGATACCTTTGTTCAAGTGAAGAGAATCAGTTCATCTCTTGCCCTGAAATTTGGACATCATCAGAGTGGAGTGTACCACAATTTCTTTTAGCTTCTCTCTAAAAAAAACTTGCATCTTTTGAACGGTAAATTTGCCACAATCTTTGATCTCTTGAGCAAATTGTAGAATAGCATCGTAATTATTGAAAGACCTGAACTATCTACACCCAAACATTTTCTAAACACACCCCATTTTAATTTTTTAAAAGTAATTTTTATATAAATGGTCAAATTTATACTCTGGCTTCCCACCTGAACATTCAAGGTTGTGTTCAACACACCAACACAACCTTGAATGGTTGAACCATGTATTGAACGGACAATCACATGTTGACTCTAGTCTGTTGAACAAATAAAATCGTGATCTTTTTAGCACATACTTCCAATGTGAAAGTTGCTAGGAATTTTGAAAAGAAGTATGAATCTTCGGCATGACCAAGAATGGCGCAGGTCATGAAAGAAAAAAACAAACAAAACATAAATGAGAATATATAACATGATGGGGGGGGGGGGGTTCCGATTACAGGACACCCGGTCCTTTGAATTGGCAGTCCCTGAATTTGTAAAAAGAAAAAAAAAGAACAAGGAACCAGAATCGAAACTGTGGAACCGGCAGTTCCGAAATCAGCTATATGCCGGTTCAGTTTCGGTTTTACCCCTCACGGTTCCAAGAACCGGCGGTTCCGAAACCGATACTGGCAGAACCGTGCCCATGTCTAGAATAAAGGTGACACTGTCGCATTAGACTATGAGAGGGAAAAGTATTTACATCCAAATGAATAGTAAAAAAATATTTTTGTATTATGATGGAGTAGGATAAAATAAGAACGGTAGATAATTAGGTTTAGTTGGATTGTAAATATCAAACAATAGTCTTTATTTATTAAAGGATTAGGATTTGGATGAAATGAGATATTTTTGGATGGACTCGTCTCCTGTTCAAACAAACCTATTAACCTATATTTGGTTACCCTATTATAAATCAAGCCCTAAACCTATGGTTACTATCTACAACTCACCTACAAGATTATGGGGTAGAAGTTACAATCAATTCTTCACAAAATAATTACCAAATATTAACATAAATTAATGGAAGCAACGTTGTGTTCTAACTAACTTTATATATTCTAATTTACATAGACCCAATCGTGCAACTCTTTCCCTCCCCCTCTCCTCTTTCTCTTGAAAGCCCCCTCCCATGCTCTCCCTCTTTCCCCCTCACCCACGCCTCTCGTGCATCCCCATCTCCTCTCCTTCCCCACCCCCTACTTGCCCTCCTCGTTGTTTGTTTTTGTTTTTTTCATCCTCCAAATATGTTTTTTCCTTTTGACCGGACTTATCCGATTAATCATGTAAGCTTATATAATTGAACTTACATAATTGGTCCGGTAAAGTTATTGAAAATATATCATTTATAAAAGAAATTAAAATAAAACATAATATTGAATAAGAAAATGAATTCCAAAAAAGGCTGAAGAATGATACAAAATATTCCCCCAAGTTCCTATGGTACCAGCCACACTTTTTAAAAAGTGGCAAAAATGTAAGAGCACAGATGGGTTGGGGTGGGGGGCTGATTCCAGAGCTCAAGTCAACAAAGTAGTACATTCTTTCTGAGTGTGCTCTCCAGCTGGGGTGGGGTGCACCATATGGACCAAAGGACCTTCCTTTTACACAACAGAATAACACAGACACACCACCTGGTTCACTCTAAGCCTCTCATGGGAAACCCGACTTTATGTAAGAACAAAAAATGTCTTGACACATGGCGTTGAACATGTGGAACAATGTCACCTTCAATCTGGCCTCAAATCTTTGAGAAGCCATTAAAAAATGTTCCAACAATTGAGGCTATGTCAATTACTTTTATAATTTTGTTCCCCTCTGTCACGGGATGCTACTCTTGTATTTCTGATCTTCGGGATAAATTTATCATCTGTGATTAGCTCCACAATTCGGGCTGCCCACAAGTCGCCCAACACCTTTCGCCAACGGATGCCCGACTTCGCAGAAAGGCCGCTAGCGACTGCAGCTTGCACGCTCTCTTTCGAAGTCCAAATCTTTTGGTTTAGAGCTTTTTGTCATGTAAATAGCTCTATCCCTACTAGGGATTTTGTCGCGTTTCTCAGCTTTGTAATGTCTAGTGTTGTCACTAGCCTTTTTTTATTTTTCGCTACTATAGGAGGATAGGGTATTCGAAGAGAGCTGAACAATTGACTGGAGGCCCCCCTCTCCACCATTGCTATCAATTGTAATATACATATTGTAATTGTTGCCTACCATTTAATACAAAGCAAGCTTTTTGTAATTAGTTCTTTTGTTTTGCTATACCACTAAAGCACCTCCGGGTGTGATTGGGTCGCAACAGCACAAACTCTAGAGCGAGTTCGTGTTGGCAAGGCGGAAGTAGTCGAAGATGTTGACTGCTAGCCGCACGGTGCACTAATTACTATTACTCACTACAAGTGTCCCGTGACACAATCTCAAGTCAATTAATAATTCTCAATTATCAAATTCTACCATTCTCTTTCTTTTCATTGATTATGTATATATAATTGGATTGGATAGGGCTATTTCAATTGCAGAGTCAGTTTGATTTGTTTGAAGTAGAGATGTTAATTTTACCCATTAGGCCGATTTATCATATTGGTAAATGGATAATTAATTTGACTGGGAATACTTGAACCCGCTATTTTAGCAATCGCATAAGGTAGGATATGGTTACAGAATATTATCGAATTACCCAACACATTTACCTTATTACAAAATATATTACTATTATATGCTATATATATAATTTTATAATTAGTAAAATATCTAATATACTATATATAAAAAATGTACTGTATAATATACAATATACTATTAACATATTATATTGTATTATTCATAAAATATATTTTGGGTTACTTGGACTCAATAGGAATTATCCGAACCCTACCCAAATCAAATACGGTAGGGTTTGTGAGAATTATACCCGCTTACATCCCTAGTAAAAGAAAAAATTACTAGTTGGGCTGGTCAAAATTCGTTAGAGTAGGTTAATCTGATTTTATCTTTTTAAAAATATTTTCATATTTTTAGTTTTAAACTAATTTACTACCCTTTTACATTACATACACTACTCGACTAATTGTAATGTTGATGTTGGTTGAACCTGTCTGACGAACTGAATCGCCAATCGACAGTAAGACAAATCTGATGAGTAATCCATTATGAAAACACTGATTTCATTAGTTCGAGTCCTCAAAATATGAATAGTACATACAATTCTTGCTGATGGAGACATATATAAATGGAATCTTCCTCTTGATTAAATATTTAAAAAGAACCTAAGATGAAGGAAAAGGAGGGCATCATTTATCCCCCCTTTGATGAGAATCAAAAAGGGCCAACAAGATTGTGATAATACAATGCTAGTTTTTTGTAGTCAAGAAATGTGACATTTCATGGTGATGAGAGAGAATGAGGTTGTTTAGTCCATTCTTCTTTCCAAAACCTGGCTGGGAGTCCATGCAATGGGACTGGGAATGGACCATACTGAATCCCACTTTCAGATCCCACCAATTCATACCTACAACCACAATCATGAGCAAACACTATGAATGGCCTGTCAAATAAATATCATCTGCCACTCACTAAAGAGATCTTCCATTGATTCCAATCATGTTGTAGCCCCGATTCGATTCGCATAATATTCATGCACATGGGTGTCACACATATTCTCTGTCATAAATGATGTTTCATCTTTTATTTCAATTGAACGTTTTCACATTTTTGACGACATTAAGAGAAAGCACCTAGTGGTACGGCCAACTTAGGTACCTGAACTGAGAAGCAAGGTGGTGCACCAAAATCAGCATCTCTAGCTTGGCAAGTTCGTTGCCGGGGCAGGCATGTTCTCCACTCCCAAACGGCATAAAGGTGTTAGGTTTTGGTGCATCCTGCGAATGGTACATAGATTAGTTTTGATGAGGCGATGCCACTGGGCTATTAAAATGGATTTTACAGTGTGAATTATAAATTAAAAGATAATGCGTTTCATAAATGTTTACACCATAACATCGTACCTCAAATCTTGTTGGATCAAACTTTTGAGGGTCGGCAAAGAATTCTGGATTATGATGAATATTCCTGAACAAAGGCATTACTTTCCATCCTTTTGGAATAAGGCATCCTGATGCAATACCATAGTCAAATCTTTTGCTGCTTAAATATCTATTTGTATGAATATCTTCGATTATCGATCTACTGTATTCCAGTTTCGTGATACAGTTGATATTATTACATCACACATCACGTGTATTAATCATGAAATGAAATATCATTAAATATCTTACGATATATACTTAATTTTGAAATAATGTGTCTGAGGTGTAAATTGCACCTTTGTATTCTACATCTGTCACTGCCTCTCTGAATGTGAAAGAAATAATGCTTGCCATTCTCAAGCTCTCCATAATCACCTGAAATTTCAAATATGAGTTAGGTTAGGAGAAATCTCAAAGATCAAATCTCATGTTCTCTACCATTTTCAATCTCTGTGTTTGATTTTATAAGCATGCTCATAAATTTTGCATGATGGTATATGATGTACGTACGCGACATGTATGAATTGGTGAAGGGAAATACGAGATTAAAACATAGTAAGGTAAGTATAACAAGTGAATCAATGGTCATGGATGAAGGGGAAAAGAAAATCTAATATTATTATTATGTTTGTACTTGTGCCTTATACTTTTCATTTTCCAACTGAAATCCTACTGTTATATATCTTCACTTGCATGCAAGTACAATTCTTTTATCTGATTTCACAGACAACCAAACTATATGTATACCTTGTAAGTAAAGGGCATATTTCTCGTCTGATACCACGTTAAATGACCACTTCCATCGCGATTTGATTCGTAGATCCCCTTCTGTTCAGTCTGCATGTGCCGTTTCACACGATTACAATGCTTTTACAAGCATACTAAACTAAATAATGATGTAATAATCAATCAAAAATCAAGAGATTACATACCTTAACTGCCTCGAATATTTTGGGGTTGTCATGGAGGTACTTGATGATCCATGTCATGGCACTGGCTGTAGTGTCCTGTGCAGCAAAAAGTACTCCAATTATATTGTCTGCAATTTGATCAACACTTAGAATTTCACCATTTTCATCCTTGGAATTCAGCAAAGAGCTTAAGAGATCATTCTCAAGTAGCTTCTTTTCCTTCCTTTCTCTAATGATGTTAACAAGAGTTTCATTCAGCTTCTTCCTTGCCTTCGAAAAAAGGTATATACATAAATTAGTATACTATGACGATTTCCGGTAATGTACATAGATCCGTTTCTAAGCCGATAAACGGGCTTCTGATAGAACTCATCCCCGAAAGCTAGCTCAAATGGCAATCAAAACGTATCTGTGACTCACCTTCAATGCCTTTCTGTATAGGGTGCCTGGTAAATTTGTTGGAAATGAATTGTACCCTCTATCTACTATCTTGTAATCCCTTTTCAATTCTTCCTTGTAATGAGGCTCCAGATGGCCTAAGATTGCGAGGATACTGACTTCAAAAGAGAGCTGCAAATAAGAAGAGAGAGAGAGAGAGAGAGAGAGAGAGAGAGAGAGTTCAACATGTATGGAAGAATATTTTCGAAGGCTTAATTAGTTGAAGTTAAAGGTGTTACACCAACCCTTTTCATCTCGCTGTAAGTGTTGATGATTCTGCCATCAGCAAATGAACTGAATGCAGAAACTGTTAGTGCTTCAATGCCTGCAACAACCTTACGAAGCGATTCTGGGTACAACAATCGCTGGACGAGTTTCCTCAGGCGAAGATGGTACTCGCCCTGGTGGAAAAACAGGGCCGACGGCCCGATCAAGGCCTCCTTGCTCTTCGGATAAGTGGGCTTGAACAAATGCGCCTGCGTTACTAAGACGAACCGGGCCGCATCCGGGCTCGCCAACATGACACAAGGGCAGCCCAGTATGTGAGTCTTGAAGATCTCCCCATACCTGGAAACAAAACCAAATCACGCAGTCCCATTGTCATCTAGGTCAAAAGAGGTATTCTAGATGCTAAATCTGATAAAATACACTGTGTGTAGTATTCACTATTCACGAACGTGCATTCAGACATGCACGTGCTCGTACTTGCACGGTGCTAGCAGATGAATGGTAGATACTGCACCCAGTGTATTTCACCACGACACACGGAAAGATACGTGTCCCTCGAAAGAAGAAGGAAACGAGAAAAACCTTTTGTTTCGAGTGGAAAAAAAGACATTTGGATCTTGAGAGTAGAGACGGAGAGTTTCTCCGATGAAGGGCCACCCCATCGAACCTGGAGGAAGCTTGGTTGTATGTTCATGGTGTTTTCTTTTACTGTATCTTAGTGAGAACACGTAGGAAAGTAGAGTAAGAAGAAAGACAAAAACAGGTAAAAGGAATGCACCCATGTCCATCTCTCTCTCTCTCTCTCTCTCTCTCTCTGAACTTGAAAGCTCCTAAGCTTGTTCACCGTGTTGCTTACAAGAGAGTGAGATCAAGCAAAGAGGTTGAGAGGTATATATAGGGGAGGAAAGATGCGATATAGACAAACAAAGGGTCAAAAGAATTAATCAATACGTCATGACGTTCTATAAATAGAAAAATAAAAAATAAAAAAATTATTTTATATTAAATAAATTATAAATTATAAGATAAATTATAAATTATAAGTTATAAAGAACAAAAACAGAAGCCCCTCTTCTTCCTATTTTCTTGTCATTTTATTAATATAAAAAATATTATAAATTAATTATGAAATTGTTTCTTTATACATAGAATATTAATCGATATTAAGTAATATAGGTAAGAAATTTTATAATATATGGAATGTACTAAAAAGATTTGATAAAGTTTGACTAATATAATTAAAATTCTATGTAGGGCATATATATAAACTCCTATTTATAAATTATACCAATATCTTCATGTATATCCATGGACAGAATATTATTATATTTTGGTCAAATATTATGGTGACTATTATAAGAATTAAATTCTTCCACCTACCTTATAATTAATATATTATTTGCCATAGTTATATTATTTTGTAAATACTAGAATTTTCCAATCATGCTATATACGATTAAAATGTATTTATATACAAAAAATAGTTAAATAATTAAATATAAATAAATTGAATAATTATTTTCTTCAAAAATTAAAGAACTTTTCATAAATTTCTATTCTGTACATAAAAAATAATTTAAAAAACAAATTTATTTATGTCTTAGGATATTGGGAAAAAAAAAAGAAAAAAAAAGTACAAAAATAATTATAATATTTAATCCTTACACGTGTGTGCGCGACACCCACCTATTATGCACGTGTGTGCGTGTTGTTGACAAACTAATATTTTTACAAAAAAGTGAAAGTAATATCTTAAAATTTTAAAACTGAAAAATAATATATTTTTACTATTTAAAGACTATTATGTTATTAAAATATTAGTTTAGATAAAAAAAATATAAATCTATTTGTAAAGTATTAAGATTTAAAAAAATGAATATTTACGTTTATTAATTTCATGCGTCGGTGGTTTGTTACACAAAATCTTTTGTAGAAGAAAAAATCCTTTTGTTATCTTTAAAAAAAAAATAAACATACTAAGAAAATTTAGATACAAATATTATTCGGGATTGTGAATATTTTCGTAGTTCAGGTTTTAGTTGAGAATAAAAATAGATGAAATCGAAAAAATAACATTAAATCAACCAAATTTGATAAATTAATCGAAAATAATTTCGTTTGATATGTTAAAATAAATCTTAGTTATTATTTATTTATTAATTATTTAATGTTTAACTATTTTATTTAAGTATTCCACATCAATCGTTGATTAATTTTATTTTATACTATTCATCTTAACTCACAAAACGCTCATCTGACCTCAAGGCAATTCGATTATCTTGAAAAAATTAGTATAATAATTCTTAATAATTCTCGCGATTTATTATTAGAATATATGAATTTGATCACTCCAAAAATTTATTTTGGGATGTAAATATCCGTAATACATCTGGATGGGTACATCCAAAAAAAAAAGTAAAAAGCTATGTTTAATTTGAGATATAATAGGATATGACGAAAATTATTGATGTTACATCAGTAAAAGGATAAATGTAAAATGATGAAATGTGACATTAGTCACAATCAGTAGAATTTGAATAAGAAATGATACGATCTCCTGTCAACACCCAAAACAAATATATATTTCAACTGAACCTATCTCCTATATCCAACCCAGAACAAACAACCCCTTATATTCCAGCAACGGTTATATATACATAATTATTGATTAATAACTTGTTTATGAACTTGATTAAATTTAATTTTATGATCATACCAAATTTATTATAAAATAAAATATATATATATATACATGTACATATATATACATATATATACATATACATATATATATATATATATATAAAGCGTAGATGTAATTTGGGTATGTGCTTGCTCAAATTGGGGATGACATCTCTCTTTCAACACTACAAATCATTGCAAAAAATGATGATGAAAGTTAAGGCGCGAGACGTGTCGACTTCCTCATCTTATTTATATGCTTTCCGGCTGCCCGACATTAATATTTTATTTTAAATATGTAATATAAATATTAATTTAAAAATATAAACAAAGTTAATTTGTATATAATACATCAAATAATATTTTTATAAAAATGATTTATATTTTAAATATACTAAAAATTTAAATAAAAACATTTTTTTTTTGAACTAATCATGCAACTTATGATTTTTACTTTTTTTTTCCTACAACAAAATATGAAAATTAATTTTCAAAATTCGAAACTAATTTTGGCGTAACTCTATTATTTATAAGTGGTTCTCTTATTATATTAATATAAATTTTGTATTTTATGTTTTAATTTTTAATATAAATTATATTTATTGATAATATTACGTTGTACGTATAATATATTAGTAATAAAATTAAGTAGAAAAATGAGTATTTAAATATTGAAGTTTGATGTATAAAAAATCCCATATTCGGAGGTTTATAATAGTTTTTCTTTTTAGTAGCTTGATATATGTAATTTTTATTTTTAAAAAATATTGATTCTTTTACATTTATTTTATGGTACAACTTTGTTCTTGTACTTTTACTCATATATATATATATATATATCTTTCTATTTATTTGTACTAAAGTTACAAGCTGATTTAGTGTTTGTCGTAATAAGAACATAATATTAAAGTAAATAGAAATAATAAAACTCAATATTGATAAAAAAAAATAAAAAATTAAAATTAAAATATAAGATTCAATTGTTAAAATGAAAAGTTAATGGTATTGGAAAGTTATAGTCAAGCGTCATTTCAAAGTGATAAAATATTTTGAAATCGAAGCATTTTGAAGTTTTATATCGACCATTATACATGCATATTAAAAAATATATTTATTATAATGTATAAGTTATAAATTACTTATAATAATTTTAATTAATTTTCAAACATTTCACATGGTACCTAGGGGTGAAAATTACGTTCAAGACAAGTCTTTTGGTGATACCAATTCCTTGCGGTCAAATATTTATCGATAAGTTATTCCATATACGTTGATACGGACTACCCGTTTCAAGCACAACGGAAGCTACACATGACTAAGATGATGAGATATGTCCCTCAATTTGGTAGAAAAACATCCATTATCTTCTTTCAAAACATCAGAAGATTATGGTTGGGAATCCATTTTGGATTTATTAGTTGATAGGAAAATTGACTGAAAATATTACCAAGTATTTTTCATTCTGCCATGAACATCATTGCACATTTTTTGGCCAAGATGTGTCGATTGATGGAAGCCTGGGCCAGACAGTGCTCGTGCAAGATTCTTTTGTGGGTCGCAGGGTTCTTGGCCTTGTCATTTTGATTTTTTTTTATTAATTCTTAAATCGAGTTTGTATTTGTTAGAGCGATTTTGTTGGTGTTCGAGTCTTCCTGATTTCTGCACTAGCTATGCAAGGTATTTAGCTATGCAAGATTCTTTTGGGGGTCGCAGGGCTGTGTCATTTTGATTTTTTTTCCATTAAATCGAGCTTGTATATTTTAGAGCGATTTTGTTGGTGTTCGAGTCTTCTTGATTTCTGCACTAGCTATGCAAGATTTTTTTGGGGGTCGCAGGGCTGTGTCATTTTGGATTTTTTTTTTAATAAATCGAGCTTGTATATTTTAGAGCGATTTTATTGGTGTTCGAGTCTTCCTGATTTCTGCAGTAGCTATGCAAGGTAGTTCGATTTGAAAAAAGTGCTTAATTTGATGGTGTACAATAGTTTAATAGATTTTTATTTAGTCTTTATATGACTGAAAAAATATGAATTATTTATCCTTCATTTTGAAACTACAAGTAAAATGATAATGTGTTCTTTCTTTGTCCCCCTTCCCTCCCGATTGGATCGAGAATAATATTTATACTTTGTTATTACTTGTAAATTTTTTTATTTTTTTGAGTTGAGATAAATATCTATATTCTAAAAAAAACTTGTAAAACAATAACAATAATCGTTTGAAGATGTTTTATAACATTTTTCGAACCTTTATATTTGCGATATGATCGAGTAATGATTCAAAGGTGCATCCTTCTCATGGAGAGGAGAATGATCGAGTATGCTTTTACTTATTTATTCCATATTATTTATTAAACATGTTAATATCAAAACCCATATACAATTTTTAAGTTTTATGGGTCAACTTGATTTTTAAGTTTTATGGGTCAACTTGATAGAGCATAAAGGTCTAACTCAACACTTAAAACCCAGGTTATAAGTGAGAGGATTGCCCATGCTTAACATCCTCCCTCACTGCGAGGGCTCACGTCTTACTCGTGCGTGATGGCTTGGGCGTGGCAGTGTTGGCTTGGGAGCATAAAGGCCTAACTCAACACTTAAAACTCAAGTTATAAGTGAGAGGATTGCCCATGCTTATAAGCCTACCCAAGACACTTACCTTAACCGATGTGGGATACTTAACACAACTCATTTAACACATTCAACTCGTATAAATTTAAAACTATATTTATCTATATTTATTAATTAATTTCTTATAAATTCCAATGAGATTAATTTTCTAATTCAAATCAAACTATATTTGAGACTTATCACTTTATCCTAGCTTTAATTCATCGTTTTGGATATATTCTGGTTTTTTTTTCACAATTATTTCTTAAATTAAATAAAAATATATTTTCTTAGTTAAAATTATAAATAGGTTAAATTAAGTTGATCGCGTTGAATGGTGTATTTCACATGTTCAACCATTTTAACCATGAGCCCATCATGTCTCGATCCAAATTGACTTAATGTGTATTGAATTTGTACTAAATCGACATATTTAATTAAAAATCATCATTTATTATAGTTCGATATTATAAATTTATATATCTTTTTAAATATTTTTGAAATCAACAAATTTTGAACCAATGTATTTGCCTGTATCAATGTGTGTGGGTGTCTTTTTTATGTTTTAAATATACATATAATTAGGAGTGTAAACGAGTCGAGTCGAACGTACCATTGTTCAAGATTGTTTGAAATATTATCGAGCTTCTAATATTTTTTTTGAGATTAATTTGAATATTAATTGAGTCGAGCTTGAATAAGCTTTAATCAAGCCAAACACAAGTTGAACTCTAGTAGTTTGATATTTTACACTTGTTTTAACGAATTTTTGCTTAATGAGCTCGAGCTCAGGTCGAGCTTTAGATTTTATCAAATGTAAAAATATATTCAAGCTTATTTGACATTATTATCGAACCGAGTTCAAACAAACTTATATATATATATTTATATATTTATATATATATGTATATGTAATAGTATGCTCCATAATAGACATGGGCACGGAACCGGAACCACCGGTTCGAACCGTCGGTCAACGGGTCGGTTCACCCGTTGACCCGATTTCGATTTCAAATCGAAACCAAAACCGTCGGAATAACGGTTCGGTTCCGATTCTGGTTTCGATTCGGTTCCAGATTGAATTTGAAAATTAAAGCAATTGGAGATCAACAGCTGAGATTAAATAGCCGTTGATCTTCAACGGCTGAGATGGAATAACCGTTGGGATCCGTCGGTTCCGAACCGGAACCGGAATCGGAAACCAACTCTTTTGAAATTTGTTAATTAAAAAAAAAATAGTAGAACCGAAACCAAAATTGAGGAAACCGCCAATTTCAAAACCAGAAACAAAACTGTATAACGGTTCAATTTCAATTCTACTCTCTACAATTTAAAAAACCATCAATTTCAAATCAAAACCAAAATAAAAAAAGCGTAGCCATGTCTACTCCATAATCCATATAGATTTGCATGCAGCATAAAGTAAGATTAAAATCCTTCAAAAGCCGAACCAATTAAATCTTTCTGGGACCTTCAACATTTGGGCTGTACACGTGTCAGCATGTAGAGTTGTCTTTTTCTTTCATATTATTTCTTCTTGGAGTGCATATCTGCTGTGAAGATGCTATATACCCCTATACCCTATATTGTCATTTTCTTTATTATATATGATAAGTACATTCTTATTATCAACAACCACTTATGTTTATTCTAGTTTATACACTTCAAAATCATGCAATGAATTGGTCTATTTGTGAAAATTTTATATGCATTAGATGCATCGTATAACTCAATGTAGAGTATTATTTATTTAATTAAAAAATATTATAAATTTACTTAAAAAATATTACTACTGATATATTATTTTAAATATTTTTTAAGTAAACAAACAATGTTTTTTAACTAAACAAATATTACTGTAAATCAGGTACATTGTGCACTCGATTCACTAACGGCTCACTCTTGTCTATTTGGCCTTGAAACTCCATCAATAATAAATTAATGCAAGTTGCGGATCAAAGGCATATAATAATTAAATTCAATAGGAATCAATTGTGCAGGGCTGAAATTAAACTAAGTTATTTAATACCTGATTCAAGATTATTTGTAAAGGTTGTTTGAAATTTTGTTTGATATAGATATCAAATAAGGTTGAACATACTTTTACGTTTAGATAAAATATAGAGTACGACTCAAGTTTGAGTTCAAATACGATAAGTAAAATTTGTTAAAATAAATATAAAAATATTATACCACTTGTGCTCACTCGTACCCGGTTTGATTAATATTCAAACAAACTTAAATCTAATATTAAAACATCGATAACATTTTAAAAAAGCTTGAACAATAACACATTTCGTCTCACTCGATTCATTTACACCCGATTATGAAAAGAACTGAGAAATAATTTATCATTATAACTTCTTCTGAAAAAATAAAATAATAAACAATGTTATTTGATTTCATCTATCCAAACAATTAAACAAAATAAATTTGTTGATCTTGATTTATAATTATTAAGTTGACAAAATCTCTCAATTGGCGATATATAATTTGGGTTTGTTGTAGTTAAATTGAGGTACTTTAATCATAATCTATTCCAATAATTATGTAAAATCAAGAATAAATTAAATTAAAATCTATTAGAAATCAACTTACAAAAATAAAAAATAAAAAAAAATTGGAAAGAATATCCAAGTCCAATCCCAATAAAGATTGCAGGCCATAAAGTCAATTGTTCTTGCCCAATTTGGATGTCTCACCACTAAGATTACGTACCCTGTCTGCTCAACAGGCAACATTGACATCCACATTGCCAGTAATCTAGAAAAGATTGCAGTCATGGTTTCTCCCAAAATGAATAAAAATAAATATGGACATCAAAGGTAACTAAATTATTTTATGCCAATTTAGGCTTCATTCTTGACAACTTATATACATTTAATTAATTGTTCTATTTATATGTTATATTTATTATTATCTTATTATATTTATGACAATTCGATGAGGTTCGGCTTATTTTAATTAGTTCCTTTTTTATCCTGCATATGATACAGAATAATGGTGAAATCACTTGAATTTTTATCTTAAAATGATGACGTGACCACATTATTCGCATGAGAGAAAGTCATCTAAATTTTATGACATCAACATTTGTCGGAACTCCTTAAGTTGGTGATCGTTTTCATGTTTAATTTTTATGATCTATTTTATCTATCGTATGAAAGTATTATTTGCATTCTTCTCATCAAACTATAGGAGCTTCTTTACATATTTTTCTACATTGTTTGAGTTTATTCAATTATACCACAACAATCGAATTTCTTCCACGCAAGTTTCACCGATTGTAAAACCCATATTGTAAATAAATAATATTAAAAACCACTAAAAACAATACCTGCAAGTAACATTTTTCATATAAACAAATAATATTTTTTAACTAAACAAGTGATACTATATCAACTCACATCCGTACAAAAGAAAAATCCAATCCCACTTGCTAACTCAGATCTGCGACCTAGTCGTACAGTGCACAAAAGTTTTCTTACGACCATGATACACTTTATGATTCATATGATTTTATCCATTGTAAAATTTTGTAAGATTTATGCTTTTTAAAAAACTTTATTAACTTTTATGAAGGGAAATAAATCCTATGAACATAGTTTCTAACAATTATCCACAAAGAATCAAAATTGTAAAATCAACATCAACTATATAGATGGTACTTTAAATAATTGGTATCAAGAATGTTAGAGAAAAGGATAAAAAAGCATGCGAAAGTAGATATTGTAAGAATTTGAAGTAGGTTGTAAGATCTCCATGAATGAGTGTATATCTAATATTTTGTCAGGTGTATCTATATCTTTTAGGTAGTTGATATGAATATGATCTCTTCCTCTTAAATATTCAATATGTCTCTAACAAGAAACTATTTTGACATTTGGCGTTAGTTTTCATTCTCCAACACTACTTCATTCTCTGCACCACTTTAAAGTTTTTGAAATTTTTGAACCACTTTTACCGCAGATTTTTTATTGTGCTACTTTTTTTTTCCTTTTATTCTTTATATGATTATATCATTTTTAATATTTAACATTGTAATTTTTTTATCTCAATTACTAAACTGAAATTAAATCAAGTTTTTTAAAATCATATGATGTGTAATTTAAATAATAATAAAAATATCATTTAAATAAGTATATGAGATTTTAAATATTACATACAAATTTAATAGAATTGTATAATATTACATGACATTCAAGTTTACAAATATATTTTTTGAATATAATAGTTTAAGAATATAAGTAAAATAAATATTATCTCAAAATTTATTATTAAATAAAATTACATATATAATGTTTTTAACAAATATTTAATAGTAAAAATAAAGAAAATAAAGAAAATAAAGATTATTGTGTATATTATTTTTTAGTGGAGAAAGTAGTGCAAACTGATGGAGAGAGTATGTAAATTTTACGCTTAAGTCGTGCAGAATTTGTACTAGAGTAATACAAACTGCTGGGGATGGTTGTTTTACTGATTCTTCATCTTACAATTATTATTATTATTATTATTATTATTATTATTATTATTATTATTATTATTATTATTTATTTTGTCTTTTCTTCCAACTCAGCTTATCACATCAATCAACATATGTTATAATAATAGTGTAGAGTGAACTGTGATATTTCTTTTGTATTGAATGTTGAAAAAGAATATATTAATCGTGAATAAAATAAAATTTTCTAATAATTTGGATTAATTATTAACGTGGAAACCCATTTTGAATTGACTATCTTATCAAGATCTTAGTCTGAAGATCTTTAGAACAAAATATTTAAAAATTTAAAGTTTTAAGAATATAGAAGTCAAGAAATCGAATCAAGTGTGAAGCTCGAGTGAGAAAGAGTTGATTTTATTTCCGATATATATATATATATTGTAACTATTGACTTCATTAATCTATTAGAAAAATTATTACAGTATTATTGCTTCACTACAAGAAAAGTTATTTCCATAATCTATCATGCACTCTATTATATATATATATATATTTTTTTTTTATTTATTTCTCTCTTTTTATCAATACAATATAGTATTATAATAAATTATTTTTTTCAGCATTGATTTGATATCTATATTATTCTACTTTACATAAAAAAATTATTACTATTTAATTTTATTTTACAATCTTAAAATTGAAGGTCTGGCTTACGCTAGTACATACTCAACAGGTGACGTTTCGGCATATTCAGTACACAGAGCCTTCCATGATATATATAATAAAATAAACGATTGGTTTAAAGTCAAAATTTCCTAAGATCCACTTAAATTTAAACCAAACATCCCCTTAATTAGAGACTATCTACTTAACAAGATGTACTTGAACACTTCATTCTTTCATGTTGCAGCTTTACAACATTTTCTAGAGGTTGAACTAATAATACTCAAATGAAGATAATAACAACACTATCCTTGAAATAATACTAATAATAGCTCTAGCATGAGCTGACTAATAATAATAATAATAATAATAATAATAATAAAATGGATCAACCCTTGCTGGTTAGGGCTCTTATGGCTCGTTTGGTTATGCACTAGCATCGATCTTAATTTAGATTTAATAAAAAATGTATAAACTTGGTTTTTGTTAAGTGCCGATAATTCCTTTTTGTGAATATTTTAAATATAATATATTTTAGGTAAAAAGTAATATAATTATTTCTTAAGATTGTGTAAAAGATATTAGTCTTTTTCGAAAACTCATTTCTTTTACCAAAAAGGCATTTTGTTTATTTTTTTTGTACTTATTCAAATAAAAACAATATTTTTAATAAATTATAATATTTTTGAATTATTAAAAAATATTAATTTTTATAAAAAAATTAATTTTTACCAAATATTTTTATTAAAAAAGCAATGCGGGCCAAATCTAATCATGATGTATTTCCACGTGTACTTTTGCTTGAGTGATCATTATTTTGTGGAAAACAGAAATAAAAATAAAATAAATAAAAAAATAAATTATATGTGTGTGTATATATATATATATTTGTGAGTGGGATGAAATAAATTGATAATTTTAAATTGGGTAATTCTGGTTGACGTGAATGCACGCGTCTCCTCAATAATTTTCAACTTTTTCCTTTATCTTTGCGGCAGATTAAAGAAGGGATAATTATGAAAATATGAAAAGATGAAAGTAAAAGGACACAAAAAATAGAGAAGATAACAAGAAATTGATTGCATAAAAGATGCATTATTGTCATACCCTATTTTGACTCTTCATTATTACTTTGATTTTGATGGAACCTTCAAAAGATAACAAATTAAATAAAGAACATATATAATTCTTGTTTTTTATACCAACGTATGTCTTATATAATTTTTAGAGTGTGTTTTTAGATGGTATTTAGATATTTTAATTGTCACGTATGATAACATTAGCGTTCGATCAACAAAACTGGTTCAAATTTAGGGCACTCATGTGCGACTCACGTTCCAATTGGGTTGAATTAAAAAAATTGGAGTCAATTGTATTCTTAAGTAGTCAAAAATAATAGTCTAAAATGATAGTTCAAAAATATCCGCCCCTTAAGATACCGTGTGAAAGAATATTTAAAAAAAAAAAGAGAAAAAAAAAGAATCTTTTTTATCTTGATCGATCCAATCATCATGGATGTTGATATATGCTCGAACCTCTATGTCATATTTGAGAGGGTGGGTACGTTTATTCATATGGCCAATAATTTTCTTTATAATCAAGAAAATTTTCAAAATATAAATGAGATCTCATTAAAATATCAGTTCAATTTAGATAGAACTCACAGGAACTCTACGATATGAAATTGAAACCTATGTTTTAACAAAAAAGTGTACCATTTATTCCAACAAAATTTCCTAAGTTTTTAATCCATAATTCAAGGGGCCTAATAGTAACATATGAACATAATTCTGATACATACAAATACTATAAATTCTCGTATGTTATCTAGCTCTCATCAATAGATCAAACTTCATATGTTGTCTACTTCTCATCGATAGACTCAACCTCAACTTTCATAAATATTTTCATCGAACCAAAACCATGATACAGCTTAAGCACCTTAATACTTCTAAAAAGTTTAATTTAAACATCATATGATCTAATACCTGATAAAATTCAAACTATTAAGTGATATTTTTTCCAAATTCAAATAGGTTTAGAAAAATTCGAACCATAAAATTTATGCCCGTAAAAATCTTCAAAGAAACGAAGCCTCAAGTAGCTATCCAAACACATATTTTAGATATAAAATGAAATAAAATAAAGAGATATTATTTTGAGAATAATGAAATCATAATCTGCAATCTTCAGCAACCAATGGAAACACAGATTTAATGGTTAGAGGCAGACAGTTCAAATGACATCAACCATACTTATTACAGCTGGAGTGGGATCTCATCTCCTAAAGTTATTAATGAATTATTGGATAAAGCTTCGTAAAGCTCCCATGGCTGCTGCAAAAGGGTATTTATAATTTGACACCTCTTGCAATTTGCACCTCTGTGCAGACAACGATCAAAGTTGATTTACCAAAATAGGTTTCTTCAATAATTATATTTCTTCCATTTTTACGACTCAACCTTTTTCCCAGGTACTGGTATTTGTGTTTTTTATTTTTTTAATGTAATTTTAAAGAAAATAGTGACTGAATATACTTGAATTTGAATTTAAATTTATCTCGATTTCTTGAATTTATTTTTAACGAGCTTGTTATAGTTTAAACATGATTATTAATTATGAACTATAAATCAAACCATTCATTAATTCATTTCAAGATAGATTTTGTGTTCTAAGAAAGTATAATGTCTTTATAAAACTTACATATGTATAAAAAGATACATAACTTAGTGAACTACTCCACTCGATCCAAAAAGAGATTTTTGGTTTTAAAAGATGGAATTTTTTAAAACTGATTTCATATTCGATTGCCCGATATGGTCTAACTGCGATCAATCGGGTTCAACCGCTCCTTATTAGCTAGATCGATTCCTAAACCGCTAATGCCCCCTCTTCCAACTGAAACTCATTCATTCAACAGGAGCAATTGCAGCTTCTTCTATTCCCTTCCTACCCGAGCTCCTAACTCGTTGACTTGAGGATGTCACTGGGGATGTGTACATAAGAGAGCTATTCAGGCTTACGCAGGATTTTACCCGGATATCCAAATTGACTACAATGAATGTGAGATGCCAGAAGAAAAGAAGGAAGAAAGATTTGTGTTTAGCGGGACAATATCACCGGGTTCAAACTCCGATTTTGGCTATTAGATGAAGTACAACTTTTTAAAAATAATAAATTTGTATTTATACAATTTTTATTTATTGATTCAACTTATTCAATTATATTTAATTTAGTTGTGAAATAAAAAATTTTATTTTTAAGAAATAAAACAAGACCTTAAATTTAAGCTCTTTTTGTTCTTCTTTTTTGGGACAAAATTATCTTTAAACTAAAACTCTTTTTAAAATGGAGAAAATATGATAAATTTAGGTACTATATAAAGTATTGAGTAAAATTGACCATTACACCAAAAATTTGGGATACAAATGGGCCACTCTTCAGTTTAAACATTACACCAGTGGCCCATTTTTCTGTTTAAATATAACGACGCGGCCCAATTGGTATGGCCCATGGTTTGCAGGCTGCAGCCCACTATAGATGTCACATACAAAAATCAAGCTGTGGAGATATATTTCTAGAAATTCAGTAACGGGAAATGGTAATACAGTAGTTTTCCTAATAAACATGCACGTAGCCATTTCACCGAAAAACAAATCTAAGAGTAGAGAAAGAAGATAGGCCCAAAGTAATCTCACCATCAGTGCAGTTGGTACCTTTTTCAGTATTCAAATTGTTAAGAATAAAACCCATAAGGCAACTGGGACTCTCTCTCTCTCTCTCTAAAATTGAACATGGATAAATTTTCATGAGTTCTGCCCGTAAGTATTTTCAAGAACTCGGACCCCAGGTCCGTATATAAGTCGACAACGGTCGCTGAATGAACTAACGAGCCGAGAAACCACCTCCTTGAAGAACATGTTTGCAATCTGCGACACAGAATCAGATACAGTTAATATTGTCCACCGGACATAAAGAAAATACTCTTTACTTATCTTCTCTCCTAATGTCCGCAGTGTTGCAAGAAAATCCTAAATTAGATTCTGCAGGCAATCTTAAGATGTTAAATCTTATAACAAGAAATTCACAAAAACTAAGCCTTCATCTCATTATTTGTGGTTCAGCTATATTGGTTGTATCTCGCTATCATATTCAGTTGAAAGTCGAAATGCCCATTCTCATTTATCTGATTTTCTCATCTTAAGGGGGTCAAATCTGGAATAGGTGAAATTTTAATTTTCCAAGACTGCTGCAAGTTGCAATGATATCACATATCAAACCACCAGGGAAAGTAAAGCAATGGCGTAAGTTCACATATAAGTGAGAACATTAGTATATCCATACTATTCTTCGAGTTCCAGCAGATAAATTCTGAACTATGGAGTTTAAAGCTGAAGAAACTCACTTGTCGATAAAATGGTGACTGAAATTTGAAGTCCACTAGGAAATAGACATTGCAGCTTCCAGGAACAGGTCCAGGACTAAATTCCCAGACATTGATCAAATGCTCAAAAAGGCTACTCTGAGATGAAGTTGTCTGTCATAAACACGAGACAACAATAACTAATCATGACAACTGGGAAATTGATGTTAGTCAAAAAGAAAAAAAAATACATTGGAAAATAACAAAAGGAGAAAAGGAGAAAAAAAGAAAAACAAAATGATCCCATTGAGATTTCATAGTGGTTATTTAGACAATCTCAGTAATAGATAATATTTAGTTTGCACTCCCAATGAAAAAAATTGAGGAAAAAAACACTAGCACGATGTGATCTTTCTTTTTCTTCCAGGTTAATGTGATTGAATAAGTGGAACCAACAAATAAATTAAAGGGCATAAGTAAGAAATTAGTGGCTTATAGAAGGTTGTACCTTCATTCAGGAGACCAAAAAATTGTAATTTGGAGCAACGAGACTTTTTTTTAAACAGGGTTAGAGGAGTATCAGATATTATTACAATTTCCATTTCACTAAATGGAAGGTTACAATGAAGGTAGGAAATGTCTTCACTTAGTTCATTTCAACTCCTAAATCTCACTCAAGGAAAAGGGCCAAAGAACTGAAAATCCGGTATATGTAATGTTCATCAGTTGCAAAGTTGAAAAAACATTACACAGGTATAATGGAATACTGACGGTAAGGCAAAACCATCCACACTATCTATTTCAATAAGATAGTTGGTAGAAGGAAAAACGGAACACATTCAGATACACAATCTAGCAGGTTCTCATCATACATAAGAAATATTTAAACAAATATAAAGGTTAGATTATAACTCTCAAGTGTTTCTACTATGGGAGCCAATAACAATAGGATATGCCATTTGCTAATCAAATTATCAGATACAAAGGCATGTATTTTTATCAGCATCATCATTTTCAGGCTGCTAAACAAAAATCAATTAAAATATACGAAGCGCCAGGTGTATTTTCAGTTAATCACTAGATGCACTCTGCGATTTGCCTAATTTCACTTCCTGCTCTAATTTGCAAGATATTTTGGTTTTTTGTGGTCAGACAAAGTGGGGAGAACTTTGAAATAGATGAATGAAGTGGAGCCTGAAGTTCTTCGACAAAATAAATGTTCCAAAGAAATTTCACCAAAAAAGAGGCTGGGAGAAAGTCATCTTGTCCATACTCTTCCTAAGGACACAAATACGGCTTATTGATAACAAGTGAGTTGACTTAGAAATGGTATAGTGACAAATTTATCTTTGAGGGCTAATAATTTTCTCCCCCAATTGCATATCTAGTTTATTTCCAGATTATCTTCCCTAGTCTTCAAACTTAACTCAAAATGTCAATATGAGCGATATGTTTACAACCACAGCCTTGTCTAGTCATCCAACATCCCACTATGAAAATTAGCAGTACAATTCAGGAAAGCTTTTTGGACGGAGAATCAATAATGCCCATAATTTCAAGTATATGGTTAAGTACCCCATTGACACCATTAACAAACAAAGTGATTATGCAGTCAAATGAGCAAGATATTAATAATACTAACATATACTCCATAACAGGTAAAGGTGAAAGGGGGAAATAATTAGTCACTTAGTGAACAAAAATGAAATAGAACTAGCTGAAAATCCAAGATTCTGAGACTATCTTCACCTTAATGTAGTTAGGTCTTGTTAGCTCCACATGAGAAATATAACTTTCAACGAGAAATTTAAAGCCAATTACGAGCTCTGCATCAAAACTTCCATCAGGATTGCGGTGAACTATCTGTGAGCGTTGACACCACGGAAGAAAATCTTCATACATGTCAACAGCAGCAACCACATTGAACAATTGCTCTGGTGTATATCTAACAATAAAAAGATCAATCAGCTAACATATCAAATGATTAAAGAACTACATTTTTCCACAAATACATACACGAAGGTGCTTTGATCACATATTTTCCTCTGAATTCCAGAAAATATCTGTTATTTCTTCAGACTTATTCCGTAATGACATAGGTATGAGTAAAGGTTCCATTACCAGAATGGTTAAAGAATAAATTTAATGTCTTTTATCAGATCCTAATCCACAGCTATTTTTCGTTCTACTATTCTTCAAGTTAACTTACAGGACTCGAATTCTCACACAAGATTACGAACCAAATTCCAGAACGTCCGTTATTTCCACGCATTGCCTCCACAAGCGAGGAATTCTTCAAGCGAAAATTACCACAAAGTATTCGAAGTATAAAAATTAGAAAAACAAAATAGCGAGAATGACGAAAATAATTACCCTAAAACCAATTTTTCTTCGTGTACTTTGGATAGCATATTACCCTCTTCGCCATCGCCACAACCCAAAAATCCCCTCTTTTGGAAAACAATATTGCTATTATTCGATGAGATTCCACAATCCAGGAGAACGCGATTCCAGTTACCTCCGCTGGCTAAAATATGCGCCGAAGAAATCACATTCGTCCCGGCGATGCTGCTCAAACGCCGAATCTGATTGTAACTCGATGAAGTTCTTGTACACTGCCGGAATGAATTTCGGTGGGCAGCTAAACGCGCCACCGCTCTCGGTATGGGATTGAATGGAGGCATTGGAGAGAAAAGATTCGAATTTGACTATTTCTTGGTCTAGCTTTTGCGCAATTGGACCCAAATATGTCCTGGAATTTCTGAGACACGATTCTGTTGAGAAATTGGTGGGAAATCAGGGTGACGAGGGCGATTCCACCTAAAATTATGAAGATTTTGAAGGACGAGGTATGATTGAGGAGCCCTTTACTACGATGTTTCTACATGTGTGTGTCTATTTTCTTGGTTATCTATGATTTGTTACATTTTGAATGCGCATATTCTCACTAAATATAGGAAAACAAATTGAGACAGTCAACTGTAACGTGTGACCCAACCAACCTCCAACCCAAAAAAAAAAGAAATGCAATAAGTTATAAGTAGCCATAATAATAATGACAAAAATAGACATAAATAAATGGACTAAAACATTTTTATATATTTGTATATTTTTTTATTTTTTCTTATTCTTAACTGTAGAAATTTAGCTTATCTTCTTCTTTTTCTTCATGTTTCTTCAATACAGAGAAGTTGAAATTGCAGATTATGCTTCAAATCTGAGAACGTACACTTAAGACTATTCTTTAAATAATTTTCCCCAAACTTGATTTTTTTAAAATTTTATGTATAAGGGTTCATATATATATATATATACATACATGCTCGTTGTATGTGGGCACGCCTGATGGTCTTAATCAGCAACTCAGTAAAGTCTGTCACTTTGAAATCTGAGTCACCCACATACAGCGAAAGTTGTCTGTGATTGGGCTGTCGTTGCTTCATCGGGCGCTGTCATTCTATTGGCGCCAGACGTCGCCACATTTTGCTGTGGAACCTAAATTTGTGACATTTTTCAATTTTAGCAAGAATTTTTTTCCTCCATTCTTGTTGTTACTTATCTTAGAAACAAAGAGGAATTTTTTTTCTTTTTTTAGGTTTTTGGGTAGAGAAGAGAGGAGGTGCAGAAATTTATGGTAGATAGAGAAATTGCAGAGAGAAAAAAATATTTTTTTTTTCTGGGAAAACATAAATATTTTAACTTTAATTTGTCAATTTGTAGTCAGGTTGGTATGGTAATTTATTTTTTATTTTTTATTTTTTAGCAAGAAGGATATAAATGATAAAAATGGAGTATATTTAATTAAAAAAATTATTAATTTTTAATGGGGTATGATATTTTATTAAAAAAAAACCAAATATTAAAGACATGGCTATTATGATAATTTGAGCTGTATCATATTGGAGTTTTGTTATCGTATTGTTATGTTAACTATTTAAATTTATCATAAATAAAATAATTATAAGTATAATTTAATTTAGAATTGGTGTTATCGTACTGATCTTCCCGGGCCTCATCATCATATTATCTCTATAACTCATGTTACAAATCGTGATTGGTTCATATCGTGCTATTATATCGCCAACAAGTGTTTCTCTTTTGTTTCCAAAGACATAAATATACGTATATATATATATATGTGTGCAGATACACGGTAGATATTTATTATACATAATATAATCTGCATAGTGTAGCATTTTGCAAGATCCAAAGCCTCACCTAAAATTAAATCATTTTTCTTCAAAATAAATAAATAAACAATAATAAATCATTTAATCCAATTGGTGAAAAGCTAAAATACTGTTTGTGTGAAAATAGAATGCCTGAAAATAATTTGTATGTATAATTGCAAAAAAAAAAAAAAAAAAAAGCTGAAAGGTTCTTTATACAGATACCAACATTTCCATGGATGACACCACTTATTGTATAGAATCAGACGGGTAACAAAGAAGGAAAAAATGGCCAAAATTTGTATCCAGCTGCAGTGATTTCAGTTCTCTTCCTATACAGACAATCATACGCTTTCGCACTGATAAAACGAGACCTCTCTGAAGAATCAAAACTCGAATTGTAGACGCCATGTCATCAAACATGTGGCTTCGGCTCATCCTCTGCTATTACAGAGTCTTGTAGCCCTACCTGGCCTGCATTTTGGGGGGTTTGATGAATAGTGTTGTTTACGTTCTTTGGAGGATCATCGTGTTATTACTATCATTGAACTATATAGATGTAAGAATAATATGAGAGGGGCCAACGTACCAAATAATGACACTAAGGATGGATGTTTTGAAGATGCATTTGAACCCACATCGATCCCTGCAGAATCATCGTGGGGATAACATAGATTAACAGACATTGAAACAAGACAACTATCGGAAATTCAAGAAAGGGAATCCACGAGCATGGACGTGTATCGTAATTGTGGTATTTGATCCAAAACATGAATCACATAGAGACTTAAAATGTGACGAGCAACTAGAATTAACGGCTAAGATCTCTCGCACAGACACACACACAAATCATAGGGAAATCACTCAGCATTAACTTTGAGATACAAGTCAAAGTGGGCTAACAATGCATCTGTAGTTTCAGCAAGTATACCTGCGGTTCCAGCTGATTTAAGGAGATCCGATTTCTTGAAAGTATATCCAATAAAATTGGCATCTTTGGATGTCAACATCTGCTCCCAGAAAATTTACGAGTTAAATAGTTAACAAAGAGAAGAACCAACCAAAATATTCAAACTGGTAACTAGTACTGTATCTGATTATAAAGAATAGCTAAGTGACAGATATTTTGTCAGATAATAAGGAAATTTCTTTCTCCGGGATCTACCCTCTTGTTTAAGAACATCAACTGGGTCAGATTCAATGCTACAATGAGCTTCCAAGACAAAAAAAAAAAAAAAATGTTTTTCTTACTAGTATCAAATACACCCAATGAAAAACGTTTATTTAGCTTGAAATAACTTTAAAAGCACAAAAGCACGTCATCAATTTCTTTGATTTCTAATAACAAGAACTGTGTCAAATTAATTGATGACCAATCAAATTCTTGAACTATCTTGGCGAAAGTTAAGTAACAGCTCGGCATAAAAGCAAATAAGTTTAGCGGCAAACAGTTTTAACACTTATCGGACATTGATAATGTATGACATTTCTAGAAGAATTGCATATATTTCTATAATCTCCATCACAAATTCCAAATTTTGTAAAAGATGTTACAAAAAAGCCTTTACCTTCCTCCAAGGTCCTACTCTTGGTGCATCCGATGGTGGATTTGCTCCCTAAGAAAGAGACGAAAAAGAGGCGAAAACATTAGAGAAATCATTGAGAAGTTTCATAATGGTAACATTATGCCCATTCTCGATTATAGGGGCATTTAAGTTTGAAAGATAACAAATATCCATTTTCGTACTCACTTCATCAAACTTCTCAAAATTTTGTGTGTCCAAATCTCCATTTACAGTTGGTTTGTACGCAGCTTCCATTTCATAGAGGCCGTCCCATTTAACACCTCTAAACCATGGATGTCCCTGAAAGTAAATACAACCTCAATTATTATGAAAATAATAAACATAATGAAAACTATCCCTTTTACACTTGAGGTTGCCAACGTCCAAACCATAGTTATTTAAATCCATTCCCCTAAACATGAAATTATAAAAGTAACCAAGAACATTTTTTAATCTTTGCGCATGGGGATAGAATGAATATAATCTTGCATGTGAAAGTTACGTACCTTGATTTCTTCCACGCCTCTCGTCCCCAACCTTTTGTCAACATCACATAAAAGATGGCAGATAAGATCCCTCGCCTCATCTGAGATTTTTGGTTCTTCAGGAAACTTTAAGCACGTTCTCCAATTTATTATCTGATATAGAGGGGAATACAACTTAACTACAAACAGAAACAAAACGAAAACAACAAAATCCACGAGCACGACTCAAGAATATTTTAGCATCATTTCAACTGTCAACAAATCTTCAGAAGAAAAGCTTTTAGAAGAATTACTCAAAACGTGAGCAAATAATAAAAACAAAGCAATTACAAACACTTTTTAAATAAGGATTTGCAAAATAAATTCCAAAATCACATGTTAGAAATGAGATCTAAATTTTTAGTTTCAGTAACTATCAGAATGAACTGAATCAAGTGCAACATACCTTGCGACATGTCATTCTGGGATCGTCAGAACAAAATGGAGGATAACCGACGAGCATCTCATACATTATTGCCCCCAAAGACCACCAATCACACTCCATCCCATATCCTTTCTTCAATAAAACCTCAGGTGCCATATAATCAAGAGTGCCAACTGTAGAATATGCCTGCAAGAGAGTGTACAACATAATAACTTTAAATTCTCATAATTATTAACAAATAGGGGGAAAAAAGGATCCTATCAACCAAATTATATCACAATTAGGTGGGGAAACCATACAAGAGCACGACGATTCCGTTTCCATTGCTGTAACTGCTCTTTTGCCATTAACCAGGGAGCGGTGTATGAGCCAGCACTCTCGTCACCCTCAGCTCCAGGATTCTGAGCAGTGAAATCATCATCTTCCAGTAACATTGACGAGTATTTCTCCAGTGGCTTACACAAGCCGAAATCTGAAAGCTTTAGATGCCCATCTCTGTCCAATATCAGGTTATCTGGTTTGATATCCCTACAGACAGCATATTTTTGGAATAAATTCATGTTCAATAGATGAAAAGGTAGAAGGAATAAATGAGCAAACACTGGTTCAGATAAGTTATAAATGAAATACAGAAAAGAAGTGGAATAATGTATCTTCACTGGCAGCAGCTTTTCTTTGCTCAACAGAATCAGTAGCCAGGATAAAAAATGTAGACATATTTATGGTGACTATAAAATGAAAATAATAAGTTCATAGAAATACTTCGATTTTTTTTTTTTTTACTTTTACTGTATGATGGGTTCGAGAATAACTCACTAAAAGAGACTCCAAAAGGATTTAGTAAAGTTATACCTGTAGCATATTTTCATGAAACCAATTAACATGCTGCCAATTTTTTATTTTTTTGAACTAAGCCGTGACTTCAACATTTAAAATCCTGGACATTCATTCTAAACATTTTCCAGTCGTACAGTGCAGGATCTTGTCCAACATACATAATACTATTTATTAATCTGGTAACTGATAAGTGAAGCAAATAAAAGGCATTCCTAACTTCTCCAATTGAGTTTACCATCACTTTCAGTGTAATTCAAACGATTTACATTTATGATATACCTGTGTACATAATTATGCATGTGGATTGAATGGATAGCTAGAATACTTTCTGCCATGTAAAACCGAGCAACATCTTCGGAAAGGACATCCTCTCTCATCAATAAAGTCATAATATCACCACCAGGTAAATACTCCATGATAAGGTATAAGAACTCAGAATCTTGGAAAGAATAAAAGAGCTTCACTATGAACCGACTATCAACCTCCACAAGCAAATTCCTCTCAGAACGGACATGTTCAACCTATAATGAATTGAATCATTTAGTAATTTCATAACACACTGGTTTATACAAAAATTAAGCACATACACACAAAATAAAATAAAAATAAAATGAAGTATTACAAAATATAATTTATATGAATTTGAATTGCTCATCTATTTCCTCACCTGCCCACGGCTAAGCATCTCAGACTTCTTCAATTTCTTCATGGCATATATTTCTCCACTAGTTTTAGCACGGCATAGTCTGACCTGTTTCACTTCACCAGGTCATTTACAAGTCATAGTCTTCTATGTTAGTGTGCCATTGTGTGACCTCACATAAATAAAGGCGTGTTTCTAGATTTGCAATTTCTTTGTTCTAATGCACCTGCATTAATTATTATATATGACAGGAATAAGGTAAGACATAAAGAAACAGCATCTTCAGAAGTGTACATTTTAATGAATTAACTACCCTGCCTCCTGTAATGTTTGCAAGAAATACGGAAAAGACAACAGTCCCTCTTCGCCCCATTCTTCATCTTCTTCTTCATTCTTTCTTATTGTTTCTCCAACCCCACCCCCACCCCCCTCCTTTTTTCCTTTTTTTTGTTTGTGGGAGAAAACTGAGCAAATAGACTGGCAGCAGCAACAGATCCCATCCATTTCCTCATAAGAATAACTGTTAATTAATTAAGTGGCTCACAACCTCATGAATGACATATTTTGCTAGAACTGAAGTTTAGTATGGACATTTTTGTTATAATGAACACTGATATGACATATTTTAGTTTAGCTTGATGTTTTAGCTAGTATATGATAAGGTTTAAAACTAGCTTAGGTTGGGTAGCAGTTACAAACTGCTTGTATGAAAAGTGCAATAATTCAATTAATGATGCAGCTTCATAAGTCATAAATCAGATTTCAGTTATTAACGTCTAACAAGACATGCATAAAACAAGAAGCACACAAAAGTTCTCAAGTGAATTATGTTATAGAGTAACTAAGACTGAACACGGTCTGGATTGCCAACTGATTAAACATAACATGAATATTACAACAAATAGCTACAAATAAATGGCTAATAATGAAAATTAAGTTATGTTTTTAAGTTGAGAATGCTCAAAAGATGATCATCAGGCTTTGTCATGCTACAGAACAAAACCACTGAATTCTACAAGTGATCAGGTCTGTAGTTTGCACTCCTCACATTACTGAAGTCTCCAAAAACTCAAACTGATGACAGGTTTTTCATGCATTACTTGTTCTGCGCAGATCAACATTTATGAATCCAATAAAATCTTTCTAAAGAACAGAACATTGGCATCATAAAACCAAAAGAAAGGCCTTTTTATTTTTCCCTTTTTCATTTAGATCCAAATAGAGAACTCCACAAGTATTGCTATCATCCCCTCAGTCATTCAATGATCATCAAAGATCCTATATTGCAAATGCAATGTGCATAAGTCGAAGCTGCAAATTAAGTGTCACATGGACAAAAACAATTATTACCTCACCAAATGCCCCTTTACCAATAATAGTAAGTTGCTCAAAATCATCAATCCCTACTTTATGTCTCTGCAATCTCATATACTCTGTTTCCCTCTTCTCCAAATTCCTCATCATTCTCTCTTCCACCTCGGTCGACACCTGCGCCTCCTGTGCCCTCCTCTGCAAAGCCCTCCTCCTAAAAGAACATAAAAAATAGAATGAGAACAAAGAAAACAAAAATCACTCAACCATTTTACAGATGCAAACTGATTCGCATTCAAAGAACAAATAAGGAAAAAGAAAATTCCTAACAAATTCTCAGTATAAATCACATTTCAAGGGTCCCTACAAGAGTTGAAGTGAAATCCAAGCAATATCAACAAAAAGAGAACAAAGAAAACAAAACTCATTCAAACCCTTTTACAGATGCAAATTGATTTACATTCTAAACAAAAACTACACCTTACAAAAATTCTAAGCATTAATTATACATTTCAAGAGACCCAACTATAGTTAAAGTGAAATCCAAGCAATATCAATCAAAAAAAGGTTAATCACAAAGAAGAACAAGTCAAATCTGTGACTAACAATATCAATGAAGCATAAAAGAATTTCACCTTTCCATGCGATCTTGCAAGCCCTGAAGGTAATTCTTGTAATGATTCTCAATGATTTGCTTGGCGGCGGCGGCTTTTTGGCGAGTCACCGGAGAAGAGACCGCCTCATCGGGCTCCAAGCCGAAGGCCCGATGCGGCTGCAGCTTCATCTGCGGGCTCTCCATTCTCACCGGGCTTTCTTCACCACCCTCCATTAACTCCTATCTCCTTCAGATCAAGACCACAGTGATTATTGGAAGCTTCTGCAATAAAGGTTGCAGAAACTCTGACAGTTACTCGCTTGTGAGAATTACGAGGTAAAAAGAAAAAGTGAAGTGAAAGTACCTGAAACAGGGAGTACAAAATGATAAAGAAACAACAGTATCTTGAACTTTTTTTGTTGGGAATTTCGATGAGGGATCAAGTAGAAGAAGCTATGTGGGGTGTGTGTGTGTGTGTACTTTTTGATGGGCTGTGAACTGGCAAGCTGTGCAAGCAGATTATTAGCTGTAATCTAATAGATATTTGCTTGATCTAATTGTTAAATATAGCAAATCCATAATAAAAAGGGTTGGATTGGAGTTGAGGCAACGACAATGTTTGTGCGAAAAGAGTATTTGGAAAGTGGTAAACTGTTTAAGGTATTTTCCTGTAATATGTTTGGAAGGTAAGAAGAGACGGTGACTCAGTGTCAAAAGTATCATGGACTGACATTTCGTCAATTGCAAGATTTCAACATTCCACTGTAGATGCGGGCACGGTTCCGGTTCCAAACCGGAACCGCAGGTCAACAGTTCGGTTTGAACCGTTGATCAGTTTTGATTTGGAACCGAAATTGTATTTGGGAGGGTTCGGTTTCGGTTCCCATTTTTTTGGAACCGGAACCAACCGCCGGTTCCCGGTTTCCGATTTGGTTCTGCCCATTTGAAACAACGACTGAGATTAAATAGCCGATGATCAACGGTCCAGATCTTATAACTGTTGGGAACGGCGGTTCCGAACCGGAACCGGAAACCGGCGGTTTCCAAAAAAAAAAAAAAAGAACAGAACCGTGGAACCGGAACCGGCGGTTCTGGAACCGGAACCATATATATGGCGGTTCGGTTTCGGTTCCCTCCTCCACGGTTCCAAAAACCGACGATTCCGGAACCGAAACCGAAACTGTAAACGGTGCCCATGTCTATTCCACTGCATAATATGACATCACTATATATTTTTTATAATTATAAATTATTTATTATATTGTATTTATTCATGATCGGTGAAACTAGTGCAAGAAAATTTTAAATGGTGTGAATTTAATAAATAATATAAATTTTGTGTTCATTTTAAAATTAAATACAATAGGATTGTAAAATGTGTATCAAATCACGATGAAAAATCGTTGAAATTGTTTTGTAATATTTAAAAGACCGAATAATCATAAAATGGTTATTTAATTTTATAAGATAATTGCGTAGAGAAAAAGTAGAATTGTATATGTTTTTTAATAGAAAAACAAGTAAATTAGGTTCGGCCGTTGGGTAAGGGCATTTGAGTTGTTTTAATGGAGCGAATTTACCCAACTCGTTTCTCATAAATAATATGTGTACCTAAAATATGGGAGAACTACTCTTGTAAAATTGATTAAAGGATCTAATTGAATTATATGATTGAATATGAATGACAACTCAAATGAATTGAGTTATTATTGATCGTCCAATAATAGCACGACTCAATAAGAATTAAGTCTGACCCGATAAATTTATTATGTTCACACTTAAAATTTGATAAAATGATATGGCCCTTTAGGCCACATATTTTATTTTCAAACTTTAATGACAAAATAAAGTTATATTGTTATCTCTACCCACATTAATTACATGATTATACAAAAACATCAAATATTATAGAAAATATACACTACTCTTAATCAAAATGAAAAAAAAAAGGATAAATGTAAAATTTATAAATTTATTACAACTTACACAATTATATTATTTGACGTATGTTCTTTAAATATTTAAAAATAAGTAATAATAATTAAGAAAAATCATTCACCTCGGGTCGCTTTTCGTATCAAAATCTAAAAATATTTGTGTTGTGCTATTGAACGTGGTTAGTTTAGAATTTTTGATGTTCGGATTTCAAATCACATATCTATCTATACTACTAATAAAGAGATCAAATATGTCAAATTATATAAAATTTGACACTCTCAGTTCTATTATCCGATTTTTCATGTCATTATAACTAATAAAACAAATTAATAGATATCTGTCTGTGAAATTAATTAATACATTAAATGTTAAATAATAATAAAAAAAATAATGGCAAAGAAAATATCTATAATATAAGATATGTAAAAAAATGAAAAATATTTGATTAATTTATGTTATATGTAAATTTCAATTTCACAATATTCAAATTACATCAATTTAAAGTTTTTATTTGGTTGATTAATAAAATATAATATATAGTGCAATTAATGGTAATTAAAAATCCGAATGAAATTTTTTTCACGTTGCTGTTTTATTTACGTATTTAATATATATATATATATTTATTTTGTATATGTATATTGGTGTATTGATGATTGGAAAAAGAAATATTTAATAATATTGGTATATCTAATTAAATGTATTATATAAAATTAATATAAACAAGCCCACCTAACATTAAATAGATAATTATCATATTTTAATACAATTTTTTAAAAATCATTATTTATTTAATTTGTTCAATTAATATCAATAAATTTTATATTCATAATTCATATTGTGAAATATATAATTTTATTATTTTTCAAATACTTATAATTATTATTATTATTTGAGTATCATCATTATTTTTAACAATTAATATTGAAAATTATATCTTAAGTTATAATTCATTGTTATTTGCATTTTGTTTTTTGGTAAATTCAAATATTATTGTATATTTAATAATTTATGTAACGTCAGTAATAATAATAAATAAATTATGAAACACTAAATAAAAGCAAAGATCTACATCCAGGTTGAAGAAATTGGACCTATAAGTTGATTGATTGGACTACTTGAAATGGAAATGGCACCACCCAAAATACAGATATTTTGAAATAAAAATATTTATAATATGTTATCCACAACGCCTTTGTATGGAAAGCTACATGACTGATTATATTCGAGCGGACATGACATGGTTTGGGTTTTGATTCAAGATTCGATTTTAAATTATAATTGAAATTAAATTAAAATTAAAATTAAATAAAAAATTAGTTGGTTTGATTTCAATTTTAGAAAAGTCAATTCTAAAATTTGATGGTTTGAAACCATCACATATCGGTTCTAAATCACCGATTTCAATTTTAACTCTAAATCGATGAATTCAGATGTAAAATTTAAAAAATAAATAAAGAACAAAAACTGTAGAACTTGTGATTTGGTTCCACTTCTCATAATTCCAAACTCTCACAATTCCAAAAACCAACATTTCCAAAAGCGACGATTTATGCGACGGAACCGTGCTCACGTCTATATTCAAGATATTAATTACAAAATCTTATAATAATTCTAATGTAAATTAAAGTTAGTTTGTGGTTCAGTTAATATAATACGGTGGGCATGATCTATCCAATAAGCAATGGATCTTGATCAGAATTGCAATATTTATCGTTTATTTGTACATAAAAAATATTATAAATATTAGAAACAATCACATATAATTGATTTTACGTGTATAAATAGTTTGTAATATACACAAATTCATACTTGTTCGTTATCTAATCCAGTTAAATGTATCTTTTAATAAGAAAAATAGGTGAATTTAACATCATAATTATTTGGTTATGGTTTAATTTTTTTGTTTTAAATGAGTAAAATGAAAGTAATACTTTTTACCAAAATATTATTGCTTCTTTTCGAAAATTATCATGTTCTAAGCGTGCCGGATAAATCTGCTAGGATCGGTGTTTTTAGGTTAAATTCACAAAAAAGTTAAAATTTTATAGGTTAGATCAGCTCATTTATATATAATGAGATTCATACATTTGATGCATAAAAACATAACTCTTAAAATAATCGTGTAATGCCGATAATCAAATTATTTCCTATTGTAAATTTAGGTATTAAAAATATTTTTAAGAGAAAAGTATACAGTAGAACAAATATGATGGGAAGACACTTATATTTCAAATCTTTATGCATGTAAAGTTGCAAAAAGATTGCAGCTTTTTAAATTGCAAATGATTTGTAAGAGTACTAGAATAATCACCTTATTATTGTTCTCAAGTGTCATATCACTTTATGATTTGTCACAGGATAAAATGGTAATTATCCAATTGAGATTTTAATTTTGAGTTTAAATTGTGTTGAATTTGCAACTCTGCCTTTGTTTATATATTTCCCCCTTTTGGACAGTTTAACCTTTTAAACAAAGTAGGGTACTTGGGCTATTGTTATTTACTAGAACTAGTATATTCATGTTTTGTTTTTTTGAGTAATTAATATTAATGTATGTGTATTTTTTTGTGTATTAAAAAAAACATTTTTAATACAAAATACAAATATTGGAAAGTCTAAGGGTATTTTTGTAATTTTACAAAAAACGATTCAATTTTATTTTGAATAAAAATATTGTAATTGAAAAAAGGGTCATTTTGGTGCTTGTTTGTGCAAAGTCAAACTATAAACGAAAAAGTTATAGTCATTTAAAGTTTGAGGGACTAAATTATAGAATAATTTTAAGGACTAAATTGTCCAGAAAATTATGTTCGGCCATTGTTAAAACTCATATATCTTAGGGACCAAACTGAAAATTTGAAAATTACCTTTCGAACTCTGAACTAAATCAAATTTTTCTAGGATAATTTGAAAATGTTTTAAAGTTCACTTTAGTTCGAAAATGTATCAGATTTTGTTTGCCCTCCCCCAAGTTTTGAGCTCTCGTCCCTCTGCCTTTTTAATCTCCTATCGACGGTCCTTCAAACACGACTGCCGATGCTAGTCACTAGTGAACCCTTCTAGAACACCAGCGATTTTCAAATACACCATGGCATTGAATCGGAAGCACCCCTTTGGTCAAGGACCAAGAATCGTTATCTGAGATTTAGCGATTTGAAACTATAACCAGACCATGGTCCTAAAGATCGGTTGAGGATTATTTACTTTCAAACTGTTGAATTACTGATTTTGAACTGAAATGGAAAACGATTACAAATCACTAGTTCATAAGATGGAAATCATGCCTTAAGATAAAAAAGGGTACATAAATGTAAGAGATGTATAAAAGTTTTGATTCTCCTACTCCATGAGACGATATGTTGTCAACCTTTTTAAGTTCAAATTTATATTTGTTTTAAAAAATTTGACGTTATCAAATTTCTATTTGTTTAGAATATTTTGTATATTTATTAAACAAAGTTATGAAAACTTCTCCCAAAAGTCACAATTATTTAAAATTAAGTGTTGGAACCAAATTTATACCAGGATAGATCAAAACCAACATCGAAATTGAAATCGACAATTTAAAAACCAGCTATAAACCTTCAACCTAAAATTAAAACTAAGGTTCACCATTTTAGCAAACAATGAATCGACATTTCTAAATCATAAAGTGTCAATTCTAGAATTGTAATCGTATATAGATTCCTCGACATATTAATAAGTTGCTTCACATCTTCACTCGTCACCCCGCAAAAAAGTGGCTAGAAAAAAATTGGTATTTTGTACCTCAAAATAGAGTTATAAACTTTTCACTAATCAAAACATTAAATAGAGTTTCTATCCAAGGATCAATCAAGAGAAGTTTCTATCCGAGGATCAATCAAGAGAACCAAAGGAAAGTTATAATCTTTGAGAGTAATTGAGCAAAACTTGAACATAATTAAACATATTAAATACACCTTGGAACGATAATAATTATGTACAAACTAAATCTTAGGCATATGTATCTATCTACAATTAACTGCCACCATATGAATCTCCACCACATTCGGTTGAATTACATCATCGACCACATTTGTCCGAACAATCTCTTCTCTAAAGAACGACGGTCTGAATCTCGTGCAGCACTCAGTGAGCACCAATGAAGCCCACAAATAATTTCTCTTCTTCATCAACACTTGTTGCAATAGATCATTAACACTAGTCCACTTCATTCTCAATAAACGAACTATGGCTATAAAGAATGCAAACCCTAAAATGCCACCTAAAACTTGGAACAAACCAGAGAGAGGACCGGGGCCCAATCTGATGTCATCTGCTTCTTTCTTATTGGAAGAAGTACAGTTGCAGAGATGAAGCATGTTCTGCTCTAACGTATTCACTTGTCCACTCTGTGTTACTTTGAGTATGGCTTCTGAAATATCGATCGCCAATGGTGATCCCTTTTGGAAAACCTGAATTTTGAACACTAGATTTAGAACAGTTGGATGTGTAAGAAATAAGGTAAGATTTCTAAACGGTAAAAGTGAAAATAGTTATTTTTACGTAAGAGAAAATGTTTTTTAGCTACTTAATTAAAAAACACATGTTTTTAGCTACTTCTGGAATGCGGCAACGTATTTTGAAACGTAGCAACATATCTAGAATTATTATGTTGCTAAACTTCAAAATATGTTACCACCTTAAAAAAAGAACTTAAAAACACGTGTCTTTATAAGTGATTAAAATAATTTAGCTTATGAAATTTGACTAAAAACACATTTACAATGGCCTCATTGAAAGCTTTTTCTTGCTTTTAAGAACAGTTTAGCCATCAAATTTGCATTTTCTGCCCAAATTTGATTCATAATTGTCATAAGACTTTCAAAATTGGAGATTTCTCAAAATTTCGGGTATTACTGACGTGAACTTATGATAATAAAAACAAGTGAAGTCAGATCGATATTCTGAGTTCTTTTAAGTGCACGTCAGCAAAATTTACCGATAAAAAGAGAAATCCCTATCTTGAGGATCCGGATCATCTGATTAGTCGAATTAAATTGAACAGTACAAAAGTTATGAAACCATTTTAACAATTTAGGCAAGAATTGAAACTTACAAAGCCAAAGCCACCTAGCTTGAAACTAGGCCCTGAAATGACGTAGCCACTGCAGTACTCTGCGAGGAAGACTTTGGCATGTGGGGCAACGAAGAAAGCCGCTTTGATCTCATCACTCTCAAAAGCTTGTGGATACTCTTTAATGGAGTTGATCTTCTTGACATTTTCGGGCTTGAACTTAAGAACGTTGATCAGATATCGGACAATGAATGAGTTTCCATTGCATCCAACGGCTGCATTTGTGTTTCGAAGATAATCTATCTCCTGGATTGATGGTTGGAGCCTTGGAACAGTCATCATTGAACTTAGGACCGCAGTAAAGCTTGCTCCAACTACGAAAACTACACATATCCAGGCTGCTAGGACTAGCTTAGATGCACTGTTCTTAATATGTTCTCCTGGAGAGAGAGAGAGAGAGAGAGAGAGAGAGAGGGTTGGCCTAATGAGAAACCTCAAGATGAGATTATAGTTTGTTGTTTTGATCAGTAGAATGATGAAGAAACTTACTATGTGAAAAGGAGATTATAGTGACAGAAAGCCATAGAATAGAGCTAAGCCATTCAAGAAAGGAGTTGTTGGTGAACTGCTCATTGCCTGTTGCATATTCACTTAACCAGACGACAAGCCCAGTGAACATGCTCAACCCTCCCAGCTGGACCCACAGCATCTTGGTGAATGGATTTAGAGCCATGAATTTTGACTCTTTAAGGCCCGGTTTGACCGTCACTACCATCACTAGGCCTGAGTCAATATAGGGCTGGGAAAACTCAGCATATACATAACGGTCTGCCATTATTTCTGTGTCACCGACTGCTGCATCCAAGCTCTGATTACAAGTCTTAATTAGTAAAACCCTACTCCCTCCGTTCCAAAAGAACAAAATCAAGTTTTGAAAATAATTTTTGTCCAAAAAACAAAAAAAAAGAGTTATGTTTAAAATATTAAGTTTTCAATTTTTTAGTTAAATTAATTGAAGAGTTGTACAAACACATAATCTCATACCTTGTTGTGAACTTCAGCTACCATTTCATCGTACGAACCGCAATATGGAACAAATTCATAGTGGAGATCATAAGGCAGTTGCTTCACAGCAGCTTCAAAAACCTCAATGGAGAATCCATTAATTCGAGTTTTGTTCTCTCCTGAATCATACACCACCTTAACAAACTGATTAAATGCACCCTTAGCAGGGACCCCTATCCTAAGAGGCTTCTCATAACTCCCCATACTCCACCCCGTTGGGACAGTCCGCTCCCCGCCCGGCCAATAAATCGAGCTTAGGTCCCCTTTTAGGCCTCCGGCGAGCTCGACAAAGTCTTCTGAGAACCCAAAATCAGTTGAACACATAGCTACTTCTCTATAGCTCTTACCAATCACATTCACAATACGAAAAATGGGGTTTTGTGCAAGAACGCCATTCTTGAAGGTTATTTTACCACTTAGGCCTTCAAAATCGATGTCCGAAAATTGATCAACTAATTGTGTTGAATCAATCTTTTCTTTTGATTTCTGTAGGGTTTCGACAATGGTCATAATTGCATCATAGCTACGAAGAGAATACATACTTGGAGTTGAGTTTTCATCTTCTTTTGGATATTCTGATGCATATTTTCTTCTAAACCTGGACTTGAATCCTTTGAAGTGTTCATTGGTGTCCGAATAACCTGTTTTTAGACCGATAACACCCTGCATGTTGAGTGTAACTGATGCATCGACGGAATCTAGAAGATTTGCAATCTCATCAGACACAATCCAAACATGGCCTTTCTCCAACATTCCCAAAACCCTAGCCTTCTCGAACAAGACCACAACAAATTCCAGAGAAGACTGCAAGACTACGTAAATCCTAACATGCTTACTTCTCAGCTTCTTCAATTCTTCTTCAATAAACGCTTTCGGGTCTGATAATGAGGCGAGACGAGGGACGACAACATGGTGTTCGACAGACGAATCAACAGCCCGTAATGAGTATGAGAGATGGGTGAAGAGCCCGGAGTCTTCGGGGAAGGTGTGGCCTTGTTCGTGGATCAGTATCACCCTTCTCCACCTGAAATGGCCGACGATTGCGGCTACGCATTGCGTTTGGTAGGTGATTGGGGTGCTCATTTGTATGAAAATTGGAGATGTTGGTGATGTTTCTTTTGCAGGTGAGGATGGTGGAGAGAGTGAGATGATGGGGATTGGTCTGGGTTTGGTTAATGGTTTAAGTTCAGAGAGTAAGGTAGCTTCTTGAAGTGTTAATGTTCCGACAATGGCGTCAACTTGTTTGTGGCTCACAAGATCAATTGCTGCACATAGAGGGAAAGAGGTTGTTAGAACACAGAACGTGGATTTTGTACAAGATTTGATGCTTCAAAACTTAGGTTCAATGGTGTAATATGAGTAGTTGTCTTTGGAGCTAATAAAATTGGTCTGCCCCTAACTGTCCAATAATTGGGTCTGGCTAGGATGAACCCCTTTTCAGGCCGAGATGATTTATTTGGTTTGACTGGATCAAGAAATAGTTTACACTACATCTAGTGGGCTGGTTTGGGGACCTAAGACAATGATTTTCTGGTCCAAAATGAGTTGGTTCAAGTCCAACACCATGCTTTGATCCATTGAGCCGGACAACCCAAATTGGTGGCTCTAGTTGTGTATTATTAGTTATTTGGTAGTAAGTGGTAACTACGATTTTTTATTGAGAATATTAAGCATTTAATTCATGAATTTTAATATATACAAGTTTAACTAGATTAAAAAAGAAAAAATAATATATATATATATATATAGATTTTTCTAAACAATATATTATACCTTAAAAATATCACTTCATTGGTTAAAAAAAAAATTTGTTGAAAAAGTGAAAATTGTTAGTCAACTAAAAAATTTCATTTCACAAATAAGTTGTATATAATTAAATAATTTAAATTAATAAATAAATAAATCGTATATGTATGGATTTATTGTTTTTAGGATGTTATAAGTTCATCAAATTAACAAAAAATAAATATTTGTACTCTTGTAAAACAAAATTGTTTTTCAGAATCAAAAAACAAAAATACTCAACAGAGAAGATAACGTTTTTTGTAATGAATAAGTTCATATATATATATATATGTATATATATGTGTGTGTGTGTGTGTGTTTACTTCGATCATCAAAGCTAAGATTGATCCATCAATGGTGGTACTTCACTACCAATTTTTAGAAGATATATATATTTTGTTAAATAGAGAAAATTAAACTTACCAGCAGAAGCAGCACGAGCTGAGACGCCATGTGAGTCTCTTACATGCAAGACGAGATTCAGACAACGTTGAAAATCTTGGGCAGCCAATTCCATACCTATCTTCTGCTCTTTCCCAACTCTCGAGCTCTCATCAATCACAACCCCAATCGTCAAATTCACCCGACGCTGCTCCGCCGAACAATCTTCACTTATCAATAATGTTTTCGTCTCCACCATTAACAACAACAAGAACAACATCGATAAGAACCCAAGGATGTGCATTTTTTTCACTTTTTTTTTTTCCTCCTGTTTTGAGGGAAATCTTGCAAATTAAGGAAGACAGTAGAACCAATCCAACCACTCTTATTACATGCTTTGACACAATTTGGATGTTTCTTATTTTTTTCATTCAGTCGATGCATGCAACGTGTATAATAGTAGTGATAACATCAATAGAACACGACAAATATTCCAAGATTCAACGGAAAAGAATCCGACGTTTTAATTGGCTCCTAAACTTAAAAAATTTCAGAAATTAAAAAATAAATAATTAATGGGGTTACGTCTTTTTCACATCCTTTGAATCTGATGTGTTCACTTGAAATTTTAAGTGAAGATTCGACGACTATGAGCCTTACAAAAAGATGACTTTGAAAATATTGATTTAAGTTTAATAATATTAACAATTAAATATTTTTGGCAGGTATTTATTTATATATTCAGGTTCCATGCCGAAGCAATATTCCAAAATTGTTGATCTCATGTATTAATATTTAATTAGAATGATCAATTTGGTTTCGATACGACGAGGCATCTATTTCGATGGAACTCACTTACGTACGATTGCGTTAATTTGATACTTTGTTTTTTCATGTGTTATATTTGATGTATAAATCGAACTTCACAATTTAATTCTATCTGAATAATTATAATTTTATCAAAAACTACTTTTGAAATAAAACTTATTTTTAGAATGCATGAAATACTTTTTATATAAAAAATATTATTTACTTTAATTTTTTTTACAAAAATATTATAATTTACTCCCACAAAAATATATTTCGTAAGACGAGAAAGCTAAAGATGGTGAGTATAGAAATTATTACAAAATTATTGTTGGCCTTCAACTTGAATATATTCTGAAAAAAAGACAAATATATTTTCATTTTTATTTAATTAAGTTGTTCAATTATTTAGGTCAAATATTCAATTAATAATTCGAAATTGGAGAAAAATTCAAATTAGTTGTCAAAATTTCCCTCGAGTCCAAAATTTATTTTGTATTTTTTTATTTAAGTATTCTAACGATACAAAGTTAGTTTTTTTGTTAAAAGAATATATTTATTTGGGTAAAAATAATTTTACGTAACTTTTTATGTCGATTATATGTAAAAGTTATGAAAATGGAACGTAAATTATCTTACGAGAAATTCAATTATAGTTTAAATTTCTGTAAATTAGTAGGAAAATGTGGGTGCAATACTGACTTTAATGACTGAATATTGACTAAGAAATAGTTAGGAAGTCAACTTTATACATTTAATAAAGAACTAGTAGTAGAAACTTACGATAGTGTCATTTTCTACGATATTATTTTTAAAAAATATATATTTTTTAATAATATTTTTATTATAAAATCAAAGTCATATTTTAAAATTTTATATTTTATTTTATTAGTTAAAGTATAAATTAAATAAGTTTAATTAATGAATAAAAAAAATAATTTTTTTTATTTAATTTAGAAGATCCATTCATCGGTCCATAAATAAAAAAGAAAGAAAATTATACTTCTAAAACATTATTCTTATTTTAAGATTTTTTATTTAATTTTAATTTTATTCTATAAGAAAATATATTTCAAATCGAAAATACTAATTACGTGAATGAAATGGAAAAAGGAATCTGGATATCGGGGCGGTTTGTTTGCAAAACAATTTGACCCGTTATGCAGAATCCAGCCCGCCAAACATGACAGGATCCTATTTGCTGACTCGAGTTTATCTTCTACTCTTCGACTGCTAAACCAAGTACTGGAAGGTGAAGACGATTCGCTGAGAAAGATTGAGAATATTTGTATTTTTCGTGAATTTGGAGTTATATGATTATGGCGTAACTGTATACTACTGTATCGAAGTGTTTGATTGATAATTATGGCTTCTTCAGTGGCTTCTTCGAATTCGGCAACTATTCCTTCCCTCCACAGAAAACCTATCTCAAATAACCTAATTTTATCCCCATTTTCCATATCATTTCCTTTACAAAAAACCCGGTTGTGCTCTATAAAGACAAGGCCGGATGGCGGCGGGGAAAAGATGGCTCATGGGGCGGATTTGTTGAGGAAGCCGGTGGCGCCGTCGCCTACCGCCAACGACGATGAGGAGTCGGCTGGGGAATATTTGAGTGATGATAACGATGAGAAGAACGGTGGAGAAACGTGGGTGGATTGGGAGGATCGAATTTTAGCGGACACTGTGCCTCTTGTGGGCTTTGTTAGAATGATTCTTCACTCTGGAAAGTATGCTCCTTAATTTCATTTCATATGTTTTCTTTGTTTAATTCTGTGTATTGATGCTACTGTTAGTGAAATACATGCAATATCCATTATCTATATGTGAATAATCAAGCACAATGCTTTTTTACTAGGGCTGTATTGCATATGCCTTTTCTCATATACCTGAATATGCACAAATTGACAGCGGATACTGCACATGGTGTATCGAAGGAACGACAGTGTATACTGTGTGTTTAGTTTACTCTAAAAATAACTTGGCATACTAAATATGTAGTAATGTAAAGTTTGAGTCATCATTGGATTGCCATTCTATGACTGTCTCGTCCATTGAAAATAAGATAGCAAATGATGGTATAGCAATGAACATCAGGATGATAGATGGAAATATGGTCCACAGAATCTTGATAGTAGTTCCATGAACAATCCTTTGCAGGATTGGATTTTTTTGATAGTGGAAGTGCCATAAATTGGTATCTAGAATTGCTCGACTAGTTCATCCTTTTGATAACCACAGATAAGTTACAGCTGTGCAAATGGAATAAAGACACGAAGAGCTTATGCAGCAAAAAGTATGCTGATCCACTTCATAAATGATGATCGCCCAATGTTAGTGCCAGGTGCCAGGTTGTGGCACTAATGTTTAGGTGGGGCTTGGGTCGGGCCTAAGTGGGACAAGTCCTAGATGAGGCTTGGCAGAGGGGACTTTTACAACACTGTATGGCCACAAAACCCATTCATGACCATGTTGTATCTATGGCTACTTAAGTTTCATTTTCTTGTGCCACAACTAGAAATATGGATCTTTACAGTTTTGGGAAAATTGTATTGGGAGTACGAACTGATTTATGATGCTTGCTGGTCTTTCAAGGGCTGTAGATTGGTCCCCTGTTTCAGTTTTTAGGATCACTAGTATGAATCAATAATCATGACTTTGACCAGAAGATTGTACCTAGTTTGAGTTCATGAGCATGATGCGTGGCACTGTAACTTCCAAAACAATGTCACGGCTTATTTTCTTTTCCCTTTTTTCTTTTGGCATTTTTTCATAAAAAAACAAATGATGTGAGATTGTTTATGGCTAAAAAAAGTGTGTGTGTGTGTGTGTATTTTGCTTATCTATTATCTTTTCTTATTTTTCTGCAGGTATGAAAGCGGTGATAGATTGAGTCCTGAACATGAGAGTACTATATTGGAGAGGTTGCTTCGTCATCATCCAGAGTGTGAAAAGAAGATTGGTTGTGGAGTTGATTACATCACGGTATCTCCCTTGCGTTCTCTCACCACTGCCCCACCCCAAACCCCTCTTGTGATGCTTATCTTATCTTCATGAACAACTTACTGTTTTATAATTGTTATACTATCTTCATTGATATCCCATTGTTCTATAATATTCTGAAAGGTCTTGATAAACGTAAAATAATCCTGCATTTAGTTTAAGCATTGGACAATATTAACTCTCAGTGGCTAATATTTGCATCTGGAGCAGCATCTTTTATCAAGTCATTAGGTTAAGGTTTTTTTTTCTTGACTGAATGTCGATGTTCGCATGACCACCAAGAAATCAGGACTGAATGTATTGGCTAGAAGAATTTCGTTGTTTAAGAGGAATTCCAAAATCTTGCAGTTTGTACGTTCTAATATTTCTAAAGTAGAACGAGTGATCTGCGTGAAGCAGAATTCATCTTAGACTTGCGGGCATATATTTGAGAATAGCAACCTCAGGGTTTGGTAGAATGCTTTTGGAGCTGAACTGTATATCCAGAAATGTGAACATTTGTTCCCTGGACAACTATTTCCCTTTATGAACCCTAGACTCTCAAGGAATGCTTTTTCACTGTGGGTGTTAGAACATCAGGCAAGATATGGTAGTATGATACTAAGGAACTTGGAAATAGAAAGAAGAAAGTAAAGAAAAAAGTTGATGTCAAGTAGTGTATATAATATTTGAGGCTTTTTATACTTTAGTTGATTGATCATATTATATGTTAATTGTTATAGAAACTCAATTAAATTTTTGCAGTAAACCAAATATATTGATCTGGTAATCTAGTGAAGCCCAGCCAATTTAATGCACTTTCCAATTTGCGTATTTTAGTGGACCTTGATCTCTTAAATATATCATGTCGCACTGCATGTGGCTGAACCAAAGAACTGGAAGCCAATAACTTTATTCTTGTACATAAGTTTTTTTTTTTTTCTAAGCATATATTACCCCTGATATCATTGATAGAGAGCAAATTTTATTTCCTTTGCTTTACATAAGAATCTTGCATGTTGCCTGTTGAGATGTTTGTGCTTCTACGAGTAATCCATAACAGAAAGAATAGCAACACATTACTTTTACTATGTGAAGCATACCCCCCCTGCCCATTGAGAATTCTATGCTTCTACTAGTAATCCATAACAGTGAGTACCAACTCTTTAATGCTATTACGTGAAGAATAATCTCTCTCTCTCTCTCCCTCTCCCTCTCCCTCTCCCTCTCCCTCTCCCTCTCCCTCTCCCTCTCCCTCTCTCTCTCTCCCTCTCCCTCTCCCTCTCCCTCTCCCTCTCCCTCTCCCTCTCTCTCTCTCTCTCTCTCTCTCTCTCCCTCTCTCTCTCTCTCTCTCTGCTGCCCATTGAAAAATTTATGCATCTACTAGTAATCCATACCAGATAGAATAACAACTCTAAATGCTACTACGGGATCTATTGAATAACTTTTGCCCCTTGTATTAATATCTGGGAATGTTTGACCAGTGTTACCATTTATCAGATTGTCTTTTACTTCCAAGTGTCACCTCTGCTCCTGTTGAATGTTTGTTATATGCCTTTTATGCAAAATGCATGCTTTGTCTTTCAGACAGATGAAGAAAATTTCCTGCTTATGCAATACCTGCCAGTTTCATTTTCCATTATTATAATTTGTTTCTGAGATTGATAGTTTACATGCCTAAGTGAAGCCATCATTATTACTTCTGAAACTCAAAATCTTCACTCTTGTCCTTTCTTCTTTTGATGGAAGAATAATTACTTTATTGGATGATGAGGACCTCCGAAGTGGCGGTTAATGGCTATTTTGTTTCCCAAGTTCAACTGTAAAGTACTACTAGGGGAAATTAGAAGAATAATGGGAAATAAAACTGAAATCGGTGACGTCCTTTCTATGCCTTCTACAGTTCTACTTGTGGGAAAGTCTTCTGGAACCCAAAATTTTGTTGGATGATTCCTACAACTGACAAGCAAATGCTCTAATAATAAGCTCCAGATTATGCTATTGTCCTTTAAACAAATATAATTTTTCCTAATTTTTCTTTTTCCTTTTTTATGGTGGGGGTTGGGTGGGTGAGATTGCAAAATCAGTCCTGTTGGATTGTCAAGGTTTCATAGTACCAGGCTCTGAGCTTCTGTGTGTTATCAACTCTTTCCGCACAAAGTTACCATGGGAAATATCAACCATACAAAATGTACCACCAGTAGCTAATTATCCCTCTATTTCTGTCTATCGTATGGCACTTATCCCTCTAACCGGTTGATCACCTTTACATGTCTACACATTAATGTAGCCTTTTAAGCTTCAGTCTGGTAAATAATTGCTGAAAGTTTCTTGTTTCTATTTGAACAGATTGGGTATCATCCTAATTTTGAAAGCTCAAGATGTCTATTCATAGTACGCAAGGATGGAGAATTGGTCGATTTCTCATATTGGAAATGCATAAAGGGTTTGATACGAAAAAACTATCCTCTATACGCCGACAGCTTCATTCTCAGGCATTTTAGGAAGAGTAGACGTAATGACTGAAGGTAACCCTCTAAACTGGTGCTTGATTTCTTAAGCTTATCGGCTATTGTATGAAAGGGTTCGAGAATGGGTGTTGTATTTTATGTTGGGCAAAAAGTTGGAAAAAAAATCATTGTAAGGGTAATCCAGTTGGATTGTTGAATGCTAAAGTGAAAATAGTAGCTTTGTCTCTTCATTAGCATTCAATTGTTTGGCAAAAGTATACAGGAATTCTTTCTGCTGTAATTCAAAGATGATGTTTTTTTATTCTGAGTTTATTGAAATGTTTGCTTTCTTGAGGAAAGACTCCCTCTCTTTTTTTTTTTTTTTTTTTTTTATCTGGCAGAATATTTGTGGTATAATTTTGAGATTTTATTGTTCAAAAATAAATTAGACCGCCAAATATAATGTATTATTTGAGATAATTGTTCTCTTTCCCATAATATATTGAGATTATAATTCTATCATATTATAACCACATTATGGAAATTTGTAAATAAAGTTCGACATAAATTAAAATTTCGCACTTTAATTTGATACAATATAGTTTGTATCTAACTTGATCAAAATATCGTACGATTCATCAATGAGTCCAAGTGGAATTCCGTACGCTACAATTAGCCGGAGTTTTGAATTGGAACCTTCAATTAAATAAAAATAATAATTCAGTATTCGATTTTAATACAAAGAGTGGGTCTTCTGTAAAATGGTTGCACATGTGACATGATTTAAGATATTACTTATGTAATTATAAAATAATATTTGTTTAATTATAAAGTATCACTATTTTTTAAGGTAACTACTCAGTAGTAATACACTTAAAAAATAGTAATACTTTATAATTAACCAAGTAAAACTTTATAATTAAACATATCTTACATAGTGATACACGTGCAATTGTTTCACAGGAGTTTTTACGTGATACAAATTAAGTTTTGATATCCAATTTGATACAAGTGATATAGGTTAGTAATAATTTATGCAATTTTCTCATAATAATAATGTTTTTAATTTTTAATTTCTTTTAAGATGGCATAAACTATAATTATAATATTGTATCTCTCTTAAAAAAATCCTTCGTTTGTTTCTGTATATCCATAATCCTCTCCACGTGTAATCATTATGCAAGTTTGTTAGACAGCCTAACATAGACTTAGAATATCAATTTATTAAATAATAATATTTAAACTTAATTTTTTTATAAAAAGAAAATTGATTCTCAAAACTCTTTCATGCTCATGTCATGTTGAGATTCTGGAGAAGAAAAAATAATAAAATTCGATCTACTTTATTGTAATCAATTAGTTAATATGTTGGTGTAACGTATTTTGAATCACAAAAATAAAAATTATTTGGCTTATCAAATTATCTATCTAGCTATAAATTTTTTTTTAAAAAAAAAAGACATAAACAAATTCAGTATCTACTTTACGTTAAGAATTTATAGAGTAATTTTTAATATATTAATAAAAACAGAACATGTAGGTGGATGGACTCGTCAAGTTTCAATTAAAATAAAATCCTCAAGTTGAAATTATAATTGGTAGTAAGTTATAAAATTTATCGTCGAACAATAATTAAAATAATTAAATCACTCATAATAAGTAGTTGAACTATAATAAATATATTAATATAAAGGGGGGAGGAGTGGTGACGAATCAATTAGCACTCCTTCTAATTTTATAATTTATTTTTTAAATAAGTAGAAAACTTTTTTTAGTTTTTTATTTTAAAATATTTATAAAATAGAATTAAATGGTAGTTGGATTTAATAAAAAATTGTAGTGGGACGAGTGTTGAATTTTGAGAAACGCATGACGTCATTCCTAGTCACTATTGGATAACTGTGAGGTAACTTCACTATCATGCTTCAAAAGAAGTTGTACCCTCATCCCATATATAAGTAATATATTCCCAATTTATTAATTTAATATTTATTTATTTTTTAATAATTTGGATATCTAAATTATCCATTTACTTACTTTTAAAGTAATTTTTCCTTAAAAAGAACAATGTTTCAATAGTCAAGAGTCTTGTTTTATAAATTTATGTAAATATTAAAAATATTTATATCACAAATAATTGTATATAACTGAACAAGTCGAACCCAAATAATTCTTGATATTCTCGTTCGATCTCTTTGACTCTAACAAATTGGTCCGACCTGCCAAATCAATATGACGAGGTTGGAAGAAAATATTACAATCTTGGAGAAGAACTTAGCTATGTTAGAGAAAGTAATTGACGATCTGAAGATTGAAGGTCTAACGACCAAAATCAATGGGCGTCTTGATGGAATCGAATCGTTACTACGGCAATCTACACTCGACAAAGGGAAGGAACCGGCGGAGACGTTCGGGACGGCCTCATATCGTGCAGCCGCAACCTCGATGTCACCTGTCAACGCGCCAATCTTGAGCAAGAATCTTATTCCGAATGGACCAACCCCGACAAAAGTCGTGGCCGTGTTGCAATGGCCCAGACCCAGAAATGTAATATATAAGATAAAAAAAAAAATAAAAAAAATAAGGAAAAGGGAGGAAAGTGAGAGTGGAGTGGGGTGTAAACTTTTAGAAAGTAGGGAACGTGTCATTGTTTAATACAACTCCCAAATATTGGTAAAAGTAATATGGAGTTTTGGTTATATAACATTTCAAACCATCTCTCTTCAAATTAAAATGGACGGCGTGGCATCCAAATAACAATGTTGACCCCTTGAAAACGATTTTTTTTTTTTTTGGGGGCCCCTGCTTTCCTAAGGATAATATGGATATTTATTATATCTGTCCTCTATATTTTTTATGAATGGGTGTGTACCTTTAATGGGAGGGATTGAACGGAATGGGACAGGACAGAACGGAGCAGGGAGGAATTGAATGGGACGCGACGGGACGGGACGGTTCATTACAATTGACCAGCTCAATCTACTTGAAATTGTAAGTGAATTTGAGTGTAAATAATTAATTTCAAATTATTATTATTTGTATTTGGTAAATAAATAAAATTTATGAATTACAGTGACTCGATAAAAAATATATATTTTAAAGAATTGAACTGACTTAATTTTACAAATATATATATTTTTATTATTTAAGTAAATTTATAAAAAGATAATCAAAAATTTACTTAAATTAAAGAATAATTTTTAATTATGAATATGTATAATTTCATTTTCTAAAAAAAATATATATTTTAATAATACATAAATATATATATACAAATAATTAAAAATTATTCTTTTTTTAAAACGTCAGTGCTGCTGATGTTTATTATTATTTTTTCTTTTTTTCTTTATTCGTATATATATATAGATATATATATATTTATGTATTATTAATATATATATATATTATTTTTTTTCAAAATATGAAATTATACATATTAATAATTAAACATTATTCTTTAATTTAAATAATTTTTTTATTATCTTGAATAAAATTATAATATTTTACTTTTTAAAATTATAATTTCATATATATTTTTAAAAATTATATATACATATATTATTATTACATTCAAAAAATGAAATTACAAATAATAATAATTAAAAATTAATCTTTAATTTAAATAATTTTTATAAAATATATATACATAAATTTATATATATATATATTTACATAACTAATATAATATAATAATAAAAGATATATATATATTCAGAATATATATTTATAATATATATAACATAAATTAACATATATTAAAAAATAAAATAAAAAAATGTCGTCAGCGCAACTGACGTTTTTTCAAGACGTTAGTGCAACTGACGATTTCTATTTTTTTCTTTTTTATAATTATTCATATATATTTGCGTATTATATATATTCTTTTTTTATTTATTCGTATATATATATTTATGTATTATTAATATAAATATATATTTTTTTAGAATATGAAATTATACATATTAATAATTAAAAATTATTCTTTAATTTAAATAATTTTTTTATTATCTTAAATAAAATTATAATATTTTACTTTTTAAAATTATAATTTAATATATATTTTTATAAATTTACTTAACTAATAAAAATATATATATATATATATTTATAATATATTATGTATATAACAAAATAATAATTAAAAATTATTTCTGAAATCTATATATTTTTTTATTATCTTAAATAACTATAATATTTTATATTTTAAAATATTTATTTTATTTATTTTTTTAAAATATATATACATAAATTCCTATATATATTAATAATATTATAACTTTAATAAATATAAAAAATTAATAATAATATAAATAATTATAATGTAAAAACAAATATATATACATATATTATATATATAAATGCTTACATATCATATATATATATATATAAATAGTTATTGTTATGTGTGCTTGTGCTATATATATATATATATATGAATGCATGTGTGTTGTATGTGTGTGTATGCATAAAACCTACATCGTCACTCCAGCTGACGTTTTATCCAAAAAACGTCCCGGGGTGATGTTTTACCTATTTTTAAAAGCTGTTTTAAATTAACCTATTTTATAAAAAAAAAATTGTATTATTTTGAAAAAAAAAACCCCAGATTGTTAATTTTGCACTTTTTTTTTAATATTTTTAATATAGTTGTCATTTTTTATAATAATTTTTAGAATTGAAATATAAATCCAATCACATGGCTACATAAAAAGATAATTGAAATTGGGTGGGTTATGAGAAAATGGGACAATGAGAGGCACACAAAATGAGGGAGTGAAATCTAAGGTAAAAAAAAAATTAAGTAAATTAGAAAATTATAATAGGTGGAATAATATTACCAAAATAACTAAAACATAAAAAAATATTAATGTATATAATAGATATGCGTAAGGTTCCACTGGTTACGAGTTTGAACTGTGAGGAAAATCGAAACAGAATTGATATATAACTGATTTACCAATTCCAACTTTTTCATTTTAAATTTCACATCTGAAATGTTGTTTTGGAATCAGAACCGCAAACAAAATTAGAACTGTTGTTCAGAATCAAAACTGATGATTTGGAACCACTGGTTCCTGGGACCAGCTATAGTAGAATCAGGTCAACAGTAAAATCAAACCGTTGACTCATGATTCAAACTGTTGATTTCGATTTGGAATGTATCCACGAGGCATATTTAGCAAAATTCACTATCAGTTCAAATCGATTGATACTTATTTGATTAAGTTTTTATCCACTCAAACAAAATAAATTTGATATAAATTCAAATTTAAATCTAATTTATTACCATCCCTAATTTTCAGACAAAAAAATATTTATGAAATAAATTTTATTTGAGATGAATGAATATTAAAAATCATATTGAAGAAGAGAACACTAAATTGTCATATTTCTATTAGTCTTTGAAAGGTTAAAGTATAAAAACACACACACATACATATATATACATATATATATATATTTGACTTAGTTACATAATTTGTAAATATGTGATTTGGAGAAAGGATCTCGATCTTATCATAGTCTTGACTGTACTAAGTCAGATCTTCAAAGTATTTTGTGTAGATTCCCAAGAATATTCTCCTTTCTTGTCACACTCCTTGTGTATTTATTTTATAATTTTCTGTCTGAATTTTATACTTTATCCTAATGTTATATTATTATTTTATAAAATTAATTGTTATAGACGTAAAATCTCTCATGATACACAACATTACTTAATATGATACTACATAAGATGATTAAATCAGCGAATTAACATTACTGAAAAATAAAATAAGTTGCTGAGAAGAATTGGAGAATTTTTAGATATTGTAACACGAAGTTGTTCGTTTGATTCAATAAAATACTATTTTATTTATTTATTTATACATGAAATTTATTATTACATTTAATATTATTCATGTGTGGATTTCACGAGTTATATTGTTATTAAATTAGTTTCAATTCTATACTTTGACATTTGGCGTCAATTTTCATCCTCCAGCAGTGCTTCATTCTCTGCCGCACTTTTAAGTTTTTGAAATTTTTGCACCACTTTTACCGCAGATTTTTAATTGCGCTATTTTTTTTTCTTTACTTCTTTATATGATTATATCTTTTTTTAATATTTAATATTGTAATTTTTTATCTCAATTATCCAAACTGAAATTAAATTAATTTTTTAAAAAGCATATGATGTGTAATTGAAATAATAATAAAAATAAAATTTAAATAAGTATATGAGATTTTAAATATTATATACAAATTTAAATAAAATTGCATAATATTACCCGACATTCAATTTTACATATATATTTTTTGAATATGATAGTTTAAGAATATAAATAAAATAAATATTATCTCAAAATTTAATATTAAATAAAATTACATATATAATGTTTTTAACAAATATTTAGTAGTAAAAATAAATATTAAAAATAAATAAAATAAAAATTATTGTGTAATATTATTTTTTAGTGGAGAAAGTAGTGCAAACTGTTGAAGAGAGTATGCAAATTTTACGCTAAAGTGATGCAGAATTTACTCTAGAGTAATGCAAACTGCTGTAACATTAATATTTTAATGCATTATTTTTATGTATCTTATGTTTTATGTTTTTTTTTCCCTCAAAGTGCATAATATATCCTGGAGTCAAAATAAATTATAGAATTAAAAATAATTTAATAGCAATATAACTCATGAAATCTACACATGAATAATATTAGATGTAATAATTAATTTCATGCATAAATAAATAAAGAAAAAATTGGTATTTTATTGAATCAAACGAACAATTTCGTGTTACAATATCTAAAAATTCTCAAATTCTTCTCAGCAACTTATTTTATTTTTCAGTAATGTTAATTCGCTGATTTAATCATCTTATTTAGTATCATATTAAGAAATGATGTGTATCATGAGAGATTTTATGTCTATAACAATTAATTTTATAAAATAATAATATAACATTAGGATAAAGTATAAAATTCACACAGAAAATTATAAAATAAATACACCAAATCGCAAAATTTAAAGAACATTCGATTTAATTCCCCAAAAAATAAAGATTTAACTATGTGGTTTAGCGCAAAAATTTATGTGCATCAGATGCACGTACAACACAATTTAAAGTATTATTTGTTCAATTATAAGTATTACTTGTTTAACTATCAACAAGAAGCTACTTTAGAATTTGGTGTCAGTTTTCACCCTCCAGAAGTGCTCAATTCTCTGCACCAGTTTGAAGTTTTTGAAAATTTTGTACTACTTTTAGCGCAGATTTTTTATTGCGCTACTTTTTTTCCTTTTCTTTTTTATATGATTATATCTTTTTTTTAATATTTAATATTTTAAAATTTTTATCTCAATTATCCAAAGTGAAATTAAATCAAGTCTTTTAAAATCATATGATGTGTAATTTAACTAATAATAAAAATATAATTTAAATAAGTATATGAGATTTTAAATATTATATACAAATTTAAATAGAATTGCATAACATTACCCCACATTCAATTTTACATATATATTTTTTGAATATGATAGTTTAAGAATATAAGTAAAATAAATATTATCTCAAAATTTAATATTAAATAAAATTATATATACAATGCTTTTAAGAAATATTTAGTAATAAAAGTAAATATTAAAAATAAAGAAAATAAAGATTATTGTGTATATTATTTTTTAGTGAAGAAAATAGTACAAACTGTTGGAGAGAGTATATAAATTTTACGCTAAAGTGGTATATAATTTTATAGTTGAACAACTAATATTTTATAATTAAATTAATAATATTTTACATTATATTGAACGTACATCTGATGTATAAGAAATTTACTAGTGATTTGTTATTTTCCCTCGGATAAGAATCCGGGCAGGCCTTGATTATAGTTGGTCTATATTAGTTAGTTAATAAAATGAAGATGAGAAATATTTGATAAACGGCACTCAAATAATTTGTCATACAACTTCTTCATTATTGTGCCATTTGGCACTAGTTCAGTTGGTAGGGATGATATATAATATATAATATATATATATATATGTATTTTTTTTAATTTTTCTTTTTGTCAAAATTAAATTAGTCAACTTGTCGAAAATAAATAAATAAAACATATTATTTCGTATCAATTAATGACTTTAAATTCCAGTGATACACTTCTTGTGTTATGCTCACTTTTATTCTTGTGAAAATGTTTTTATTATATTTCAAATAATATTTTCTATAAATATTAAAAGAAAAAATAAAAGAAAAAAAGAATCTGAAAGTTCTCACTTGAATAAGACTCTTATAGAAATATATTCTTTATTAAAAAATATTACCGATCTGGTGGACTAGGCAAGTATCAAGCTAATACTTTTTTTTTGGCCAATTTGATAAAATTACGATATTTTAAATTACAACATTTGCTAACGACCAAAATTGTTAAGTGAAAAGCTAGCGATGGTATCAAAAGTGATATTTATTACTCCATTTATTGACATTGTATTTTACGACAGCAATTATGCTCGAATATGCCAAATTGCTAGGTTGAATTAGAACAGTAAGCAATAAATAATACGATAAATGAAAAATTACTATTATAAAAACAAATAGGTTATCGAACAAATTTAATTATAAATAACATTAATGTAAAGTATATAAATACACACACACACTCAATATTTAGCATGAAATATAATATCTCATGCATCATTCAAACCCCAGTGCCCAGACAAATTTAAAGGAAGGGATATTGTTGGGGCTTTTTTAGGGTTTATGATTCTTGCAATAGTGTCGGATGGTGATATGCAGAATTGGATTTTCCCTCGAAAGTGGTGAAATTAGGACAATAAAGCGCCCAATTTTTTTTTTCTTTTCCATTTATGCGTAGGTTTGGAGGGGATCTTTTTTTATAAAAAAAATATTAATAAATAAATAAATAAATAAATATATATATATATATATATATTAATAAAGCAAATCCAAACCATCATTTTCGAGTAAACATGTCAACTGGTGGGGTGGTGTTGGCGCCAAAAAAAGTCTGTGCTGCTTAGATTGTCACCAAGTGTGCAAATGGCAGATTATAGTATAATCAATCTCAACACTCAATTCAGCCAAAATAATAATAAATAAATAAAATAAAACAAAACAAAACAATAAGTAAAACTAACACACACACATGTTTTACAGTCCATGTTTAGGCTCAAAATTTAGTATAAGGTTTATATTTTTAGGAATTATAATGTACAAATTATTCACTATCTATGATTTTACAAAGATTCATGGTTCAGCTAGGGTTTCATGGTTATTTGTTTATAGCTAAGGATTCATGGTTCATGAATTCAAGATCTATGTTTCAAGTTGTAGGATTTGACTTTTTAGAAAAATACAAAAGAAAAATATTTATACAAAAAAAGCGGGACGAGGATCTAAACTTTGAGAACTAATCACTTTTCTATAAAAAAGAAACGAAATTTCATTGTTGTTGTTGTTCTTCTTCTTGGAATAGTTTGCATATTCGGTCGAATACTTTGAGTTCATAAATTCATAAAACTATTGTGGGGATATAACAATGAAATATTCATAAAATTATATTGCCTAACATATCATATATTTGTGTTAAATAACTAAATTTGCATAGTGTATAGTTCGATTAAAATAGTCATGGATAAATAGGAAAATTACTCACTTATTTTTGCAAAAAAAAATTAAATAATAATAATAATAATAATAATAATAATAATAATAATAATGTTAATGTTATCTTATCTCTTCCTCAATTATTGTTGAGTGTTGGCAAAGAAGCAACCATTTATGAGGATTGTCTTTTGTATGTATTCCAATAATAATGTCCCATCAAAACCATATTTTGTCAAAACATAAGTATGTTGTTCTTGATCCGAGGTCATAATTGGAAGGTCAATTTACAATCTCCTTTCACTTCTAAATATATTTTCTTACATATTTCAATTAAAAACAAATATCACTTAATAAAAGTTATCTCACAACTTTGATATTTAATGACCACAAAATTAATTTACATTTTTAGTGGACGGTTAGTTTCTCAAATTAATTTTTACTGAGTAAAAGATTAATACATGAAGTAGTCCATTTAAAATACACATAATGTGTTGAATGAAGGTGAATGTGATAGACCTTCTGGTGAGCCCTATTAAATTGCTAGAACATAGATGTTCGTTCAGTATGTATGCTAAAATATATTATGAGTATGTATTCAATGATATATGTCTGTAGAAGACTGAGCATAAACTACATATACGTAGACTTAGCTTCCCTAACTTAGTGTAGATTTGGCATATCCACTGTTCTTGTTCCTGGTCCTTATGAATGGATCATGGGTTGGATTTTGGCTTTAATCCTAATCATCTTAGTTAGTCGGGTCTTGTTCGACTTGGATCCTAAGCAGTATGTGGCTTAGTTTTGCCACTCAAAAAAGAGTTGACCCAAACTTTTTAATGAATTTTAAGATTGACATGACTTCAAATATGTATCTGTTAAAATACTCGAGCAAACTTGAACACAAGAACATTTAAATACATTAAGAGCTTAAACGTTGAAATAAGGTACATGAGTATGAGGATGTAACTTCCATAGTTGGGCATCAAGTGCCAAGTACAAAGCCTTTTAAATGGTGGAGAGAGTGCCAATATTTAGGTCACATATTTTAGGAGAACAATCATGTATGAAAATTCGAGCATTTTTGAACCCAAAATCTCGGCATACAAATTTGTTTTTGAAGTTCTGCACCTAATGTTCACTCCTTCTAGTTCATTGATGCTTTTAAGTTGGTGGTGCATACTACTACACATAAGATGTCGGTTGTTTCATCTTCGAAGAGAATACATTAGGATGAGCACTAGTTAAGATCCATTTTATCTTCTGGAGAAAAATATTCTTCCACATACTCTGTATTTAATTTTGTTTCTATTCCATTTGATTATCTAGTTTCAGTTCTTATAATTATTTCAGAACATGTTATTAATACTTTTGTTGTTGTCAATAAGAAATTACCGAAATATTATGTATTGTAATGATTACTGTTATATTTTAAATTTTTAGTTTATTATCGTTATAAGACATTATTGGAAATTACAATCAATAAGATCATTTAAAGCAATGCACGTGGAAATATCTTTATGAGCTGAGTTACTATGATTTTGAAGACAAAATCTTTCATTTTATGTTCTCTGAGACCATATTTATATTTGATCCAGAACAAAGATTATTGAGGCACTCACATTAATCATAATTACATTTAACATGTGATTAACACTAAATCAGTGATTAATTTAGTACACAAAAAGTCAAGTCATGTGAACTTATTCGATCATACCAGAAGATTAGTGGAGCACCAAATTACGGCCGGGCCGGGCCGGCAGCCTATCAATGGTTCTCCCGCGGCCACGTCAAGATCCTGTATGTAGATACTAAACGACAAACCAAAACTCTAACCAGCATCCCACCGTTCACTCCTGTACGTGTACGGTGTTGATTGACCCACTTTTCTTTTATTGGTTGGTCCGATGTCACACCAAACCCTCCTACTTCGCCATTATGATTGGTCCACGCTTCGGCCTAGTAGGACCCACATCGTATTATTTTATTTTGCACATAAATATTCATCCCACTCCCTGTAGAAAAGTCTATAGAGGGACACATGGCGGCAGCCCAGAAGAATTTTTTGGTAAAAAATATTATTATTGTTATTTTTTGTATATTTATGTCCTTTTTTGGAAGAGATTTTGTATCAGTGTTGTTATTCTCTCTTGTCCGTCTCATTTTTATCAGTTATCTGTTAGTTAAGACTGATTTTTTCAGTGTTTGATTTGGGTCAATTCGAGGAGATTCACGGTTAGTTTCTTGATATTTTTTTGATTAGTTTCTTAATATTTTTGAGCTCTTTTGTGTGTGTTATCCTCACTTCTGGGGAATTATGCTTTAACTTTGATAGCTTTACAGATATTTCATCATGTGGGCTCAATTTACATATTATTTTCTAATTTTGGTTGTTGTTTGCTTTTGCTGCTATTGGGCTGAATCTTTGATGGGCATCTTCGAAATCACTGGTTTATATATTCTTACATGTAAATATTTAGTTTAATTTATGATGAGAGATGGAATGTGGTAAGAAGTTTAGATAGTGAACTAAAATGGAGGTATGCTTTAGTAACTTGGACTTTGTAATTGAAGATTTGGCTATTGTTTTTGCATCCCTATAATTTTCTGTGCTTTTTGTTGCTATAAATCTGCTCATACACACTGTTTTTACCTTCAATTTTAGGTGTATTTTTAGAGGGAGTAACGGATAAAGAAAGGGTGATCCTCTTGGTTTTGACTTTACTTACTGTATAGAAGAAAAGGATTTGGTTTGGATTGATTTGCTGGGCACATATCTACTACAGAGGAAGTGATAGAAATGGGGAGTAACTTAAATTTTAAGAATTTCGGCAACGAGCCAACAATGGGAGGCGGCGGTGGTGGTGGAAGGCCGCCAAATAATAGCCCTTTGACACGACAGTCCTCAGTCTATTCATTGACTTTCGAAGAGTTCCAAAATACGATCGGGGGAAGTGGAAAAGATTTCGGCTCAATGAACATGGATGAGCTGCTGAAAAGTATATGGAGTGCTGAGGACATTCAGAACTTCGGGTCCACCAGTGGCGTTGTTGTTGGTGGTGGGGGTGGGGGTGGAACTGGGAGTGGGGGCCAAGAAGGGGGTGGTTTACAGAGGCAGGGGTCATTGATTCTTCCGCGAACACTAAGCCAGAAGACAGTTGATGAGGTTTGGAGGGACATGTCAAAGGAAGCTAATGGGGCTAAGGATACAAGTGGCAGCATTGGTGCTGCTTTCGGTGTGCCACAAAAGCAACCGACTTTAGGTGAAATTACGCTTGAGGAGTTTTTGGTGAGAGCTGGGGTAGTAAGGGAGGAGACTCAATTAGCTTCAAACCCGAATAATGCTGGTTTTTTTGGGGATTTATGGCACCCTGTGAATAGCGGTAACTCAGGTCTTGGGTTCGGATACCAGCAACAGCAGCAACAGGCTGGTAGGAATGTAGGATTGATGGGGGGTATGGGTGGGGTACCTGAAAATAGTAATCAGATAGGTGTGCAATCAGCTGCTACTTTACCATTGAATGTAAACGGGGTGCGGTCAGCTGCACAACAGCTGGAAAATCAACAACAACAACAACAGCAAAGACAACATCAACAGATTCTTCCTAAACAGGCTGCCTTGGCATATGGATCACCGTTGGGAATTTCAAACAATGGTCAGTTGGGTAGCCCACGAATTAGGGGGGGAATGGTTGGAATATCTGATGCATCTATGAACAATCCTACGGTTCAAAATGCGGGTCTACAAGGTGGGGCCCTTGGGATGGTTGGTTTAGGGTCTAATGGTTCGCCAGCTGTTTCATCAGATGGGCTGAGTAAGAGTAATGGAGATACACCTTCAGTTTCACCCGTTCCTTATGTGTTTAATGGTGGTTTACGGGGTAGGAAGAGTGCGGCACTGGAGAAGGTAGTTGAAAGGAGGCAGAGGAGGATGATAAAGAACAGAGAGTCTGCTGCAAGATCGAGAGCTCGTAAGCAGGTGAAAAAACGTATCCTATATCATAAATGTGATGGCTTGATGCCTTGAATGGTTATTGATATCATAGGCTGTATTCTTGATAGTTTTGATTCTTCTGTTCTAGCAGGCTTTGAGTCTGGAGACGATATACGTTCTTACTTCGTAAAATTGGTTGCTGTTTTCCTGCCACTTCCATCCCATATTAGAATGCTAGTAGTTCAATAAACCTTCCATTCGACCTGAATTTCTTTTTGAGTTTTCTGATCTATCTTTCTACTTCTGCAGTTCAGTTCTCTTACAAACTTCTGCACTTCAATTCTGTTAAAAACTGCGCCTTTTAAGGTCTAACTATTCTTACCTCCTTTCTTCTAGGTATTCCTTATCGATAACTTCTATGTTTGTCCTTTTACAAGAGTTCCATTAATGATTATTTTCTAAAACTCCGAAATCATTCTCTCTCTCTCCCTGCCTCCCCCTTCTTCCCCCCTTTATCTCCCTAAATTTATTTTCACTGTATCAACATCTAAGTCCTCCTAGTCCTCTTCTTTCTAGTCTCTTTTTCACACATTTTTCTAATTGATTTTTATTTTCTCAACAATCTTATCATCAGATTGTTCGTCTCTATTCAATAAGTTTTCATTTATGAATATTCTATCAAGCTTTTTCCTCTCATCGTGTATTCTTGATTAGTTTGTATAAATAATTGGCAACGTGTTCTCAACAAGTTAATGTTCTCCTCAACAGCCTATCTGGTCATATGAAATTCATTGCTCACGATTTTCCATGAAGAACATTAATTATAAAGTTAAATGCATTAGGGCACCTGGATAACAAACAAAAAGGGGAATTGCAACAGTGTAAAAAGAGAGATAAAGCTGTCATTTGTCATGTACATTCCTCATTAACTAATTTCATCTCTGTCGAATTCTGCTGCTAAACAGTAGTTATATGTCAATGCCACCTTCTTTAGCACGTAGCAGCATACACCAACAGTGGGCCAAATTATCTTTCGAATAAACTTTGTGAAAGATCTCTTCTATTTTTATGGCGCATACAGGTGTAATTACTTTACATTCAAGACTCTAGTTGCTGACAAAAAATAAACTTAGGGGGAATTTAATTGATTTATTTGTCCGGGAAGAGAGACCAGTCGAGCTGTAATAAGAAATAGGAATAGAAACACAAAAATGATAAATCTGTCTTCTTCTAACTCTCTGAGATAATCAACAATCTGCTTTATCATCCATGGACGTCCCCATAAACGTTTCAATTAAAAATATTGGATGTCTTATGCAGCAGAGTTATAATGTGATAGTGGTCTAGTGTGAGGAGACATGAAAGTCATGAAGAGTGTTACACTTCATGAGAAGCTTAAAGATCTCATTTGTGACAAGGTAATGTAGTGTGGGCTCTAAGGAACGTGCACCTGCAATTTATACTAAAGAAATCAAGTTTTTATCTACTGAGGGATGAATGCTTTGATACCATTTTCTGCTTAAATGTTACCTGTTAGGATGAAATCTCACCCTTAATAACTAACTAGCTCTCATTTTTTGGATTCTTCCAGGCATACACTATGGAGTTGGAAGCAGAAGTTCAAAAACTGAAGGAGGAAAATGAACAGTTGCAGAAGAAGCAGGTTGGTCATCCTCTCCCACCGCAACACACACACACACACACACACACAAAAGGGTAACTTTTTGCTGGAAAACGGTGACGTTTATTTGGCTTTTCTTATATTATGCAGGAAGAAATGATGGAGGAGCAGAAGAATCAGGTATATTGTTTCTCCTTTGGGCAATTTGAAAATAATTTATATAGTACTATTAGTTTTTACCATCTGTAACATTTCTTCATTGTGAAATATCTGTATTGGGTCTACTTTCCTGTCGATTTCGGCTAAATAGTTTGACCTCTAATTTATCCATTGTCAAGTCTTTATCTCAGATTTTTTCGTTCTGAATTTATTTTGAGAGGTTCAAGGATGGAAAAGAAGGCCACTTACTTTTTTAAACTCTTCATTTTCTTTCACAACAGTTTCTTTTGGTAATATGTCTCCTACTTAATATAAGACTAAACCACTTTCTTCCTCTTTTAGATCATGTTAGGACATGCATCTCATCAAATCACGCATGATCTTCCAGTTAGCCTGTCGAAACAAAACAGTGGCAAAGGGACTCGTGAAGTCACATAGACGGGGAAAGAGGGGCTGTTGGATTAGTGGGTTCAGTGCATGATACATAAATGAGTGTTTTCTGTTGTGTATTTTAGCATTTTAGGTCCAAACCTGGAAATGGTGAACCCGCCAATCCCCTCCAGACGAGTGTCAAAAAAGTGAGGCATGGGTGTGGTTGGGGTTGGGGTGTGTGCACCTGACAACGTTTCACCAGTCAAGAGGGGGTACATTCTATTAGAAATCACAAGAATAAAACAAAAAAAGGATATAATCTCATCGGTGTATTTGGTATTGGCAGGTTCTAGAGATGATGAAACAGCAGAACGGGACCAAGAGGCAATGCTTGAGAAGGACACAGACAGGTCCATGGTAAACGGCGTGAAGCAGCATTTGATGACTGAACATATCTTGACAATGTATGTTGGTGTAAATAGTATACAGAGACATGGCTCTGCTGTAGATGGGATATATATTAGAAGATTAGAAGTGCTTTGCCATAGGATATGTTCGTTCTTTTTGATGATTCCCATGAGAGTAATGTGGCTTATGTTGCACTTCCAGGTAGATAAAGATTGCCTGAAGTTCTTAAGGCAGTCAGATTAGGAAACCTTTCGAGTACAGAGATTTGTAGAAGATGTATTTTTTTGTGCTTTTTCAGTCGCGTAACGCCAGTATACGTGTTCATGTTCACATAATGTAGAATGCAGCTTAAATTTATGTATCTATACTTTGTTGTGTGTTGCTGTATTTTCATTATTCTGAGGTTGGAAAAGAAGTTTATATATGTTTGTTATTGTACAGCTGAACATAAGATATAAGAGGCTCAATTGTCTGGACTCTGAAAAAGCCCATATATTGATTTGATCCTAGTTTTGCTGCATTTATTTTCGGATTTTACTTTTCACGTATGTGTATAATATAACATGATTTTGACATACGCAATATGAATTGTTGAAGTTAAATAAGATGTTGGAATACTATTGAAAATAGAGAATCCTTAATTCCGAATATAAAACCCCTTAAACTATTGAAATACTATTAACAACTTTAATTTTGTATGAAAATATTGTCATCTTAAGCCAATTCCGGAAAGTATTGGAAGCAATATATCCATAACACATATAATAGAATCATTTTTTGTGAACAATTTTCAAGGGAAAAAAAAACCAGCTTTACATTAAATTTTGTTAATTTTATAACCCAAATTCGGACCATATATATCTGTTCTTGAAAGTTGAAATATTGAAGGACTTCGTTACGAAGTGCGCGGACTCAGAGGTTTTCTCTACGGCGTCGACTGGGTATCGTCGGCTCGCATATTGTATGCATTAAACAGTTGACTACAGCTTGACCTAAATCTTTTGCCAATTAACCTCTCTTTATCGAGGAGATAAAGACGCGCCACGTTTTCCATTTTCTCGTTTAAAGAGGGTAAGATTAAAACCCTCTATAAATTTTACTGAGACATCGGTGATTATTTTCAAAAGCCCGCTTCAAGAATTGAAGCAGTATGGATTTCTCTATAGATGAATCGCCGGCTGTCAAATCTCTTGGTCCGCTATTCAAACTCACCGAAGTTCACTTATGGTCAGCAAGAACTCTCTCGCTCTCTCTCTCTCTCTGTGCTTTTGGGTTTGTTTCTTCCTTTATGTATAATGCAACTCTGGTAATTTTATACAGGGACGACGGATCAAGTGAAGTTCCAGAATCACTTTATTTGCAAGAATCGGCGGTGAGTTCTCTAATACTTTACATGTTTCGAGTAAATTTTTTGGGAAAAAAATTGATCTTGATTTCATTTTGGCGGGTACTTCTATCTTTTATTTTGAATGTAGTTTGATATATTTGAAATGCAGAAATTTACCAACGGTGACAAGGATTATGTGAAAGGAAACTGTGGGAGAACTAATGGCAAGTTTTAATGTTTTTCTTAGTATTTTATGTTATTTGCTTGTGAATCAATCAAACTCGTTATTAGAGTAGTGCTGTTTATCTGAGAGTGGGCTGGAGAATAGTTGTGTGATGTTTGAAGTTCTTCTAAATTCTCAGGGTTCGTTTTGTTATACGAAGATTCAGAACTCACCAGACAAATGAATGATTTGGGACTTCCACTCTCTTTCCGTACTAATAAGGAGGTATACACCTACACTTAACTTTCTATGTTTACTTGTTTTCTTTTCAAGCAGCATATAATTTAGATGTTTGAATGGAATTCATTCATTATGAAGCTTGAGTTGGAAGAGAGCTTTCTATGTTATTATTCTAAGCAACCAAATTACGAGCTCCGACGTATAACATTGATTTTTGATGATTAATACAAGAATAATATCATATGCCTACTTCTACAAAGTCTTTACATTTATTCTTGTTTTTGTCTAAACTTTCTTTGTTTATATATTTTTTCGATGCTTAGAGAATTGAATTGGTATTTTTGGATGTTGAAAAGTAATACTCCATCTATCCCAAAAAAAGAATGTTGTATCACAAGAGTACACCTGTTTATCTTTGGTCAATTCCATAAAGGCACAACCTCTTAAAAACCATAAATTCACATTTACATGACTTTTTTTATTCGTTAATTTGACGTATTCACTCATATATAACTTGTTTGTGAAATAAAAAATTTCAATTTTTTATGCTGACTAATAAAATGAGACCTTTAACTTTCGAAACATGACTCCTTTTTTTGGGACAAAAAATGTTTTGTGAAACAGGACTCCTTTTTTGGGACGGAGGGAGTATATAGTTTTGTACAGTATTTCTGATATCTTGAAGTTGTTCTATTTTCTTGAAGTCTCCCCGTCATATGTATTTACAGTGATATGGATGTCCTTATTTTTTGTTGCCAACCTTAGGTAATCCTTTGTCTAGCTTAACCAAAGTGATATTGTTTTGTAGACAAGGTATGAAGTGAATAGCGGAAAAAAGAAAGGCACAAGAAAGAGTAAACAACAAAACCCAGTTGAAATTGATGATTGCATGCTAGATTCAATAAAAGCGAGTGAAGAGGAGAGTATATCTCCTGATAGTTTACTTAATACCTCCAAAATGCTTGACCAAAGTGATGCACTAAAGAATGGAAGTTTAGCTGATACAGACGGTTTATCTAACCTCTCTCTTGAATGGGGCGACTCACTGAGTTCCACTGCATGTACCAGCATCCTCATTAATGAACATGAATACAATGGTAAAGTATCTTATCCTGATGATAATTTTGGTTGCAGCTCTGGACTTAGGAATATTATGTTGGAGGAAGACGAATCTATCCGGTGTACAAATGAGAAAATGGCTGCTGGTCTAGGTCTGGATTGTGGAACTTCAAAAGGAATCTTCTTAGTAAATGAGGGTGCTGATTGTGATGGGAAGGAAGTAAAGGAAGAATTGGGCTCACCCAATCCAGAGGCCTTTTTGGTAATGGGCCCAGAGATCGATGGCGAATCAAATGATATCTATTTGGAAGTGAACAAGGATTCATATGAACAGATGAATTCTAGTATGGTCAACAACTATCAAATAGCTGACTCTGGAGAATGGATCGCATATTGGGATGATTTTCACTCAAGAACCTACTTTTATAATGTTGAAACGATGGAGTCTACGTGGGACCCACCTTCAGGAATGGAAGACCTTGTGTATGGTAATATCGCTGATGAGCCCACTAATAATATTGCAGCTGGGCTGTCTGAACTGGACAATGACCAAATGGATTTCTGGACGTCTGAAGAGGTTCAAGCTTCTTGTGATCTACTCTCTCCTCAGGGCTTGTCTAATGAATTTAGAAATGATGCTAGCTCATTGACTGAACAGCGGGATGGAATAATGGAAAATTGGCCTTTTATTGATGATGTCTTTAGCTCCAAAAGTACAAAAAAGAAAAAGAAAGCCAGGAAAACAAAATCCAACACGAAAATATCCATTTCAAGTGAAGGTTCGTCCTGTGTGCATTTTATTTCTGCTCCAGTATTCCTTGGGCAATCCTACCAGCAATATGATTTAACAAGTTAAATCATTACATATTTTGTTCTACACTCTTCCTGCACCTTCTTATCCTGCTTTGAGCTTGAAGTTATTTGAGCATAAAGTACATGTTCAAGAAGCCTTTTCCACAGAAGTGGTTGGTGTAGTTTCCTTCTGGTGGATGATTATTTTGTTGCTCTGTTTAGGAATGTGATATCACTGAGATGTCCTTTCTTAGTGAAGATTTTGGTGAAAGTGCTTTGGTTAAAAACCTTTTTTTTTTCTCATCTTCAAAGGACCAGGTGTGGGCATCTATTAGATGGCCCTGGTAGCTTTGAAAAGTTTTAGTTAGTTAGATGATAGGCTTTACTAGGAGGATTGTTGTCAAATATAATTGTGTTACATATATGGTGCAATACTTTTTTTTACCAAATTGATGCTACTATGTGCATGTATCTAGAATATTAACAAGTGTTTTTTCTCCTTGATTAAATTCTGTAGATCTCCAAGAAGGTTTGCATGAAGTTCCTCCTAGCATAAACAAATACTGGTGTCAAAGGTACCTATTGTTCTCCAGATTTGATAATGGCATTAAAATGGATGAAGAAGGATGGTTTTCTGTTACCCCAGAGCCCTTAGCCAAGCATCACGCAGTCCGCTGTGGTCATGGTGCAATAGTTGACTTTTTCACTGGAGTTGGTGGGAACGCAATTCAGTTTGCTCAATGGTTAGCCTGTCTTAGCTTTCTGTTTTCTTCTTTACTCTCTTATCAATATTAGGATCTTTATATTGCTTCTTCAATCTTGGCAAACATTTTTGTGTTTCTTAATCAGTCTGAGATTGAAATGTGAAGGATTCTATTGAAATGTGAAGTCAGATGTTGTGTTTAAATCCTTGCTATTCTGTATTTTTTCGGTACAATTCTAAATTCTAGTAATCTAAGTAGGGAGATGATCATATGAATAGTTTTTATTCTAGTTTAAATTTTGTTTTGGTTATTAAGTCTTTGCTTTCTTGTTTCAGGAGTAAACACGTGATTGCAATTGATATCGATCCAATTAAAATTGACTATGCCCAACACAATGCAGCCATATATGGAGTTGATGACAGAATAGATTTCATAAAGGGTGATTCTTTCTCTTTGGCCCCTAAACTAAAGGTAAGTTATTCTCTGGCTTGGACATGACTTGTATAACCAGTAATTGCTCATGCAAGAAATTACGCCAGAACATACATTTTGTTTATGATGATTATCCAATAGCATAACGTATTTGTAATCATTGTTTTAATTAATGAAGAAAGTGGCATTCACTTCTAGGAGATGCTTCGGTTGCATTTGTACTGAAGGATTTAATGATGCATTTGAAATCCATAGTAGCCATCATTTGGTGGTTGTTTAGAGTAATGAGTTTGAAATCCATCACTTTTGTTTTGAACCAACTTTTGAGGATTCGGGTGGATTTGAAATCCATTTATTTTGAACCCTTCAATCCACACACAGCCTTTGTTCCTGCAATTTCTTTCTTTTTTGTTTTATATTGGGAATTGACCGTGTATCCTGTCAATGTCTTAAATTCACTGCTCTCCATTTTTACATAATTCATGACTGATTATCGTAAGCATCAATAAATTGAAATTCTGAATGAATGAAAATTCGCTGTTTATAAGTGCAAGATGGAAACTTTTTTTGCAGGCAAACACAGTTTTCATGTCTCCGCCTTGGGGAGGTCCTGCTTATTCCAAAGTAAAGAAATTCGATATCAACACTATGCTTAAGCCACGTGATGGGTAATCTTTGTCTTTTCGTAACTTGATCCCCCATTTATTCCTCAGCATTGATGCTGATTCTATGCATTTCTTGTGTGCATCAGTCAATGTCTCTTTAATGCTGGAAAAGTTATTGCTCCCAAGATTGTCATGTTTCTCCCAAGAAACGTCGACATAAATCAGCTCGCAGTGTTGTCTTTATCAGCTACGCCTCCATGGTCCTTGGAGGTATCATTTCAAGTACTTCCTCTACATTCTTCATTTTTTCCAGAACTATGTTTTTATTAAATTAGCAACTTTTTAACCATTATTTAGAATTGCCTTCCTCGATTATACTTCCATTGATGACGAGAGGGTCTAAGTTATTCAACTCGTCAATCCGACCTGTCTTCCCCCTCCCCCCCCCCCCCCCTCCTCTCCCTTCTTCATTCTCACATTTTAGTTCTGGTAAATGAACAATTTCAGGTAGAAAGAAACTTCTTAAATGGCAGATTGAAGGCTGTCACGGCCTACTTTTCCGAACCCTCCACGCCTTAGCATCGATTTTCTACAGTCTGCAAGTGGAGAAGTAGAGAGGTGTGCGCACCGAATGTATTTTGGCTCGTTTGAACATTGCTGTGTAACTGGACCTCAGGTATCTGTTGACATTGCTGTGTCTACTGGTCATCAACTTGTAAGATAACTTACTGAGTATGTAAAGATTCTTGCCTCTATACGGAGAAGATGTAAGATAACTTACTGAGTATGTAAAGATTCTTGCCTCTATACGGAGAAGATGTGAAATATTTGCGTCAAGGCTGTATTTTTTTAATTAATTAATTATTTTTTTTGTTCAAGAGGTACATAGTGTGGATGATTGTCAAGTATGTGTATGGACTAAATTAAGTTTCTAAGGTTTATATATTAAATTATGTTATAATGCAAGCTTTTATTTTATTTCTTTTTTGGAGGGGGCGAAGTTTACAAAGTAACGTTTTTATTTTGAGCTCGAGTTAGACCAATATGTATTTTCTTATGAGTTGTTTAAGAACCGAATTTTTGATAAATAAGAATATTTAGTCAGATGAGATGATGTCACTAAACTATATAGATCTAATGGATACTTTTTTTTTTTTTTTTTTTTTCTGATTATGATAAAATATTTATTTTGTAAAAATACTTTCTACTTTATGCTTTAATCTCAAATATATTATTGATCGTACCAAATTTCACCTCAAAAGCAAAATCAAAATTATGTCTAACCAAGCACATGCACAACAAGAAAGCATAAAGTAGTTCAAGAATGGACTAAAATGCAACATTACCAAATTGAGAACATTAATTTAAGTATTTTTGCTTCTCCCTAGAAAAGATTTTAATAACTTTTGATTGTGGATCATTTACATTTTCATATATTTACACATGTGTTTTACATAAAAAAAAAATCAAATTAAGAATTTCGGAATGTAAAAGAAAGAAAAAACATATATATATATATATATATATATAATTTAATAAAATTATGTACACATAAATAGAAGTTTGATGTAGAATTTTACTTATACATTCATGAGTAGGTTTCTTGTGAGACCATCTCACAACTGTTTGATGTGGGACAAATTTGCTATTCGAATACAAAAATGAAAACAATCAAATAAAATAGATATTAAAAATTATAAAAAAATCTAAAAAAATAAATCACAAAAATTTGAAAATTTCGAAAAAATCCAAAAAAAATCTTTAAAAAGCTGAAAAACTAAAATAAGTGTATTGAAAAAATAAAAAATAATTATAACTTCACCTTATAAAAATACATTCCGTAAAACAGTCTCGTACACATTTTTTCCCACGGACTCGATCCTGCGTCCTTGGGGCAATTTGCCACCCAGGAACCAACTGAGCTGTCCATGCGGACACTTGAAAGAGGCCTCTCTCTCTCTCTCTCTATATATATATAGACACACACAACATATTAAAGAAGATGCTGGAGATTTCTGGATTTGTCACATGGCCTTCCCCCTGGAATTGTTTGACTACTTTTGATTTTATTTATTTTTATGCTTCATTTTAACATTAAATATGCGCAGAGACGGCCCTGTTAGGAGGGCCGGTGGCGATGGTCGTTTTGCTCACACTACAAGAAAAATTAAATTAGAAACGAAAAGATTATCCAAATCATATGCTATTCATCAGTTCATTTCTAAATTAAAACAGTAACATATTCGAAACAGAAGGTTTTGTCGCTATATTAACTGCTATTGTGATGATTTATATTTTCTACATTCTTTCTTACATGAGAATTGTTATTTTGCGCACTTACAAAGATCACTTACCCATATGTTGGCTAAATATATACAGACACATTATTGTCACATCAACAGATGCTCACTTTAAACGCTCACATTATTGTGATAAAAAACCCAACCAAGTTGATATATATATATATATATATATATATAAATTAATAGTGAATGTTCCTAGATATGGTTGGAATGGGTAGAGATTAGGATGGGGGAGTAAATGGATTTTAGTGAAACATATGATGGATGATTCTTGAGACACAAACATTACCATCTCTGGATTGGGAAACAAACTATTCGATTCCATCACCTCATTCTTGATGACTTGGTGATAAATTATAAATCAATAATTTAAAAAAATAAAAAATAAAAACACATCTTTTAATTATTGGGTTTTGAATTGTACAAGACATACCTGTGGCATTTCGTGGATTTTATTAGGTTGTATCTTAGTAGAGTAAATTGCATCACACCCTTGTATGATTTCATTATATTACGTGACGTTTAATGTAGTTTTAGAATTATACGAAGCTTTAATATAGTTTCAATAATTTAGCACACATTCTCTTTTTTGTGTAGAAAAGTTAATATTAATAATTGTTTTTTCTATTTTTCGATTAAATCTTTGAATAACCTCCATCAAAACTAAAAATAGGAAGAAATTTTTGATTTTTAAACCTTTTTTTATTGCATTAGTATGGATATAACATCTGTAGATAAAATTTGATGAATGAGTGAAATTTAAATTATAAATTATAAATCAGCAACGTACGCATAATTTTTCAGTACCATAAGTATAGAAGTTGCGATATCCATTGATTTTTTTTTCTGAATTATGTATTAATTAGTATAAAATAAATATTTTGATTAATATTAAATATTTAAATCCTATCTATAAGTATGTTTCTAACATATATGAATATGCTTCTAGAAATACTTTTTCGAATAATTTACTCATATTTATCATTGCATATATTCAACATTTATTTATATATTTGTTTAAATTGTTATTTTTTCTTCATATGACGTGGAATGACAACAATGACCACGTAAGCTGGATTCACGTGGCTTTACAATTTCATATTTTGTCCTTCACGTGAACTTCTTGTGCTCTAATTTATCACAATTATATAATATGTTTTATTATAATACACAACCAACGCTTTTAATTTTCTATGTTCGATAATAAATCAAATATATACCCACAAAAAAAAAAATGTAATATATATATATACGTATGATTTTTATTTCACTCTCTATATTTCTAAAGTAATTTAAAATTATCTAAATTATTTAATTCTCTATAATGTATTATTATACTAAATTTATTACAAAAAAATATATTTAATTTTCAAAAAATAATTCTTTACTAATTTTTTGTTTTATAAAAAGTTATTTAATTAAATTTTGTATGTAGTTTAAATCTATACTAATCAATTTTTATTATTATAAAAAATGTATTCGAACATCATAAGTTCAACAAATATAATATTAATTGAAGATAAAATACTATTTAAAATAGAAAATCGACAAATATAATATTAATTGAAGATAAAATACTATTTAAAATAAAAAATCGGGGCGAGTCACGGGGCGCAACTGGTAGCCCAACGTTGGAGAGGGTCCTCAGTCCAAATCCCCAAATCAATTCATAGTGTTATATAATGTAGGATGGAAATGATGTTTCTGTCCCAAGAAACTGACACTTGCTCCTAAGAGTTTGTACATGTATATTTGCAACTGGGCCTACACGTTACTTATTTAGGGAGTATGTGTTTTTCCAGTTGACCTTTGATGACATCGAAATTCTCCGACCCGATTGGTCCGACCCTTGTCTTTGATATGTATCGGATATTTATTTTATTTTATGTTTCGTCTTATGTTTTGTATGTGTTTGTTCGAGTGCTTTTGCCATCAATATTAGTTTCTTGTTGCATGAGAATTACAGATGACTAAAACTCTTGATTAATGTTTCTAATTTGACAGCCCCTCCAAGATTTTGTGTATATAATTTGAGAGCCCCTCCAAGATTTTGTGTATATATATATATGTATATGTATAGAGAGAGAGAGAGAGAGAGAGAGAGAGAGAGAGGGAGGGAGGAATAATGAGTGTGTGTCAAGATTGTATTATTATTCTTTGGGGAAGACACATGCATGACATAATCCAACAATTATAGAGATAAAAGGCTCTCTTTCTTTACAGAAATTCCACAATTAAGCAATAATTCAATCCCTTAAACTATCTGCCAATCAAGAATCTGCTAAATGCTGAACACTGTGCGGCGTCGGATATTGATGATACCCTTTAGCCGCCGCCGCCGACGGAAAGTAACTTCCACTGGACATCGGCACCGGAAACCCAATCCCCACCTCAGGCGGCCGAGTCGCCGCCACCCTTTCCAGCGACTGCACCTGGTTTTTCAAGAACTTGACATAATGAATCGCCTCATCGAGCATAGAGGCAGTGTCCATCTTCGTTCCGCCAGGAACCAGCCTCTGCAGAATCCTGATCCTCTCGCTTATCCTTTCCCGGCGGTGGCGCGCCGCCACGCTCTGCGGGTCTGTAGATATCTTCACATTCTTTCTCTTCGGTGGCTTCACTGATTCCGGGTCAATGTGGACCGGCTGCATCGCTGCAATCCGAAAGATCATCTCTCTCATCGCCGCCATAGAGTTTCGCTTCTCCGGAAACCCATCGGATTCCCATCTGCCGCCGCCCGAGTGCGGCTGCTGCGGAAACGGCGCCGCAGATGAATCTTGATGATCCCCGCTGGAAAACGATATGTGGGAAGGATGCAGATTCATGAATGCAGGAGAATTACCATGAAGATTATCGTAAAAGCTGCTGTTTCTCATCATGGGATTCATGTTACTATCATCACTGTCATCGCTGTGATTGCTGAATTCCACCATGGGAATCTCGTCCACATCTTGATAAGCACCGGAGAAATCGGGGAGCTTGTCCATCTGCATCAGCATCATTTCCATCTGTTCTTCTGTAGCAGATTTCATGAAGTCAATGTCCATATCTGCCACTAATATATGTTATACAAATATTTGTGTATATATATAACTGTAAGGAGATGAGCTTCCAAGAAATAGCAAATATGGAAGAAAAATGTGCAAAATCTGAGGGAAAGTGGTAGACAGAGTGATGGGTAAGGGAAGAAAGAAGAGGAGTGTGTACTGTGGACTGAGAGTTTTATCAGGAGTTGTGTCGTAGTACTACAGTAGTTTTAGGTCTGAGAGAGAGAGAGAGAGAAATGGAGGAAAAAATTACAGAATAAAATAGTGATATTGGGAACAGGCTATTGAGACAGTGAGAAAGGTATATATAGCAAGTGATTCATTGATTATTATGTGAGAGTTCCCACTAAGATATATCTTGGATTCTTGTTTTTGATATAAAATCTTGTTATTTTATCTCGTATTTTATGTTATAATGTTGTTCATTTTTGTATTGATTATGTAAAGTAGATCAATAGATAATTTTATCCTAATGTTTTTAGTATATTGATAATTCTAGGGCTGAATCTTGAATTATTTATTTATTTATTATAATCAAACTTAAATTAATACGAAATATAGACTATATATAGAACAATTTCTTGAATTCAACAATTAAAATTGAGATATTCTTAAATATGTAAATCTGTTAGTTCAATTGTGTTGAAGAAATAAAGCTGATTAATGTTGTCTCCGACTCCGACCAACCCTATCTTCGTTGATAAAATAAAGTACAAATAAAATAGTGTTATCGTAATAAAACAAAATAAGAGATAAAAAAACGTGAAGGAGAAGATGGGGTGAAGAAGATTGACATTGAAGATGAAGAAAAATTGGCCCGCAGAGGAAGTGTGTGTATGTGAGAGAGAGAGAGAGAGAGAGATGCGTGTGTGTATGTAATCTACCAACTTATGTTGCAGGGGTTGGCCATAAGTATATGTTCATTTGAGTGCAAAATCAAAGTTTGGCTTAAAATTTACATTCTTTGAAGAACCCTAAAACCCCACTGCACATGACAGGCGTCAGAAGACCGTGAGCGTAAATGAGCCGCTCACCAGCCGGTGGGGGCCGGTCGCCAGTCAGAATCCCCCAGCCGAGGGGCCCCCATTTTTAGGTTTTTTTTTATTCAGATCTAATCTCTCTTTAATATTATTAGTATTATTACTACTATTTATTAATTATTAATTTTTGTACAAATTTAATAACTTACTAATAGTATAAAGCAAAAAAAAAAGAAAATTTAATTGAAAATATTTATTGGATAATTTATTCATACTTTGATGTCTTTTTTCAATCTAAAATTTTATTTCACTAATTTAGTAAAGTATGATATATTCATTACACAAAGCAAAATATTTAAATAATAACCTCATAATTATTTATAATTAGATTCTTTCAATTTTTTATTTTGGATTAGTGAAATACTAGGATTTGTTATTTTATTAATATTATTTTTATGATTTAAACAATTAATTTATAATTAGAAAATGAGGAGCAAGAATTGGGAAAGGTCCCCACCCTCATGAAGAAAAGAATTGGTTGAAAGTTGAATACAAATTGGGTGGCACACTGTTCGAGGTGGATTAGGTTATGAGTGCAACTGTTGTTTCATGTGATTGTTATAATTTTGATACACTTACACCACCCTTCAACTAATCTTTATATTTACTCTAGTCTTCTTCTATCTTGATTGACTTGAATGATGATGATTGTTTGATAAATGCATTTAAATGAAAATAGAACAGCTATAATGAGAAAATTATTGTTTAATTTTGTTTATATATATATATATGTATATACTATCTATCTAGTTATTGTTCGTTGGATAAGATTTTATAAAATACTTATATTTATATATACAAATTTAATAATATAAAGGCCGGCTAGCCCAATCCCCTCACTTAAATCGTTGGATGAATTTGTTGGGCTTCGCTTCCTAGCGAGTTTGTATATGTGTAGCACAACTCACCGTTTAAATAAAGTAGGATGAATCTAGTTCATTTTGATAGCCTTACGCTTAGTTGCATTATTCTCACACAACTTATCCTAATTAGGTCTGGATCTAATTTTAACTCGTCCAACAATCCATTTATGATCAAGGTTGTATGAATTATTGTGACATGGATCCAAGCCTTTTTCTTTCTCTTTCTTGGAGCTATTTCAACAAGATGACATTTGAATCCCAATTGAATTGGTCAAACCAATTTCAATTGGAACATATTATTAAAATTTATCAAACATTGATCACATTTTGGCGCCTAATTAAAACACACCTCCATCATTGGATCATATCAACTAAGTCATTCTAAATTCATTACCTATTTCACATTTCACTGCCACCATTGTTGTGAATTGAAAGTGAAAGATACGATAACTTTAACTTCAACCCTCGATTCATTAGAACAATAACTTTGAATAATGAATAGGTGGTAAATACATAACGAGCTCATCAAAGTGCGTCGAATAATAATAGTGTGAACATGATCAGACGAGTAGATAGTTTTTCTTTTCTACTCATATAAAAAAAACTTTATACAAATATATAAATTAGAACCCTGAAAATCGAGGGGTCTGGACGAGCGCCGCGCCCCGACGTCTACCCTGAGGGCCGGCCCGGACAGGATTGAGAGGTTAGTCTGCAGCTAAATTCCAAAGGAAACATATTCAATTGAGATGAAGATTTGGACAGGGACATGCAACGGGTATATAATTAATACGACCAATATCATAAACCGACGAATATATATATATATATATATGTGTGTGTGTGTGTGTGTGTGTGTTACTGTTACTGCAACCCACAAATTGATTGTAATTGCACCACCCACCCATTATTTCTTTTTTGTTTTTATTCATAATTTACGGAACATTTACCAAACACTGTCTTAAAGTAAAATATATTCACCGAACATTCTAGAAATATTTGAAAATTACATCTCATAAAGTACAATGTCGTTAAGACAAGTCGTTGAATGTCATACGTATTTGGATTAATTTATGAAAATCTTTTTAAAAATAAAATAAAATAGGAAATTAAATATGTTTTCACACATTTATGTAATAAAGAATTGGTTGTAATAGAAGTGATAATCTCTGTGCAAGAAATAGAATAAAACAATTCCAGAAGAGATAATTTGTTGTTTGGCATATTTAATTTAAAATTGCATTATCACCTTATCTTCTGCCCTCACCTTTTTATTTCGGATACCCACCTCCATTATTAATTTATTTCAAGATCTTTTTATTATTATTACATAATATATACATATATATACTTATTTCTGATTATTTTTATTTTACTCCCACTTGAGAAATCTAAAATACATTCTCACTTTTCAATAAGGCAAAAGTTTCTTATATTTTCTAGTAGTCAGACTGGTCCCTCTATTTGTGTGTACAAATATACACATATATATATATATGTGTGTGTGTGTGTGTGTGTGTTTTTGTTTTCTTTTTGAACTATTTTTTGTTGTAGTTGGAGGGATTTCCATTATCTTCTATTATTAAATTGCATAAGAGAAACGTTTAATGTTTGTTGTTTGGTGGCAAATCTTGTGATTTCATTGTCAATTAGCAGTCTATAATTTTTTATTTTGTACCATACATTATTTCATTAATGTACACTATGGTTCCATTGTTGTTATTAATAAAATGAAATTAAAAAATAATTTAAGTATAGTAGATAACAGAAAATCTGATTCAATCATAACACACTTGTCTTATAAAAAGGGAGATGAGTGTAGCAGGCGGGTGAAAAAGAATATTGAAATAGAACTTTCGACTAAAATAATATTCGAATTTCCGACTTAAATTATGTCATGAGACGAAAACACGCAATGCAGTATGTACCGAATATAGCATAGAGAGAACCCAAATGAGCAACTAATGAATTTGAATATCCTAAAGTAAAGTTATATTGTATTTACTTCAAATATTTTAACTCTTAATTTGCAATACATTTTAGCCTTTTTTACAACAACATAGCAACATGGATGGCTCATAACAAGACTGATTAAGCCGAAGGCAGGGCCCACCTTTTACAGCAATCTGCATATGATACATCTGAGAGAAAGGTAAAACCATAGATGGCACAGATAACTAATTCACAATCTTGATATGTAAATGGGATGACATTCCAAACATCCACACATGATGAACAAACAGAACCTGAAAATGCTTCACATCAATTAATATTATCAAGTAATTACAGAAACTGTTTCCTATTTATCCTCAGTCAAAATACAAATTTAAGAATCAGAAGGATGATGAAAGAAACTTCTCATAGTGACTCTAGCGAATAACCAAAACTTAAAGAGTGAGTACAAGAATGGTCAGCTCCGATGAGTCTTCAAAGTCAGGTAAGAAGGAAGCAAGTGAAGTGAAACTGGGGGCGTTCCAACAAATTTTGTGCAGTTTTCACCATAAACATAGCCTTAAAATTATGCTGATTGGCTCTTTCTGCTATTTGTCATCCAAAAGCTCATTAACACAGAACTGATGCAGATTGTTGTACATCTTCGTCCATTGTTGGATCATTTGCAGAGATTGCTGTTGCTCGTTTTTCAGCCTCTCGACATCCACTTCAGCCGATGCAGAAGAACCTTGTTGCTGTAAAGAGGGTTAAGAAAGAAACTTTTGAGGATATTTGGACTCCAGAAGTTCTGGTTGAGCAATGGTAATAACGGAGGTATGCAGCAAGGGAGAAAAAAAAATCATAGAATAACTTTTCTAGGGCACGACATTTGATTGTGTTTTTTAAATTAAATAACAATCAAGTTCTTTAGATTCCACAGAAGATGGTGGTTCTAGATGAAAAATGAGCAACAAGTACATGATCAAGTCCAATAAAATTCTTCAAGTTTGCAGCTGCAGATAATTGAGGTTTGTTCTCACAAGCACAGTTCACAAATAAAGAACTTAGGATCTCTCAGGAGATGAAGCATCAATACTCCAAATCACTTAACAGGATAAACTAAGAGGCACCGACACAATATAGGAACTACTGAAAATATATTGTTTCGTTTAGATAGCTTTGGAGGCTTGTGTGGGGAGAGTTCTTAGGAGAAGAAAAAAACAATTGATGAGTAAGTATCTTTTTGGGAAGCATGTTTGGTACTCTTTTCAGAGAAGAAAGAATGGAGAAAGGTTGGGTTCTGGGAGAAGCCAACCAAACAGTGCCTAATAGCTGCTTTCTTATAAAGGTTATTGCAAGCATAAAACTAGTTCATTCCAAGAAATTAATATCAATTAGGCTGCCAGCAAGAATCTGAGTGGATGCATAAGTCAGAAATTTTGTCCACCGGAAATCATTTGAGGAAGGAAAAGCCACATAGTAATTAGGCGAAGATCAGGCCTTACTTATCTAATCTAGGTTTCACAATTTAAAAGCTGCAAAAAGATTATTGTAGAAGATTGCATGCTTCAGAGCAAACAAAAGATGAAGTACCCATGGTCTTAAATGGTAAGAATTCTTTTGATTTGGATGTGTGTGTGTGTGTATGTGTGTGTGGTGTGTGTGTGTGTGGGGGGGGGGGGGGGCGCTTGATAAGTATGAACCTGTAGTTCTTTAATTTGAGCCTCCATTATTTGGACGCTGATGTAAGAAGAGTCTAAAAGTTCATTGGAAGTGGTCTGACAACCGATGAATGCTTTGACATAGGCATTCTCATCAGGTGAATTAGCGAATTTTTCCAGGGAAGGAGGCAGCATCAAACCATGCCTCCTTGACGAGGAAGCTAAGGCAGTTGTCCGTGCACTTATAAGTTGTGGCTGTCTGATGACTATAACATTGTTAACAGGACCTGTTAAATGATAAAGGCCAGTTGAAATCAGTACCATGTAGTGTCCCCATAAAACCAGTTAACATTGTGGCTTATGAAGACAATATTACATGGAGAAACAAAAAACAAAAGACCTGTTGCAACATATAATCAAAATGATGATGCGAATCTCATCATAAGTTTATAACTACATTCAGAAACTCACAAAGGCTGAATTCATCAATTAATTCTTATAGACATGCTCTTCAGGTACTACATTGCATCTCATAGTAACAATTTTAAAGTAAAAACCCATATATGCCCCTAATACTTTTTCTTTTTACTTTTTGCACAATGTACTTTATTGTCTAAACTTTTATATCCCATGTACCTCTTTTTTTTTTTTTTTTTTTTAACTTATACTCCACGTCATTTGGTTTTTAAACTTTTGTGGCTTTGGCCCTATATCAATTAATGGTTTTAAACCAGAGGACTAACAGTATCAAGTTGGAGTGAAAGACTGCAAATTCCACCTGAAGAAACACTTCTAATGGCCATGAAATCACAATGTACATGACCTGTATTCATCAGATTAATCAGCCATATTGTTGGTATGACAACTAATTTTCAAGTACTGTCAGCTATTTGGCAATTTATACCAAGTAATGGATATGCGAATAAATATCAGGCTAAATTTTGCAAAAGGTTTTAGGGGAGGAATATTTCTAGGATTAATGTGCCATACCTTTTGTATGCCTAAAGACACGAACAATATTTCGAGTTCTAGTATCCCACACTCTGATCATACCATCCTCTGATCCAGAAACTAATAGAAATCCATCAGCACTGGAAGCCAAGCAGGTTACAGCTTTGCTGTTTCACAGAACAAGGACACCATAAAAGACAATTCAGAAAATATTACAAGAAATGTATACTGCACATCACTAAGAAGATCATGCAGATTAGAACTCCATACACTTCTGCAGAATCTCCAGTTTGGACATGCATTAATGAAAATCTTAAAAAGCAATTGCTGTATACAAGTAAACTCACTTCAGATTCATACAAAACTAAAATTATCAGGAATGGAAATTTCAGAAAACTAAATGTAAACAAGGTCAAGCACACAATTAAAGAAAATCACAAGAGTTGGCTCCCAACACATATCAGCAGAACAAATCACAATTTAATTCTCACTTGAATTATGAAAAAACTGAAAGGCTATTGGAATGCAATAACGTCTAATAAAAATCTATGAAATAACACCTATGGCCCAGAAAAAATCTTGTTATATAAATCCAGGCTCCAGCTACCTTTCTCAATACTTCATAAAACAACAAAGACAACATCTCATAATCAGAGAATCAGGCAACAAATTATCATACATTAACTAAGGAATCTGTGATGTGGATATATTTTTTAAAGGAAGAATAGAAGAAAAAACTGGTAAAACTTATAGATACCAGACATCACCCATGTCAAATAGCTGAAGCCCGGATATTTTGGAAGTTGACTAACCTGTGCTCCGATAGTGCACCAATAATGTGCAACCCATAATTGCCGTCCATCGTTATTGGCGCATTTAATGCAGCAATGTATATCTTACCATCTCTACCACCAGCATAAAAGACATGCTCCCCAGGGTCCAAGGATATTGCATCTATTATTGAAGGGAAGACTATATTTCTTAATAGTTTCCCTGTAGATAAGCTCCATACCTGCAGCCAAAGTAGATTAATTCTGAGCCAGTATAATAGATATCATAATCATATAAGATATTTTGCATAAGCAATGAACTGATGACCAAACAAAAATGTTCAGAAGATATCTATGAAGACAAATTTAGCACATAACCGAACATTGATATGCTCATATCTTCTTCAAAGACCCAATTTTTCCTCTCAAATTAGCTTTTATGTCAAATCATCAAATTGCCCAATAGTAAAACAGTCTCTATAGCAACAAATTTTATTATGAACCTTGCATGTTCGATCCTCAGAAGCAGACACAATGATTGCATTGCATCCACCATAGCCAGTTTTGATGTCAGTCACTCTCAAAGAATGCTCATGGAAACTGTACTCAAACAAATGCCTGGCTTCTTCTCTCCTGGCATCATCAAATATCCTGAGATAGAATAAGGACATAATTAAGTACCCATCAACAAAATTTTGCACCACAATTGCACACAGGCAAAAGAGAAACATACAGAAAAAGTGACCAAACACGAATGGATCCGTCCTCTGCCCCTGAGATCAAAAGGGACTGATCATCATTAAATGTCAAGCAAGTAACAGCCCTATAATGTGCATGCCACTTCTTAAGCAATTTCCCAGTCGCAACCTACAATTATACAGGATGACGAAATTTAGTCATTCAATCAATTACTAGAGGAACTAATAAGAAATAATATTTAATATAATTTAATATTAATCAAATAATATCACCTCCCAAAAGTATATATCCCCTGAAACACCTCCTCCCGCAATATAAGTTCCTTGACTATTAGAAGCTAGAGGCCTTATCGGCTCTGCGGGGAAGCTCCTCACTTCAACCTGGAGCTGCAAAATGCAGAGAGGGAGAGAAAAAAAGAAAATTGCTTAATCAGAAATCTAATGCCTAATTTTAGCATTTAATGTTCCAACAGTATATACAAATAAAAATAACTTGAATAATCCCAAGCAGATACAAATATAACGTGAATTTGAAACACTATGTTACACCTATAAAAGACACCAGGTGCAGTCCCAGAGTGTATTTTCACACACACACACACACACAAGCGTTTATGTATCTATTTTTGTGCTTATGGATGGTGTATTACACACGAATATCCTGTTGGGGCAAAATCTAATTCAAATGCATACCTTGTTCCAGGACCAATAGAGAATGGATCCAGAAGTAGAAGACTTTCCATCTCGGACTTGGGAAGAAGCAAGGAAGCGGCCGGCGACGGAGGCAAGGCCGTGGGCAGGGGAGGCGCACGATTTATAACGGAGGTGCTCCGCCCCGGTGTGGAGGTCCCAGCAGCTGACGCCGGTGTCCGTCGGAGATGAAGCAATAACTACTTCAGGTTCCATTGTTAACTCCTTCTGCACTGAGGTTTTAGTTTACATGTAGAGACGGCCGAAGAAGGAAGCGGGGTTTTAGGGGGCCCTGATGAGGCCTATAATTAGGAATTGGGCTTGTGTAAGATTTTTCAAGCCCAACATATTTGGGCCGGAAGTCTTATTGCTCATTCGGATTCCTTTATGCTTTTTTTGGTCAATAAACCAAAAATTAATATAAATCTAAATTGCTAATCTTCATTAAAAAAAAAATCAAAATTCAGAATATCTTTAAAAAAGGTGTGAAATCGCTTTAATTTATATATTATAATATAATTTAAACATTTAATTTATTGTAAACTCGGGTAATAATTATACTTTTTTAAACGAATCCAACAATTATATTAATAAAAAAATATACAAACAAAATTTAGAAAAATCTAATTTAATCTCCAAACATGTAAAGATAACAAATAATGCTATTACAAACACTTATGTCATCAAATCATAAACTTAATCTTGTCTCAATATCTGTTCCGCTATCCTGTTTTCCTCTCAAAAGATGTGTTAAACATGTAATTCATCTTCTTCTTAATTCGATTGAATATTGCTAACAATCCTGAAACTTTTAATTACCAACATTCTTAGAATCTGACATAATAATTACATACAAAGTATCAATTTTCATTCATACATTTGAAATATCTAAACATGAGCACAAATCTAACCTCCAGTAACTGTATTTAACTCAACGTACACATTATTCTTATTACCCAAAAATATATAAAATTCATGTACAAATCTACAACTTTTATTACGTATAGAACACAATCCATATCAGATGGTCCAGGACTTCCTTTGACAGCCCATCAATATTCAATTTAATGAAATCATAATTTGAGATTGCCATCAAATAAGGCTAACATACTATTTAAAAAGTAAAATATATTAAAATATTATATTAGGTATAAACTTTAACATTTTACCAAGAAAAAAAAAAAACTAAACCCATGATTTTTCTTGAAGGTATTAAATTAATTTACACTTTTTACACCAAAAATTCAATTTACCCTAACAATTTTGAAGAAGAGGATTCATTAAAAAATATTAGCATCTCAGCAAATTTGAACGCAGGGCCAAATGTAAGGAAAGAAGGAAGAGAGTACCCACATGGGATGTGGTCCATGGAAGTGTGTGTAATGTGTGTTTTATGCAGGAAGACAGCAAGAAAGATGGAGTGAGCAGAGAGTATATATGTCTCTATGCATGATGTTGTATTGAAGTTTGGAGCATAAATGAAAGAAAAAGAGGCAATAGAAGAGAAGAAGAAGATATATATATATATATATGTATATATGTATATGTATATGTATATATAATATTTTTGCAACTCCCACAGGCTTTAAATCCCATCACATAATCCGATGTGTGGCTTTTCCTTATATAATCTGCAAAAGAAGCAGAAGCAGTAGGAGTAGAAAATGATGGGGATTCGAAAATGCGTGTGTGTGGGTGAGAGAGAGAGGGAGAGAGGGGGAGAGAGAGAGAGAGAGAGGGTTTGGTGCCATTAAAAAACAAAAGGAAAGCTACAAAATGGAAAGAAGAAACTCGTTTGACGTGAAGTAAAGTGAGACCACCACCTTCTTCTTCATCTTCCATTTCTTGAATTATTACTGTAGTAAATTATTATCTTAGAAGAAATGCTATACATTGTCCGAATGGCTAAACTGCCCCCTCTCTCTCTCTCTCTATGTGTGTATATATATATATGGGAATATATTAACTCTGTCACCAGTAGTCTAAAAATATTCATTGGAATTTAATGATTTTATTGAGTTGATTTTCTATAGTGATTGGGATTTCGTACATTAGGTTGTGTTTTTTATCATAAATAAAATTTTCTTGATCAACGATTCAAATGTTGTATTCATATCAACTTTATAATAAAATAAAATATAGAATATCGTATGATAATAGGTCTAATATGTATGTAAATGAATAATAAAGAGTCGAGTAATTATGATTACTTAATTTGTTTAATTAAATATGGAAAAAATAAATAAAACGAAAAATTCAACAATAGAATACAAAATAACGAGGAAGAAAGTTTTGACAGTCCAAGAGAACAACAGTGTCAGTGTTGAAAATGAAGGATAAATATATATATACACACACACATATATATATATATATAATTATAATTTTTATTTTGAAAAAGGACAATAAAAATGAACATAAAGGTCAAGGGTCAAGTTTGGTGGGTATGATTTATTTCATTCTAGATGAATTTAATTTAGAATAATAATTGATAATTTAAAAAAAAATATATAAATTACAATTATTTAAAATTTTAATAGATATTTTGGACAAATATACTACTTCTAAATTAATTTTGTTGAATATAATATTTATCAAAATGAGCTCTTAATGAATAACTATATTAAATTAGATTGTCACAAAAAAAAATGTTATGACACATTGTTCATATTAAGATTTTTTTTTTTTTTAAAAATGAAAATATTTGCCATTTTATATTATAATTCTAAATAATGTTTGAGTTCTACATCTAAATAATATCTAAAGAGGGTAAATAATATTGTGTGATATATCTAAATTATATCTACTATATTCCTCAATCTATATATATGTACTTCCGATGTGAGAGAGAGAGAGAGAGAGAGAGAGAGTGTGTCTAAATTATATATACTATATTCCTCAATCTATATATATGTACTTCAGATGTGTGAGAGAGAGAGAGAGAGAGAGAGAGAGAGAGTGTCACGGGTTTGTCTTGAAAGGCCCTTATTTCCACAGTCCTAGACAGACAGACACATATTCCTCTCTCACTACATACCCGAGGTCACCTTGGTAAATATAAATTTTTTTACCCCACCCCACCCCACCCCCCACCCCCACCCCCACCCCAAAACCCAAGAAACTTCATACAAATTACCTCAGTCTCACTTGTCAAAACCCCCCCAAACCCTCATTTCCAAGAAAGCAAGTTTCCTGCAACATTTCCATGGCGCTGATGCTGGACAATTGTGAAGGCATATTATTATCCTTAGAGTCACACAAAACAGTTCCTGCTCCTTTCTTGACCAAGACATATCAGCTTGTCGATGATCCGGCCACCGACCACATCGTTTCATGGGGTGAAGACGAAGCCACTTTTGTCGTTTGGCGGCCGCCGGAGTTCGCCCGTGACCTCCTCCCCAACTATTTCAAGCACAACAACTTCTCCAGCTTCGTCCGACAGCTCAACACCTATGTAAGAAGTCTCTCAGTTTTCACACACCACACACACTGAAACTTCTATTGATCGCTTGTGCATGAAATCATGTTTTTTGTGGTTGTTGATGAAATTAGGGTTTCAGAAAGATTGTACCAGACAGATGGGAGTTCGCGAATGAGTTCTTCAAGAAAGGGGAGAAGCACTTGCTGTGTGAGATCCACCGGAGGAAAACAGCTCAGCCGCAAATGGCCCTCAACCACCACCACCACCACCCCATCACCACCCACCCCTCGACCTTCTTCCCCTACCCTACCCGAGTCAGCATCTCCCCGCCTGACTCAGACGAACAACAACCTAGCAGCAACTGGGGCGACTCGCCGCCACCTTTCCCATCCCCCGGCGGCTGCGGAGACAGCAACCGCAGCATCTCACTGACCGCACTATCTGAGGACAATGAACGACTTAGAAGAAACAACAACATGCTGATGTCTGAATTAGCCCACATGAGGAAGCTATACAATGACATTATTTACTTCGTGCAGAACCATGTGAAACCGGTGGCGCCGAGCAATTCGTACAGTTCCTCCTTGTTTCTCTGCAACTCAACGCCGCGGTCTTCAGCCGCTGCAAACCCTGTTAATTATGGAGCTTCAATGGCGGCGAAAAAGCCTTTGAATCAGAATAACGGACACCACCACATTGGGTCGGAGACGAAGCAATCGGCAAGCAGTTTCATGGGATCTTTTGTTATGAACTCTTCTTCTCCGAACAAGAATTCACAGAGCAGAATGTCCACCTTTGAAGAGCCGGCAAAAACTAGACTGTTCGGCGTGGCACTGCAATCAAAGAAAAGACTGCACCCAGAATATAATTCTTCTGTGGACACAAACAAGTCAAGATCCATAATTGAAAAGGATGATTTAGGGTTAAATCTGATGCCACCTTCTCAATGTTAGCTTTTCACCATCTATAGTGCTTCATCTCTAGCTTCTAGTTTCGTCTTCTTATTTTTTATTTTATTTTTAGTCCTTCTGAGTTATGAGGTAGAAATGATATGTTGAAAAGATGTTTCTGTGATGTGGGAGTTTGTGTCTTGATTTTCTGTATATAGATTTGTAGCCTTCAATGCAGGTGCATTCTAGTTGTTAGATTGAAAAGAAGATCAAATCAAGTTTCAAATCCTTCAAGGAAATGTCTTTTGAGTTGAATTAATGTATCTTTTTCCTTTTCTTTTTTTTCGCAGCCACATTAAGGCAAGGATTTAATTGCCCTCGATAAATGGAGATCCACTCTTTTCTTCTTTTGCATTTCCTCCTCTCTTTCTGGTTTTGTTACCTGTATGTTTCAGTCAGATAATTTAATTCATGAGAGAGAGAGAGAGAGAGAGAGAGAGAGAGGCCTGGAGCTAAACTCAGAAAGCTTGCAGGCTGGCTCAATAGCAAAATTTTCTTGTTTTTTGTTCTATTGGACTTGTCTGATCAATCGTGAAGTAATGTATCATACGTACACCTATGACCATATCTCCAAGAAATATATAGTACAAATCTTGAAAATAAAATTATATTCCAGAAGCAGAAATATATATATGGACAGCTAGGTATATAGGTTTAACAGTAATAAGAACAACATAGAACTTCACGACCTGGTATCGTATATTTCAAAGATTTCATTATTGCTGTAATTATCACAAATTATTACCATCTTGTAAGAAAAGCCCACAATTATTTAGGAAAAAAGAAGGTCATCATGTGTGTTCTGATTATGGTTAAGATCTCCACATCTCGGTTATCTGAAAAACTGCACAGTCAGTCACGCAAAAGTGAGGAAAAAAACACTCAGAAAAGAACAAAGAAAAATGAGTGCACAAATACTTACATAAAAATGTAATAAAGGGAGGATGAAGAGGGGTGGGTGGGTGGGGTGGGGGTGGTATTCTATGAAAGCGAAATGTGGTAAGAAACTGACTAAAAATGTTGTTTGAAATGTTACTATCAAGGCCTTCTATACCTTCTTCTGATGACCAGAAAACCTTTTTCTTTTCCTACTTTAAGTATCTGATCAATCTCTTTTATCACCATCTTTGGATCCCCTCCTCCCCTTCTTTCATCTCAGGAACACCCCCACCCCAACCCCAAAACCCCACTTCCCATAATGCAAGAAAATCTTAGTAACAACAAGCATGATATAGATATAGATATAGATACACTTGTTGACTGTTAGGTATAATAGGCAACTGTGTGTTGTGTGTGTATATTTCTTGAATGATTCCAAACAACCTTTGCTCAAGATCCCATCTTTCTTTGTCCCAAAAATTAAACATAAAGGTAAAGTTTGACTACCCATTTTTCTGCTACCTTTTGCTTTTCTACACAAGTATAAAAATGCTAGTATTTATTAAATCCATTATACCCCAAAAAATTTACCAAAAATAATATATATATATATAATAATTATAATAATAGTAGTAAGTGTAGGAATGTTAGATTAGATAATCTTGGTCGTGTAATGATTTGGTCTCATACATTATAAATATATTAAACAATAACCCTAACCCTAGTTTTGGGTACACACCTAAATAAGTGCTTCCTTTTCTTGTCTTGTTTTGAACTGCACGTGCTCTGTAGATAGATACAAGATAAGGTTGTAATAAATTAAATTATTATTAAAAAAAAAAAAAAAAAAGTGGTGGGAAATAGATGTTTTGTAATTAGAAAAAAGTGAGAAGAGTAGAAGGATGATGAGGTGATAAAGATGCTTTAGGAAGATAGTGTTTGCATGTTGCTTAACAGCCCAGTTTTTTGAAAGTTGGGAAAGGGGGTGAAAAAGGGGGCCTATTTTTGTATTGATAGATTTTTCTTTGTTTCGTCTTTTTAGTGAACTTTGTTGACATTATACTTGGTGCTACACTTTATTCATTATTACAATTTTAATATATATATATATATATATGTGTGTGTGTGTGTGTGTGTATGTTTGTACAGATTTATATTTATCATTTTAATTTTGATATAGAGAAACAGTCTTGGTTGATTGTATGTATGGTATGATTTATGCTATTTTTAATTATTTCTTAATATATTAATAACATATTTGTTTTCAATTCAATAAGTCTTATTACGTACATTAATAAATTTTATAACATTCATTATAGATATAAATAATTTTGCTAAACATTAATAGGTTTATTGATTTAAATGAATATTAATGATTTTTGAAATTTTATTCCATAATTAAATTATTAAATGGTTGAATATTAAGTGGAAGATTAACAATATTCTTATTTTCATAACAACAAACTGATGGAGTCTTGTTTAAGTATTGTACAACTTTATATTTTCTTTGTATATCAAATAAAAATACAATTTATCATAAGTTATAAAATAATACTTATGTTCCTTCATTTATTTGTTAGTTTGACTGTTGGAGTCTTTTAATACCTCGATCAAATTCTAACTAGAAATCGCTTAAGAGAATACAAGAAATTGTTTGGATTCGAGACGAGGATTGTTAGATACGGCATCTGCCATGGGGAAAGTTTGCTTAGAGAGTCTTGTCGGAGTGCTCTTATATTTGATTAAAAAATATTATTGGCAGAAAATTATTATTGAAACTTCATCTAATAATTAACTTTGACCTGTTAAACATTGCATTTTCTTTTTAACAAAATATTTTTAGAAATATGATTTTTTTTATGAGACGGATGAATTAACTTTTTCATATATAAAAAATGAATATTTATATAAAAGTATATAATTGAAATTACATACAGTAAGGGATATATTTATACATTACAATCCGTGCAACGCACGGGTGCATTACTAGTTAGTTTAGAAAATTATGTCACACACATATATTTGGTTTACTTTTAGAAACTTTATATAATTTTGTTATTACCCAAATTAACTGATATTTGTTCATTGGTCGAGAGATTTAGGTCATTTGCGATTAATAGGCATACATATTCGGTGAAATTTTAGGAACTTCTTTATATAATCTTGGTTTAATATTTTCATAATTTAAATATGTATTTATTTTAAAAACTCTAGAAAATTAGGAAAAAACTCGAGTGACACGTGTATTATTTGGTTTCTATTTTGTATGTTGAAGACATTAATGCAATCTCAATTTAATCAAATATAAAATCTAAATTATGTTAAAACTGAAAAAAAAAAGTTAGGATGTTCTCAATGTTGCACCAAATGCAATACGCACGTTTGATATATTTCATATCACTTATGCACAATACATAATTATCTATACATCTTTATAAATATGTGTAAAATATACGATATTATAAAATACTCAAAATATAATTATACGTGGGATATACCGATACCAGAAAAACATATTTTAGTGGGACTTTCCCAAAAGTACTTTCTTGAATTGCAGCTACAAAATGTTGGCCAAGCCAATCTTTTTCCTGGCTAGCTACCTAGCTAGTAGCTTTTGCTAATTATATTGTCACCACTTAAAAAATTATGATTGGTCTATATTGTAATAAATTTATAGATAATATAATAATTTTTGGGTCTAAAATCATTTTAATTCTCAAACAATTTTATGTAATGTGTAGACAGTGTCTCTGTTGATTGGGTGTGACATATGGTATTATAAAAAAAAAAAGTAATATTTTATTTTTCTAAATATATTACGTACTCTTACCTATAAAATAATAAAAAATTTAAATATTGTTAATATTAATTTACTTAAAATTATATTATAAAAATATATATTTTTAAATATATTACAACAATCTGTGGAACGAAATACTACTTTAACTAACATTATAACGCAAACAACTTTTTTTGTTCTTTTTTCACGATTCTGGTTGAAGCTGAAAGTAAATAATGACAAAGAATGTGTAGGCAAAATTTCTAGAAAAATGAATAATAATAATAATAATAATAATAATAACAGTAATAATAATAATAATAATAATAATAATAATAATAATAATAATAAAAGATAAATAAATAAAAATGTTCTGTGAGTTCTGCATTTGCTGCACAATTTTCAGCGGCTGACATGGAGAGAAAGAGGACCCTCTTCCCATTTTAATTATTTTATTATAATTTTTAAATATTTTTTTACTTTTTTAGGGTTAATTAGTAACGTCAGTTCTCGTGATGCTTCGTTTGGATTTTTCTCGTATATTTTGATTCCCAAAGCCCTTATTTTCTCCGACTCTTATTCTAAACTGCCTTTGTATTAAAAATCATAAGAAATTAAGTTTTAAGAAAATATTTGGACCTTATTTTTAAAATAAATTTCAAAATTGTACATATTTTATTATTTTTAAAAATATTATTTATATAATCCTAAAATTTTATAAAATTATTTTGGCAGATTTCTATATAAATTTAAGATTTTTTACATAATTAATATTATTTTCGTTGTTTTAATTTCTAAGGAGGTCCACGTAAATGCATCGTCATAAAAAATGGTTTAGGAGTCCAAATTAGGTCGTGACAGTGAGGCCCAATTGTTCGTTTTTTGAGTTATGCACAATTTTACATGATTTTATTTTCGAGCTTAGTTTAAAAAAATTTACAATACTAAAGATATGTTCACACTTAAAATAGTGTTCATTTCTATATTTAACCAATGTGTGATTTACTAATTTGTCCGGACCAACCAACACTTCAAAATAAAATTAGATGTTGCAATTATGAAAAAAAAAAAGAAAAAATCGACGACGTGTTTGATTTATGATGTATTTATGTCATCAAAATGTTGCGTATGTAATAATAATATCATTTAATTGATTACTACTAAAATAAAGGAAATAAGTACTTTGGGATATTAATTAAATTGTGATTTTGAAAATTATGTGTAATTGTGACGAAATTAGGTTAAAATTGATAGTATCGAAGGTCAATTATCACAATTATAATAATTAAGAATGATATTTTATTTGTTACAAGTATCTTATACCAACATTACTTCCATATTAAAATTGGAGAAATATTACCTTTCAATAAATAAAATTAAAATTTTATAAAAAATTGTGCGAATATACCATGCAACCCGATATACACTATTACTTGTTTAACTAAAAAATATTACATTATTTATTTAAAAAATATTCATACTAATAAATAATATTATTTTGTTAAAATAGATTAAATATACTGTGTACTCTAAGTACCAAAAAGTTACTTTATTTTACAAAAACTTATGTACATCTACCCCACAGTTTTATCTATGCTTTCATGTGTGTGTGTGTGTGAGAGAGAGAGAGAGAGAGAGAGAAGAAGAAGAGGCAAGAAGATTCTATTCTTTGTGTATATAATAAGAAAGCAGTAGAGAAGCCAACAAGTCTCTCACATGACCACCGCCGTTACTGTTGAGGCATAACGATACAATAATCTTATATTTAATTAAATTAAATATAATGAGAGTTTCTAGGAGAGACAGCTTAAACCACAGACCCAATACTGAACTATACTTGCACTTCAACCTATAACACTCCCATGTCACCTTCTCTCTCACACACAAATACACGCACATACAAGTTTTGGTTTAAAATAATTAGAGATGTTAAACGGACCAACATAATGCGATTAGAATTGGTCTGTTTAGCTTTGAAGTATTATTTGATTAGGACAAGTTTTTATTAGTTTTATTAAAATATTTAGTTCGAGATTCGATTAGTCTAAATAATTTATAAAATTGATTAGTTTGATATCTCTCACTTTTGATCTTCTTTGTTTTTTCTTCTTATTATTAAAAAAGACAAAAAAATATATTAAATTAATTTTTGTAGAATATAGTTTTGTTTTAACAGAATTGAAATTAAAATTTAATTTTAATTACAAAGAAATTATAAATGTCCATAATATTGAAATTTGAGTTAAGATTTTAAGAATTTAAATTTACATAAGTAGTTCCATAATAATGTACATTACTTAAATATTTAATCTTTTTTTTTAATAGTGATAATGTTATAACTATGTAAATTTTATCATGTTATCTAACTTGTTTGTCATGAAATTTAAGATTGTATTTAAATTTTTAAATATTATGTGTATTTTAATTTATAATTTTAAATTAAAAAATATATAATTTGATCATTCCGATTGTTAGAGCCACAACGATCCATTTAATCTCATTGCCTAAGCCAGACAGAGTGAGTGATGATTTAGATTTACAATGTCGTTTGCTAATTTTAAATTAATCAATTTTACCAAAAATTCGTTAGAACTAACCCAAAATCGTTAGGGTCAATCCTTTTAACACTCATGGTTATATACTAGTTCGCAATATAGGTGTAATTAAAATTAGTTATCTTACAAACTATTGAGTTTGATTATAAAATTTAAGAATATATATATATATTATCATTATAACCTTGATTTTTTTTATTTATTTATATATAAATAGTCAAATTAATCCTATCGAACCGCTAATTTAATTGAATCACAATATCTTAGACTATTTATATAAATGTTCAACACCAACTGAATAGAAAATAGAGTATTTGAACTTTTCATTGATAGACTCGATGTCAAAAAATTTAGCCAAATAATTTTAAGTTTTGAATATGAATTCGATTCGACTCGACTTGATACATTTTTAATTTAAGACTTTATGGATCTAAAGTATGAGCAACCCATTACAATATAAAATAGAAAAGGAAACTAAGGCGTGCTTCCTTGCCTATGTAAACGACGAGAAGTAAAACAAAACAAGAGGGAAAGAATACAAAATAGGCTATTGTAGGGCAGGTTCTTTTTTTGTTTTTTAATGGTTTCTTCAAATTCAAAACCATTAAATATATGTATTGCCCATTTTGCAATTCTCAAAACCAACACACACACACATATGTGTATGTGTGTGTGCACAGATGCAATTACAGATTCTTGAATCTTTGATTGATGGTCAAAGATGGTTCTCTGAAAGTCCCACCAAGTTGCATTGTTTGGTCTGCATTTAGATGAATAAATAAGGGGCATGGGACTATATAATGGAGGATTTAATTCTTGGAAAGATCAACATCCCTTCAAATTATACGAGATCATCTATTTTAATATTATTTTAATATTATTATTATTATTATTATTATTATTATTATTAATATTATTATTATTATATGCATGAAATATAGTAAAAATATGTGAGGATTGAGGTATTTGATTAACTAAAATATTTTATTTTATTTTTGTATATTATTTTTATTAATAGTCCAAATTCTATAATTCTATTTAATTCAGATACACTTTAGACTTTATGATCCGATTGATTTTCTAAGAGAATTTTTCTTCCAAATTCTGTGATTCTATCATTAAATTATATCATTATTAAACATAATAAATTAATCATTAAACAATATTTCTCATAATATAGTAGATTAGTCACACACCAATACTAATACCTCAAATATTAATTTAACATCTACGATACTAACCTTATCTTGGGATGACAACTAAAGACGTACCTGCAAAATCTAGGGTATTCAAACCCTAATAATATGAAATTCATATTATTCATATATGTCCCAAATCCTATTTAAAAAAGTATTAATATTATATTTTATGAGTATTGTTCTAAATTGGTATTTGAATATTTAAATTAGTATCTATCCATTAACAAAACATCAAACATGAGATGCGAAATAAAGCATTAAAAGATTAAAAAACACATGTATAACTAAAATACAAGTGGTAAGATCCTTTTTCCATTAATTATATTAGACGCGTTTTGAATATAAGTGATTTCGAACGCACAAACATAACCTCAATTTTTAATAATATTTTGTTCTTTCATTGTTCATACTAAACTCATATAAACATACTCAAACCCGTCTTATTAGGATTTGAATAGAGGATGCTCGTTAATATCCATTCAACCATCGCTCCTACCATATATTGTATTTAAAAAAACAAAAAAAAAAACATTCACTCATATTCACAACAAAAGAATTTACAATTTGAAGATCTCTCGACCTGACTTAAGCATGAACCCTAGGGGTGCCAGAGAGGATTTAGATAGAGAAAAAAAAAATGCAGAGTGACAATAGGTAGGTGTATTTTGTCTTAAATGTGGTGAGAGTGAGTGCAATATGGGTGGATTTGTCTCGTCGAAGCTGCGTACGACGTCGTATATAGCTAGAGACATATCTGTATACTGTACTCTTCACTCCAGCTACATTAATTGTCCAGCATTGATGCATCAATCATGTATTTCCATCTTTTTATTTTTTATTTTATTTTATTTTATGTATATATATATATACAAGTTTTAAATAAGAAAATTAATTTTATTTTTTACAAAATTCTGATATATCAATTGATAGTATATTATCAATTAACACGTGTTTATTATGGAGACAATTAAAATGTAGGTTATGATGAAAATAGGGCTCCAAAATTAATACATGCATGCTTATATAGAGAAGTTGATATTATAGTATAACTCCTCGATCTTAAAAAATAATCATATATTATTATAGTATAATTTTTTATTTTTGTCAATTTAATGAAAGTACAACCTCTTAAAATATATATATATATATATATATATACACTTGTACAATATTTTTTATTCATTAATCAAATTTATTCAATTTTGTATGACTTTTTTATGAAATAAAAAAAATTCATTTTTTATTTTGACTGATAAAACATAATATTGATATTTAAAATATAACTTTTTTTTTAATCAATTTTTTTAATAAGACTATTTTTTCAATATGGATGTACTTTATTTCATTATTGAGTAGAATAAAAGGTTGAAACAGAAAAGAAAAATTATCCCGAACATAGCAAGATTTGTGTATTTTTCGATATAAAGATCGAATAAAGATCATATCAAGAAAGGTCACGTTAAAATAAATAAATAAATAATTCGTAATATTAGAGTGATTAGACGTTAAAGAAAGAAGTAATTGGAATAATTTTAGGAATAGTGAAAAGGCATATAGTCTGGATACAAAAGTTCCTTTAGTAGAGGTCCAAAAAGGAGTTTTCCATGCTAAAGTTTTAACATTTGCATGGCTCTTTCTTTCCACAACAATTCAAGGAAAACCCCTATTTCACCACTCATTCAACACACATTAAAAGAAGTGAAATCATTCCCTTTTTGCTTCTTTATCTATATATAAACAAATTATAATTTTTTTTAAATAAAATTATGACACTCGATGCGTTGAATCACCGAAAACTCGTTCAGCTCATTTGGATGTAAAGTTAACTATAGCAATAAATTAAAATAATTTTTTTTATATTTTAAATTGAGAATATAATTTAATTCATCGTTGATGAACACACATCATATCACGATAAATGTATAATGAGATGATCATATAACCCAAATTACATGATTAACAAAGTAAAATAAACAGTGGATTAGTCACTAAAATGCCAAGAAAAAACCCTAGAATTTTGAACCCTGTTAGATCACATGCATATCACCCTCTCTCTCTCTCTCTCTCTCTCTCTCTCTCTCTCTCTCTCTCTCTCTCTCTGCTTTTTATACTGTGTGATTAAACGTTTAAGTAAAAAAAGGAAAAGAAAAGTTGTAATTACCATTTTGTGTTGCCCACTTCCTCGAGGCTGCTACCACAATTCAAGATTAATATTAAGCTATTTTTAGATGTCTTATTCGTATAAGAAAATAATTAATACTATATATTATATAAGTTGTATTAGATCAAATTTCCTTTTAAATTCTATTTATAATTGGATATGTCAACATGATTAATTAACTCTTCATAAATTAGTTAAATTTAGTGGATTTAGTTGTGTCTATAAGCTAACCTAATGTAAATTAATAGTACAAGCACATGCAGTGCACCTATGATATCTTTTCCATCTCCAGATGAGCCAATACCAATGAATACGCCCGTGTCTCTCGGGTTGTATACACTTTTTATGCCGTTGGATGATATTACCTTAAATTTTTATATAATCTTTATATCGTTAGATGATATTATCTTCAAAATTTTCATTTTCTCTATACGATCTTCACCTTCTCCAAACTTGTAGTACTTTGAAGAGACTCAAGGTCATCCCCGGCCCGATCATTGGGTATGAGACCTATTGCCTCATTTTTTGGTTCACTAAGTTTGGAGGATCTTGCACCGCATACAACATAAAATAATTAAGGATCGTTTTGTCTCAACTTTCTTAACTTCAACGTAATATAAAAAAATATAAAAAAACATTACATCTTCAAAGTTTAAAAGTTCTTTCAAAAGCACAAAAGCAAAAAACACTGCTCTTAACACCATGAGGAAAACAACATTGCACTCACAATGAAGCTTATGTGACTAACAAGGAATCGAACTTTTGGATCGATGTAATCATTTAATTGTCTTTTTTCTTTACTTATCGACCCGTAATTAAATGAAAACCATCTATTTGGTAAATTAAAGGAAAATCAGTGATTTTGTGCAATATAAATTTGAAACTTTAGGTCCCTCCACAATCTTGAACATGATGATTGCATGCAAAATTGAAGACCCACAACTCACGTCCATTTTAATTGCGAAAAAGTAGGATCAATATTACCTTACTCAATAATTCAAAAGACTGAAAAGGTGGAATATTTGTCGATTTTAATAATATTTTAAAGATTCTTTTTCTGATTGGCGTAATCAACATCTCATGATCATCATATTAAGGAATTTCATCAATTATATCAGCCGTCGATTTGGGGAACTGTAAAGATTCATGTCTGAATTCGAGAAAAATGGCTCATTAATTTAATTAAACTCAAAAATTAATTCTATCATCTATTAATTTTATAATTTAATTTATCCATACACATCTGCATACAAAAAAAAAAATATATATATATATATAGCATAACACTACAAAAAAACAATCGAACAGAAAAAATTCATTTTTTATCAGATTATAATCATATCTAAATTTAAGTAAGGATGCATTTCAGACGAAGTGTTTTATCACAAAAATCCTCGTTGCTAAAATTTAATGATCAAATTTTTATTTCTAATATAAAATTAAGACCAAATTATCTAAAAAATAAAAATGAATTATTTTATTTATAATTTTATAATTATGTCACTTTTTATTACTATTTTATTTTTATTTCATTGTTATTTAGTAATAAATATTATTCATATAATATAAAAGTTTCTTGTAATGTAATCTTCTTCTTCTTTTTTTCTTTTTAAACTTTTTATTCTATATATATATATATATATATATATATATATTAATGTGAAACACAAAAGGAGCCAAAATCATGGCTTTAGTCCTTCAAATCACCGAATAAGACCAAACATGATTAATTAATTTGATTGTGTGACATTTCACCATACCCTCAAGTGTGATGGGAAAGAGCACATGCATCAAGTTTATGTGAGGGTTTTACTCGAATTTTGGTAGTCTAGTGATATTATTTATCTCAATTACTTTGGTGGTTCGATTTTTATTTTTTGTATGTAATATGTATTTCTCTACCTAAATGTATTGTTAAAATTAGAAAAATAATTAATTGGCCAACTTATACATCAGTTCTCAACTTTAAATATTCGATGAAAATATTTTGGGAAATCGCTTTTCTACGTTGCATTAATGTTGATGAAATCAATTTTGACCTATGGTCAATTATATATTATTATTTCTAGAGTCACCAATTTCCAAGGGAGTGAAAGTTTTATTATATGTGTAGAAAAGGAATAAATTAGATCAACTATGATCGTTTTATATAAGGGAGTATTTCAAAAAAATTCAATTATTTTATTTTCTTTTAAATTAAATGTTACGGGTTTTTTTCTTCTACTATTTTTGCTTTTTTTTTCTCTTAAATATAGATTCCAATATATTATTTATAGCGTGTGAATTACATATATTTTTCATATTACACATTTTATTAAATACAAACCTATTTATATATTAATATTTAAATATTCATTTATTTTATTTTCCAAAATAATAATCAAACACAAATTAATGAAGATCAAGAAAAGATTGTTATTATTTTGAAGTTATAAGTTAATATTGTTCTTTATCATTTTAATCACTGTTATAAATTTTAGTAAATATATATATATATATATATATTATGAATTTAAAATTCAATAATAATATTATCATTAATACTATTAAATTCTTTTATGTTATATAAACAATAATACTAGATAAGTATACTTCTGTTCACCACACGGCCAGGAACTAGTATCTAATAAACAATTATATATATATATATATATATATATATATATATATATATAGAGAGAGAGAGAGAGAGAGAGAGAAATTGTGTGTGTGTGTGTGTGTGTGGAATGATATATAAAGTGGAAATTTAGGTAAAGGGGAAAAAAGGAAGAAGAATGAAGAAAACAGCTTTATAGGGAATAAGGAGGCTTTGCTTTATATATGACGATGATTGAACCTGTTTCAAAGATTTTCCCCTTTTCTTTTCCTCATTTTTCACTCCTCCTTTCTTCTCTAAAATTTGAGCCCAATCCCAACTTATTTACCCCCCCTTTTGCTCTAAATAATTGACCCCATTCCTAAGTCATTAATATCCTTTTTCGTCTCGAGAAGAAAATAAATTGTAGATAGACTCCTCGTTAAAGTTTTGTACAAAAGATAAATTGTCAAGGTAGTCGACTAGGGTCCAAGGTTGCGAACTTCTTTTCATGCATGCTTTTCAACATATTGTCTTTTTCTTTTCTTTTTCTTGTTCTGTAGAAATCACGTTCGAAACTAAAATTGAAAAAAGAAGAAACTGCAAAAAATAAGAAAAGTAATGCATCCAACTTTGTCACCAAATGCATGTTAATGTTTTAGGGGGAAAGAAGTAACTTTAGGTGGGAAAAGTATGGACAGGACAAGAGCAATGGGGTGGCGAAATGCGGTGGTGCGTGGGCGGTGGACGGACGGAATAATCATACTCCCAACTGCTCATTGGTGAGGAATCTTGGACATATATCCATAATCATTTTTTCTTTTCTTTTTATCTAAATAAAGTTCAGAAATATTGAATGGTTCACTCTTGACACGAATCGAGGGGTGGCTGCCCCCGCTCATAAATACAATTTTATCTCTTATAGTATTATTTTTTCTTAAAAGTAATATTTTAAAATACTCTCACACAATTTTACCCCTCCTATTGTAAAATTATGAGTTCTTCCCTCGTCGCATTATTTGTCGACCTTTGACTTGTTGATTGATCATGGAGCATTAGCTACTTTAAATTATTCACAATCACTTTACTATGTTTTGTTTTCTTTTTCTCAATAAAATATCTATTTAGAACAAGAAATTTAAAATGAGTTTATTATAAAATGTAGTCGTCCAAAAAAAAAAAAAAAAACTGATGGGCCCAATTTGGAACCCAAAGCCCATAAAATAAGACTTGGGCCACAGTCCTTTATTTTATTTTATTTTTTGGAAAGGAGATATGGAGTTTTTTTTTTTTTTTTTTTTTTTTTTTTATCCCAGATCGAACATCCATATTATTTCTTTCGTCTTAAAAGAAATGTTTACGCTTCTTTCTTCAAGGTGGCTTGTTGATGTTGGTAGTGACGGAGCCAAAAATTTATATCAGGAGAATCCAACAAATATAAGTATAAAAAAGAAAAATATACATTAATTTTAAAAATAAATATGTAAATTAATGATACTTTTCTAAATTCAGTATTAAATATATTAATAAACGGTTGTACGTGTGACACGATGTAAGGTATTACTTGTTTAACTGTAGTATTACATGTCTAACTATGAAGTATCACTATTTTTTTAAGTGTATTACTACTGATTAGTTACCTTAAAAATAGTGATACTTTATAGTTACATAAGTAATATCTTAAATCGTGTTACACGTACAATCGTTTCACAAAAAATCCATTCATTATAGATAATAGATAAGCCTTTTTCTTTTTTCAGAATATATTACATAACAAAAAAAACAAAAACAAAAAAGAAGGAAGAATCACATTATTAATTTTACATTGCCAAAATGATAAGAATGAAATCCCGCTGGAATAAGACAGGCGTTAAGAATGATTACCCCCATATGTAACGTGATAGTGAAAAATGAAGACACGCTAGAATAGATGATTGTCTCCTAATTTGTTTCGTACGTAATGTTATGTTATTTCAGTCGTTCGATTGCTACCATATGTATTTAAAATATATATATATATTTTGATTTATATTAATGATGACTAAAAAAGAATACTGCATTTTTAAAATACATGTGACAGCAATCCAACGACTATCCAAGCAATGGTCGATCATTCATCTGATGTGCATGAATTCTTTGCGGAAATTGGAATATTCATCTTCTTCATTTCAAAGACAATGGAGCATTCAACCTTGTTGGAGAACCTAGACTTCACTAATTTACCCAACACATAACCTCTTGTTCGGACCGTGAACTCCAACGTGAGCTGCACCGGCAACATTGTCATCCCTGTCGAAGTGCGGAGACTAGCTCCTGCTCCATACATTGGAATATTTTCTCCGATTACTAATACAGTCACATTTTCATCCGCTTTTTATCTTTTGTAAAATTCTTTAACCTGCAACATAAACTTCACCAGTTTTAGAGAAAGGCAAAGGCGGAGCTCAAATCGAGCCCGACCGGCCATTAGAGGCTTTCAGCAAATGGGACCCCCAGGTCGACCCTATTTGGGGATATTTCGGCCAAACTCAAATTGTCAGCTCTACGAAGAATCTAAATAAAGTAAGGCAGAACTATGTGACAAAAGGAAGACAACATTCTTAAAAATCATAAATTTACGGTTATACAAAACTTTTTATTTATTGATTTGATTTATTCAATTAAATATAATTTATCTGTAAAAAAAAAAACTAATAAAATAATACATTGATCTTCAAAGTAGCACTCATTAATTTTTATTTTTTTTAAAACATGACTCTTTTTTTGTGACAGAGGGAGTACGAGATTAGAGGACTCACATCTCCGGAGGCGATTCGGAGCTGTGAATAAGAGAGATCCACAGGGGTAGAAGAAACATGAACCCCAAAAAATTTACCCCTGTTTTGGTAGTTGAATTTCAGTGTGGAGTTTACAGTGATCATGTCAGTTTGAACTCCACTGTCATCGGAGCCAGCTTGAACCGCAAACATCTCGAATTTGATCGTCTGTTGGAATAATTTATCATCATTTCAGTTAAAGCTTCATCAATCCAGATTGAATAACAGAAGAGGAAAAGATTTAAACTTCAACAAAAGCATACAAGAATGAAATTATGTCGATAGAGAAAAGATCTTCCCACACAATATCAAAAACATAAAACAGACTTTCTGGGTTCAAACATGATTTGGGAATTCCAACGAACATGTAATGAACAGAACTAATGGCATAATCCAAATCAAAATAGATTAACAGAATTAGCAACCAAAACCTGAAAAATTAAATTATCCAACAAGAACATAAGAAATGAACAATTCGAAGTTAACTCACCATCATAGTAATCTTGGGCTTCTGCGGTTTGCTTGCGCCCCACAAAATCAAAGCAAACAACGAAAAAAGCACGAAGAAGCCCACTACAAACGCAACAAAGTAGCAGCGACGGGGAAACCCATTTCCCGACTCTTCATCTTCAAGAAGCCCTTCTTCTTCTACAACATAACATTCTTTCCGGTTCTTCTTCCCCCCTGATCCGACGTCGTTCGACGAACCCTTCCTCGATACGGGCTTCAGCGAGCCTGAGAACCGGCTGCTGGAGGACTCCCTGGAATGGCGGCCCATGAACGAGTGGGAGTACGGTGGCGATCCCATTGGGCTGCCTAGCATCGGAGTTGAATGAAACGACGTCGCAGTTTTGTCTCCGTCGTGCGAATCACGCGACGGGCTCTGCACGTAGTACACGGGCCGCCGGTTATGGTCCGGCGATGATGGAGCCAAACTGGTGCCCTCGGAGTCCGTCTTTGCGTGCATTTTATGTGTGTTTCAGTGTGTGTGATTGAAATTATCTTCTGGGAGCCTGAAGTTGGCTGAATTCGAACTGTGTAACTGCCCAAGTGCAGAGATTAGGAGAGTGTGCCACTCAAGAAAACGACGGTCGGGTTTTAGCAATGGAGTTTTTTGCTTTCGGGCCGAGAACAAAACGACTAAATTTTTACAGGCTAATGATTTTCCTAATTGGGATTATGAAAATTCCAAATGACTTTTATCAATTAAATTGCATTCCGCGTATTATTTTACAATCTAAAATCTCATTTAAATAAAATTCAAGATCAAATATCCACATTTAATAAAAATCAAGAAAACTTCATTAATTCATAATATACGCGTAGTAGTATGTGTTATCTATGAGTAGGTGATTATTATAATAAAAATTTAATATTATGTCTATTTATTTGTGTGGCACTTTTTATTAATACATATAAATTATTTTAATAACAAAAAGATCAATATGATTTTTATTTTGAGACGGGAGTAGTCCATCTAATTTGAATTTTTAAATTAAACTCGGTCCAATTTTGATTAATTTATAAGTGGACTAATATTTCTAAAAAGGGTAAAATTGTAAATTTATAACATGGATTTGGACAAAACCACTGCAGCCCCCTAAATATCCTCATCACATTACATGTATGATGTAATAACATAAATGGTAATAGTGAATTGGAGTGATAGAATTGTTGCTATTTATTTATTTTTATAGCATCAATTCATTTTTCTTCTAAGATTATTTTCATCCCTATTTTTATCCCAACAAATTTTAAAATGTTTCTTAATTTTGATCTATCATAACTAATTGATTAATTGAGTATTTATCCATTTTTATATATTTTTAATAATGTGTTCGTGATTTAAAACGTCAAATAAAGGACATCGAGTGCCATAAGAACTTGGAGTCCGTATCATGGTGAAAATAAGGTGAGGCTGTGATTCTTGCTCAAAAAAAAAGACCGAATGCCTTCGAGTTATTGGCTCGTCCAACCCGGCAGCATTCATGAGTCGCTCGTTCAACTGTCCCTCGAAAACAGGGTCGAGAAGTACCATGCGCCATCCATCCTTTCTTTCTATCGATCTCAACCATATCTAAATAACATTAAAGAATATCCACATTGCGCAATTTGATAGTAGCTATTTTAGAAGAATTCTATCTATTTTGTTTTCCCTTTTTTTGGGAAAAAATAAAATAAAAAAAGAAAATCAAAGTAGTGTCACCAACGGGAAGAGTGAGTATTTTTGGTATATGTTCTACAACAGCTGCATTAGAGTTGTAAACCTTGTCGGTTGTAATATCCCACACAATTTACTCAACTTTCTAAACCTTACTATTTTAATATTTTTAGATGTGACTCGATGGACAATATATATTTATACATGTTCATATAAAAATATATATAATTATTATATATTTAAAGTTAAGGTCGGAGAATAACACAATTCAAGTCCAAGAACAAATACAATACCCAAGTCTAAACTCATTATCAGAAAATAAGAACCATCATTCGGCAAGACAGAAAGGCGACGAAGAAATTGTAGAAGTCCTCTTCCCACCCTTTTCCCTGTATACTCTTCCTTCTTCTTTAGAGTCGCAGAGCTCGAAGTGTGCATTTTTCTTTTTCTACAAGAAACAAGAAAAAGGTGATTTTATATAACAAAATCGAATTAGAATATATGTGGTAAAACATATCCTATGCAAACGACTTCATCCGTCCCAATAATGCACTGATATTCTTTTTCTAATGTTAGTCAATTTAATGTAAAAAAGAAAAAAAATATCATTAATGGTTGTAATGTAATAAACCTAATTATTATATTATAAAATAATATTATTTTGTTAGAATTTGATTGTTAGGGAATACAACATAACAATTGGGCTATTGTTTATAGTGGGGGAGTTGATCTACTGGGCTTTTATTAAATGGGCCTTAAAAATCAGAAGATAGGCTGTGGGTGTATTGGGCTTTAGGGGTGGATTGGGCTTCCATGTAACTGATAGTTGGGCTATTTTGTCCGATAGCCCAACTCGTAATAATTAAATTGGATTAACTAAAATTTGGCTAAATTTAATTAGAGCATTTTATTTTATGAAATAAAAATTTGTAAATGCACTAAAATAAACTATAATAAATATAAGTGGTTGGAAAAAATTATACATTTATAGTTATGATATGAGCAATCACCTTGTTTAATAATTAAATATACTCACCCGTTTCAAATAAGAATCTTATTCTTACTTATATAAATCTAATTTATCAAGTTACTTATTGTAAGAATTTATTTAATAATATTACAATTTATTGCACTAAAAACTTAAAAATCCAAAAGAATCAAAATATGTAGTAGTGATAATAAATTTAATCATTTAAAAAAGGTGCCTCTCACAAGATTGTAAAAACGAATCACCTAATATTCTCTTTAAAAAAATATTATATATATATATATATATATATATATATATATATGAGTGGGTCTCCTGTGAAATGGTTGCACGTGTGACACGATTTAAGGTATTACTTATGTAACTATAAAGTATTACTTGTTTAATTATAAAATATCATTATTTTTTAAGGTAACTAATCAATAGTAATACATTTAAAAAAGATAGTGATACTTTATAGTTAAACAAGTAATACATTATATCGAGTCACACATGCAACTGTTTCACACAAAAATTAAGGTATATATATATATATATGTGTGTGTATGTATTAGGGACTCCATGACAAGTGGGCTTAAGACAAGCCCTTACGCATATCTCTAATTTTTTTTAATTATTTTATTTTTATATTTATTATTATTATTTTGGAAAGTGTTGACTTCCAGAATAAGAAACTCTTACCAAAAAAAATTATTGAAAAAAAATGAACAATTATTTGGCATGAGACGAATTAATAATAAATTTCCCAAACTAATGCAGACAGGATTCTCTCGGCCTTTCGTTCTTATAGAAGTGCTTATAGTTTATGGGTTAGCTCGACTTTGAGTAAGACATCTCTCGCATATTGTGTAATTTTTATCCCAAAAAATGAGTCATATTTTATAAAATATAAATTATTATTATTATTAAAATCAATCAAATAATAATACAATTTATTAAGAATTATCAGTTCACTTATACCTTCGTTCGTTGATATATTCGATTGCAATTGATTGAATTTGTTTTAACAAATTGTGATGCGTCATGGGTCTTAGATATCAAATAAGGAATAAAACACGATTAACAACATAAAGCTCATATATAGTACATTGCTAGGGATGTAAATGAATCAAATCCAACTGAATTATATAAGGCTTGAGTTTGACTCGTTTGAATTTTCAACCCGCTCGAGTTCAGTTCAAGCTCGATCATATCTTAATATTTAGGTCCGTATTTGATTCCTCATAATTGTGTGAATAACTCGAGCTCGACTCGCCAACAACTCAACAATCCAATAGAGCAAAGTTCAAGTTCAAGTTTACTAATACATGCACTCGAGCTTGAGCTCAATAGCTTGTTATGCTTTGATTTTGGTGGTCTCGTGTTCGAGTTACACAAATAGGTTCGAATAGGTTTGGTATAAAATAATATTCTATTTCATATTTTGTTTACTCATATGAACAACACTTTGCTTTTTTTTTTTTTTTTTTTTTCTATTTAATCTCCAAATTTATGTTTATAGTACATGTCCCAAAACTAGGTAGTGGAAGTCCCAATTCTAAAAGCTAAAAATGTCTTTCTTGACAGGCTTATGCTTTTGGACCATTTTTGTAGCAATTATTGATCCAACACTCGTATGTTTGGACACGCCTTTGCACAATCGGTTGTGGGTTGTGGCACAACCCAGCCCGTGTTTTTTTTACGAGGTTGTGGGTTGTGGGTTGTGGTTGTTCCATCCACAACCCTACCCGTTCTACACCTCATTTTTCTCCCTCTTCTCTCATTATTCCCAATAAAACTATTCATTATATATTTTTTCACCCAAAATTTTTATAACTTTTTTATTTCAAATCCATTTTTTATAAAAATTATATCATATTAATTCTCTTCTTAAAATCTTTATTTTGACATCCATTTAGCATATATATATAATAATCCATCACCAATTATTAAATTCACAAATAATTATCTCTCATAATATAATAATACAAACAAAACTCTACTAAACCTATTGATTTGACATATTAATAACAATCTACCTGATCACAACCCAAAACAAACACTACCTTTTACTATGCATTTGATTGTAACACAACTTTACAACCCACAACCGGTTGTGCTATGGAAGCCTCCAGCTTAATCCAAACAATGTTGCAACAAAAATTTCAAACTGCTTTTTACACCTTCCATCCTTTTAATCTCTGAGACCTGTCCTTTTTTCTTTTCTTGTTTATTTCTTCTAAGATAATGTTAGCTGTCGAACTTTGTCCAACTAATCGTATGAGCCGACATGAGTAGTTTGTGTCCAAAATATTCTACTTTTATCAAGTGTCATTCTTTGTAGGATGTCACATCTTTTGAATTTCATTACAACTCGAGTCACGATCCTTTACAATTGCACCATTTGTATGGAGCATATTCATGGGGTTTTTAATCTTGACATAGTGGTGCAGGACCTCAGTTTTGTTGTGGATGAAAGAAAACAACAAATAGAAGAGCTTTAGAGTTTGTGCACGCGTACAGTAGCACTGAAGCATGAGGAGATCAATCCTCTAAGCCCCCCCCCCCAACCCACCGAGCGTCAGATGTCATAACGCGTATTTATGTCTGAGTTGATTTTTTAAAATGAATCCTTATGATAACTAGGAAATTGAGCATAATTTTAATTAATATAATTATATTTTTAATATAATTATTTTTTATACACTCTTTATTTTATATTTATTTAATATTTGAACAATAATTACTTTCTTTTTGTTTTTGTGGATATTTGTAATATTTTTGAATAATTTTATACAATAATCCACATAAGTACTTGGCCATCTTTAGCCCATCAAAAAATGAAGATTACAAAGAAGTTTATGGGTTGAAATAGTTTTGAATTTAATTAATTAATTAAGCCCAAAATTTAATTAAAACCCATAAAGGGAATTAGGGCAAAATGACAAGGATAAAAGGGAGATTGAAGGCAAGCAGCAAAGGTATTCAAGAATTGAGGGTGTGAACAAAGAAAGAAAGAGAGAGACGCCATGAGAGAGGGAGAGAGAGCAACATCAAGCCTCCATGGTGTGAACGCAGCAAAGGACAGACTTACGGAGGAACTCATCTTTTGTGGATTTGAGTTTATTCTTCCATTCTTATCTTTGTTTTAATGTCTTTCATTTGGATGATTTTAATTTTAGACACGTGATATGTAACTAAATTTTATATTCCGGTTTAGAGAATGTTTGAACCCTATTTCAATATTATGTGAGTTATGTTTTCGTGACACCATATTAATTTAATATGTGCGACTTTATTATCTTTATGGGTTGAATTGATTTATAATATATATATTGTTAATTGTGACTAATCACTCCAATTGATAGTTTATATATTTAGGGTTAGGGTTTAAATTGCAATTCGTAATTGTTGTGATCTTGAACCCGTTTGTAGAAACTAATAATTTATATTATTAGAATCAACATAATTCAAGATTAATTGAATCGAGCGTGTGAATTCAATAACCTGCCTACCCTATTATCCTAATTGATAATGCATTTAACGAATTAAATCCAAAGAGCGTATTTTGAACTATTCGATTAAATATATTAATTAGAGAGCTTATTCTAATTAATTACACTTAAGGGATGAAGCGAATCAACAGAGCTTGTTGTTGGTTTAGGGGAAGGAATTCTACAATTAAATTAATAATGTGTCGCATAATCATATGATTTGGGATAGGGGGAAAACTGAAGCATGAACCGGAATTGATTCATATTACTGTCTGCCTTCTATTTATTTGCTTGATTTTTATTTATTAGAGTAAATTTTATATTATTAGTTTAGTAGACAAAATTCATCAACATCCCCTCTTTTTATTTGCATTCGTAAATTAGCATAAAAAGATATACAAATAATTCAACCGTTCTCTGTGGGATCGACCCTTACTTCCCAGTACTACAAAATAGTAGAGGAAAACGAGGTAAAACAATTTAATTAATTTTAACATGCCCGACGGCACGATCACCTTAAAATTACAATTTTTATAATTTATATTATATAGGAATTGGAGCACCCGCAATACTATCATAGATAATAAAATACAAACTTATACAAAAAATATAAAGAATCGAAGCTTTCACCATACTTTAAATATATATATATATATATATATTATTGTGGATAATAAAATACAAATTCAAAGAAAAAAACATAAAAAAATGGAGCTTTTGCAATATTGTATAATATTAACGTAGAAAACAAAAAACAAAAAAAATTAGAAAACAATTACTTAAATAATAAACAAAAGACAAACAAATTTGAATTAATTTAAATATTTACTTTCTATTGAATTATTTGTATTAGATTTAGATTACATATAAATATTAGGTGATAATTTTTAAATAAATTAATTAATTTATTATAGAAACAAGACCCTTATATTTGCGAGATGGAATACATTTTTTCGACACAAAACTATCTTTTTTACAGACTTTATTAATAAAATAATAAAATACTTTTAATATCTTTAAATATTCATTATATTTTAAATATATTTGAGGACATACCAGTATTTGTAACATACATACTTATTAACATACCGTACTTAAAAATGTCTTACAATTATTATTTTTCTCTAACCAAACATGGAAACAATATAAATGTGTACCAAAGTATATCACTTGTATCAAATTAGGTACCAAACTTTAATTTATATTAAAATGACTACTGAATTTTTATTTATTTTTTATTAGTGGTTCCGATTTAATTTATTCTACCTGATAATAAAATTCTCCATGTACAGTCATCTCATGTCTACTCGTATTAAAATTTGTTCAAATTACATAATAATCTATATGACACGTATAACTTTAATTTATATCAAATTTTATTTATAAATTTTTTTCGTAATATAGTTATAATATGATGAATTAGCAATGAAATTACAATCCATATAAAGCTTCAATTACTAATTAAAATTAGTTAATTAGTAAAAAATAAAAGTATGTAATACTTAATTAACATTTAATAATGTCATGTCCAGTCTACCTCAAATTTCTTTTTTTGTAGAAAATTGTTTTATTGATGAAGCTATTTCTTTGGTACAATATGTAGTAAATATAGATTTAATTAATGCTTGTTGTTCATTAATTAAAAGTGCAATATTCAATAATTTAACAACTTTAGGTTTGGCCTTTTTGGTTTGGGTCGGAACAGGGCGGGTCAGGAAACTAATAGTAGGTCGATGTGTTAGAAATTAAAATTTACTTTTATCACTCGGGTCGAGTTTGAGTCGAGAGCGTTAGCAATCGAGTATTGAATGATTTGATTTATCTTTCAGCTCGATTTTACACTTTTCCTTTCTTTATTAGATTTAGTTGTTTAGTTTGCATTCTCTACGCTTTGTAATTCCTCGGTGCAAGAAAAAGAGTTAGTTGCAACATCCGTTGACTACTAACAGGCCAGCAATGAGCTGTTCAAATTTCTGGAAAATTATATTGCATTTTGTGAAATATTAAGATTTATGGTTGGAGATAAAATATTTGTGTAATAATAATTTTTCCAACAGGAATGAGCTGGAGCTTATAAGTTTCTTCATCTTTTTCTAAGATACTTCTTTCTTCCACTCAACAATTTTAAGCTGTGATCTTCATAATTTTCAAGAAAACTTGTTAGACTTTGTGTCAATAATTGCAAGTACCATCCATTTTGAATATTTCATCAAGTGTTTATTGTATTAAAATGTGCGGGATTTATATATTTTTTATATTACCCTGATACATGAGCGACATATGTTAATATAATGGAATTAAAAATCAAATACCCGAAATTTTTTGGCTCAAAAATAGTTTTTTGTCCTATGCTGGACCAAACAGGGAGCCTGTTGGACCAGCATTCAAGGCGCTGTAAATAGTAGTGGGCGTTGAAGGCGGTAGAGAGGACGTTATTTCTATCTTTCGAAAGCCGAATTTGATAAAAAAAAAAAAGAAGTCATATTTCAAAAGTTTAGATATCATATTATTAGTTAAAATATAAAAAAATTGAATTTTTTCTATGTTTCAAAAGTAAATTATATATGATTGAATGAATCAAATTAATGAAGAAAAGAGTATAAGGTGAATTTATGATTTTTGGAAGGTTATAACTATATTTAATTGATAAAAAATTATACTTTTGAAAAACACGACCCTTTAATTTTATTTTTTTAAATAGAGAGAGTATTATTTTATAATAAATTATTAAAATATATTATAAAACCTCATTATTGATGGATAAGGTGACATATTAGAGTACATTATTTACATAGGGAAAAATGAGGGGACAGCATTAACTTGAACAAAAACTAGAATGACTCCAAATGCAGAGACATCGACTTGACTGCAAAGTTCCAATCTTAATCAATCACATGCATTTGGATCTTTCCCCAAAAGGGTCCCTCTCATCTTTATGATTATACTAATTTTAATCAAATCATAAAAAAATCGAGTAAAACAATGTTACAAACACAAACAGCACCAGCAGCTAATCTCATACGAGATCCTCTATTTTATTCTATATTTTATCTTATGCTTTAATTTTATTAATACACGTTCATACAAAATTTGAATATAAGTCATAAATTTATATTTTCGTTGATCTTTTATCTTTCGTCAAATGTCTATATCAATGAACATATGTGCGCAAGATGCTGGAGATGGATACTTGACGTAAATCTTGGATCATTTCCTACAACCATATTGATTTGCAGAAGATTCCCATGTCATAAAACACTTGCATCAAAAGGGTCCCTAGAAAAGAATGATAAAACATAAAATGTCTCCATCATATCATTGTATCACTAGACAAAACACTGTTTTATTTCATTCTTGATCATACAAGTGACCAAGTAACTTCATCAACAACCACTAAACTTTAATATATATATATATATAGAGAGAGAGAGAGAGGGAGGGAGAGAGAGAGAGAGAGAGAGAGAGAGAGAGAGAGAGAGAGAGAGAGAGAGAGAGAGAGAGAGAGAGAGAATCAACAAGTAAATAAAATAAATTTATGAACAACCATGACATATTCTTGATTATTGAACACAATTAATCACTAGTTCCCTGAGATTTTCTGAGGGATCATACGTGTAGCAACTATGGGACTTCTAACTACATGATCACCATTGGACTCGATCCAAGTTAAAGAACCATAAACAGATGCAACTTTTGCCAATTTAGGATATTCGATCCTCAGCTTGTAGCTTTGCTTTTCGTACTGCTTGCTAAACTCTAATCTTTCGGGCGAAACGCTGACTTTTAATCCGTTCGCCGTGTTCAATTTCGCGGTGTAAACTGATTTTTCATCTCCGACGTTAGTCACAGTCCTGTGAAACTCTTTCACTTGCGAATCATCACCATTTGGATTGAAGTAGGCAATGAAGGAGGGGTAGTTAAGATCAAAGGATGGATTCGAGCAGTTAAACGAAGCCGATCGTGTGATCGTCTGAATCTGTTTTGCTGTGAAGTTCAATGCGCAGAGAAGATCAATGTAGTCTTCTACACTTGCATCGTATATTAGTCCAGGATCTAAGGCCTTGTTGGGATCGATGTGGCCCGCTCCCATGCCCAGAGGCGTGGCAGGCCCGTTTTTGGACCCGATATCAACAATTGGGCTGTTTGTATTGTCCAGAACATAAGCCGTGGTCATCATGGCGGATCTAACTGCAGCTGGACTCCAGTCGGGGTACGCCCCTCTTAGTAGGGCCGCTACTCCGGCTGCATGAGGACAAGCCATTGATGTACCGGATATGATATTAAAGTTACTGAACAGTGGTCCTGAATTCACATTGGTTGCAGGGGAATTTGAAGGCCACGAGGCGGAGATTAGGTCACCAGGGGCCAATATATCGGGCTTCAGGATAAACGGGCAGCTCTGGGATGGGCCTCGGGAGCTGTAGGTAGCCAGTCTTGGGGCTGGCTTCGTCCCGACGACCGTTTCTTGGAACTTGAATGCAGCTTTGGGCTTGGACTCACTCTTGATGTAGTTGAGAATCGCTTCGCCTGATTCGGGCCTGACGAACACTGCAGGGAATGAGGATTCGATGTAGGAAGAAGAGTCGCTGTTGTTTGTAATGAAGACACCACCAACCACCTTAGCGTTCTGGACATAGTAAGTTTGTTCGGATAGATCATCATTCGTGTCCAAACAGACCACAATCTCCTGTCCTAACTTCTTGAACGAGTTCTCATCGTTGCAAGATTGTACGAACACGAGTGGGAACTCTAATGAAGATGAATTTCCAGGGTACAACGACAGCCCTGTGACCGAAACTCCATTTCCAAGAACCACACTCCCATGAAACTCTCTGTCAATTGTACCAGCTGCAACAGTTAACACCCATGGTATCCCATTGTGCAATGTCTCGAGATACGGCCCTTCATTCCCAGCTGACGTCGAAACGAAAATGCCCTTCTCCATGGCTGCAAACGTCGCTATCGCGACAGGATCGGCGTACAACGCCACGCCATCAAGGCCGAAGGACAAGGACAAAACATCCACACCGTCGGTTATTGCTTGATCAATGGCTGCAATGATATCAGATATATAAACCCCTTCTTCCCAGAGGGCCTTGTACATGGCCACTCTGGCCTTCGGAGCCATGCCTCGGGCAGTACCCGGGGCATAGCCGAAGAAGGAATCACCCTCCACGTAACCACCACCGGCCGTGGAAGAGGTGTGGGTCCCGTGTCCATCGGTATCACGGGCCGAATTCATTGATATAGTCAAGTTGGGATTGTTGGCAAGTAGGCCTTTATTAAAGAAACGGGCTCCTATGAGTTTGTTGTTGCACAGTGAGGAATTGAATTTGGTGCCACTCTCACATTCACCTTTCCATCTTGATGGGATTCCGGTCAGCCCATCGTCATCGTAGCTTTTGCTCTCAGGCCAAACTCCGGTGTCCACCACTCCGATTATGACATCGCTGCCATAATCGGAGACGAGCCAGGCGCCGTAGTTGGAATTGAGCCCGAGGAACTGGGAGGAATGGGTCGTGTCGATTGTAACAGTTGTGTCTTTGATTGAAGAAATGTAGCCAGGGGAATTCTTGATGGACTCGAGTTCGGAACTGGAGAGAACCGCACAGAAACCATTGATGGCATTGGTGTAGCTGTAGAGAAGTTTGGAGGAGTATGAAGAATCTGATATGGAGGAAAGTGTGGTTAAGTACCAGTTATGGTGGGTAGAGAAGGCTTTGGGCATGGCAGATGAATCCATATGGATAATGTAAGTGTCGGAGTCTGCAAAAGTGGACATGAACTGTGAAAGAAAACACAGAAACACACACCACAGTGTGTTGGGAATTCTCATGTTTTGTTGCAGTGGAATGGGGAGTTCTGTGTTCTTGAAAACACAAGACAGTGCAATATATATATAGAAAGAAGAAAGGCGTGAGACCCCACTTCACCTAGTCTCTTACTTTGTCAACTTGGCGTCTCTCTCTCTCTCTCTCTCTCTCTCTCTCTCACACACACACACAGTGGGACTTCTCACCTCTCTGTCTTTGCCCATTATGTTTGAAATCTAGGCGTGGGAAGGGAAAAAAATATATAAATATATATATATATATATATATAATTAGACACAATTTAGAATTTCCCTATTATTTTTCATAGCTAAGAGTATATTTTTGCCAAAATTTACATGAAGAGAATGAATGGATCATCTTACATTCAACGTAACGGATTCCATTGTAAAAATGATAATAATGCATGGATATGACGATTGAGGTGTGAGTGTGTTCTCGAGTTGATTCTTTTTTTAAAAGGATAATCTTTTTGTGTAAAAAAGTGATAGTTTTTACGGTGTAAAAAATATTGCTTTTCGATTAGAAAAGTATCATTTTGTTGACAAAATATTATGTTTTAACTAAGTTTTTGTAATCAGTAAAACAAAAGTGCACTTTTAAGGTGAAAAATAATATTTTATCGTAAAAAGATAATATTTTTTGACAATTTATAAAGATATTATTTTTTGCCCCAAAAAATATTATGTTCTTTGTGCGCGATGGAAATCCATTAGGGGCGACGTCTTCGTCTATTTCATAATGTGTTTAATCTTATATCTAATGTATTCACTATACACAATATATATTTATTAACATCACTAACTAACACACAATATATATTAAAAGTAGTGAAACACAAAATGAAACACAAAATTGAATATAAGATGAGAAACACGACGCTTTAGGCCATATTGGGGAGATTTTGAGGTATTTTGAGTTGTATCAACCCATATACAAAATTCATACATCTTGATGCATAGAAAACCAACTATGTTTTTGAATAATTTTCACCCGTACAATCTTTACTAGCACATACCATCAAACTTCAAATTGTTCCACTCTATCTCAAACTAATAAATTAAATAACTTTATTTACATTGATCTATACTTTTTAAATCAGAATGTAAATCATCGGTCAAATTGAGTAAGACAGACTAAAACTTAAGTCGTTGCTAATAAATAATTGTTGTATTCACAAAACTAAGCTTCAAGGTTTTCAATTTTTAAGTTTGTATCACTAGCCCATCTTTCACATACATTTTCAAGTGAGAGTAAATTCAAACGTAATATCATTCACGAGTTGTAGCGTCCACCACACCCGAAAACCTACTATTGACTTCATTATCGAGCATCTAATACCTTTCTTTCCATAGATGGACCTCAAATAATTGAGCAAAACTATAATTGCAAAATTTTCCATAAAAACAAAGTTTCACCCAATTTAAAGAGTAATCTATAGGATTAGGCAATCCTAGTTTACGTAAAGGAATCCTTTCGTTAATATCTGCAGTTTATTGTTAAAAAAAATAAAAATAAAAAATAAAAGAAAAAGAAGAACATGTGCATGTGCATGTGCAAGCAGTGAAAAGCATAACAAGTTGGTGTCATGTCCCAATCCCAATTAGTTTTCAACTCCATAATTGGTTTGTTTGTACATAATTAGGAATGCCCATTGCTAAGAGTTAAAAATTATTTGTGAGAGGACTCTAAAGCCTAATAGGGGATGTAAATATCATTAATTTTTAGCCAAAATTAGACCACATTTCCAATTCAAGAGATGAAAATTTTCGTGTATTTTATTTTGCACTTCATCTTATGTTTCAGCTTCGCTAATTTACGTTATGTGTATAAAACGACTTAATCAGTGAATACTTGACGTGTATTTGATGAAATTGAAACATGAGATATAATACAAAATGAAATAGAGGATTAAAATCGAAAATTCTTGTATTTAAAATAATCATTTGGATATTTTATTTTTAGAGAAACTTCAAATATTTATTAGATAAAAAATGATAAAAAAAGATAAATATTTTTATACTACAATTTAAATAATATTTAAAAAATTAAAAAATATATATAAAAATCACCGGTCACGCCCGAGTTTATTACTAGTACTTGTTAAATGCTACAAAAATACAAAGAATCTTTAAAATAATAAACACAAGCCTACAATGTGATTTTTGCAAATAGTTGGGCCTATGTTGCTCCACAGGCCCAACCTAACCTTATAGTTTTAAATGTACGTTTGTTATGGGCTGGGTGGGCTGGGCCTAGGAGTTTACTAATCCCTCTTAGTGTTTGCGTGAATGAAAAAACTAGCATATGTGTTAATTATTTGTAAAATTAATTTTTTAATTATTAATTATATTTCGATCAATTAATTGAAGGCACAATTTCTAAAATTATAAATTTTTATTTATATTTTTTATTGATTTGATTTTTTTTTTTTTTTTTTTTGAAAAGGCTCTTATTTTTTGAAATGAATTAATAAGATGTCAATGAAAGCGGCGATATTGATTAACGATTTCTGATCACAAAAACCATTCTTACTACAATTTAAATTTTTCGTTTTTCTCAGATCAACTTCAGCTGATTCGATGGCTTCGAAGGAAGAACCATGTTTCACTCTCTTGTCTTCCTACTGCTCGACCAAATGCCTCAATGAGAATGCTGATGCCTCTGTAAGTTTTGTATGTATGTGCGTATCTATATATATATATATATATATGTATGTATGTATACATGCCTTGGATACTCTTTAGTTTTGCTTTTCATTGTTTTTCCATAGAAATTAGTTCTGAAAAGTAGATACTGAAGGTGCAAGGAATCTGTATTTTTGCATTTTATTATCTTCTGCTCATTTATCAGTAGTTTTTTCGGTGGCAAGTTTGTTACTTAGAATTCTTTCATATGAATTTGATTTAGAAATTCGAAGAGTGGTTTGTTTGGTCTTCAGAAGTTTCTTCAGGAGCAGACAAGTTTGCAAGAGGACACATGATAGTTCAGACATGAATTTTCTATTAGTGGCTTCAATCTTATTTTATGAATATTTGGGGAATCCTCTGCACAGATTTTTTAGTCTGCTGTCCCAACGTACACTCACCGACACTATTATCTTAATGGTTGGCTGTTACGTTGTAGTTCATGCTAGTCAATGGATTATACTAGTTGCAGTAGGATATTTATCGATTATTTTGCAAACTTCATTTGAATCTGTCTGTAAAATATGCATAAAAGAAGACAGTTGATGTAAGTGTCGATTATTTTACACGCATACATACGAGTTTATCTGTAGGCTACATTAGGCATTCAATCTGTTTGCTACCTTTTGTCTCTCTGTTAAAGCTAAAAGGTTGATTACATATCATAATTATGCTTCATTTACTAAATTCGATATAGTTTAGAATTATAAGGCATGAACCTTAATTGCGCTATATAATCTCTACTTTTCTCTTCTGTAATGTATTATTGGGATGAATTTTGTGAATCAAGATATACATTTTCAAAGAATATGTTTCTTGTTCCTGTTCTTGACCTGCCAACCATGAAAGGCTTTCAATATTTGTGGAAAACTTTATGCCATTACATTCTGAAATCAAAAAGTAAAACACCCTGAGGGAACCGTTTAGTAATTGAGGTGTACATGCACCAAAACAATGATCGATCATGATTTTCATTCTCTTCAGTCCGAAGGAGATGCTGGAGTCACCACAACAGGACTCCTCACAGTATGGTTCCCATTCTCTTCAATCCAAGTGATTGATCCATGATTAATGACATAATCTGTGTAAGTCTTATATTGTATAATCACAGAGTAGCTACGCTTCTCATTTTTCTTGCGGAAGACTAATTTCTCGGGAGATACTGTAATGGACGAATCCTTTGGCCTTTTTACCTTCACTTTGTATGTAGCTCCACCTTCTGCGACATTCGTCACAGTCCTCTGATATCTCTGAGTTCTAGTGCTTCTCTCTTCTTGTGGGTCGTACAGCGCAACAAAAGCTGGGTAATTAAGATCAGTTGATGGATTGGAGCAATTGTAGCTGGATCTTACAATAGTCCGAGTTTGTTCACTCGTATAATTCAAGGCACAGACGAGGTTCACATAGTCTTGTGGAGTAGCATCATATACAAGGCCAGGATCAAGAGCCCGGTTCGGATCAACTTGGCCCGCTCCCATTTCTAGAGGTGTAGCAACATCGTAATCACTACCCATGTCCTTGATGGGCTTTCCAGTGTTATCAAGTGTACTTGCAGTGGTCATCATGGCTGATCGTATAGCTGCAGGGCTCCATTCCGGGTGTGCACCTTTTAAAAGAGCAGCAATTCCGGAGATATGAGGACAAGCCATTGATGTACCCGACTCTAGATTGTAGTCACTTGTTAATTCTACATTGGTGCCAATATTGGCCACAGCTGTAAATGGATTGTAGGCTGCTAGTATCAACACCCCCGGTGCCATTATATCGGGCTTCAAGATACCTGGATAGCTTCGGGCCGGGCCCCTTGATGAGGATGCAGATACGGCCGGTGCCGGCCGGGGTTTTGTCCCTATGATTGTCTGTTGAAAGTTGATGCTAGCAGCAGGTTCGGGGATCCTTGAGGCGTATCTGATCACATTCTTTCCTTCTTTTTGTGTGATTACAGCACCAGGGATAGGAAAAGAAGTGGATCGTAGTATACCAGTATCATCCGAAATAAAAATAGCTGCGTGGGCCCTTGATTCTGTAACATACCGGATTTGATCTGTTACCTCTGGAGTTTCTGAAGATTCGACACATATGATGATGACATCAGAGGGAGCTTCTGCTAATAATTCAGTTGAATTGCAAGCTGATAATGTCCTATTGTAAACGAGAGGCAAGTTTCTGACTGTTGCTCTTGCAGGAAACATTGTCCAGCCTGTGATTGTTAAGCCATTTCCGAGTGTTAAGATCCCGGAAAACCAACGATCAACTGTGCCTGATGCTACTATTACAGCCCAAGGGATTCCTTCAAGCATAGTTCCAAAACCTGGGCCACGATTTCCAGCTGAAACCGAAACAAGAATCCCTCTCTCCATTGCACCAAATGCAGCGATTGCGATGGGATTTTCGTACAAATCAATTGTACGGTAGCTTAAAGAGATTGATAAAACATCAACTCTATCAGCAACAGCCTGATCTATACCAGCAAGAGCATCAGATTCATAGCCTCCTTCATCCCAGAGGACTTTATATATAGCCAGCCGAGCCCTTGGAGCAACCCCTCTGGCTGTCCCTGGTGCGTAGTCGAAGAATGAAACACCTTCCACAGAACTCCCTGCTGCTATGGAAGCAACATGTGTGCCATGGCCATATGTATCCCTTGTCGAGTTCATACTTATGTTAACATCGGGCTGGGCTGCTATAACCCCCTTGTTAAAAAATCTTGCTCCAATGATCTTCTTATTACAGTGTGATGAATTGAAATCCTTGCCCACCTCACAAGCCCCCCTCCACCTTGCAGGGATTCCAGTAAGGCCTTCATCTCTGAAGCTCGGGCTTTCGGGCCAGATACCAGAGTCAACCACACCAATAATCACATCTTTTCCATATTGAGAAGCTGGCCATATTCCCGAGGCAGTGTTGAGTGAAAGAAATTTGTACGTATGCGTGGTGTCGGGCTTGATGGGCCTGTCGACATGGGCCGAAATGAATCCTGGCACTTTCTTCAGGGATTCCAGCTCATCCTCGGACATTACAGCACTGAAACCATGAAACGCGTTGTCATAGGCATGGACGAGCGTCGGCAACGCTTGCCGGCCATCGGATAATTCAATATTGGTGGACTTTATGGAGGTTAAGGTTGTGGAGTACCAGTGGTGGCAACTGGAGAAGGCCTTGGGCATTAAGGATTTGTCCATGTGGACAATGTAAGTGGATCTTTGTGAGGAAGCATGATGAATTACCAGAAACCATGAAAACAGAACAAGAGGAATGATCTTAACAAGACAGCACCCCATTCTTCGTCTGCAGATAAGTTTCTGGTTTGGTACCAATAGCATTTGCAGTGTGATTGGTCATATTATAAACTGTTTGTCTACTTGCATTTTTTTAATTTTATTTTCTGACACGTTTTCTCATTATTCAAATGATAGTATTTGCTGGAAAGAACAAAGTCATAATATTCAAATTATTTGGAATTGGCAGTGATGCTTGAGAGCATTTTTTAGGCAAGTTGGAGCAATTAAGGTGAACTTTGACTAATCTACATTAAAAGATTATTTATTTATTTCTTTAATTTTTTATCTACCCCTTCAAATCTTGCAGGTATATATATATATATATATATATATATATATACACGCTCACATACATACATACACACACACACACACAATTAATTTATCAAATTTAAGGTAACACATTACTATCACTCCCCAATCATACTGATGCAGCAAAAATGTCCATCATTTCCGCCTCCTCTCCAACCTGATTCCTTTTTTTTCTTTTTTTCTTTTTTTTTTTTTTTTGTCTAAACTCGATTCAATACCTGCAAGAACATGCTGGAGAAGTTCTAGCGTGGGAACTTCGACTCTCAAGTCAAACCCAATTTATTTTGTTTATTCATCTTAGAGAGAGATTATATAAATTATAAGAGATCAATAAAAAAGTGGAGAAGAGGAGAATCATGTCCTTAATGAGAATATATATATATATAAATGTATAAACCTGAACAATATTGATGCACCTTGTTATTGAACTTGAGCTGTAAATATTTTAAAGTCGCATAATTTAAAGTCACAACATATAGTATCCAAAAAAATAACTATTTCTAGATCCATCATTAAAAAACAACAAAAAATCTCCTCATAGAAAAAAAAAAAAAAAAAAAGAACAATCTAATATTTAGGGGCCCATGCCTGCGCGTGGCTCATGAGCACATGGCACCCACTCACACATCCCTCTTCTTGTAAGCCCTATTTACGGTATCTTTGGACTTGGCTGATTGTGGATTGTGCCATAATCCATCCCGTATTTGTTTATGAGATTATGGGTTGTGGTTATTTTATAGACAATCATACTCACTCTACATTTTTTTTTTCATTTATCTTCTTTCATCATTCTCATAAAAATTATTCAATATATATTTTTTATCTAAAATTTTTAAGTACTTATAATTTTTTAATTTCAAATCTATTTTTTATAAAAATTATATCTTATTAATTCTCTTTTTAAGATCTTTATTTTGACATCCATTGAGCATATATATATATATATATATATATATATAATCAATCACCAATTATTAAATTCACAAATCTTTATCTCTCATAATATAATAATACAAACAAAACTTTACTATACCTATTGATTTAACATGTTAAGAACAACATACCTTATCACCACCGAAAACAACCACCTTTTACTATGTATTTGATTGTGATACAACCTCACAACCCACACCCAATTGTGCTACGAAGGGCTCCAGTCTAATCCAAATATCACCTTACCTTTCCCTCTCCTTTTTTTCCTTAGTACCCAAGTAGCAATTTTGCTGCCTACATTTAATTCCTACACCCAATGTGAACCAAATTCGTAATACCCAACTCCAACATATATTTAGAAATACTAAAATTTAATTACTCATATTGCATATAAGAGACAAGAGACATATTCACATCAAATTTCAACATTTACATATTCAATAATCCTATAAATTTTGAACATACAATCTCTGGCTAATTTATTTTCTTGTGTGCTTTTGACAAATCAAATGAAGATGAGTTTTAGAAGTTCACACTCAATCATAAGTTCTTGAATGAAAATCAATTTTGTAATTTTGTTGTAGATTTTAACCGAACATTTATTAACCCACATTTAAATATAGAGAACATTGAGTTATAATAATTACTAAAAATCATTTAAAGAAAAAAAATTAAATCTTGGGATTAAGAGTCAAGAGTCTAGATGTCACAATCAATCTCTTGCAATGAACATAAATACTCGACCAGACAGGTGGATAATATGTCCCAAGACCACATTTGAAGAAGATAAGATGCAACAATAATTGAGCAAACTTTGGAGAATTTCCAACTAAATTTAGAAGCAATAAATCAACCCACAAACCTGAAAGCCCATTTCGGTAATCTCTGTTCAAATTCAGGCAAAAAAACAAGAATGGTGTTGCTTCAGACAGTGCCTCTAACTCTGTTTTATTTGCTTCTGCTGGCTTACAATGTACCCAAGGCGTCGGCAGAAAGAACTACATACATAGTCCATATGGACAAGTCCTTCATGCCTAAGGCATTTTCCAGTCACCATTACTGGTATTCCTCCTTGCTTCAATCCGTAAGATCAGTGTCTCGGACATCATTCCATGCCGCCGACAAGCTCGACCCGAAGCATGTCTACACTTACGACCATGCCTTCCATGGATTCGCTGCAGTTATGTCCAAATCTCAAGTGGAAACTCTGAGAAAGTCACCAGGCTTCCTTTCCGCTTATCCCGACGATTCCGTCACGGTCGGCACCACCCGTTCCCCCGAATTCTTGTCCCTGAATGCACAAACAGGACTATGGCCAGCCTCCGAGTATGGAAAAGATGTGATCATCGGTGTAGTTGACACGGGAGTGTGGCCTGAGAGCCTGAGTTTCAAAGATGACGGCATGACCGAAATCCCAGCCAGGTGGAAAGGAATTTGCCAACAAGGAGAGGAATTTAATTCATCAATGTGCAACAAGAAACTCATTGGAGCTAGATACTTCAATGAAGGAGTTCGAGCGGAAAATCCTGGTGTTACCATACACATGAACTCGGCTAGGGATGACTCCGGTCACGGCACTCACGTGGCGTCCACTGCAGCCGGAAACTACGTTGACGGCGTTTCCTTCTTTGGGTATGCACCTGGAACAGCAAGAGGGGTCGCCCCACGTGCTCGGCTGGCTGTGTATAAGGTGCTCTGGACAGAAGGGAACCGAGAATCAGATGTGGTTGCAGGCATTGACCAGGCTGTGGCAGATGGTGTTGATATACTTTCGATTTCTCTGTCTTTCCGAAGGGTTCGTCTGTATGAAAATCCCCTTGCAATAGCAGGTTTTGGTGCTCGGGAGAAGGGGATTCTTGTTTCTATATCTGCTGGAAATCGGGGCCCGAGCTTTGGGACTCTCCTGGAGGGCATTCCATGGGCCTTCATAGTAGCAGCAGGGACCGTTGATCGGTGGTTCGCAGTACGGTGACGCTCGGGAATGGTGAAGTCATCACAGGATGGAGTTTGTTTCCAGCAAGAGCCGTCGTTAGAAACTTGCCAATTGTTTACAATAAGACTTTATCTGCCTGCAACTCAACTGAATTACTGGCAGAGGCACTTGTCAATGGTCGAACTATCGTTATATGCAATGCAAATGATGATTTCACTTCCGTTACGCATTATCTATCGCAGTCTTATGTTCCAGCAGCCATCATCATCACCGATGATATCAGTGCACTACGATCATCTGATTTTGAGTACCCGGGAGTCGTGATCAGCCCCTCACAAGCGCGAGAAGTGATCAATTACGCATCCAATAGTGATAGGCCAACAGCAAGCATCGATTTCCAGCAAACGTTGTTAGGGACGGAGCTCAGACCTGCTCCGGCCCTAGCAGACTTCTCATCAAGAGGCCCAGCCAGAAACTATCCTGGAATCTTGAAGCCCGATATAATGGCTCCTGGAGTTTTGATCTTAGCAGCAGACTATCCTTACCTTCTTAGAACAAGAATCGGAAATAACATATACCTGGGAACAGACTACATGCTTCGGTCAGGCACTTCAATGGCATGTCCTCATATCTCTGGAATCGCTGCGCTTCTGAAAGCGGCTCATCCCGACTGGAGCCCTGCAGCTATTCAATCTGCAATGATGACCACAGCTAACCCACGAGATAATACCAACAAACCAATTAGGGACTTGGCATTTGCTGATGAAGCTGCCATTGCCACAGGCACTGGAGCAGGGCAAGTTGATCCAAATCGGGCACTTGATCCAGGCCTCATTTACGACGCATCCGTGCAGGACTATGTCAACCTTGTTTGCTCCATGGGCTTCACTCCTGAGCAAACCAAAACCATCATAAGAACAAGCTACAACTGCTCAAACCCATCCTCCGACTTGAACTACCCATCTTTTATGGCTGTGTATGATCTTCAAGAGACGAGAACTAGGCTAACCCGGAGATTCAAGAGGACACTCACAAATGTAGGGGATGGTGCAGCCACATACAAAGTCAGGGTGGAAGAACCCAGGAATTCCACCGTCAAAGTATCTCCAGAGACAGTGGTTTTCCGAAAGAAATATGACAAGCAAAGCTATTCTTTGACCATTCGTTACAGAACCGGCGGTGATGTCACCGATGGATCGGTGACTTGGGTTGAAGTGAATGGCAAGCACACAGTACGAAGCCCCATTGTTGTTTCCTCAGGGGTGCAGGAGGACTGATTGAGCAACTTTAAAACAGTCCATTGATATGTACTTAGCATTATTTGTGAGCTTATAAGTCTGTGTTATCCTATCATAAACATAAATGGATTCTATGCTGAGCAAGCAAAATCCTATTCTTTAAGTTCTTATCAATCAATAAGCAAACAAAATCAAGAAACTTTCTCTCTCATTCCATTTTCACCAAGCTCTCTCTCTCCTGCATTTCAAATTAACAACTGTGATATGTTTAAGTCCAAGGCTTCCGTCTCCACTTTTGTGTCCCGAAATCGTGCCATAAAATTGAACATAAAATGCATGTCTCAAACAGAAGATGACAACCTAATAGAAGCTCCATTGAGCGCACATCAATGGCAGCAGAAGAGGGAGACTAACATAAACATCGGTAGCTAATATTTAAAGCTAAGAATTGGTGGAGCTCACCGACACAACTATGCATACAATATATAATGCTTTACAATAATAATAATAATAATAATAATAATAATAATAATAAATGATCTTTTTAACTGACGAAGTCAAAGTAAGTAGGCAGACGAATTGATTCAAGACCTAAAGTGGGAGTCTCGATTTTTTGGTTCTGTGGGTAATAACAAATGAATGGAAGGCAAAATTATATAAACAATATATATATATATATGTATATATATTAAAAATTATTAGAAAATGTATATAAGATTATTGGATTTTTTTTTCTAAAGCCACCACTAAATTTACTTTGCACACCACATTAATTTTATTCACAAAATTAGATATAATAATTAGATAAATGTAAATGACACAAATACCCTTATTTAAAAATAAAAAATATACACAAATTTTAATTTTTAATAAATGGAAAACAATAGAAAACTAGGGTTTTGTGTGTGTGGATGAAATAAATATTTATTTAGTAAAAATTAAAATTTGTGTATGTTTTTAATTTTAAATAAGGATATTTATGTTATTTACATTATATATAATTTTATGAATAAAATTAATATGCTGTGTAGAGCAAATTTAATGGTGGCTTTAGAAACACTTTTTTTTCTTTTTTTTTCCCTAACTTAAGAACAAAAAAATTCCTTCCAGCTGTCCCTAATGTAACTCGAATTTAGGACTATTGGTCTCGACAGTACGCCCGATTACAATAAACAAGAAAACGACGACATGATTCGACACTCAAAACTCAAATTTATTTTTTATTTTTGATATTTTAGTTATTTTTATTATTAATATAAGAAGACACTTTAGCTGCCATAGAATTGCATTTTTTAATTTATTTAATATATACTTTGGTCACCCCATAATTGCACCATAAATATAGATAAGCTAAGATGTCACAATTCGTATTAAAGGAGGGGTCCGTAATTTCATATCATATGTTGGACCCTTTTGAATTATGATGCCGTGGGCTGTAGTGTCATTTTGCATTAATATCACATAAAAATCAAAAAATATTTTTTATAGTTTGAGTTAAATATATCGAGATGTATTTATTATTAAATTAAATTTATAATTATATAAAAAAATACGAGATTTTTATAATATAGAATATTATATTTATTTTTGTTAAATCAACTTCAACGTAAAGTATTGATATTTGTTTACACAAAAGTCGTGGAACTTTAAGGTGAACCATTAGTTGTCAGCTCTTATGATTATGATGTTGTTACTTCACTCATTACTTCAAAGAATAAAACGTGTTTCCTTATGATGATGTTGCACATGTTATAATTCAAGCACTTTATCAGATTAGCGTATTAGATTGAAATTATGTATTCTTCGTTGGGGATGTAAACAAGTCGAACAAAATTAATTATTCGAATTTAGTTAAATTTTTTTAACTTATATTAAAATTTATCTTGAGACTTTGATTAGAAGTATTCTTAAAGATCCGCCTAAGTGCTAAAATCAAATTTGTGTTCCTAGTTTTTTACAAATCAAGCCCTTTCAAATAGACGTGGACATGATTTCATCAATTTCGAAATTGTCGGTTCTTGAAATTATGGATGGAATCAATTTTAATTTTGGTTCCTGCTCACTTTTTTCTCAACGTTGAAATATTTGCACTACTTTTACCGTAAATTTTTAATTGCTCTGCTTTTTTTTCGTTACTTCTTTATATGATTATATCTTTTTTTTATATTTAATATTGTAATTTTTTTATCTCAATTATCCAAACTAAAATTAAATCAATTTTTTTAAAATCATATGATGTGTAATTTAAATAATAATAAAAATATAATTTAAATAAATATATGAGATTTTAAATATTATATACAAATTTAAATAGAATTGCATAATATTACCCGAAATTTAATTTTACATATATATTTTTTGAATATGATAGTTTAAGAATATAAGTAAAATAAATATTCTCTCAAAATTTAATGTTAAATAAAATTACATATATAATGTTTTTAACAAATATTTAGTAGTAAAAATAAGTATTAAAAATAAAAAAATAAAAATTATTGTGTAATATTATTTTTTAGTGGAGAAAATAGTAAAAATTGTTGGAAATAGTATAAATTTTAAGTTAAAGTGGTGCAGAATTTACACTAGAATAATGCAATTGAAACAGATATCTGTTTCAAATATTAGTTATAATTTAGAACCAGATAAACAATTAAACTAAATCATTGACTTATACTTTGAACTGTCAGTTTTAATTCAAAACCAAAGTCGTGCCATGTATACTTCTAGATGTTATGTCCCAGTCTACCGCTCGATTAGCACTTTAGAACATTTTCTTTTCTACAGCCAAATTGAATCAAATTTAGGCAAACCATGAAAAAACCTGAAACAGTTTCATATGTTAGATTATTGTTTACTTGTTGTATAAATTGTGTTCTATAATTGAACTAAAAAATGCAATTCTGAGATACACAGCAACGTTGTACGTATACTTTTACATCGGAAAAACCAGGTACATTGTGAGGAAAACATAGGATCTTCCTCAGAAACAACAAAAAAGGATTCGATTATCGATATTACAAACGAATCATAATGAAGATATATGTATTTTTAACATCATCTGCTATATATGAGCAGTCATGTATGACGACGATATTTACATTGCAGACGGAGATGTTCCTTTAGCTATTGCTCGTCATCCGTTTCTTGCTTCCTTAACAAAGTCCTATCGGTTTGGACGCTGCTCTCGTATCCGCTACTGTCACCAGGTTCAGTAATGTGCTTCTCCACTACTGTTTCCTTCAAGCCATCACGATGTGTTCGCCCGTTCTCCCTTCCAGCCCTACGGTCCTGTAATTTTTTCAGAAAAAATATGAGGGAGGTAGATACGAAATTGAATATTTAAATGATACTCGTCTCCACTAGCTTAAGTTTTTAGATGAAGTGGTCATTCAATATGTATATGAGAACCAAACTACATCGAAGGTAGATGATAAAAACTTACGTCACGGAAAGGGAAATCGTCAGCCTCTAGCATGTGCACCACATGTCCCATCTTCGGCCTTTTCTGTGAATTCGGGTCTACACATCGTAAGGCAACCAAAAGGGTACGCTTCAATGCTCTTGAGGAAGGCTTCTCAGGCAATTTAGGATCCAAAACTCCCTCTGAATTTCGATTAGATACCATTGTTTTGAGCCAATCAACCAGGTTTACCTAACAAATTTTTACTCATCAATTATACGGAGTGTATCAAACAAATAATGTGAAACGATGTAAAATTTGTTATATTTGGGCATGTACCTCTCCAGGAGGCCTGCTGTAATCGACTGGGTTTCTTCCCGTAAGAATTTCCATTATAAGAATGCCAAAACTATACACGTCACTTCTCTCGTTCAACATGCCTGTGCTCGCGTATTCTGGAGCCACATAGCTGGAAAGGAGAGGAAAAAATCGAGTCATTTCCTTCATTTTGATCAAACAGCAATAGTTACAGGAAAAAAGGAGGGGGGAGAAAGAGACTACTTCTGAGACAGAAGGCTCACCCGAATGTTCCCATAACTCGGGTGGTGATGTAACTCTTTTCAGACCCTATGAGCTTTGCCAGACCAAAGTCGGATACCTTAGCATTCCACAGTCTATCCAATAATATGTTGCTTGATTTGATATCACGGTGAACAACCTTAGGTTCAAGACACTCATGCAGATAGGTCAATCTGAGAATATCACCAAGTTCAAGTTACAAAACAGCACAAAAAAGGGTTCTATTATGAGTTCGATTAATTGAATGGAAGTTTTGCTGCTGTTTGGATTCAGGGATTTTAAATTCAGAATTCAAATGAAGGGATTTCAAATCAATCCGAATAAGAATGAATATCAAATCCGCACAACTCGCTCGGAAAATAGTTCAAAAATGGGAGTGTCCATTCTATAAATCCTTTCAACCAAACAATACCAATGAATATGCTATAATGGATTTCAAATGTATCCTCGAATCCTTAATTCCAAACGCAACCCTAACAAATTCAAACTTACCCCTTTGCAGTTCCCAGTATGATGTTCATTCGGATCTCCCATGTAAGGGGGCTATAAGGCCCTACGTCTCCATGAAGCCACTGTTCTAAGTTTCCATTGTTGACATACTCATAAACAAGCATCCTGACGCACGGACAATGCAAAATATACAAATGTATAAACTGATGTAATTAAGGTAAATCTGAGAAATAACACAATCAATATCTGATGTTTAGGACTACCTGTGAGTTCCTTCAGCACAATAGCCAAGCAACCTCACCAAATTCTTATGTCGTACTCGACCAATGGCTTCAACTTCAACCTTAAACTCTCTCTCTGCTTGACCTCTGAACACACAAATCATATTTTGAACACTCAATCAACAACATAAACATCATCCCCTAAATATGCAAATTCATACAGCAGTAATTGGCTTCAATTAAAAAAAGAAAAAAAAAATCGATTTTTTGCCCTCTTCAATCTTCTCTGTCAAAATATAGGCTTACTGCCCAACAATAATGCAAAACATCAAAATTCATCCGGCATTCATGAAATCACTCAATTTATCAGTTAAAAATATGCAATGGAGTTTAAAGTACAAACAAGAAACTCTGACCAAAGAATACCTGTTTGAAATTCAACAATAATGGCATAATGTAGCTATGAAATATATGAACTTCTCAATATATGTGTGTGTGTGTGTGTCTGTGCGTCTGTGTGAACAAAATCTCATTAAAATTTCTGAAATAATTAAGTTTTGCAAGAAGTACCTGTTATTGAGCAAATTCTTGACAGCCACATTACTATTATCCTCCATCACACCTTTGTAAACAATCCCATATCCACCTTCCCCAATGACATTCTCATCAGCAAAGCCATTGGTAGACTTCTCAAGCTCTCTCAGAGTGTACCAATGGCCCCACCCCAAATGCGACACCTCCGGCCCGGCCGCCGCCGCACCCCCCTCACCACCGGGCCGTGCCTCGCCGCTCCCATGACCCGACCCCACTTTCTCAGGGTACGCAATTCGGTGCTCCTTTCCAATCTCAATATGGATCCTCTGTTCCTCAACTGGGTCGGGGTCCGAAATCGGGCCCGACCTCCGTGCCGGCAGGAGCAGCTTCGGGTCGCCATCATGCTTCCGGGTCGGGTCGATTCGGATTTCCTGGATTTCCCTGGACACAATCGGAATGGTGGAATTCTTGTGAGCTAACACTGTCGAGCTTTTCTTGTTTCTTCTTGAGGTGAACCAGAGAGAGATGAGGAAGAGTAAGATGACAAACGCCGCTCCGACGCAGATTCCGAGAACAACCCACAAACGCAGCCCGAAAATGGAGGTCCGCTTAGATAGCTCATCGTTCAGGAAGGCCGGTTTTCCATCAGACATTATTTCTTCCTCTGCTTCTCGATGAATCTGTTTTGCTGCAAGAAGCTCAATTTTCGGACATTTGACTTCAGCAGAAACGTATGAAAGACAGACGGGTGAGTGTGAGTAGAAGCAGAAGAAGACACTGAGACCAGTGGCGGTGGGGTGGGAGAGCAAGCTGTAATGATGGAACTTCTACAAATGGGAAAAGGACCCACTAATGTTCGTTTCTTGGAAAAAAATTGAAACTTGTTTCGTGTGTGATTTCATTAATGGATTCCAACCAGAATACTCTATTTCCGCTGGAAAACTACCAAATACATTCATTCGGATCGGATCTCTATTGCATTTATTATTTTATTGTTTATTTTACGATCTTTAATACTTCATAAATATTATTAATAAATATCATCTAATATACATATGTAATTTAGAATTACTATCATAAAATACACCACCTGAACTGTGGTACGGTATATAAAAAATTTTATGTTGTAATATATATTGTATTAAAATTTTAATATATGAAAACTAGATATCATATTAAAGTTTCGATATCGTACCAAAGTTTCGATATATTTGATACTAATCGTATCGTACCAAAGTTTCGATATATTGTTTCATATCGAAATTTTTCATATATTGTTTCATGCTGAAATTTTCAATGTAGTGTGTCATACCAAATTATCAATATAACAAAAATATTTTAATATTTCAATATATCAGTATTTTGGTATATATCAAAATATTAGTATACCAAAATTTCATTAGGTATACTGATATACCGAAATAACATTCAGTATATCGATATACTGAAATAATGTTTGTATACCAAAAAATTTATTTTTCATATCATTATCGTACCAAAAATCTTGTTATATTGAAGGTTTTGATATATTTCGATACGATATATCAATATTTTCATTATTTTTTTCCTTGCCCGCATATAATTGTAATTAAGCAGTGCTTTAGGCCATGTTTGAAATAGCAAAATATATTAATTAAATTAAATTAAATAGATAATAGTCATTATTGTAATATAATACAATAAAACTATAAGTGAAATATAATACAATAAAACTATAAGTGAAATGGAAAGTGAATATTTCTATAATATAACCTTAGAGGTGGGAATTTGGACCCCCTGACTCAAGCTTGTAGATCGATGGCTAGTGAGTCAAATTTGGCTCAATAACCTTAAAATAAACTAAATTTATTGGACTGACTCATGGCTCACAGGTTATTGGATTATTGAACCGATCCAAAAAGTTCAATTATATTTCAAACTTAAAAATATCGAACTTATCATATCATCCCATCAAATCACTCCAATTTTTCGACCTCTACTCCAAAAATATAAAAAGAAATAAGATAAAATGGAAAATACAAGAGAGAAGATAATTAACATACTAACTTTAATTTTAAATAATTGAGTGCAAGATTCTTATTCTTTTCTTTTTCTTTTTCTTTAGAAAAAAATATGCTTGTCTAATTGTATGTATCTAATTGTTGGATTGTATGGCTTGTCAAAAAAAATATATATATATATATATATATAAAATATTAATAAAATAAAATAAAATTGTTGAATTGTTTGCAAGATAAGGACTAATAATGATGATTGGTGGTAGGTGGAGTTTTTATTATATTACATTTCATTTCATTTAGCTTTGACTCATTCAATTCTGGTTTAGATATGTTACCTTTTGAGATACCACACTACTTTACTATAATAGGACAAACTTTGTGATTTATCCTAAGTATCCATCCTTCAATCATTCATAATTAAAATACAATATATATATATATACATATACACAAAATCTCATGCTTCCTAAATTTAATCTACACTATTATTTATTTACTTAAAAATATTATTACTAATTAATAATATTTTTAAAATATAATATATTTTAATTAAATAAATAACATTGTAGATCAGATACAGATACATTGTATATTCATTGCACAAAAAATTTATATATATATATATATATATATGACGCTTTTAGATTTAAATTTTATTGGAGTAATTTATAATATATTTTAAAATATTTGTAATGACATTTTTGGATTTTTAGTTGTTATTATTCTCAAGGCTCGTATTACTTTCATTCTAGTTCTAGTAAAAAATTATGTGTGTATAACAAGAACAAATCATACAAACAAGGCTCTTCGTTTTTATAAACGAAAGGAGTATATTATTTAGTTATTACTAAATTTTTTACATGTGTTACATAATTTGTAATATTTATGTATAAGCTGAAAAGCATTATGTTTTAAACCAAAATTACAAAAGAAACAATTACACTGAAAAATTCCAGTGCAGCAATTTCATTTTTTTATTTTGGGATAAAATTTATTCACTAAAAAAAAAAAAGGGGGGGAGATAAAATAATGTTCAATAAGTAGAAGAAAACAAAGTGTGTTCATAAGTTTTAAGATCAGTTTTGAGACTAATCTGCCATAATATCCAAAGTCTTCTAAACAATAATTCTTCATTTCACACAAATAAATCCAAATTTGTATTATTATTTTCTCTTTACTATGAAGACACTCCCGGCGATGAATTATTCCCCGAGCAACTTATATCCAACTGCAGTCGAGACAACGTATCATCCCGGCAAATATCCTGCACGAATGCACAAATCGATCAACTATAGAGCTAGCAAATCAGGCCGCCCGGGAACAACCATTTGCCGACCCGGCCGGACCCCAACCTAAAGTTGAATTAGGTCTTTACGGGCGGGGCTTAAATTGCCACCTTCAATCAACTATGGGACATGTTTTAACGACTCGAACCTTGAAAGTATTTACCTTCGTGGAGGCCATATGATTGAGCAATCCATAACGGCTCTGACCCGGTGGGACGAAGCTAGGGAGCACTCCGGGGTTAGGAGCGTTTACAGAGGAGGGCATGAGCATTGGCAGGGTTGATGAACTATGGTTGGTGGGTTCTAGAACACTTGGCATGAAAACATCATGGTCCCGAGAGAGGGTCTCTGTGGCTCTGCTTGCATTCACCAACGCGTTACCATCATCCATCTCCAGCCCACCTGAGGGTGCTAACATTGACTGTAACGAGCCCAGTGAGTAGCCGGGATGCAAACTCAGCCCGTTTCTCATTGTCAACATCTGGAAAATGTGGTGCATGTATCAAGTTTCATTCACAATTCAGAGGAAGTTAAAGATTATGACCAAAAGGAATGTAAGATCTGCTCATCTACGGTCTCGACGCATTAAAAGCTTAAACAATTTGTATCGTGATTATCCTCAAATCATCGAAAGTAGGCAAGTATTATGTAATAAACACAATAAGCTCATTTATCATGTAATAGCTATGCGTGTTCAGAAACATCAGTAGGCTTTTGCAAAGAGGAAAAAACACAAAACTGAAGTCCCGATTGCACAAATTATTCGTTGGAAGGAACGCATCAGAAGAGATCTTGTACGACCATTACTGACTCTAGTGACACATGCAAACTTCAAAGGATGTTGCAGGAGAAAAGCTTAAGATGGTTATCAATCTCAGTCTTAAAAGGAGTTGAGACTGGAAGGCAAATGGTTTCGGTATCTCTTCTCTTTCACACCCTCATACTACAAATCTATTCGGTAGAGAATACGCATCTTGACCTTCTGCAGTGTAAGAAGATACAATCAACAACTATTCATATTCAGCCTCTTCTCTCTCGATACAAAGAGCAATACATTCATTCTCACTCAGAAACACGCGCAATGTACAGGTTGATGGCAGATACTGACCAGAAACAGCATTCACCATAACACATAATTTGTGCAGTAGCTAAAGAAATGCACATTAATGGCAACACGAAGAATAGCATCAAGAGTTTCCATCTTTTCAATTGAAATACAGCAACAATATTCGGATTGAATGAACAACCAAAAGTGGGACCAAATAAACATGAATGTTGCCATACATTGAACACATACGTCACTTTGATAGCACATGTTTAAACAGATTAGAAATGAATACCTGAACTTGTAGTTGAAGCTGTTTCAGATATTCAATGGCTTCATCCAACATCGATGCCTTGTCAGTCTAGCGTACGAAACACCAAAAGTTACACATTAGCTCAATTCATGAAGGAAAAACAATTGAAAAGATACAAACAAATAACATAGTGCTCTAGTGATGAAACATCACCTTGTTAGAATTTGGAATCAAATTCTGAAGTGCTTTAAGTTTCTCATTGATTCGACTTCGCCTCCTCTGTCCAAAATAGCAACTGATCAGAGAAATCTGCAGTACAGAATCTTGATAATCAAAATTTAAGGTGAAATTCTAACAAACCTTTTCCGACAAATTATGAACTTCAGCAGCTCTGCTTCTCTTTGAGGAACGAGGTGCAGCAGGATTGACTGCTACATTACAAGCTTCAAGTCCCTATATTTGATGATTTTAGAAAGAAAACGGGTAAGGGAATTAATCTAAAGTGAGATCATTGATCATACAAGATAGCAACATCTAGCAAACAGTCAATTGCAAAACCAAGATTTTACAGTGTAATAAACTTCCACATAGAAATCACAAAAACCCAAAGCGTTCCATTTAATTTTCAGTCATATTTCGGGGGGGGGGGGGGGGGGGGGGGGGGGGAGTAAAGCTGATTTCTGTCTACCTCATAACTGTAAGCCAGATTCTTGCCTCTGCTAGAAGGGTTCATCCCATCAGAATCTCCGGCGAAGAAGCAGCTAGGATCAGAGAAATTGATGCTCGTGGAAGACTCCGCCACCGCCCCTCCGCCGCTAAACAGGCCGCCGGCAGCCGCAGAAGCAGTAGTACTATCAGTAGTGGCAGCGGAAGAGGACGAATTTTGCAGGAGAATTTGAAGAAAAGAGGACATGTCTTCAGATTCATTGCTCCCATAAAGATCCGACATTTCTTAGCTCGATAAGATCACACAGCATTCATCAAGGAAAACCCAAACGATCTTGGCTGTGGAGAACCAATAATACACCAAGATTTGAACTTTCTTCACTGTTCTTTATTTATCACTCAACTTCAAAAACCCATCTCTCCATACACAAAAAAGAAGGAAAAAACTTTCCAGAACTTTCAGAAACTGGAAATTTATGGGAAAGAAAATCTCCAACTTTAATGGGTATTTCTTGTTCTGCTTATAAATGGAAAACAGAAGATTTTGAAGCTTGAAAAAGCACAGGATTTTTGGCTTAATACTGGCTGTTTCTGCTAAATATTATTAGAAACCCATTTTCAAGATTTCAGCTTTTCCATATTCCGATCAAGAAAGCTGCTGTAATGGATATTTCTAATTTTCCATTTTCAGAAAAGAGAACGGTTTTCTCTATCTTTCCTCTTTCGGAAAATGATTCGAGTTTGTAATAGACCTTTTAATCTATGGTCATCCCGCCTTAATTCTGCTAATCTCTTATCTATTTGCAAAGAAGTACCTAAACTTTCTATTAATCTCCAAAAGGTCCTTTACTTCTAAGAAATCGCCACTTGGCAAATATTTTTGTCTAATTTTATTTTAGTAAGCCAAATTATAGGGACTTACAAAAAATCATTGAAATATTTTAATATATGAATTAAGAACAATCATTAAAAAGATGTAATATAATCATAAATATAACTATTATATATAAATATATATTCCAACTTTAACCCTAATAACAAAATTCATTAAAATTTATGAAATTACTTGAATATGTATAATATTCCCAAAAAATATAATGTGAGAAAAGCTTTGCAAATTAGGCCTTCAAAGTTAGAACATTTGGGTTACCATTTATTTTCAAATTTTTATTCACAAATGAATAAATCATGTTCAATCATTATTGTAATTTATAATTTTATAACTTTATAAATAACGTCGTACTGATTTTTTTATTAAATAAATACATAACTTTTACAATCAATGTTTAAATATTTGATATGTGTCAATTGTTCTTATATTTGGAGATTTAAATATTCGTCTACGATTTAAAAAATTATGAGTGTATTTTTTCAAGTAAATTTTTTTTTTTGTTTAAGAAAATAAATCATGTTTTTTTTATTGAATTTTAATTACAAAAAATTAATTTTTTGGGACTCCTATATTAGGAAAAGAATATAAGAAAACTTATAAATATAAGCTTTTAATCTCCTTAACTTTGCTTAGAATGAAAGTTAGAAGAGAGAAATATAATAATAAGTTTTTTTGTAGAGCAGTTGGGAGTGATATCAGAAATATTTAATATTAAAATAATACAATTATGGTGTGACAATTATAACCTTGAAAATAATAGAAATGAGAGCAGAATACCTTATCCAACTGGATTCCACCTTACCCTAAAACGGATTACTCTATATTTTCAAAGGCACCATTCCCTATGTAACTCATTCCAACTTGCGTGTGCCAATTTTTTAAATTAATTAATGAATTTATTACCCTATCACTAGATGAGGATATTGTCGTGTCCCCTATTTATATTATATTATATTATATTATATTATATATGACTATAGATAGTATCCGATTTCGATTTTAAATTAAAATCATCGATTCAACAATTTGAATTGTGAGTTGGTAATTTGGTTTAATTATTTATTTGATTTTAATTTTAATTTTAGCTGTGAATTGGAATTGAATTGAAAATTGATAGATTTGATTTTAGTTTCAAGTTATCAGTTTTGAGTTGAAATTGTTGATTTTGATTAAAAATAATAGTTTCAACGGTGAAATTTGAAGAAAAAAATAAGAAATTGAAATTGTGGAATCGATTTTCTGGTTCCAACCTTATGACTTTGAGAACCAACAATTTCATAACTAAAATCAAAACCGAAACAAAAATAAGTGGATTGTCGTCTAAGTGATTTTGTTGTGCATTTGGTGTACACAATGCAACCCAGCAACTATCAATTTTTAAGATAAAATAGTAATACATTATAAGGTAAATAAGTGGTACTATTGAAAAATTAACAATACATTTTAAAATAATAAGTAATCATTTTGAAGATACACAAATAATGTGTTTCAGTAGTAATATTTTTTAATTAAATAAATAATAATGTTAGATCGATTTATAAAATGAACCTGACAAACAAGAGTTTTTATGTATATGTGGATGGTGTAATATATTATAAATGTGATATATTTATAGATATAAAATATGTATAGTGAAATGAATGACAAATATTATAGTGTAACATGTATTACATATTATTATATATATTTATAGTAATGTTCTTGATATAAGGTCTATATTAAGAATTAGTAATTATTTTTATTTTATTAAAACAATGTATATGTGTTACAATACTGTGAAATGGTTGCACGTGTGAAATGATTTAAGGTATTACTTATGTAACTATAAAGTATTACTTGTTTACCTATAAAGTATTATTATTTTTTAATGTAACCAATTAGTAGTAATACATTTAAAAATAGTGATACTTTATAATTAAACAAATAATATTTTATAGTTAAACAAGTAATACTTTATATCGTGTCACACGTACACTGTTTCACATTAGTTTTTGCGTTATTTATTTGTGCAAGTTTATTCAAAAGTAAATAGTTCAATGGGTACAATTGCAAACATGAATAATATATATATATATATATATTACTTTTAATTTTAAAAGTTAAATAATCTTTATAAAAATTATTTCCTAACTTCTTCCAACCTCAAAAAATAATCCATGTATTTTATTTTTATGTTGCCAGCCCTATACTTTTAGTAGCTGGGTCTTACCAAATTAAGTCAAAGTCAAATAGGGCGACACAATATTATGGAAAATGAAATGCCAACATGAAATGTTTTTGTTCGTTATTTTATATTTTAGTTATTTGGGAACAATTTTATTTATATATTTTTTAAACTTAAAAATATACTCGAGAGTGTTAATAGCCGCATCCTAATAAATATTTTAAGTATTTATGTTATTTATTTATTTTTTGACATTAAATTTGATTTTTTCGAAATCTCTAAATTTTTGTTCTAACAAATATTTGATCTTAGTCATCTTACCCCTCCTACAATGCTACAATACAATAAATGCTAATATTTAATATTTTATTTCATAATGTACTAACATATTTTGCATCTGTATCGAGAGATTTGTAACTAACAAACCGACGATCTTTCTCATACATGAATATTTCGAATTTGGGTTCTTGATCGAATGACATTATAAAGCCGAAACATTTGTTTTTATTACACAACAAACCAACCAAAGTGACCATATTTCACATACATGATAGAGCATTTTAATTACCATCCTGTGTGGTTCTTTGTTTTGTTTTGTCCATACAAACGGAAGAGACTGAAAGCTGAAATAGCTGAGAGGAGGAGCATGGACAAGCTAGCAAGCAATGCAGTGGCTATGCCCTCCCCTATTTGGTTGCAGAATTTCCCATACATATCGCATATCTTCATCCATTGCAGCGCCGGCTGCCCGAACTTTGCCAGTGCCGCCGACTGTGCGGCTGCTGCCGTCGCCGCCAGGGTCATATACGACATTACCTGAAACCACAGTGATTGACATTCTTGATGTATGTCAATTTGTTATGTGGAGTCTACTTCACTAATATTTGGAGCTGTAAAAAGTTAAACACAAAGTAGAAAGAAAAATATTGTTACTTTTGGTTAAAGTTGATCGAACCTCGAGTTATCTATTATTATTTGTACTCTTATTCTTTATATCAGGGCAGGCGAGCAGGCTCGACTCAACTTATTTAGAGCTAATCGATATATCTTTGACGTATATTTTGAAGATAAATATTAAACAAGAATCAATTTATTTATGGACAGTACATTAATAGAATTTATATTTTCCTTCATAGAACTATCTCTTTTGAAGTTTATGTTGAGGAAATTAAAAACATTTTAATTGAAAGTTAATCAATAAAACTATATTTATATTATTTTTTATAAATCAATAATATGCTTTTAATTTTGTAATGAAAAAACAGGCCCGGAATTTGGTTTGCCTCAGGCCTTCCAAACCCTAAGACCAGACCTGCTCTTTATATATAAAGTTAGGGCTGCAAATAGTTGATTCGAATTGTAGTATTGTTTAAATTTATTTGAAACTCTTCTTTAAATTTGTTTGATTATTAATCGAGTCAAGTTTAAACGAGTTTCATTTGAGTCGAGTATGAGTACGTTTAGCTCGAACAATTTGACACTTTTACGATTGAAGTCAAACTTTAGATTTTATTAAATGTAAAAAAATATTTAAACTTAATTGATGTCATTATCTAACAAAATTCAATAAACTTTTAGTGAACAATTTTAACTGGTGTATTGTGTAACTTGTTTGATTTTCAGACCCTTAAACATAGCAGAACTAACGCCATACCTGATCGCCGGAGAAGATGGCCCAAGCCAGTGGCCTGCTGCAGAGCACACTCCCTCTAATCATACTCAAAACACATCTGAAAACCTGAGCCAGTGAGTAGGCAGCAGCTAACCCGTTGACTATTACCATCAAACTGCAAGTTATTTTTCAAAGACTTAGCCACAGAGAGAGAGAGAGAGAGAGAGAGAGAGAGAGAGAGAGAGCAACAGCTTACATAAGGGCCTTCATGTCTGTAAACTTGGCCTGTTTCCGAATAGTGAAGATTTCCTTAACCTGGGTGTCGGTTCCGACAAGAAAGGCAGAAAGAATGGCGAAGACACAGATCAGACACCTCAGTGCAACTTCTGCAACTCTCACTCTCCTATCAATCACCTTCAGATTCCTCCCGTGGTACACGGGAACGTTACCTGGACTCACACCCACGCCAACATAACTCATCTTTACAACCTAGTACAGAGCTTTTCAAACAAAGTTTAGGTGAGAGACACTCACGCACAAGCTATGTTTCACTTTCACCAACTTACATTGCACTACTTATATAGACCCCCACACAGCACTTCTTTTTCTGAAATTTTATTGAGGAGCTTGGCTGGAAGGCCTACAAGTCTATCATATTAGAAAAAAGGGTTTTTCAATTGAAAATTTATAATTTAATGTACAATTTTTTAATTTTTTTTTAAAATTTATACAATTTAAAAGATTTGATAGAAATTTGATGACAAAATTCTAAAGTTGGAGTTCTACAGCCAATGTTGTTTAATATACTCTCTCCCTCCCTAAAAAATTATTCGATATTATTTTTGTCCGTTCTAATTTGTTTAGTCATTAATTTAATATCTTTTAAAATAATATTTTAATAAATAAATATGGGTATAATTATGCTTTCTAATGTAATAAAACATATATTTTTTTGACTTGTGTGGAAAAAATGATTGACATGATGATGAGGATGCAGTAAAGAAGAGCAGGGCGACTTCAGTCGAACATTTAAGAGGCATTAAATGTAGCTTCATCTAACATTGAATGAGCAGTCGTCGGAATCCTGGAGCAGCATATTTAAGATCCAATGCCTAAGATTTTCTGGGAAGGAGCAATTGTTTGTAGTCCCAAGAACGAGAGAGAGAGAGAGAGGTCATTTAAGAGGGTGGTTTGCAGTGGTGGTGCTTATGGTAACCCACTCCTCCTTAAACGACGAAAAAGAGATGGGAGAGAGAAGAGATAATGGTAGTGTTATCTTGATTTAATTTCACCCTCTGTTCAACTGCATATATATATATATATATATATATATATATGGAGTTTGCATGCATGGTTATGTTTTCTTCTATAATTACGTAAGAAGGTTTGAAGAAAATTGTTTTTTTTTTCCTCAAAACCAGTATTAATTTAAATGGAAATTCAGGATGGCTGTCAATTTTTGAGAGAGAAGCCAGAAATGACTATTCTTGCAGCAGCAAATAAAAGAATGGTTTTGTTTTAGCAAAGCGTAGGACAATGTTGCTCATAAATCTGATACTTAAATCATAAACAGTGATATTTAGTTAAAATGGTGCCTATGAACTTGTGAACCAAGTATTTTTTATTTAGAAAGCCATGTCCCTTCACTCTTCATATAATCTAAATGTGTTTGAAATTTTAATTTTAAAAAGTGGTACGTAAGAAATCTAAACGTCTATAAATGCATTAAAGATTTGTCCCATAGTTGTTTTCTCATATAAATCTCTTTATAATTTACGTTGGTCATAGTGAATTGTTTAGCCCTGACGACAACGGCCTAATCTATATCGATCTTTCTTTTTATGACATAAAATACGTAAATAAAATGACACTATAAGCACAAGTTACACGACTCATATACAATTTTATGTTAAGTTACAGTTACTTCTATTCTTGTAACAATATGAGATGGATCCCACAAAACACAATAGAAGAATCCAGTGCCATTGTTGGCTAAAATATGAAGTTGAACAAGTTTCTACTCTCACTTTAGGTCGAACACGATAATTTAGAGAAGAAAAGATAGAGAAAACGCCAATCTTCTTTCCAATTATACCTTGAATCACTTAGGATGGAAAGATGTCTCTGTACAAACCCAGTCGAAGAATGGCTGGTGTCGACTCAAGTAGTCAGGCCGGTAGTTTTACAAATCGGGCACAAATTCTTCTGTGCCAGCCATTGCTTAATACAGTCTATGTGGAAGTCATGCCCACACCCTAGTGTTCCAAGATCCTCTCCAACATTATATTCCTCCTGCATCGAAAGGTACAGTAAAACATGAGTGTCCACGGTCTTGAGCTTCTACAAGTATTGAAATCTGTTGGATTGGGTTGGGGGGAATTTGGTTTAAAAGTCATAAGATGTTCAAAAGTTGAAGAAGATTGTTCTTACTCGACATATAGCGCAGGGCACTGTCTCGATGGAGCCGACTGCGCTGTTGTCTACGTATTTATTTTGCTTCAAACGGCTTGTTATATTTTCTTCGCTCAATCCAGTGCACACATTTCCAATGCGCTCCTCCAGGGCCAACAACTCCTGGAAAAGAAAAGTATAGAAATATATGAAAAAGCCAATTAAACTATATATGTGAAAGCAAAAGGATGACATTCTACCATAAAGCAATTATGCATCCTCACCTCATAAGACATGTTATCAACATCCAACCGCAGATCCCGATGGCGATCATGGATGTCTGTCATCCCAAACAAGACCGAGCGATCAAGGATCATCACATCCTACAAGGAAATAGTCGTTTAATTTGGGAAAAACATGATGCATGGAGCTGGTAGATTATATTGGAGGTTGAATAGAGGATTATTAGTTAACCAATTAAGATTATTCAAACTTCCACCACTTCACAAAGTCCATTGCCACTTCAGCGCAACCTCACATTGCGAAGAAAAAGTCGGGATGATATTATGTAGACCAATTTGCATATGTAGATGCACAAATTATGAACAACTCAGTGCATGTAATTTATGATAGTGAAAAGAGAAGAAGGAGAAGAAAACAAACCTCAACTCTCAGGCCCTCCCCTCTTCGCATGAGATCTAAGACATGACAAATCTGCTCGAAACAATACTTAATTAGTTGCAAATTTTAGTAACTATCTCTCAAATAGAAAGGATAGGAGATTCTTTAAGTTATATAGATGTCAAGTTTGCAAAATGTTTAACCAAAACTGAAGCACAAGTAAGCTCGTATCACATGAGAAATAGGAGTCGGCGTGGAAGTACATAAAAACTGCACATCATTGTGATTAAGATCGAGAAAAATAGGCCACTTGCTGCCAAAGAGCATAATCCTCGTCTGTATATTCTAATATGAGTTTGGATGCTAACTCTACTTATCACAACCGTTTAAAATTAAGTCCATCTAATGCGACTCTTCAGCTTATTTAGCTCCTCCATGAATCATTTTTTAGGCAGAAAAGAACCTTCGATTTGAGTTTGGTTAACTCCTAGCCTGTGTACAGAATTTTCTGGGCGTAAACAACAAAGAAGAGTGAGGATTGCATATGATCATTTTCAATGCCGCACTGCAGTTTTCTTGTGCTATTCAAATTTCATCACATGCCAATAGAAAGGGGGACGGAAATGGAATTGTATACAAGTAAAACTCAGATATGATGTGATTATCAGTAACGTTTTCCCAATAATTACTCCTAGCAAATGTATGCACTGAAAGTCAATACAGTGTTTCCATTATTACACTCTTAAGGCACTCCAGCTCTCAGACAAGGCTCTCTTCCCTCTATTCAGCTTATAGATTCTATTGCTCCTGTATAGTCCATGCCAGCACTGAAAACAGTGTCATTGGCTATCATTAAAATTTTTACAGTTTCAATCCTTTGATAAAATTTAGGATTTAGTTCCTAACACATCATACTTTAAATACAAGTAAAATCATGGCAAATCACCATGGTGAGATATGACCCGTATAGCCAACACCATAGTGTGGGATAAAGACTTATGGGTTTATGAGAAGACAAATAAAATGACAACACCTAGAATCACAAAGTGATTCCTTAAACACGACATCATCCATCCAAAAATCGTTACCCATAAAACTTTAATATAAAGAAGAAAAAATAGCAAATGTTGGGAATAGCATGTGCAAAGCCAACATGTGCCAAATCATCCCAAAGTGGATGTAACCAATATCATATGATAAGTTCAGTCAATGTGACATTTAGAAGTAAACATGATGTTCTTCATCTATAAATCCCACAACACATCAAATATCACCTTCAGCATGCAATATCAATGAAGATAAAAGCTTTATGCAAACTCAATCCATGAATTATCAGCCTTATAACTAACATTTCAGTCTCAAATAAATAAAGCACTAAGGATCGAAGGATGTGATATACCTCAGATATTATATTGCCTCTTCCTTCACCTGCAGCAGCCAAAGTCCTTAGTGAATACGATACTCCGAAACCCCCCTCGAGATGTCTGTCCAAAAGTGCTGATCTTGAGCTTCGCAGACGATGACCATGACTCTCAGATCCAGAGAAAGGCACCATCTCCTGAGGAAGAGCCCAAGAATTCGATCGCACACCATGATTACTGCTCTCACCTCTAGACTCAACCCCTATAGAGGACAACAAAGATCTTCGCATAATTTCCGTACTAGGGCCCACCCGAGAAATAGGCCCACCATTTTCAACAATTCTATTACTTCCACCAGGCATGTTCCAGTTTGTAGAATTCTGAGACAAACTTCCCATCTCACTAGCACGAAAAAACATAGGATGCTCCGAAATGCTTCTGGGAATATTTCTTGAAGTGGGTTCTCCAAAAGGCATAGAATTCCTATCATCAAATAAAGCAGAAGCAGATGACCTGCTACTTCTTGTGCTTGATGCTCCACTCCATCTAGATTGATGATGTTGGTGTACAGAAGAAACGTAGGGGATCAACTGCCCGTGAAGGCTTCCATTTTCCACTTGAGGAGCTGGATTCAAGTCAAGCAAATTATTATGAATCAATCTTGTAGAAAATAGGGACGATGAAGCATCTACATTTTCAACAACAGTCTCGGTTGAAAATGGATTATTGGGTATAGGATCTTGTTGGTACAATCCATTGATGCGAAAGCGGAAACTTCTTTGTGAACTCTCCACATTTCCCGAGGAACCCAGTGAAAAAGGACTAGCAGAAACTGATCCTCCAATTCCAAGCCGAAGCCTCCGGTTTTCCTGCTCCGAACTATTATTAGCAACAAATTCATTTTCTGTTGGCATTTTTATACTAGTATTGCTTGCAACAACGTGAGCAGAGGACATAGCATGACATTGTGTCATCTCATCATTCTGAAAACAACTTGAACTTCCTACTCCAGAGGAATGTACCGTGTGCCCTTCAAGTGCTTTTCTCTTGCACGACATTCGCCGACCATCCAGAGAACAACCTGGCCTGTCTTCTTTCTCATCCATTACAAAAGAATCAGAGGAACTACTCGTAGATAGCCTCTGCTCATTAGATGGTCCAATTGATACATAGGGGGTGGGACGTTCAACTAGCTGACATTCATCATCATTCTCTTGATCATCAAATTCTGATATCATATTAAGATCCTGAGGAAGAGCAATGGAGCTAGAACCACGCAAAACAAATGACCTATTTGTAGTTTGATTGCCATTTGGATTTTGGTTATTGTTATCCAATGAAAGAATACTAGATTGTCCATATTTCCCTTCTTCCAGCACAAGAGTAGCTTGAGGACGAAAAGTAAGTGTTTGCTCCTCCTTTTCGTTTTGATCACTTTGGTGTTGTGAAGAAGTGGAACTAGCTGCACCTAGACTCCACTCGACATTAAGCACAGGCCTTACATGTTGGTGGTATTGAATGTTGGTCTCTCTTGATGAAATCCTGTACTCTGGAAGGCAATTTTGTATGGAAGTCTGCATATTATTGCAGGACATTTGGGACTCTGTTCCAACATGACTTGATGCAGAGCCACAATCAAAATTTATATTTTCAGGTAAAGTGCTAACAGAACTTCCTGACCCCTGCATTGTGGATAGAGTTGAATTTATTGAAAGAATTATGGACCAAATATACGGATGGCCGAAATCAACACTGTTGCCCTTTAGAAAATCTGCAAGCGACAAATTCAACAATAATTGTCATGTATTTGACACTTTAGGTACAGGAAACTACATTGAGCAATAGAAAGAACAGCTAAGGAATGACAAAAGAAAGGTGCTCTATATTTTCGAAGAAGTTTCAACTCAAAGCCTTTGCTTCAATGTTTACAGGCATTGGAAACTGAATTATGGGCATATGGGTGTACCACAAATGTTGTATTAGCCAAATATTTTTTATTAGGAATATAACGACGATATCTGATGCTAGAGAAAGCCTGTCTAATGTTGAAAATTCAGCCATAAATCAGCTAGGAAACCATGAAACAATCTCCGGATAAAATTATTTAAAGAAAAGCAAGACAGATTTGTAAGTTCTAAACCCAGCTAAATTTCTTTATTGAGAAAAACATGGGTGAAGAAATCACAAACCCATCCACAATATGGAAATGCTAATGACTGAATCTTAGGTTGGAAAGACAGGTTAACACTTGATAATATGAAATCCCCAAATGAACAATGGAGAAAACAACCAAGAAAAGATCAAAAGTCGAAACAAAAGTTAAACATCAAGACATAAATGAAAGAATCTAAGAACTTTTACCAGCCAAATAGCAGCAAATACATCACTAGATTAAAATTTAAGGCCTGAAAATGAAAAAAATGAAGAACAAAGCACAGATGGCATATGTGAACACAAACCTACTCAGTCGAAGAAAATCTAGCTTTAAAATGGGATGATCATAGATGAAATGTGATGGAAATGAAAGTGGTGGGTGGTAAGGTTGCAAAATTAAGAGAAGGATGGGGAGATTAATGAGAACAATAATCTTTAATTTACTCTAAACTCCTCAGCAGTAAACCGCAATCCCACATTCATTATCCATTTCATACTTCTATGAACATGAGAATGAATTTCAAGAAAACAAAAACAAAACAATGAATTTTCATCAATTCCCATTAAAAAAAAATAATAATAATAATCAAGCAACGAGGGATTCCTTCCTTCCTCCTGCCACTTCGCACTAAATTCTTATTAATGCCAGAAAAGGAGAAAAACAAACTGCTCCATTAACGGGGTCATGTTGGGATGTGGCTCACCAAAATGTTACCTTTTCCTGTCAGATGCGCCTGTTTTCAACTCTTGCTCCAAGAACGCCCCGAATGGAGAGGTAAAAGTGAATGAAAAATGAAAATGAAATGAAAACCATTTTCCTCAATGGTTTCAAAATCCTAACGCCAACCACCTGTCATTTGTTTATGCACCAACGCAATTCATCCATCACATTCATATCTTCCCACCCTTTTTTATTTTCAGTCTAACTTCTGTGTCATCTCCGAGTGTTTGGCAACAGGTAGGGCTTTCGTCTTATTCTTTGCCTGGATTCTATTGTTCCAATTACGGCAGATAACAATTATTTTGTAATTTGACATATGTACACGTCCTCGAATCGGCGTCAACGACTCGATATAATTGTTGATTAAATTTTATATTAAAATTAAAAGTTGATCAATTTGATTTTAATTTTACGATAGCCCATTTCAAAATTGACATTTTCAAACTATCGATTTTTATTCTAATCCGTGGATTTCAATTCAAAATAGCCCGTTAAACTTTTAATTCTGTAAAATTAGTGCACTTAATATCAAATTATGGAAAATTGACCTCGTTATGATCAATCTTGATTTGTTGCAAACATGAAAAATAAATTTCCCCTCAAAATTGTATTCTAAATAAACGGATATTTTCAAAATAAATTTATTTTATATTTTCAATCTTGAATATTTAATTTTCGTGGGATTATTTTTTTCAAATTTTATTTTCTAATATTTTACTTTGTGTCAACGTAGTATTAAATCCTTACTATTACTATTTTAAAATATGTACTAAAATAGGAAAAAGTGAAATATTTTGCACACCTATAATTTGAAATTCATGTTTTTTTATTATTAATTTTCAATTTCGTACATTATGTTGAGTGTTGTTGCCAAAATAAAAAAGTTTCATCGTTTTCATAAAAGATTAAATAAGAAATTAAAAAGAATAAAACATATATCGATGAAACAAGCATGAGGTGGTCTCTTGTAAGATGATCTCACGGAGATACCGATAGTTAAATATATCGGATATGGGTTAAATATTATCATAATATACGGTCAATATATGGTCATTACAAAAAACAATTTCTTTGAGGAATTATTTTACTCTTTTCGCAAAGGAATACACTTTAAAATATATTGATATTTTCTAGTTAAAAAATCTTACATTTTAAAAAATAAGTATAGATTTGTTTTTCAAAAAGTATTAATAATGAATAAAATTCTATTCATGATAAAATTGATAATATTTTTAATTGTTCACATAAAATCACATACAAACAATTTTACAACAAAAATAATATTTTTTCAACATAAATTGATACTTTTTTCAGAATAAATTAATGGTTTTTTTTAAGAAAACAAAAGGTAATACTTTTTCAACAAACATAATATTATTTCAACAAAAAATAATGTATTTCATGAACAATATTACTAATAAATCTAAAGATAAAAACTTGATAGAAAAATGATACATTTAAAAAAAATGATAATTTTCAATAAAAAGTATTCTTTTGATTTAGATAATGAATACATTTAAAAAAAAAATTCATCAATACTTTTAAATACATACCTTTTCAACAAAAAGATAGTTTTGATACTTTTATCATGATAAATTAATACTTTTTCAAAGAAAATTAATATATTTTCAACTAAAAGTAATATTTAAAGTTTTCCGACTATATTAAAAATCAAATCAAATATAATTTATCATCTTAAATGATTATCATATTAAACCATAGTGTAGACAATATGAAGTATGCCACATTGATATATTAGGATGGGGTATGGGGTGTTAGGATAAACTGAAAGAAGGATTAAGAATTATGTACTTACATGGACGGGGGTCAGTGGTTGATCATTAAGAACCATGGCCTACTTTGATGACTTCCATTGCACTTGGGAGGGGCGCCTGACTAAGGTCGACTCAAGTGGTCGAGCCTACCTCATAATTTGAGGCAGAGGGGGCCTGCGTTCGCGCGGCCCCTACCCAATAGCATTCAAGATTCTAATAAATGAAGTCAGGCCCAGTTGCTGGATTTTTCCCGCTTTAGCCATTGTTGAGTTTAATCAGCCAAATGCAGGAAAGCTTACTTGCAAAATACTATTTTGTATGAACCAAAATTGCAGTATACATAAATAAAACGCATGAACTTTGAAGCTGACATTGTCGGTTTCCAGTATGCAGAAGTTACATGAAACATTGATGAAGAAGAATAAGTCTGTCCCAAGTTGAGAAAGATCAAGAAGTAGTTGGGGTTGACGCGAATAAAAAAGAAGGGAAGTTTGCTTGTCAATCCATGCAGCTGCGTGTCGAGCACAAAGCGAACTATTCTTTCGCCTTTTACTAAAGAATACCGTGTGATCGATGCAATGATGCAATTAAGCAGCATAAGCTAATTTTTATAAGGGTCTTCTCTTAATTGGATTGACCCAACAATAAAGTTAAAAAGATTATCATAACCAATGCTTAATCATCCATCCCCTCAAGCTGTGATAGAACTTTCCTGGTCAGCAATAATTATCTGCTGGTAAGGAGTCAAGAACTCACATGTTTTCAACTGTCAGTGGGCCAATTTACACTTACATCAACATAGCACACAATTATGTCGCCACCGTAAGCATGTCGCAGACCGGAACTACCTGAAAAAGGATAAAACGAATAAAGTACTGATGCTGGGCCAGAGCAAGTCGAGGTTGAGCTACTTCACTCAAGCAAGGCGTCCCGCGAAGCCGGCACGGGATCGAAGTTCCAATTACTTTTTCATCGAATTCCTAGAACGAATAGATTGATTCTCGTAAGGCAGTTCGATTTTAGAACATGTAAATCAGTGACCAAACGGCAGACGCTTTGACTAACTCTATTTATAGGTCTTTGGGAATAGAGATTGAATGCGTACGTGGGAAATGATAGAGAAAGGACATCTCTCTGTGAAAAGAGAGCTACGGCACTGGCCACGAAAGGATTCTTGCCACCAGGCTCTTTCGACTCATGATTAGGACTTGACCTTAGCTACTTCCTGAGGATCTTCTTTGATCGCATTCAATCGGACATTCAGTACCCTGGACTTTAGAATGGACATCACATATGATATATCTGCAACTACTTGTAAGGGAATGAAGCAAGGTTTGACTATCAACGACAAAATTTCTGGTCTTCCTAATATCATCAAATCATGTAAACTTGACATCTTTGAACGCGTGTTCATGTTCGTATGGAGAAAATTTGCGAAAATAGGCTATTAATTATTTTCAAAAGATAACTTGTTGAAAGCTCGGGAAATTACAATTTATTTTGAATAAACGATAACTTGGAACTCTCTAATAACAAATTCAAATATTTCTTTTTTTGAACTAACACACTCAATTCAGGAAACCAACACCCTATTAACAAGAAAATCATGGTGATTTTGAGTTATAAACTATATACACTCACTCTTCAATTGGGACAAAACCCATTATTTTTTTACTCACGTTTTTCACATTCAAACTCTTATTTCGATTTGTGACTCAGTTTAGGACTATTGCAGCAATAATACAAGTTTTCTGGTCAGCATTTGTTGTGAAGTTACAATCTCAAATGTCACATTCAAATTACATATCATCATGTGAATTTGGATATACATATATACATACATACATACATACATACATACACACATACATATATATATATAGACATACACCTCGTACATGCCTCCTACTTTCAAAAAAAAAAAAAAAAAGAACAATGGATTCCCTTATACTTTTGCTACTACTATCCTTAATTTTGTGGCTATTCTTTAATCTATTTGGACCAAATTCTTGGTTCAAGAGATCGAGCAATCTTCCCCCGGGCCCTTTCCCTCTCCCTATCATAGGCAACATCCTCCAACTCGGCCCGAATCCCCACCGCTCTCTAGCAAAGCTGTCCCAAACTTACGGCCCGTTAATGCATCTCAAGCTCGGAAGCTTACATACAGTTGTTGCATCCTCGCCAGAAACTGCGAAGGAGATTCTACAAAATCACGATCCAATCTGTTCGGGCCGAACCGTACCTGATGCAGCCATACCACTTAACCACCACGAGGTCTTCTTGGCCTGGCTGCCCGCGGGAGTTAATGGCGCGCGTTCCGTAAAATCTGCAAAGAACACATGTTTGCAATGCATAAGCTGGCAGCAAGCGAAGGCCTCCGCCAAGAGAAGCTGCAGCAATTGCGCGATTATTTGCACGAATGCTGCAGCAACAGGCGGGCCGTGAATGTAGGTGAGGCAGCATTTGTACCTCTCTCAATTTGATCTCAGCCACTTTTTTTTCTATGGACTTTGCTAGCTTTGATTCTACTTCTGCTCAAGAAATGAAGGAAACCATTCAGGGTGTGATGACTGTTAATAAATTTGGGTATTAGCCCAAACTAATTTATTGGCGGGCTGGGTTTTTACTGGGCCTAGGCTGAAGGCCAATTGGCCCAGCCCATTGTTGCTCCATTTTAAACCCTTGCCCACGTCCTAAAGTGATCCCATTAATTGTTCCCCTCTTCTTGTGCGCACGTCCTAAAGTGATCCCATCAGTTGTTCCCCTCTTCTTCTGCACAGCTTTCCCCCCCTTCTCTCTTCCCCTTTCTTCTCTTCGTGTACGACGAGTATTTTTCCTTCTCAAGGCAGTCTTTTCTCTTAATGGCAGAGTTGAAACCACGTAACCTTGTGTGGTTTTCCAATAATGGCTTGCCTATAAGAACCATTATGTTCGTTCTGATGAAGGATGTACTTCAACTGCTCCTCGATCTTAATTTGAGCCACAACCACATCAAACATATGTTCCTGGTGAGTACATATTTTCCATAGAAAATTTTAATTTGGTGAAAAACAAAATGAATGAGCAACATGGTCAAAATTTCAACAAATACTTGATGTAATAAAATATAACAAAATCATTATATGCCGTCCCTTTGCAATTCCCTAAAAACTATGCATAATAACTTCCAAATTGCATAAAAAAAACCTATGTTTAAGCAACTAGTAACAATCCTTCATTGTATCAGGACTTGATCAATGCAAGGTCGGACACGAGCACAGATTTCATGGTGTGGGCAATGACGGAACTATTTTGCAACCCTGAGAAAATGGGGAAAGCCAAGGATGAGCTTAGAAGTGTAATTGGAGAGAAAAAAACAAGTTGAAGAAGGCGATATCACAAGACTACCATACTTAAATGCTGTGATCAAGGAGACGTTTAGGCGCCACCCACCCGGCCTGCTTCTTGTCCCTCACAAGGCGGAAGCCGACGTAGAAATCAATGGTTATACGATACCTAAGATGCACAAATAATTGTTAATGCATGGGCGATTGGCAGAGACTCCAGGATATGGTCCAACCCCGATTCGTTCGAGCCTGAAAGATTTTTGGACAGCAACATAGACTACAAGGGAAAAGATTTCGAGTTCATTCCCTTCGGGTCAGGCAGGAGAATATGCCCGGGCATGTCGTTGGCTCACATCATGGTGCATCTCATGGTGGCCACCATGGTTCATAACACTGAGTGGCAACTGGAGCCAATTGGGACAAAACCAGAAGAATTGGACATGAATGAAGTGATCGGGCTAACACTTCACTGGGCAGTGCCTCTCAAGGCTTTTCCTATATTTTCATGATTGTACATTCGTGCTCTCTTCGTCTCAAAAAAAAAAAATCAATTTATCGGTCACTTTTAGTTTGTGAAGATATATTAAATATTTTCGTCCAATTTTGTCCTTCTCTTAATTTGTGTCGTAAATTGAATGATAGAAGAGTAATTAATACACATCATTGAAAATTCTGTGAGAGGGTACCGTATCATTTATACTTAAAATTGTATGATTAAACTTTGGTATTTGATTTAAATTGAATTCATTCGATTTACAACAATGCAAAGAATAATATATTTAACATAATTAAACAATTTCGTAATAATTACCAGAATAATTCAATTAAACATTTTTTTTCACACGAAATTGAAGAGCCAAAAAATAGATACGAAAAAAATAAAATGAGAAATAAATATCGGAGAATGGCATTTTCGCAAATATGCCTGTTTTCACACCCATTCTCCTTTTGGAAGGTGTTTAGATTTAGTATTATTAGTTCATTTCTGGACTTTGTTAAAATATTTTTTAGAGTTTGGGTTATTTTCAGATTTATTAAATTAATTTTCATATGATATGTAGCTATTTTCTTAATTAATTTTATATTTTATTCTAATTAGGTTTAGCCACAAAGTGGCACTTAAGTTCCTTAAAGGCCAGCTCTTTAGATTAGTACTAGCCCACTAAAAAACTTAGAAAATTATAAATCTCAATTTTCCGACTTGAATGTCGACTTTCGACTTAAATAGATTGTTAAAATTAAAAAATAATTAGAATAAATATATGTTTTTTCCATCCGTCCGAAAAAAAAAAAAAAAAAAGGTTTGTTTTTTTATAGAAAATTTGTGTTTCTTCTGAATTAAAATGAGTAATATGGTTTGAGTAAATCGATATAAGTTGTAAGACTTTATATGTTATTTTGTTTATTGAAATAAACTATGTTTCTCATGGGCGTTGCACGATTTATAACAAAATAATATAATAAGTTATTATATATATAATAATATATATATTTTAAAATAAAATACAAAATTATATAAACTATATTTTTAATAAAAACTTGTTTAAAATAAAAATACCTCACAATATAAAAATATATAAAATATACAACAATTAACCTATGAAAATATATTTTATATTTAAAAATTAATATTATATTTTTATATAAAACTATGAATATAGCAAAATTATATGAAATTTATGATGTTTAATTGTAAAGTTGCATATGAGAAAAACGATATAATATTATTAAATCATCCAGCACATCTTATTAGAAGATCATCAATTAACCATTTCCCTTATCAAATCTCTTTCTAAGAGTAGGTATACTTCTATTATTATGTATATATATATATACACACACACACATTTTTGGACTTTGTTAAAATATTATTTAGGCTTTAGGGTTATTTTCAGATTTATTTAATTAATTCTCATATTATTATATGTTGCTATTTTCTTAATTTATTTTATATTTATCGACTTAGGCTTAGATAGTGCGTTGCACTACATGTTAGCCACAAAGCGGCACTTAAGTTCTTTAAAGGCGAGCCCTGTAGATTAGTGCTAGCCAACTAGAAAATTTAAAATAAATTATATATCCAAATTTTCCGACTTGAATGTCAATTTTCCACTTAAATAGATTGTTAAAAAAAATATAAAAAAATAATAATAATAGATATATGCTTTTTCCATCCGTCCAAATAAAAAGTTCGTTTTTTATAGAAAAACTTTTTTTTTTCTTCTAGGATTAAAATTAGTAATACGGTTTGAATAGATCGATATAAGTTGTGAGGATTTATGTGTTATTTTATTTATTGAAGTAAATAACGTACAATTGATTGTAGCAATATCTTACATAACATAAAATTAAAATACGAGTAAAAGAATGTAAGAAACCACTCCGCTCGATGAAAAGATGTTACTTCATGAAGACTATAGAAAATTTAATCATTTGTTATTATCACAATAATCATATATCATACATTAATTTTGTTAGCACTGAAGTCCAAAAATAGCGCCTAACTTCAAGCGCACATCTTTAAATATTTTACAAAGTTTAATAAATGGCTATGCTATTAGATACGTAGAATAAAATTAACAATGCCACTTAGCTCGGTTGATTAATTAATTAATTAATTAATTAATTAATTAATTAATTTTCTTCTCTCTACCAATTATATATGCATGTATACACACAATGGATTAATACATCTTCATAGATATGGACATGGATTCTCTCAACTATCAACTTGTTCTACTGCTATCCTCATTTGTGTTGGTGTATTTTTATCTACTACGACGAAATTCAAGATCTTCGAAGCTCCCCCTTCCGCCGGGGCCTTTCCCCTTTCCTATCATCGGCAACATTCTCCAACTCGGCCAGAATCCGCACCAATCTCTAGCAAAGCTATCCAAGACTTACGGCCCGTTGATGCGCCTCAAGCTCGGAAGCAAAGAAACGATCGTTGCATCCTCACCCGAGATGGCAAGAGAGATTCTACAAAAACACGATCAAGTGTGTTGTAGCCGAGTTGTACCTCATGTACTCGAAGCACTGGACCACCACGAGTCCTCCGTGGTGTGGCTCCCCGGAGGCGACAAATGGCGTAAATATCGCAAGAGCTGCAGAGAGCACTTGTTTACGTTGCCTAAGCTAGAAGCGAGCGAAGGGCTCCGCCAAGAGAAGCTGCGGCAGCTGCGCGATTATTTGGACGAATGCTGCACGAGTGGCAGAGTTGTGGATATCGGGGAAGTTGTATTTGTTACCTTGCTAAATTTGATCTCAGGAACCCTATTTTCTATCGACTTTGCTCAATTGGATTCCAGTCCCGACTCCGCCCGTACCAACGCTCAAGAGATGCAGGAAATTATTTATGGCCTGTTGAAGGTTGGAGGCACTCCTAATCTTGCTGATTTTTTCCCAGTTCTAAGACCGCTTGATCCACAACGGCTCAAGCGCAAATCGGCCCTTCACGGCGGAAGGTTACAGGATATATTCCGTGAAATAATCAACCAAAGGATGCATCCGGATTCTCCTGCCAAGAAAGATCTGCTGCAAGCACTCCTCGATCTAAAAAAACATGGCTCCGATGCTGGTTTAAGCATCGAAGACATAAACCATTTATTTGTAGTGAGTATTTTCCACAACATGCATGGATTACCTTCATCTTATTAACCAAAAAAAGAAGAAAATGACTAATTCTACTTCATTACAGGACTTGATCATTGCAGGAAGTGACACGAGTACAGATACCGTGATCTGGGCAATGTCGGAACTACTTCGCAACCCTAAAAAAATGTCCAAAGTGAAGGAGGAGCTTAAAGCTGTCATTGGAGAGAACAAACAAGTTCAAGAAAGCGACGTCCCACGACTCCTTTACTTAAATGCAGTGATCAAAGAGACGTTCAGGTGCCACCCGACCGCCCCCCTTCTGATCCCTCACAAGGCTGAGGCTGAGGTCGAAATCAACGGTTATAGGGTCCCTAAAGATGCAGAAATCCTTTTGAATGTGTGGGCAATTGGGAGAGACTCGAGGATATGGTCCAACCCCGATTCGTTCGAGCCTGAACGGTTTTTAGGCAGCAAAGTAGACTATAGGGGCAAAGATTTCGAGCTTCTTCCGTTCGGGTCGGGGAGGAGGATGTGCCCGGGGTTGCCGCTGGCTCACCTGGGGGTGCATCTCATGGTGGCATCTATGGTCCATAACTTTCAGTGGCGGCTCGAGCCGGGGGTGAAACCAGAGGAACTGGACATGACTGAAGTGTTCGTGATAACACTTCACAGGGCAGTGCCTCTCAAGGCTTTCGTGAATCATGAAATCTAAGATGTTTAGTTGCAATAAATTATATAATTTTTTTATTTAATAAAAAGTCATTAGGTTTATCAGTAGCTTATATGACTACGTCATCTAAGTAATTTATTATTTTATTCGTAAAGATAGGCAAAAAAATAAAATTTTGTATTAATAAATGTATATTTTCTAAATTTCAAAATAATAATATTGTTTTTATAATAAATTGATTACTTTTATTAAATATTAAATAATTTAATAAGTTATTTAAGAAAATTAATAGTTATATATTTGAAGCCTAAATTATCGTTTGTATTTTTGGGCACAGATCCAAATCGTGAATCAATTGTTCGATTTAACCATTAACTCAGTTTTAAATCGAAATCGAATCAAAACAAAAATTAGTCAATTCAATTTTGATTTTAGGGTTGTCCATTCCATTCTCAATTTCAATATCGATTTCGATTCCAAATGGTGGTTCTAGACATAAACTTGAAGAAAGAACTAAAAATTAAGAATCAAAATTGCGTAACCAACAATTTAAAAATCAAAATTGAAACTAACATAAGCATACCCACATCAACTTTGATATTATGTTAGTATAGATATCGAATGCAAATATGATTAAAAATACTTGCTCGAAGCCAAAATTAGTTAAAAATAAAATTTGAATTCATAGCATAACAGTAAAAGAGTGCTGATACCAGTTTTATTGAAGACATAGTTGTGGCCTGATGATTATTTCTTGAATGCTGATTTTGCTTTTGCATCTTAGTTTCTAGAATGTCACTTGGCTTATGTGATTTTGGGTCCTTTCACATGTTTACAGTTGTTTTAGGTTGTTTGTTCCCGTTTCCGTGCTGGGGATTAGGGCCTAGTTTTTATTCTCTTCGGGTATGCCCGAGTACTGGTGTACTACAAACTATTTTTTACTTATTTAATTTATGCGGTTTCAATAAAAAAAAAGAATTCGAATTAATACGTTCAAATGCAGTGAATGTGGCAATTAACCCAAAATTATAAAATTCGAGCTGAATTTTGTTTTATAATTTCCAAAAAAAAAAAAACTTGTAACTACCCATTCCATTATCAATTTCGGTTCAATTTAAATCGACGATTTCAGATATAAAATTTGAAGAAAAAAATTAAAACGAAACAAATATGATTAAAAATGCTCACTCACAGCCAAAATGAGTAACAAAAATCCAAATTCACACGTTCATATGCAGTGCGCGCGACAATTAACCGAAATTATAAAATTGGAGCTGAAGTTTGTCCTAAAATTTGCCAAAACGAAAAAAAAAAAAAAAAAAGGTAACAGAGGACTAAACTGCAGAGAGAGAAGATGTTCCTCCATCGCGGGAAATGAGACTGTAGAGAAGTTGGGCAACTCGAGTCATTCACAGCATGAAAGCAGAGACTGAGTCAACTCGCCTCATGGTGGCCCATGGTTCTGCAGAATCTCTCTCGACATTTCTGGTGAGGATACAACGATCGTTTGTTTGGATAGCCATGCCATGGATCATCGGTGGGGATTCCGGCAGACAGAGAACGTTCCCGACGACAGGTAAACGGATAGGCCCCCGGAGGAGGTTTGCAGATCCATTGTACCCAGAATTTCTCGAAATACATGAAAATAATATCAATTAATATGAGGATAGTTGAGAGAATCCATGCCTGTTTTTACAAATGTTGATTCATAGCATGTATAGCTATCTATAGTTGGAAACTGAATTCAATTGGGGATATCGCAAAATAAGTAGGTCGTGTTCGTAGATGTACCTAGCTAATTGAAGTACCCAGCTGTTGCAACAGCTAAATTTAATTAAGGAAACTCCTCTACATAAATATATATATATATATATATGATTTATAAATATTTCCATTTAAGAGCTTGTTAAGCATTTAATACAATGTCCAACATATTCTTGTTAACTTTGTTCTTGTCCTTCTGAAGTTTGGGCTTTTAATATTACCTTTTAATTTTGTTAATTTATATCCAATTTTCAATAAAAATTTTAAAAAATATTGATATAACGATCGAGCTATCTAGATGATAAAAAAAATTGTTTCGAACTTAAAATTTCGAAAGATAGGATTTCAACATTGGGGTTATAAGGCCCAATAAAGAACAGAGTATGGCCCAAAAGTGTAATCCAAGACCTCCTCATGAGTTGTGATCTCTAGTATTGGTAATTTTTAGAGTTTAAGTTTGATTTTCCAGTATGATAATTTGTAAATTTCAGAGTTTATTTGTAATTTTTTGGATTTCTTTGTCCTTTTTTAATTTATAATATAATATTTTTATATTATTCGCCACCCTAATTTCATCTCCGCTCCCATATGTTAAGCCTACGATATATAAACTCTTAATAACGAATCATGAACCCATAACTCAAGAATCTTGTGAAATCGTGAATTATGTATGATATCTACTATTATTATAGAAATGTAGATATTATAGTAAAAGCATAAAACATAAATTTTGTATATTACTCTACTTTAAATAATATAAACTATTTAATAAGATTTTCTTTATATATGTTTGTTACATATGGTTGAAAAATTCTTTGAATCTATTTCAATATAATGCTAAGTTTCTTCCACAGTTCAAAATCATAAAAGTTCAAGAAATGATGTTGCCTTTTTAGGATGTATTTGACTGATAAAAGGTGTCTTACATTTTATATTTAAATAAATAAAATTAAATATAATTTGAATCATTTTATTACCCTCAGAATTACAATCTAATAATTAATAAAAATATTACAGCTGGGTGTCACAAAAGTTTCTTTTTTTTTTTTTTTTTGGGACGGACAGATTATTTAATAAATATATATATATATATATATATATATATATATATATATATTATATATGTATTTAATTATTGTATTTAAACTTATATACAATTCTAAAGGGCACACTTAAATGCATTATTGCAGCAAACATTCATCACAAATAATTCAGGTACATAAAAAAAAGGGAAAATTATTAAATTAAGTTAAAATTAACACTAATTATATTCCAACATTAATTAATTATTCCCTTTAAAATAATCTTCCTTCAGGATGCAAAGGGAAAAGTTTGAGTGTCCTATCTTCTTCTTCTTCGTCTTCTTCTTCTTCTGTACAATATCTTTTATCTTCTTCTGAGCATCGATCTAATCCCCATGTCATGCACTTTCTCTTGTAACGATTATTCTCTAATAACTCCTCCTCGACGTTATGTTTCTGCACGATTATTCAGTGACTCATTAATAATAAAATAAATAAAAATTAATATTTTATTTTACAGTTTTTTATTTATTTTACAGTTGGGAGTCGAAATTTACCTTAGTGGATGGTAAAAAGAGAGAGGTAACATTGGTGGATGGAGAAGGGGGTGTTCTAGGACCGTGGCCAAGACCAAGGCTATTGCGCTTTTGCTTCTGCCTCTCGCGCGCTTTGTGGTTTTGGAACCAGTAAAACACGTTTTTACCTTCGATTTTGCCGTACCTGCTGAGCTGGGCTGTGATTTGTTCGATTTGGTGAGCGTTAGGGGTCCGCATTCCGCTTCTGTACAACATTTCAAGTATTCCTATTTGTTCTTGAGTTGGATTCCATCTCGTGCCACCTGGCTGGGCCGCCTCGACCTATATAAATTAATGTTACTCGTCTTACATAGCATGTTCGCGTGTAATATATATTGATGATGTAATATAAAAATGCTTAAAGAAATCAATAAAATAAAATGTACATCAAAATTATGTGCACGCGTGCATGGAAAATTACTTATGATGAGCAAATGAATCACATGTTATATATATATATATATATATATATATAATTCATACATATAAATATAAACAAATTTTAATTTAAAACCCAATATTAATTTTTTTATGGATCCGGGATAGTAGCAAGTACATTTTTCTAACATGTAAAAATGTTAGAAGTTGTGGCAGCCTATCCATAGGAATCCTATGTTCAGTACAGGAAGGACAAAATACGGGCATGCAAATTGTGTGGAGAGCAGGTAGTTAGTGTACCTGAACTGATTCTTTCTTCTGAAACTCCGAGGATGGTTTCTTGGGAGGACCAGATTCAGGTCTAATGAAGCTCTTGAGATCAAAGGTGGTGGGGGAGGCGGAGAGAGCGTCGGCAGCGGCGGCGGAGGAAGGGAGCTTTGGAGCGAGGGGGCGGAAGCGTTTGCAGCCGAGGGAGAGGGAGGGAGAGTCGTGATCCCAGAATCCACGTGCCAAGTGATGAACCTTCATGCCTTGAATTCCCATGGATGAGATTTTGATGAGAAAAGCGTGGTGCTTATATAGAAAAAGCTGTCATATGAGAGAGAGAGAGAGAGAGAGAGAGAGAGAGAGGGGTGAAAAAGGAAAGAAAGTGGGAGTAAAGGGTAGATTATTAACCACGACCAAATGATGAGGTGAGGTTGACTTATGATTTCCATGTTAAAAAAGAGAAATAAAAGTTGATGTGTCTAGAGAGAGATAGAGCTTCCTCAAATGAGAGAGAGAGAGAGAGAGAGAGAGAGAGAGAGTTGATGCAAAACAAACAAATCTTTAAAGAAGCAACATGTAGTGTGACCAGGGATGAAAATATCGCGATATATCGGCGATATATCGCCGATATATCGCCAAATCAGGGCATCCGATACGAAATTTAGGGGGAACGATTTTTTTTACAGAGTATCGGTAAAATATCGGTCCGTATCGGTATCGTATCGGTAAAATATCGGTATCGATTACGCTACGTTGTGATTTTCCAATATATCGGGATATATCGCCGATAGTATCGGCGATATATCGTGTGTCGGTTGAAAATATCGCCAAAATGTCGGTTCGAATTTTTTTTAAAATATGTATTTCTTAATTTTTTGTACTTGCAATTTGTTTAATTATGTAAATATTCTTATATTATTAAGTATCAATTTATGAAAGTAAGATGCAGGAATATGAGACGAATTTTAATTTTTGTTTTGATCAAACATGAAAAATATACTAATAACTTGAAAATTTTGTTATAATTCATAGAAAATAAATCATAGTTATAATTGTTTGTTCCACTTTTTTATTGATTATAGCGTCATATATAATCAAGCTAATTAATTTTGAATATTTATAACATATCAACAATAATGCAATCATTTCATAATGGGACAGTGCATGCATGTTTGTAGTTCTAATATTTATGTCATATTCCATAGTAGTTCTCAATTTAATTGTATTTTTAAAAAGTGAAGGTTGTTTGTACTGAAAAATGAAGATACAACAATGCAAAGTAACCTTCACTTTTTAGGGTAAAAAATCTTTATTTAGAAGATTAGTAGTAAGTATTTTTTTATAACAAAAAAAATATTCAAACTTTTAGCTCCAATAAAAAAATGGCAACTGAAGGTGGTAGTGGTGGATATGATCCTGCATGGAGATACTGTGATAAAGTACCAGACAATAGACATAGTACTATTTGTAAATTTTGTGGACTTCTAATTAAGAGTGGAGGTATTACTCGCTTCAAGTACCATATGAGCCACAGTGATCCAAACAAGAATACGCGTCCATGTGAAAATGTGCCTCCTTAAGTTAAAAAGGAGATGTCTTGTTTGTTTAAAGAAAAAGAATGTGCAAAACAGAAAAAAACTGCTAAAATGGATGATATTAGAGTAGAATTACGGAAAGGGTTATATGATGAAGATGATCATAGTGATGGTGAGAATGATATGATAATGTATCCTGATGACATTGATCCTTCTGATCGAAAATAATTCATTTTGTTGAGATTTTATGATTAATTTATGTATTAAAGTTAGTAGGAACATTATCTAAAATTTCATGTTAAATTTCCATCATTTTAATAAAATTTCCATCAATTTTCTAATTTTTACCGATACCGATACTCGATACCGATATATCCACCGATATATCCGTAAATTTAAGGTACCGATATTTCCACCGATACCGATATTTTCATCCTTGAGTGTGACTGAGTAATGGCAAAAACTTTTGTAATTTTCGAGTTTCGGTGTGTTGTATAATTTAATTTATAATATTATTTTTTATTAAAAAATAATATTTATTAATTTAAAAAAATATTATTATTGATTTGTTATTTTAAAAGAAGAAATATTTTTTAAGTAAATAATCAACATTTTTAAATTAAATAAGTATAATATAGATCGAGTACATGGTGCACCCAATAAAAAAGAGATTTATATGAGTAATTCATATATTCTATAATATTAAAATAACATATGTGATTTAGTGATAAATAATAATATAAAAAATAATCAGCATTCATACTTTTATAAATGCTTGTATTGAATTTGAAATATATTGGATTCAAACACGTATTTTCCGACTTATAAAAAGTTTTACTCATTTTTAACATATATAAACTCGTCCTCACACACGCACCTAAAGAAAGTGATACTCATTTTTAACATATATAAACTCGTTCTTACACACACACTTTATAACCATCTATCATCATATATTTCGCCTTATGATTTTTTTATTTAAAAAAATAATATAACAAATATAACATAAATATTAACAACTATACCTCCACAAGTTTTTGTATGTGCTTCAATTGGTAAAGTATTTCATTTACTTTCATTCATCAAATGTAGCATTTAGCATTTCCCTAAAGAAAACATAGTTGCATTCTTGAAACCTTACTTCAAAATTTCAAAAATCAGTTATATATATATATAGAGAGAGAGATATATTTATATATATATATACATACATACAGAGAGAGAGAGAGAGAGAGAGGGGCCATAATTGAAGAAGCGTGCGTGTGGGTGAATGAAGGTGGACAGATAAGCGTGTGGTTGGGTAGTCCAATCCAACCCCAACTGGGCTTTGATATTTCGTGCTTTCATGCCGTTTAACACTTTTCGGTGCCCCTCCCCCCCCCCCCCCCCCCCCCTCTCACACACACACACACATATATATATATATGTATATATATTTCTCTCTCTTCCATTTTTTTCAAACTTCTTTTCTTGTAAAGTTGGAGGGAATGTGTTAAAAGAGATTCCCCAATCCCAATAACCAGAAAATGCAAACACCTTTTGTTATGTTTTTTCTATTATTGGAATTTGAAATTAATTACCCATAATTCAATTCGCCTCAGCTATCAATCCTTTAGTTCTAACTCATTGTAATTTAGTTTTGAGCCATCAAGATTAAACAAATTATATAAATATAAATATATTTTCAAAAAAATCGATCAGTAATAGATTAAATATAATATCAAGAACACGAACACATTATCTTTTTCTTTTCTTTTTTTTTGAAGTAATTCAATAAAATTGTAGAACACTTTCGTCCAAGTTCACCGGCTACCAAGTAAAAACTTTTAACGCATACTAATTTATGAATCAAGTCCAAATGATAATCGGAGTCTCGCCTCAAATATATTTCTTACCCCAAAACAAGACTTATATTTTAAAAAATTGTTATCTTATTTTATTAGTTAAAGTAAAAAAATTTAAATTTAACTCGTACTAATAAATTGCATATGATTAAATAAGTCAAATGAACATATAAATTAAGTCGTTTAAGTGGTAACTTATTATTTTTTAAAATTTTATATTTATATAATTGACAAAAAAAAATAGTTATAACCTTATAAAATAAAACACTTATTTTAAAAATAAGAAAATATATAAAATATATTACTAGAAATATAAGTGCACAAAAAAAAACTATATAACGTATTTGTCTCTCTCGTAAATCCATATGAAGTATTGTCTCCTATTCAAAATAAGTAAAGTTTTACAAAAGTGAGTTATTTTTCTAATTATTCGTAATTTTTTTGTAAATGCACATAGAATGTGTTTTATTACTACTCATTATTAATATTTCTTCTTTATTAATTAAGAATATAATAAATATTTAATTTATTTCTAGAATTTTTAAAATGAAATTTATTTTAAGTAGAAGGAGTATGGTATATTATTGAAAATTGAACCAATTAATCTCAAAATCTTACTACAAAAATTAAATAATGTGATACAAAGATTAGTAGAATATTTTTAATTAAAAAATACAGGAAATATAATTAAAAAGGTTAAAGTAAAGTAAGAATGAGTCATTAGAGTATAATAATCCATGCATGCACAAACAACCAAAACTATCTGATACTCATGTATTTGTGTGTGTGCGTGTGTGCGTGTGTGCGTGTGTGTGTACAGATATACATATCTTTCTCTCTATTTATCATCGGGAACTGTTAGTAGTATGAATCCTTTAACTTTATCTTTTTATTTCCTTATTTTATAATAATTATTATTATTTATTTATTTATTTATCTTTTTTGACAAACAACGCCACACATCTGGCCACAACAATCATATTTCAGAAGTAAAATTATTTGCTGATGTAGTACGTAGTGCATGATAGTAAGTACGTATCAAGTGTGTGTGATGTGTCATTAGAATATATTATTATTATTATTATTATTATTATTATTATTATTATTATTATTATTATTATATCTATTTGGCAATCAACACAATGTTCATTCCACAAATGCATGTGATGTGACAATGATTAAGGGCTCATTTAATATATATCATCATATCCGGGTGATGAATCGAGCAGAAAGAAATTGGATCGAAGATCCAGATACCTCTCAATACGTTCTTAAAAAATTCAATTTGTGCGAATTCTACCCCCAACTAACAAAAAGATCTTGGCGAAAAAATTCTATGTTGACCTACCCTTTTTGTTGAAGGGTGGGGAAGCTAGACTCGCAAGGAGCTATGACCAATTCCACATTAACAGCCTCTACTCTGGTCCTAACTCGTTGGAGAGCTAGATTTATTTTATTTCCTTGAGTTCATCCCATCTTCATTCTATATATATATATTTTTAATTTTAAAATAAGTTATAAACATTATAAGATAATAAAATAATACAATATTATTTGAATGTGTGAATAACGTGCATTTACAAGATTATAAATTCAAATTAATCAATAGAAGCAGTAAAATGTATTTGAAATAATTGCACAAAATTCTGATAGTCTAATAATATATTTTATAATTAATTGAAGTTGAATAGGAATTCAAAATTCATTTCCTCCAATTCCCCCAACTCAAAACATTAAAAAAAAGTCAAATAATAAATCTAAATTAAAAAATAAATAAATAATATCATAAAAAAATCCAAACGTTGTATATTAAACATATAATTACGTGTTATATATTGCATAACAGACGCACATAATCGCATTTTGCACGTGAAATATCATTAGCTATAAAGTTTGTTGTTCCATACATTACCAAACCATTAATTTCCTAATTGAATTATTGTTCCATCGCTTCAATTCTAATATTTTTAATCATTCCCAATCTTAGAATATGAAAATTCCTTCTCTCGTTCTAAATAATGGATGTTCTTCCTCGATAAATTTTAATAAGTATACGTATCCATTGAAATTTATTTAATTAATTTTTATCTATATTTTAAAAAATACTAACATTATCTACACCGACAAATCTTAATATGTTCATCGTTGATTTGGATAAGATCTTGACATACACGTGCCTACAGTAGTTGGATAGGTAGAACTATGTATTTTCTTAGGTTTTAATCAGATTTTCAATTCCTCCGATAACATTATCGATTTAACTGGAAGAAAAAAAATAAAAACAACACGTTATTATAATATCATAAAAACATATCATAAAAACACATTATATAGTGGTGATCGAAGCAGAACCTACATCAATTACCGACTAAGTTTGTTGAACGAGCTGATCTGATCCAATTATAAAAACAATACTAAAACTAGGAAAAGGAATAGATTATTTTCTTTCTTCATCTTTTCTTCAATATTCATTATTTAAATCTAACCCTCTTCCAAATTCAAATTTGCAAGACGAAGAATTTTCTAGATAAGTTTACACACCTTTTAAATTAAATAAATTGTCCACCACTTGAAGATTATATTTTAAAGTATTTTTAAATAGTTTATTACTTATATAGTATAAGAAAATATTTTTTTATAAATACATACATATGCTTTCTCTGATCGATATTAATTGTTTTTTTTCAAATACAATCAAAAATCTGTAAATTAAGAAATTTGAAATCAATAAAATTTTATTAATTATTACGAATTAAATATTAATTTAACTTAAAATTTTAAAATTATAATAAAAATATATTAAATTAAAATATTATTAATTTAGAAATAGCCGACGACGCTAAAACTTATGATTTGAGAGGAGTGAATAATTGGTCAAAGATAAAGTGAATATAGAAGTTGGATGGCATGATAGAATTAGGGGGTGGGTCCCCCTCAGTGGAACAAACGGTGGCAATCCATCATTACCACAACAAACCCATTTTTCCCATCATTTTTACTTTGCCAAATCTTTGCTATCTATGTTTTATTTTTAATTACAACTACATTTTGTTAACTTCTTTTTTAATATATTTATTTATTAAAAATATAAGTGAAATTAAATATTTTCTTTTATTTAATGAGAAACTATAAGTTTTCTAATAACTACTTTTAAAACAAAATATTTAATTCGTTTCTGTATACAGTTTAAATCTAATATAAATAAAAAAGTTAACTAATAATAAATATACTCACAAATTTACGTTCGATCCATGATTTACACCCCTCTTTGAGAAAACATATACACTACAAATTCTTACAACTTAATGATATGTAATCTCTGTATACAAGTTTACTTTATTTTTCAAACTCGGACATGCTTCGTAGCCTTAACAATCAACTATTGTCCGTGCTTCACTTTAAACTTCAATTTTTCATTCATTCAATCATAATTTTAGACAAATCATTGTCGTTTTAAACTTTTCACAAAAGAGAATACGACTATGTGGTATGATAAAAAATAAATATAACTCAACAAGATATTTTTTTCTTTTTACTTTGATAAATGTAACAAATAAAAAAGAAGCATCGACTCTTGTCTACTATAATTTTTGTTAACAATAAAAATCGATACCTACATTATTATTTAATGAGCTGATGTCACTTAGTGTCGATCCAAACCTCGTCCGAGTCAATTTAATTGATGATGAAGTAAATATTAGCACAATTTTATAACTAGCTAGTGATTAGTGATGAGAGATGACCTAATTATAACTTATGACTAGTGACGAATGCCATTCACTCACGTGTATTAGGGAGCTTTTTAATCTTAGCATAATAATATCATTAATTTGTCAAAAGGACCAAAATGGTTTTGTGAAAGTATATTTTTCTGGTTATGATGACAATATTATCACAAAAATTTAATAAGGAAAAATTTCAATTATACACTTCATGTCACGCTCAATATATGACATATAATTTTACGTATTTTCAATATTGTACTATATTTTTTTATTGTATCTAATTTACACTAAATTTTGCTGGAAAAACATAACTTCTGAATGCGTACTTAGCGGGTGAAATTAGATGATGAAATCAATAATTGCTTGTGAATTTTTAATTTTTTTATAAAATCGGGTATAATTACATAGAACAAAAAATTAGTGAACATATATATTAAACAAACAAATATTAACCAGAATAAAATTCTACGACATAATATGCTTTAACCATAAGTTTCTTGATCTTTTTTTTTTTCAATAGTTTGGGGATTGGATCCCTAGTTTACGTAATTGTTTTTAGAATAGTGCCACCGAACTAGACATGGGCACGGTTCCACGGTTTCGGTTCCGGAACCGCCGGTTTTCGGAACCGTGGAGGAGGGAACCGGAACCGAACCGCCATATATACGGTTCCGGTTTCGGAATCGCCGGTTCCGGTTCCACGGTTCTGTTCTTTTTTTTTTTTTTTTTGGGAACCGCCGGTTCCCAACAATTATAAGATCTGGACCGTTGATCATCAACGGCTATTTAATCTCAGCCGTTGTTTCAAATAGGCAGAACCGAACCGGGAACCAGGAACCGGAACCGCTGGTTCCGAACCGCCGGTTCCGGTTCCAAAAAAATGGGAACCAAAACCGAACCGTCCCAAATACGGTTTCGGTTCCAAACCGGAACCGGAACCGGTCAACGGTTCAAACCGAACCGTTGACCGGCGGTTCCGGTTTGGAACCGGAACCGTGCCCGCGTCTACTCCGAACTATCAATGTTACAAAACTTAAGTATTTTATGCATGTGTTGATGAACCTTTTTCTTGTCTAATTAGAATGGCTTTTGCTTCTTATTGCGATGAATCAATTGATATATTTATTCAGTCACAATACAAACAAAAATTACGCAGTTAAAATTGAACCGAAATCAAACAGCTCAGTTAACCGGAATGCACGCCCCTAGAAACAAATATTAAAATTAACAACTTTCTTGAAGGCTTTACAGTTCTAAACCTTGTTTTTCCTTCTATTGGGAACCCTTTTTAACCTTGAAAGTCGATGGAAAAAGGGTTGATAGATGCTATTTCCATTGACAAGCCAAAAAAAAGTGAATTCTCAAAACCATCATTGCTTGATTGAAATTTATTCCCAATTAGATTTAGATTGCTCTCTTTTCATCCTACAGTGGAACCCCTTTTCTCCTTTTTACCTTTCTCTCTCTTCTTTTATACTTTAGAGAGAGAATAGAAAGAGAATGTGTGGGAAGATAAAGATGAGGAATTTGTCATGTCGTGTAAGGAAAAGTGGGTGCAAAAACTTAGTTGCAGAGTAAAGGGGTTTTGTGTTGGAAGGGAATGTAAATGGATGACAGTCCAAAATAGAATTTCATGAATTCATGCCATCCTAATAATCCAACTAAATGCTCTCAAAATTCTTCTTTTTTTTTTTTTCTTTTATTGATGAAAAAGTATTTTTGTATTAATCTTAAAAAAATATTACTCTATTCATCTAAAAAAAGTCATGTCGTAAAAATATTTTTTTATCTATATAAATGCCTTCCATCAAATTCACCAAAAATAATAATTGTATTCTTGAAAAAGATGACTTTGTTTTTTGGAAGATAAGAGAATATTTGATCGAAAAAAGTATCAAATTCAAAAAAAATACACATGCATGCACACAGTAAGCATCGTATCATTTATGAAACACACACTTTTTATCGTTTAGTGTAATGCGATCGATTATAATAAGAAGAAATTTTAATAATACATTTACAATAAACTATGTATGATATTTAAAGTCATTTTCAAATTCAAAAAAACTTAGTGGGGATTTATTTTCTAGGGATTTTAAACTCTTTTATGGTGTGATTGCACTCACTCGAAGAGTTAAATCTTGACCTCCATCACCAAAGTCCAAATCTTGTGTCAATATGCACTTTTTTTCTTTTCACTCCCACTAACAACTATCTTCATCTTCCATGCCTAAGTCACCCTCTCCATTATCTACTAATCTCTTGCTAATTGATAACAAAAGAATAATATGATTCCAAAGTAATCCCTTCGTCTCAAAAAAATTATATATTATTCGTTTGATTTAGCTATAAAAATAAGACTCTTTTTCTTGGGATGAATCAAGTAATCTTTTAACAAATTAGAAAATATTTAATGTCGTTCTAGGATTTTAAAGCGGAAAAATAACAGAAAAATTATTGTGCATCAGGTGTACCGTACAATTTGATCTATAGTTTTACTTGTTTAACTAAAAAATATTATTCATTTATTTAAAGAGTATTACTACTGATCGTTGTTTTAAAAAAATTAATATTTTTTAAATAATCAAATAATATTGTATATCGAATACATTACACCTAATACACTTGAAAACAAACTTACTAATCCAGATTTGCTTGTTTCTACGTCCTTTCACCGGTGAAACTCATTTGTAGGGATTTTGAGGTGAAAGTCGGGGCTCTCGTCTTTAGTTGCTAGCTAGTTCAATCCAAAAGCAGTCGTCACGCCTTTCGGCACATTCTAGTCTAGAAGCTAATGAAGGTTACAGATTCAGTCTGGTCTCTAACTAGAAAAGTAAATGCTTGAGCCTGAGAAGCTTCTGGCACAGCCGAGACAGCAACTGGTTTTCTACCCCTCCCTGCTGGAACGGAGCAACAGAAAATTTTGTTTCATTGATTTGTTTAGGCTTTATGTTACAAATATTTATTGTTTTTTTTTTTTAGTGCTTCCTCATAAACATAATTTTTTTATTTTGTGATTAACCAATTTTGCCCTTTATTAAAAATAAAATAATATAAAAGGAACAACGTAACGTGTTGACATAGTGCGGCTCACAAAGTTTTCCCGCCTTGCATGGCCGAACTCGTAGAAAAGTGGATCACATGACAGCTTATCGCCACGTGCACTGTACCTCATCATTGCATTGCCCATTAATGCTCCATTTTCAATCATTCATTTTAAAGATCCCAACACACATTCTTCAATAATTCTCATTACTCCACACTGTAATCTATGGAGTATTAAATATCGGAACTCAATATCTTAAAATTTTATATTTTTAAGAAATATATTATTATTTTATTCCTATTTATAAAAAATCAAAATAAATTTATGATAATATGATTATTATGAGGGAGAGAGTGAGAGAAATTGATTAAGGATATAATATTTAATTAATAAATGATGTATTAGTTAAACATTTATATTAATCTAAAACAACAATTAAAAGCTACAGGACGAGGCTTATAATTGTACAAGATGTCCGTCTGTGCGATGCACATGATATAATATATTTATTATATTAATAATTTAAAATAAAATTATGTTTATTAAAACATGTACATAACATTTTATTAATAAAAATTATATTTATATAAATATTATACAATTTGAAATATAGTTTTATATATTAAATTGTATTTTCATTTTTTAAGTTAGTTTTAATAAATAATAAATTATACAATATTTTGAAGTGAATTTTGAATTTTCTCTCAAATGAATATAAATATTTTAATTTACTAAAAATTATTGAATTTTAATAATAAATTAATAGTATAATATTTTATTTTTGTAAAAACAAATTATTTATATTTTTAGGTTAAATCCATATAAAATTTTGATATACTATTTATTAAAATTCATCACATATATAAAAATTTTAATATTAATAGTCTAATGCATACAAAATTTATATTTCATCCATAAAAGCTATATTCCATAATTTTAAAATATAATTATTTATTTCAATCTATAAAATATTGGTGTCAAATTAAAGATCACAAAAAGAAGATTAATTTGAGATATCATATATTAAAAACGGATCTAAAACGAAAAATTTATTTGAATTTTTACATTTTAGTGAAAATTTAAAATAGAAAAGAAAAAAAAGACTGACACATGTCAATTAATTATATAGACAGATGTAACGAGAAGAGAAAAAGTCTCATGATCCTTCTTTTATATTAAGTATAGATATAGATTATACTTGTTAGCTTATTTATATTTATTAATTTATAATTAAATCACAAATTCTATTGAGTTTTTTGGGCTGGCTGGAATTGGAGTCCAATAGCAAGATGCCCAGTTGTGGAGCTTGTTGGGCCTTCTCTGATGGGCCGCCTATTTTGGTGCTTGGGTTGTTCTATTTTTGTGGGCCTTCTACCGAATGGGTTGAATTGTTTTTACTTGGGTTTCTCAAACTCATCCCATACCATATAGAAATGCTTTTCATAATACTAATGACAACAATAATAAAAAAATTAATTTTTAGTAAATGGTTTCTATATTTAAATTCAAGTATAATTCTATTTTAATTATAACAGAGAATATTTAGCTCTAATTTTAACTAACTCTACATTTTAATCCCAGTTTCTTTTTATATTTTTAGTTTAAATTTATAAACTAATTAAATTTATAATTATGACATAACAAATTACATGTCATACCAAGCCTCACAACCAATATGGTTCATGCATTATAGAATTTTGTACTTTTAAATGCTATAAGTTATATATATATATATATATATATATATATATATATATTTTATAAATATAAGAGTACTTTATTTTGTTTTAAATATTACGATTGAATTTTGAAGTATTTATATTATATCGAAAACACCTAAATTTAAAATATCAAGCAATTGAATTAGATGTCGAGCCTTAATAATACATACTTTATTTATGATTGTGATCAGATTTTGAATGTGCCATTTGAGTAGACACCGGCACAACTTCAATTTTAAATCAGAATCGAAACCAGAAATTAGTCGGTTTGATCTTTTGGTTCCAAGATATCAGATTTTTGGAACCAGTGGCTCCAAAACTATCAATTTTGATTTCAAACTGTCGATTCTGGTTCTGAACTTGCGGTTCCAACAGGAAAATATGAAAGAAAAAAAATAACAACAAAAAACTGGAACCATAAAACCGGCCGCCCCAAAACTATAACCGAAACAAAAATCGGCTATATATTGGTTTGGTTCCCATTCCAACCATACAATTTTAAAAATCAATAGTTTTAGAATTAAAATCGAAACTGATGGAACTGTGCCATGTTTAACCTTAAGAGCAACTAATCAATCAACATAAATAAATAAATAAATATAAATAAAACAAAAATGTGTGTTTCATTTCTTTATGTAGAGTACATACAGCCGAAAGCAGTGTCATTTTGTCAACGCAACCGAACTGAATGCTCACATTAATACAACATAGGCTTTGGCCTTATCTATATTTCCTAGCAACAAAACTAACACAATTTCTTTTTGCCATTTTGCCTTTTCTTTTTTTAACAAAACAATTGCTTTTCGAAGCGATCTTAACAAAACAATTGCTTTTCGAAGCGATCTTAATTTTTACTAGATGCATCGGGTGGATGTAAATATGAATTGCAACTTACCGGCCACACTCACTTAAGAATAGTAAATATTATGAATCAAGTAATAACTTTCATACAGGTTGATATGATATATGTTACGCACAACTCAACTATAAATCTATAACCATCCCAATCCCAATCAGATGGTCAAAATTAAATATTGTAATTTATCTCCATAATTACAACAACTAATAAGTTAGCATACGAACTAACGCTACTTACGAGTGAGTTCAAACATAAATCAAAATAAAAAAAATTATATTTAGAACGTGTGCGGCTCTAAAAAAGAGGAATAATAGACAAAAAATATTCAAAGAGAGGGGGATCAAGAGGCACATACATGTGTAAATTCATTAGTGTCTCCTTCTTCCTCAAATGATCACCATTGTTACATCTAATTTTAATCATCTACTTGAATTTGGGCCGATTCTATTTGGGTTGGGCGTTACTTGAATTTATATCATAAGCTTTTAGTCGATATAAAAAATAAATGAAACCTACAAATCTATATATTTTACCAATATACACCACATATAATGCAACATGTTTTCCTTCATAAAATACAGCTTTTTTCGCCTTTATGATTAACCAAACAACCTATATTTCTTTATTATATAGCATTTAATATCTTGTTTTATATGAAAATTAAAAAAAAAAATATATATATATATGGCAATGCAATAGGTACGATCCAACTACAAAATTTTACTCGCAAAATAAAACACACACGTGACAAAAATGGAATTGAACTACAATTTAAAACGTGTGATGTAAGAAAGGGAGCTGAATCTTTACTTTTGTGTTCCAAATAGTTCAATAAGTTTGGTCAAATTAATTGAATTTAGTGATCACATTTGACCTTTGAAGGTTCCATTTGTATTTAGGAATTAGGATAAAGAGTGTTCAATTCTTTTTTTCTTTTCTTTTTTTGGATTAAAAGACAAAGTATTTTGTTATGATAAAATAAGTTTTTAAAAAAATATTATGCATCGAGTGCATCGTGCGATCCAATAATAAATTTTGTATAATATTAAATATTTAATTAAAAAATATTGCTCCAAACGTATTGTACTAACATGTATTAATTTATAAGTATTAATTATTATCCAAGAAGATATTATTTGTCACTTTAAAAAAATGTTAATCATTTGATAATACTATTTGAGCGCTCCAGTTTTTTTTTTTTTTTTTAATTAATGATATAATTGCCTGCATGACCACAACAATCGTCGGATCTAAGTATTTTTTCACTGATCCAAATCAAATTGCTTAAGTTCTTCACACACACACACACACACATATATATATATACATATTGGTGAAATACACTTCGTTGCATGCATATTATTTTCTAGAAGGTCATTGTTAGGTTGTTGCAGCTGTACGCATCCACTGACGGGGTAGGGACACGGTGGGGGCGCGATCAAAGAACATTATGTCACGACGCATGAAAATTGAATGATGGAAGTAGACGCGGGTACGGTTTTGGTTCCAAATCGGAACCGTCGGTTCGAACCGGCGGTCAACGGTCTGGTTGAACCGTTGACCGATTTTGGTTCCGGTTCTCTTTTATTTGGAAACGAAACCGGCGGTTCCAATTCTCGGTTCTCGGTTCCCGGTTCTGAGTTTTCAAAAATATAGATCAACGGCCCAGATCATGTGGCCGTTGGGAACCGGCGGTTCCCAACAAATCTTTAAAAAAAAAATAACAGAACCGACGGAACCGGGAACTGGAATCGGAACCGGTGGAACCGGCGGTTCCGGAACCGAAATCAGAACCGTGTATATGGCGGTTCGGTTCCGGTTCCACCCTCCCCGGTTCCAAAAACCGGCAGTTCCGGAACCGAAACCGGAACCGCCGAACCGTGCCCGTGTCTAGATGGAAGAAGAAGAAGAAGAAAAAAAAAACATAAGAGTTCAATTGTGAAAGCTAATATTTTTTTATCGCGATATCATATTTGATGACGTGTTTCTACTCAACGAATTTTACGTAAACTCTAAATATATAAGTTTTTAATATATATATATATATATCTTATAATCTTCTATTAAATTCAAAATGCACGGTAATTAATAACGTACAAAACTATTAATGTAATATCATATACCCAACCAAATAATAATAATAATAATAATAATAATAATAATAATATGATGCTATTTGTAAAATTATTCCCACTCAAAATTCAGAACCAGCCACATTTTTTTTAACAAAAGTTGTGTACATTGAGTGCATCGTACAATTTGATATACAATATTATTTATTTAATCAAAACTTATTATTTAATTACTTTAACATATTATTATTAATTTATTATCTTTAAAAAAATTAATTTTGATCCACAAAAGACTCGACTTTTTTTACTTAATTTGATAAAAGACAAAAGACGACAAAATTAGGAGAAAATAAATAATATTGTTCCAGAAACTAAAAATAAATTTAGTTAGTCAGAATCATTTATTAATTTAAGTTTGACAATACTGAGGTTAAATTAATTAGTTGGCCGACCACACCATTGTTTACTACGGTTCTTCTAACAAACCTGTTTTCTCTTCCAACTAAGTTTAAATAAATAAGATAGAATCAAATCTTTGGAACAACCGACCATACCTCTTCAAGATCTCAGCTGCTCAGCCCCTAAATATTGCAAATTTATACCTTTATTTCATTTTTAAATTATTTTTTAATTTAAAATAACATGTTTTCTACATAATTTATTTCATAATATATTATACTTTATTTTGTATATTTATGAACTGCTTGTGGACAGTTCAATCCAGCAATAAGATATTATCTATTTTGAGTCTCTCTAAGTACGTACGATTTTACTTTTGGACTTATTGAAAAGACTACTGATTTGTATGTTCGTCTTCAACTGATCGGTCTCAGCCCGCAATGCACCTGTCAATCAATCCAACCAAAATATGTTTAGGTAAGAACATTTTGTATTTTTATAAATGGAAAGATGGATTTTTAGGAATGTTGTTGTATTGGTAATCAATAAGCATTCATTTTAATGTTTTATATTATATTTTTTTAGTATTGGTGATGTTATTAATTTTATCAAAATTAATAAAAAGAATTAATATATCTTCATAATTACTTAATTTTAATAAATTAATTATGAATTTGTGCCAGATTCGATGTTATATGTAATAATAAAATAAAGTTCACATTGATACACCAAATTTTATTCAATTTTCTTGATTTTAAAAAAAAATACTATATATTTGGTGTTTTGATGATTTTATTTTATAAATAAAATTAATTAATTTTCACATATGATTTTATATATAATATTTATGTTCTTATTATAATCATGGAATATGTATAAATTATCGAACATAATTATATATATTTTTCAAAAATATTAATTTTACGTATTTTTGAAACTTAATAATTTTATACTATAATAAATGTCCGTGCATCACACCGGAGAACATACTAGTAAATACATAAAATAATTTGGTTCGAATTCAAAGGAAAAAAATGTAATATATCTAAGAATGCCTAAATTTAATGTAGAATCAAAATATCTTAAAATTTATTTATTTATTTATAATTAAAGAATGTCTAAATTTAATTATGACAAAGTCAAGAACCGTATTGGAGAACAGTTGGCAGCTGAGATTTTTTTAATTTTTTTATTTATTATTTAAATGACGGACGACAGAACCGTCCAAATTTGAATTTAAGAAATGCCGAAACTATGTTTGATGATTGGTCCCCCCAAATGGCACATCAGTGTACTTCTTTCTTAATAATCATGTATTTACTAATTTAATATTATAAATTATGAATATAATAAACTTTATAATATTATAATTATTACTATTCATTATTAAATATATATATAAAAAAAAAAAACATGATAAAGCCTTGTGTATCATAAAGCTTCTACCCACACCTATTTAAAAATAATAATGTTCTGCCCATTTATTGACTGAAAAGTATATAAATTAATTATAAAAAAATTTAATTTATACTCGTTAATTTTACTTCTATTCAATATATTATTATTTTATAAAATATTTATAATATTTTTATGTGTAATTTAAGTTTGATTCGTTAGAATTTTAAAATTATAAAAAATTATTAATGTGAAAATTGAATTGAATATAAAATAAATTAAATTATATGAAATTCGGTTAGCGTTAGAAATTATGGCGACATAAATTTTGACAAAATTAAAATGTTAGGAGTTGTTATTAAAAACTTGAAGACTTAAATGTTATATATTGAATAAAAGTTAAGATTAATATATATATATATATATATATATATATATATTATACATTTAAATTAACTTTGCATAAAATATTATAGGAAATATTCTCTATTATTATTATTATTATTATTTTTCATTAAATATGTGAAAGTATAATTATATGCATTATACTGTTTTCTATTTAACTTATATTAAGCTTTATTTTTATTTTATTTTTTAGGATAAGTGACCTAGATTATATTAATACATAAGTAATAGTGAAGTGCCATAATATATTTTATTATATTAAATTAATAATACATTGTAGATTTAAAAAAATTTGTGCATACAACCTGATTTAACAGTATTATTTATTTATTTAAAAAATATAATTACTTGTTTATTCGTAATGCATTACTGATTATCTAAAAAAATATTACTTGTAGGATTGTACGGTGTGTAGCGGATGTACAAGAAACTTACTCTTATTTTTTACACTCTTGAAACCTTTACTCGAAATTTGAAAACGCAATATCAAATCTTGATGTATATATATATATATGTATGTATATAATCCGTCATTATCATCCCTTAATAGAATGCACAAAACTCATAATCCTCAAAGCATATTCAACCTTCCACGTATAAAGAATTAATTAAGATTAAGGCCGCAACTGAAAATGATAGCTGTTTCTTTATTTCCAGAAAATATTTTAACATTTTACTAAACTAAAATTAGATTAATTCATTAAAGTTTTAAAGAGAGATTTTTTTAAATAATTCTGATTACATTTTCCATAATTTACTTTTAGCCTCTTATATTAACATTTATATATTTTTTCAATATTATTCCTAATTAATTATTTAATTTTGCGCCTACCCAATTAACGACAGCATAAAAGTCAACAGCTATAGGTTATGTGTGGTGCTTATTTTTTCTAAATTAATGATCCTACGCCTAAATAAAATTTATTAATTAAAAACTGATACATTAATTTATTTTTAATTTATAGAATCAATACATATACCTTTATTAAATACATTTAATTCAATAATTATTGTCATCAAGTTAGTATTGTTAATATGATGTGATAAGAAAAATTATTGTGAAATCACTTAATTTACAAAAATTCAATAAAATCTCAATAAAATGATCAATATTTTATATTTTAATATCGGTAAATATATTTAGTAATGCATAAATAGACCATACCCAAAAAACAGGTTAAATTTCAATCACATTTTGATAGAATATTATTTGTAGCATTAATTTATATTATCATACAAACCATATATAATTACATAAAATAATTTGATATATTACAAATTGCAAAAACTCTTGTGAAACGGTTGCATGTGTGACACGATATAAGATATTACTTGTTTAACTATAAAATATTAATTGTTTAACTATAAAGTATCACTATTTTTTTTAAGAGTATTATTACTGATTGGTTACCTTAAAAAATAGTAATACTTTACAATTACATAAGTAATCCCTTAAATTGTATCACACGTGTAACCGTTTCACAGGAGACCCACTTATTACAAATTATTAATTTATATTTAAAACTTTAAATAAATATAAAAATTATTATTTCATTGAGTATTAACTTATAAAGATTTTATCTTAATTTAGGCAATTGGAAGAGATTATTGTTTTTTGCTAATAAATTGTGTAAGTAATAAATAATTTTGAGACAAAAATATTAGCAATAATAATAAAATAATAAGTAAAAAATAGGCACCGCCCACCTGCCCATCATACGCCACTTACCACCCACTGGGCAGTCCTCCCAACCCCATCCACACTCAGGACCACTAATCCTCATTTCCAATTATTTATTTATTTAATTATTTAGGTTACTGCATGATTTCTGATGTGACACAAATCCCTTGTTTGGGTACCCAACCCTCCCTACCTTATCTTCTCCCTTTCTCTCTCTAGAATGGGAGGAGACTGGAGAAGAGAGAGACAGGATTGGCCAGAAGGAAAACAATATCATCACTCATAATATTACTTACATTTAACCAAATTTAATTTCAGAAGTATCTTTCAATGTAACAGTGAATCGGATAGAACAAAACTAAATAAAAAAAAGACAGAAATCAAGAACACTTGGAAAAACAGAAACGCAACAGGAGTTAGAACAATTAAATTACTTCATTTTCTGCTGTTAATCGAGTAGTATTTTACAGTAAGTTGATCGAGAAACTGGAACCAAATATGAACTGTATAATCCCTTTGGATTATTTGTTTGAGTAATGGCAATTCGATCAGTGAGAAGGATATCTCTATAAATCTTTTTCATCAAACCCAACTCTGAAGATGTACACTTCTATACATCTCTGTAGAAAACACAATTTCACTTTCAATCGAGAAAAAGAGAAAAGGAAGACTGAAAATTAATATCCCGAAAACGCAGATTCACAGAGCATAATCAGATAATTCAGTTCTCTTCCGAACTTTCGGGAGTAGGGTATTCATTCAAATCGGGCTTTAGGGTGACCCGGCCCGACTTATTCTCTGTGCATGAACGGCCGGCGGCCTGCAAAGCGTCGACCCTAGCACCAACCTCGGTGGCCTTCTTCCTTATGGCGGCGGCGGACAAATCATGCTCCTCTCCGCCGGCGAACTCGATTATGCACTCGGGGAAGTTGAGGCGGGCGGAGGGGCCGCGGAGATAGAACACCGCGGTGTCGTAGGCACGCGCCGCTGCGATTGGGGAGGAGTAGGAGCCGAGCCAGATTCTCGACCGCTTGTTCGGCTCCCGTATCTCCGCGACCCACTTCCCCCACTTTCTCATCCTTATTCCTCGGTAGGGTTTGTCCTGTTGATGCTGCCGTTGCTTCCTTTTCGGATTTTCTGTGCTCGACGAAGATGTCGACGACGTCGTACAGTAGACGCCCTCCATTGACGCAGAATATCGAGGAATTGAATGAAATTGAAGCGTTTCAGGTTCGATTCTTTTGGGGGAAGGAATTTAATTAGGTTAGGGTTTGATAAAATGTTGGAGAAAACATTGGTGAAGACGAAACTGGCGAGATTTCAAGGTATTAAGAAATGAAAAACGCTGGTTCTGAGGTGGTGTTGAGTATTTATATGGAGAGGAAGGGTTCATAATAATATTGGTCCAATTTCACGTCCCATTTCTTTATTGCTAATACTACCATACTAATTTTTATTTTCAACTAATTAGATAAAAATTCAAATATTTTAATAATATAAATATACATTTTTTTAAATTTTCTATTTATTAAATTAATTTATGATTTATATGTAAAATAAAATGAAAATTTAATTTTTAGCTACAAGAAAATATAAAATTAAAAATAAAATTGGTATGCATTTACGTCAATAAATAATCTTTTCTACAATTGTCACTGGAAAATCAAGCCAAAAAACTACTAGATTTGGGTGGCAAGGTAATTTATTTAGATTTTATTTATTTAATTATCCAAATTAATTATATTGTATATCTATCAACTCTTATTTTGAAAATAAGTATTTAAATTTTTTTTCTATTAAAGTTGGAAGTCGATGATTAACTTCTTCCACTTCTCTTCCATTTTATTTGTAAAAGAATCGAATTTTTATTTACATACCCGATCATTTTCATCCTTAAATATGATGTTCTTTAAAATATCGATAACAGATGAACTAAATGATTCATTTAAACGATTCTTAGATTTTCACACAAATTCAATAAATATAAAAAATATAAAAAGTCGATGATATATACATGCAGTAATATTCATCAGCTAACACGAGTTTATTGCTGATATATTTAAAATATATAGAATAATGTAATTTTCTTTTTAAAAAAAAATATAATTTGGATATATTAATAATTATCACATTAACATGTACTTATTATAGGTAGGAGAGCAATACTATTAATACATATTTATCGAGGGGCTTTTTTTTTTTTTTTTTAAATAAATTTTTATAAATTATATTTCGTATGACAGACAAACTTATTTCTACTAATTTGGTGAAAGATACGTTACGCATGTGTGAAATTATGTTTGGTCGAGTTTAGGAATTGAATGAAGGTCGGCGGCGGCCATATGGCGGCTCAGTTGGGTGCTGGCGCCGCCACCTTTACTTGTTAACTAATATGTCCCGCCGACATCTTCTCTCCTCTTCTTTATTTCTTTTTTCATGTTTTGTTTAAATTTCAATTTTATTAAAAACAAAAGAACATATTTATTTCAGAATGTCCTGAAGTCTGGAAATATATTTTCGGACATGTGAAGTATGCCTTATTTAATTAGTTTTATGTCTAAAAAAACATTTTATCAATAATTTTGAATATAATTTATTATTTAATATAATCACTTTACATATATTCGAAAAAAAGCACCACTGTATATGTAGTTCAAATTTTAATATTCTAATAATATTATTATATGAAATAATATTAAAATTCGATACTTAAATTACTAAAAAAACTAATGAATTTGAAATAAAAATTGGACAATATTATGCAATTGAAATCTTTTCAGTCGACATGTAACATCGCCGCAGTCTCTCTCTCTCCCTCACGAGAAAAACTATCCAGCTGCTTTTTATTTAATATGAAAACAATTAAATACAAAAAATAATTGTTAGAATAAAAAAATAAAATCTTATTAATTATAATGAATGGTGCGTGACAACCAATGCGAATATTAATATAGTATTTATGTTACATTAGATAGGATAAAGTTGAGGCCTTCTTTTGAGAGAAAAAAAAAAATCCAACCACTTCAAATTTAATGAATGAAATGGATCATATTTGATCCCATTTTATATTTAAATTAACATAAAACTAAATATTTTTTAAAAAATGCTATAATAATTGAATTAATAAATATACTAACAAACTGATAATAATTTCTTCAATTATAGTTAAATATATTCTTTAATTATAAGATATAGCAATGAGTTAAATTAAACAAAAGAAATCGACACAAATGTGTACATTAAAAGACTATACTAATGAGAACCAAATAAATATAACAAATAACAAAATAAAAAACATATTTGAATAATGTTTGTAATTTTAAAAACGATAATTGTTGCATTTGTTGTGGCATTTACAGTCATTTTAATGTTAAACTTACTATGTAAAATATATTAATTACTAATTATTAATCATGAAAATAAAAAATATACATATCAAAATTATAAAATTTTATTTAACATAAATAAGATGATCGCTATTAACATGGATAAATATTTTAATACGTAACATTAAATTGATTTATTTGATATAAATAGTGTTATAGAAATCAAGAATGACGTGTAACTATTTTATTTGTTAATAGAGCTGACGTGCTCTAATTTTGTATCATTTAACATATTTGATGACTCTACTAGTACTATAGGTAGATATATAATTAATTGTCAATGAAACTGCAATATTAGACTCAATTTTAACTGTAAAATAACTTTTAAAATTTAAAAATATTTGTCATATATTTTTAATATTTTTTGATTTCAACATCGTGTTCTCATTCCGACCATTAATTTAAAAAAACATAGCATAACTTATGGATAATAAAATCAAAATTATACCTATTGTGTAATTTTTTTGCATTATTTTAAAAAAAAACCCTATTTTAATTTTTTTTTTCAAAATAATGCAAAAAATTTTTTTTTACAAAATATGTATAATTTGAAACAGTTTTAAAAAATAGGTAAAACGTCAGCGCGGGTGACTTATTTTAGATAAAACGTCAGGGGGCTGACGATTTAAATCTGAAATATATTTAAAACTGATACATACATACACATGCATCTATATATATATATATATATATAAAGCATCCATCCATCATATGTGTATATATATATATATATATGCAAACAAAATATATATATATTATATATGCACATACTAAAATTAAAAACATAAAAGATGCATGGCCAAATACATTTTACCGACTTTATCTGTATGATTGTAACTGTAAGTTTCCGTAGGGGGGAGGAGCAAGAGCAGGGACAGAGGTCCTTGAACGCCACGTAATATAGATTCTAGAGTGAGGGGCTTTGAGCGGCGTACGGTGGTCCATATGTATGGGATCAGAAATTGAGCACGTGGATCGATCCCAGTTCGCCGAAGCTAAATCACGGGACGGGTTTATTGGTCGGATAATATTTATAACATACTTCTTGTCCACACACCACAACAGAAGCTGGGACCATTTTCAACAATTAATTTATTAATTTAATCAATAGAGTGCCGATTTTATTGGTCGAAATTATTTATTACCAGAAGTTTGGTATTATGGTAGAGTAGTATTTTTATTTTAATAATAATAATAATAATAATAATAATATTATTATTATTATTATTATTATTATTATTAGAAAAGGAAAGAAAAAAACGTTGAGGAGGTTGGGATAAGCACGTTGTTTTGTCGATTTAATGCAGTTGTTAATAATATATTTGTAGGTTGTTGACAAAGCTGTGGAAAATCTTTTTGGGTCTCGAGAACAATCTCACCCACTGTCAAAACATTAATACTCACTTTTGACCATATCTCTATATTATAATCTATTCCTTTTTATTACAAGTTATTGTCGCCCTTTTATTTTATGTGTGCACATTATAAAACATTCTTCAACATGTACAATTAGATATGGACACGATTCTTCAATTTTAGTTTTAAAATTGACAGTTTTTTAAAATCATGAAAGATGAAATTGAAATCGAACCATCATATATACAATTTTAGTTTCGGTTCCTGTTCTATGGTTCTTTGTTTTTTTTTTATTTCGATTCCGGTTCCCCCGGTTCTGGTTCCGGTTCCTTCAGTTTCGGTTCCCCCAATTTCGGTTCCACGGTTCCGGTTCAAAACCGGCGATTCCCAACAGTTATTCCATCTCACCCATTGAAGATCAACGGCTATTTAATCTCAGTCGTTGATTTCCAACGGCTATAATTTTTAAATTCAATCTGGAACATAACCGGAACAGGCGGTTCAAACTGCCGGTTAGAACCTTGGTTCCGGTTTTGAAAAACTGAGAACCGAAACCGAACCGTTATTCCGACAGTTTTGCGTTCCGATTTGGAACCGGAACCGGATCAACGGTTGAACCGAATCGTTGACCAGCGGTTCGAATCGGCGGTTCCAGTTTCAAACCGGAACGCCCATATCTATAACTATATGCAAAATTAATGTGTTGTGATCTAGTCGATGGAACAGATGAACGTAGAGATTGAAAGTTGCAGAGATTATGCCGATGTATGGTAATTTAAAATTATCTGATTTTGTTTGAGGATTGAAAATTTGTCAACACTTGCGACTTGTTTATGTTTGACTAGAGGTAGAGGTTGATGCATTGTTCGTCATCAAGTTCTTGAAGTGCAAATTAGTATTGGAAACTAGAGCTATCACCATTTGACTGTATGATTTTCTATTTTATAATTGAATTTATAGATATCGCACGCATATAGAAAAGGAAACAAGATTGTAGATTGTTCGGACAATAATGTTGTAGCACAAAAAACTTCTGCACATCGAGTGTGCCGTGCAACCTTATATATCGTATTACTTGTTTAAATGAAAAATATTATTTATTCACTTGAAAAATATTGTTACTTACTTTAAGAAAAGTTACTTTTTAAGTAAATAAATAATATTTTTTAATTAAATAAATAATAATATAAATCAAGTTGTACAGTACAATCAATACATAAAAGATCATCCATATTGTAGAATTAGAGGGTTACTCGTTTTTTTAAAATGTAAATAACAATATTGGTTTATCGAGCCTCCATTTTAATACTTGGGCTTTTCCCACCCCTAGATTCCCATTAATTCTATTTTTTGGTTGAATCTTAAAATCAAATGAAAGTTTAGCTCTTCATAATATATATATATATATATATGTGTGTGTGTGTGTGCAGCTCAAACAAATTTTGAAATTAAATTATAAGTAAATTAAAATGAATTTGGTCCTACATGTTTTATAAGTAGAATAATAATAAATGGCTAAATTGGGTGAATAAAAGGAAGAAGGTGGGGTCGGTGGCCGCCACTGGTGTCTGGTTGGAGAAGGCAGTTACGTGCACGAAATAAACGTAATTAAAACCAGCTTATTTTAATCCCATAATAGAATTACATTAGCCCTAAGTCAAACTTTGGTTAAATTTTTATTATATATTTTCCATATATATCGCTAATCATATAACAAATAAAAATTCATTTGGGCCCTACACAAATTCTCATCGAAATGTCGGTATAAACCCCCTATAGTGAATTGACCCGAATGCACACGTGTGATGTGTAATAAAATATTTGGAATATTGCGCAACATAAATAAATGAATTTTTATTTATTTATATTAAGTATATATAATGTTTCAAAGTTTTGTAACATTGTTTGAATCTATAATTATTAAGACCAATGGCCTATTTTCAATAAATATATATTTATAAAATAAGTTTTATTTGACCTATTTATAACAAAAAAAATCACAACTCTCGCTTCAATTAACTAATATATTTTTTCATATTTAGGCACTTTTTATTTTCTAATACTATTTTACTACAACAAAAATTATTCTTAATTATCATACTAAAAAAAAAAAAAAAAAAGAGTGAAAGTATAACCAATCAAAACATGAATAATCCAATTTCCAATATATTAATTCAAAATAAAAGCGATGAATTTCCCTATCGACCCTCTAAGTCGTGTTTGGGTTGAAAGTTTGAAATGGGCTGATTTCCAATCCATTTGAGGGTATTTCTAAAACCACCACTAAATTTACTTTGCACACCACATTAATTTTACTTCACAAAATTAGATATACTATAAATGACATAAATACTCTTATTTAAAATTAAAAACATACACAAATTTTAATTTTTAATAAATAAATATATATTCCATCCACACACAAAATTAAAAAATATTTATTTATTAAAAACTAAATTTTGTGTATGCTTTAAATTTTTAAATAAAGGAATTTATGTTTTAAATTTTTAAATAAAGGAATTTATGTCATTTACATTATATTTAATTTTGTAAGTAAAATTAATGTGGTATGCAAAATAAATTTAATGGTGGCTTTAGAAACACCCTGCATTTGATAAGTTCATATCCAGCAGATTCGCTAATATGAATTTCAAATCCATCCTTCATTGCACAATCTGAACGTAACATTATTTAGACTCAAATCGAAAGAATAAAAACGCCAGAACTTATGATCTTAATCGAACTCAATCCATGTTTTCTAGCTAAAACCAGACAAGCAGTTGAAACCCATGTAGTTTCATCATCTTCCAGATTCAACCTACCGTGATGCATCATAAAAACAGATTCAAACTCTATAAAGTCACTTGCATAGGTGTTTCTCAAGAACAGGTTACCATGCCAGACCATTTCTACGAAGCTCGACAGAAAAGAACTGTGACTAGCTACTCATACTTTGGCACAACACTAACGAGTAAAACAATAATCTTGCAAAATGCTGCTTTGAACGGTACAGTACAGAGGAAATCAATGATAAGCGCGAGATCTAGGAGAAGTGCTAGGTGAAGTAATAAGGTTAACAGCCAAAAAACCACATGCAGTAGTTATAATGGTATCAATGTTGCTAGATGTGAAATAATCGTGCGTTTTTGCTTGGAGCAACGTTTTCCTAACCTGTCCGAATAAACATGGGGAGTGCCTTTTGACATTGTGTACTGAAATAGGTTCGGCCAAGGATACAATAAAATCAATGCTTAACATGGACTTGATGCTATTTGCAAAAATGAGATAAGAAGACCAGTTCTACGAAGCTTGAAATAAAATGCTTAAGATAATGCCGATAAAAGTGAAGAGCAGAACGACTTACCTACACCAACTCTATTGTAACTCGTGGATTCTCTTGATGAGAGACGATTACGCAAATTTCCAGGCACTTCTCTGGACTGGCTTCTATAACAAGATTTATCATATCAAGAACAAGAATATCAAAAAACATTTTTAGAGATAATAAGTTTATTGCAAAAGGGTTTTTAAGGGCTGGTGATCAAACATACTTGTCATTCTAAACAATAGAGCATAAACACCACCAATGACTTCAAATTCTACACCCAGAAACTTTTGGTTTTAACTCGTATTTGAACAGAAATCGGCATCAGATTATGATGAACTATTAACTCCTATCATTGTTCCTCATCTATAACTTGAGTGTAAATTGTAGCCATTACATTGTATAAGGCGTGTTAGAATGCTAAGACTGCTAGACAACGATCGTAATCCCTACATGACACCAACGAACATCCCGGTATAATCTGGTATGCTTAGTTTTATAAGATTAGCTTTGCTAATTTAGTACTTCAGCATATTTACTCCAACAAACAACAGACTAAGACACGACGCCCCTTAAACCGACACTAATGACCGCATGTTTTCAGATAAAATGAAAATTATAAAACAGCAATAAACATCTTAAGAGACATTCCTTTGCTAGTTTAAACATTATTCATCTACTTAATTCTTTCACTACAAAGTGCAATGCATGCTTCGCGAGGATTGAAGCAACACGATACTAAGGGTGAAGAAGCAAACCGATAAATATTGAGGACAACGTTTGAACACCAACATTCTGAATTATCCAAAATCCATCACATGATTCAGAAGTATACATCTTCTTCTAATCCCTCATCTTCACTGTCCAAAAAATAATCACCCTCCTCATCCTCATCACTATCACCTCTCTGATCTAATCTTGATCTAATCCAGTCATCTTCGTCTTCCTCAAATTCCTCCTCTCCTTCGGAAAATGAAGAAACCCTCACTCCACTAAACTCCATAATCCCAACAAGTTCATCCAAACTCTGCTCTGTAGATGCTAAGTCCCCATCAAACTCACTAACTGAAAACCTCCCACTTCTCTCATCAAACTCCCTACATTCTCTCCTCTTCAATGCCAAATCACTCTCTTCAATCTCTCCATTCTCCACTCTAATCCATGGCACCCAAACATCAGCATGCCTTCCCAAAGCTCTACCCCTATCCCCCACCACCACAGTTCCCAAATTTGCCTCCCTCGCCTTCCTCAACATATCTGAAAAATCTGAATCGTCCGATACTAATACAATCCAATCAACGCCTCTAGTCATAGAATGCATCATTTGCTTCTTCAATGCCCAGTCCGCCGCCTGCGGCTTATCCTGAACTGTCTTGACAAACACCCCAGCTCGCTTCAGCTCCTGAGCCAATCCATACCCGATTTTCGGGGTCAACAAACTGCGCGCGGCGTCATTGTACTTCTCATTCCCATCAATGAACCTCTCTTTAAAACGTTGCCGTTTCTTGCCCTTCAGGCTCCTCATCCTGTTCAGCTTCTTCTGCCGCTCCCTCTCGTGCAATTGCCGGAAATGCTTCTTCATTTCCATCTGGGTCTTGAATTTCCTCCCGCAAACGGAGCAAACGTAAGGGACGGAAGGCGTCGACAACCCTTTGCGTTCGAGGAATTCAAGATTGCGCCTTTCGCGACGTTCTTCGACAACCCACTGGGGAAGATGGATGAAAGCGTGGCGATTCGCGTAAGCTGACATATCAATCACATCGCCGAATTTCTGGGCTACCGATTTGAGGGCCAACGCCGCTTCGTAAGGCGGCCCCCGCGGCGGCTTGTTGTCCAAATCCCACAAAACGACGACTTTCTTCGCCTTTGCGGCGTATACTCCTTCTTTGGTTCTCACCATGTCGATTTCTTGGTTCGACACGCAGGATTTTATGGGACGCCATCGATGGGGTTTCCTGTTAAAGGCGAGTTTTTGTGAGTTGGGTTTTAGTTTGTGGTGGTGAGTAGGGAAAGCGAAGAATGGGAATTGGGGTTTGAGGGGAAGGTGTTGACTGAAATTTATAATAACTGCCATTTCTACAGCTTTTAGAGCTTAATTTTGAGACAGTGAAGAGAGGGAACCGATCCTCCATTTTTCGTTTTGTATCATCCTTCTTCAGCCCTTTTTATCTGGAATACAAGATTTTTGGATGATGTATAAATATTTTAGCGTCACCCAATAAAAGATCGAATTTACAAAAAAAAAAAAAAAAGGATTTTACGTCAAACTAAAATCATATTTTTCTTTCAACTTTCTCTTTTCTTTTTTTCATTTAATTTTCCTTTTTTGGTTTTTGACTCGTTTAATTGATATTTTAAACTAATTTATCTACTAAAATACATTTCGTCCCATTGATTTATTAAAAAATAATTAATAATAGTATTTATTGAAAAGCTAAAATATGAAAATGAGATATATTTAGATTTAAATTCCAGTGAGACCTTTCTCGATTGTATTTGTAACTCTTTATATTTAATAATACACATTTATTTGTGTAATAATAATCGAAGAAATAAAAACTGAATAATAAAGAATATTCTTAGAATTATAATTTCAGTGGTTGATAATTAAGTCCATTAATATTGAATAATTATTACTCAGCCCATTTTTAAATCTAATTAAATCCAGTCTTTATTACTTGGATCCATATTAATTTGGGCCCATATGGCCCAACCACTGCTTCGGCCTTTTCGGACAGTCTTACTAAACCAATCATAAAATGGGGTTTCGAAAACATTAATGGGCTTGGCAGAAATATAAACTAAACAATGAAAGTCAATAGGAAGAGCTATTTTTTGGGCTTGTCATAAATTTAATGGGCCTCCACGACTCTAGCCCAAACACACAAAATTTTGCACTAAATATAATATTTTAGATTATGTTTTAATCAATGGAAAACACATTACATATGTAATATTATTTAATATAATATTTATTTCACTTTATATTTTTAAAATGAATCAAATTTAAAAATATAAAAAATTAAATGAAATACAAATCCATAATAATATTGCAACAAAAACATATTAATAGCTACCAAATATATATAATTAACTTATTTATTCTTTAGAAATTCATGTGTAGTATTTTAGATCTCATAGTAATCTTTACTATATATAATTCTATTATTATTTGAATTACACATCGTATTAAGTCACATATAATTCATATAACTTTAAATTAATTGCTATAGATTAATTGTCATACAATAAAATACATTATCTAATACTTAAAACCGAAATAACATTAATAAAAAAAATTACTAAGAATGTTAATAAAAAGATTGAGTGGCCCTGAAGCCCGTGGTTAATTTAGCCAAACGTCATGCATTGCTGAAAATAAAAAAAACTATGATTAACCCACTGCTTTATATGATCTCAAAAAACTCGGATACTATTTCTATATAGTAAATTATATTGCGATATAAAATATTATCTTACAACATAATATTTCCAATGTCCTAGATTATCCTATCAATGTAACCCAACAACAATCATTCCTTGTAAAGTGCATTGTCTTGGTGAATCAAAGGCTCTAATTTACATAGTTTTCAATCCTTTTAGGTTCAACCCCACAAAGAAAATTTCTCTTCTCTTTTATGTTTGTCTTTTTCACTTTCACTTTGCAGAATGCCTTAATTCTAGCTTACTTTTTTGTTCTCTTTCTTTTAGATTTCGCTAGTTTCGTCTCATTAATTAATAATATCATGTATATTAATATTTTTTCCGCAACATCAAATATGCAACAACAATCCTAACCATACCTATAGAGTCATCATTTGTTATATTTGAATCTTATATTTTTATGTAATGTACGTATATTGTCAAATAATGTTTGAATATGTCTTAAATCGGATAATGCCCATTTTGCTAGTTAGCACGAAGCCTCGTTGTATCTGTTATATTAGGTGAGGGAGACTGTTTAGGTCACTCATGTCTCTCCCTCTCAAAATTAGTATATAAACTACTAATTACTTCTTAATGTAGGGGCAATCTGTATTCTAATATCCTCAAAACAATACAGTTTTTCATCTCCTTTGTACAGTGAATGTAACCAACACATTCTCTACGTAACTCTCTGTATTCGTTATTGTAACAAATAACATTCAAAATATGAAATATAAAAACAAAAATTAGAGTTGTGAGTCACTAGATTAAGTGATAGAGCTTAATCCTACCATTAATTATATATAATATAATTGGGGCTATATTTTGTCTCTAGTAGCTTTCACCTAACATAAGATGTGAACCATACATGAAAAGGTGTAGATTTTAGAAAAAGAAACATTCTAGCTACCCTCACATCATATGATAAACTACTATTGTCTTAAAATAGAATATACTATACTTTTTATGTGTGGATTAAGACACTAGCATTTACCTTTACACAATATAATAATAATAAAAAATTTAAAAGAAAAATAAAATTCTCAAATAATTTTTAATTTCATAGGTTATCATTATGCTGACTATATATATTTGAGCCTATGGTTAATTGAAAGGGACTAATTTAATCTTACATCAATTATCATATCTTTATGGTCTTTGTACTTTTCTCATTTTTTACTTTTCCTCTCTTACCAAAAAAATTAAAATAAAAAATAAAAAATAAAACACACATCATATGTAGTATTTAATGAATAACATTTTGTTTTAATAAATTTAAAAATTTTAAAAATATTCATATAAGAGTAAGTCTTTTATGCATCGCGTGCACCGTATATCCGAACTACAATAGTGCTTGTTTAATTAAAAAAATATTACTTATTTACTTGAAAGATATTATTACCTTTTTAAAGTAACAAATCAGTACAAATATTTTTCAAGTAAACATGTAATATTGTAAATCGAGTTGCATGATGCACCCGATACATAGAAGTATATAAAGAAGCACATGCCATAAAATTATAAATAAATATTGTGGGAAATATGAAAAATACTAATTAGTGTTAAGTATCCATTTATACTAATGGTTTGCATTTGTTGTAATAGTAAAGCATACATCACGAATATGGTAAATATGGTCTTTATATTATAACTACACATTGTTTGGCTAACTACTATTACGTATCACTTCCAATTGTTACATTAATAACCAAATTCTGGATAAGGTTAGGGTCCGTTTAAGAAAGACTCATAATCATGTACTCAGAATCAAAACTACAATAAGGATCTCGTATTATTTAAAAGGAGTGAGTTTTTTGTGCGACGAGTGCACCATGCACTTAATTTATTAATTTACTTATTTAATTAAGATGTAATATTTGTTTACTTGAAAAATATTACTACTTTTTAAAGATAACAAATCAGTAGTAATATTTTTCGAGTAAACAAATAATATTTTTTAGTTAAACATGAAATACTCTACGTTGGGTTGCACAGTGTATCCGCTGTACATACGTTTTTGCGATTTAAAATTACTCAATTGATATATATATAAAATTGAAACATACGAGCATCCAATAATTGGATTAAGAACATTGAGTTCAACCAATTTTGAAAGATAAAACAATTTTTTTTTTTTTTTTTTTTTGTATCAAAGAATCTTATTTGATAAATATCCAAATAAAATATTTGCGATCACAATCTAGATAGAAAGAATAGTAATTTTGAAAGTGGAGTGATATTGAATGAATAATTGATTTAAGTGAAGTCTGGTATGTTATTTCAATCAATTTGATCTTTTTTTTATATTTTTACACCAAAAGTAAAAAATGTGGAATAGAAAATTAATGATTTAGACGATAATCTTAACATATAACAAGTATTTTTTACGATAACTTTAAGAGAGTTATGCACATTTATTTTGAGATGCACGGGATGAGTATCTTACATATTTAAAGCTCTTTTATCTTTAGAATTGTGTGTCCAAATGAGGTGATTATGGGCATAATCCTAACTGTTCTCGACAAAAAACTGCCCCCCTCTCTTTTATCAAAAGAAAGTTTGTTCTTCCTTTACCTTTTCTCTCTCTTCTGTTCAATTATCAGTCCAAATCAAATTTTCATGCTTGTTTTTAAGGAAAAAATCCCATCTGACTTTAGCTAATGTCTTCTCACGTTATTCAGACAATTCTGCAACAAACCCATATTTGAATTATTCCTTCCCAGACTAAGTTTTGCTTCTCTCTCTCTCTCTCTCTCTCTCTCTCTCTCTCTCTCCATTGAAGATTAGGGTCAACAAATCCTTTCTTTATGCAAAGAACTGGAGTCGGTTTTAAATAAATGTATATTTGTGTGTGCTTATGTGGTTATGTTATATGTGTTGAGAGCGATGTAAGGTCAATAAAGAAAGCTGATTAATTCGTCAAAATGCCCAAAACAAATGAAGAAAAGTTGTTTGTGTGATCTCTGTCAACAAATATGCCCACCTTCGCATTTTTAATGGTATAATATACTTTGCCATTCTCTCTCTCCTGCCTTTCTTGAACCAGCCCTTGTCCACGCCTCCATTTCTGGGCTTCAATTCAAATTGTTCTTCTGTAAACAAAACTGTATCAGAAACCACCACCATTTTGATCGTGTTACAATCTCAGAGATGAAGAGATGGCTACACACAACCCTGGTAGCAGTTTCCACCGGAGCTATTGTTCTTATACTGTTCATAATTCTCCGGCGATGCTTTAAGCGCAAAACGCGTAACGTTTCCGATACTGAAAGGAGCCAGGGTTTGCATAACGGAATCGCCAGGCTTCATCAGGTAAGCCCACATCATCTCGATGGGCCCAAGAAGCCCAACCATAATCACTTTTTCCGACGTGGGCCTTCCACCAAACCGGCCTTCAGTTGGGCCGATCATCCTACGCTCGTCACAGACGCCGTCGAAAATGGATGGTCGCGATTCGCTTTCACAACCTTCACGTCGTCGCCTTCCGTCAAATCGGCCCGGTCAATTTTAGGCGCGTGTGCTGCCGGCGATTCTGGAGACGAAGAGAAAGTCGAAATTCGATGGGAAGTTTGCGAAGGATCAGCTGATTTTATGCAGAAAATTAGGTTGAACCCGAACGTGAAGAAGACGATCGCTTCGAGCTCCTCAACGGCGGCAGTTTCTGTGATCAGGACGGGCTTGCCTCTGCCAGGCCCGAATTTGGGCAACTCTTCTTTCCCGCAGGAAGCGTTTTTTGAGATCACGATACTGTCCTGTAATGGAAATGCGTACGATCAAGCTCTGGAGAAGAAGAAAGGGAAAACGGAAGGCGACAAGATTAAGCTTATTGGTGAAGATTTCAACGCGAAAAACAGTCCTGATTCATTGGTTCATGTTGTGAGCAGCCATAGCCAGAGGAAGAACAAGGTTGAAGAGGTTAAAATAGGGAAACAGGATTGCAAAAATGACGTCGTTTCGGTGTCTGTGGGGTGGACAGGAGGAAGCTTTCTTCCATTGAGAACTCCAGGTAGTCATCCAGGATCAGTTGGTTTCAATTCCAGTGGCTCAGTCTATCTAGATGGTGAGTATCTCTTCTCCATTATTTTATTTATTATGTTTATATTTCATTTTTTATATGCATTTATTGGTGTCACACAGATAAGTAATGCATTATTTTTTTCGAGTTGCGAACTTCGATATATTTTTACGTAACATTTTAATAACCATATGATCGTATATTATTTAAAATTTTAAAATCGATATCTTTCTACAATTTATTTAATTATTATCTTTTGTATAATTAGGGATGATTTATAAACTCGTAATATAACTAAAACAATGTAATTCTTAATAACTTTTGTTTGGGACCGTCTAGAGTCTAAAATGGCTGAACAAGTGATAACATGTGTAGGTGTGGGTGTACCCAATACCCAGATACCGTGTAGATCGATTTTTAGAATATTAATTCGGACTAATGATTTCGATAAATTAAGGGTATTTCTTTGGGTATAACATTCATCATTTATTTTAGACAATGATGTTATTTACATCCTTTAATGGATGTGTATTAAATGTAAGAAACCTACCTAACCCTATAATGCAACTTATATGCTGCTCTGAATATGAGAAAGTCAACTGCATCACTTGGTGGATTTTTACCACTAGCAAGAAAAGGAGAATGGAATAGTGTTTATATGGAAATCATTGTATTCTTGCATCTCCATATTTGAATTTTATGGCAATGCACTTGAGTATTGGTTTGAAAACTAATGTTGGAGACTTCATTTTTTTAGTAACTTTTAGAAGGATTAAAACTCAACTTGTAATATAAAGAATACCAAGGAGTGCTTCTAGAAAGTACGATAACTATAACTTCAACTATCGATTTACTATAGCAATGAATCGTGAAATAGGTGATATATATAGGACAAGTCTGTTAAGCCGTGTCTAATGATGGTGACGACAACACAACCAGATGTCAAATAATATTATTAATTTTGTAATTAAAAAAATTATGAACGTTACATATATTTTTAAATGAGTACAAAATAAAAATTTTCAAGAACTTTCAATTATGGAAAATCCAAAATCTTGATCCTTCTTCTTCCTCCACCATTATTGTCCTCTCGTCATCTCATTTGACTTAGTAGGTGACATTGAATTTAGAGATGCCAACAAATGACATATACATTGTTGACCATTTTAATATTCTATCCATATATGCCGTGGTAGGTTTACTTTAGCATCAAAACAAGCATATGTAATAAACTCAATTATTCACAAACGTGACAATGATCTACCTAACTATATTCCCAAGAATCATCAAGATTTTCTAACCATCGCTTATCTTGCAATAACATTTTCGACCCTCCTCAGGAATGAAACTCGTTTTTGAGTCCCAAGACGACGAATGGGGAATAATGGACAAGGTTATTGGCTGCGGGTACAATCCAGGCCAGAGGAAGGTTTTCTTCACACTTGATTCACAAATAGTGCATGAAATCCACTGCAAGAATGAAGAGTTTGGTTCCCCATTGTATCCAACACTGGCCGCGAATGCTGATGTTACAGTTTTGGTGAATCTGGGCCAGAGCCCGTTTAGATTCGGGCCTGCAAATCTGAACAGGACGCCCAATCCGTGCTTCATCGGGCTCCTGGGGACTTCTCCAGCCTTAGGGTACGAGGATAGCAAGGAGCTTTTCTCGATGGGGAGAATTGACTCGCAGTGGCTGCAAAGGAGTGCAAATAGAAGCAATAATAACACGGTGAATAGTATTAAAGCTATGGAATATGATCAAGAGTCTGAGGGGGATTTGTTTGAAATTGTGTTGGATAGTACTGGAAGATCTCCTTATACTACAATACATCAGTAGCTCAAAAGTAAATTTAAAACAAAACTAGGAAATTTTGAGTTTCTGTGGTCGTGTAAATTATTCTGTGATGTCAAATTATAAATGGTTCTAAATTTATTGTAGAGTGGCTTTTTCGGAGTACGTTGACATTATTTTTGAACTGATTTCGTATACTTTCGTTTGTGAAACTCGAGTCTTTGGACAATTATGTGCATTCGCAGACCCAATTTAATCAAGATGAAAATACAGAGATCTAATTCAACGAAACGTATAGGAACTCAAATATACCTTCTTCGTTTTTCAAACAAATGCAAGATTGGCAGAGCATGGCCCTGGTCGGAGGGCCATTTTTTCTCAAGTCAACAGACACAAGGAATTTGAAACAGGGCAGAAGAGAAGAGAAACTTAACCATAGTCGAACACTTAATTAAGCAACAATGACAAAACAAAAACACATAAAGCATCTTCAAAGGCCTATTTGCACCGGGTTTAGCTCCTACTAACAGAGGATCTGAAATGTTTATCTAATAAAAGTGCAAAATATCCATCAGTTCCAATAATTAGAAGTTAAGAGAACCTAATATTAGAGTTGACTTAGATATTGGTTAGCCTGTTGGCGCACCCGTTTCTTGTACTCCTCACGATCCTACACACACACCAAGATTTAACATAGAATGTAAATAAGAAAAATTATATGGTTATAACATGTTAAAAAATATAAAAAACAAATAATATTGTTCTTGATGTGTGCCTGGCACCTGGATGAAAAGCTGATGGCCATCAGTTTGGGCCGGATCGCTTGGATTGGGCTGGTCCAGAAGATCCTGAATACCAACCAGAAGTTGCTTCACAGTAATAGCTGGTCTCCAACCCTAAAAAACCCGAATGGCTTCATGAATATAAATGAAGCTCTTGCATGATTGGCAATGGGTACTACTTACATTGTCTTCACTGAGGATAGAGAGACAGACTGCTCCAGAAGGGTATATATTAGGATGGAAGAAATTCTGAGGGAACTTGCACTTGGGAGGTTTGCTCGGATACTCTTCACTGAAATTCATTGTAAGAGGATAGTAACCACCCTCCCAGTCGGTCTGTCAATCAAAATATTCATAATTCCCGAAGATTGTAAGTCCACAAGTCAAAATAAAATCCAATCCTCAAATCACTCAAACAACAACCAATGAAATTGTTATTATGGATTTCAAATCCTTCAATCCAAACACTACTATAGAGAATTGTACTTCATTATCAAACTAGTCAATATCAAGCACGACAGTTCACCACATAACCAACATGCAACTATATTCAATTTGTTTGAAATGCTGAAGAACATAGAACAGAGCACTCCAGAAAGATGGAACAAAGATAATCAACAAATCCTGAAAATGCAAGCGTAGAAAAGCAACATCTGTGAGGAAAATTCTCCGTTCTCCGTCCATTTAAGTGTTCTGTCCAACAGATGCACATATGTGAATGCATGCATATACACAAACACAAGTACGTGCATCAATTACCAACATCTTCCTTAACATCGCTTCTTCAATTTCTTTCCCCATAAAGCAGTGCCTTGGCATAAGAGATTATTGAGCTGAAAAGATCTAAATATCAAGTTTAGGCCCCTCCTACATCCTGAGGACATCTAGCAAGTAGTCCACGAAATGCTCTATAGATGACCATATCAATTGACCGCAATGTTCAGACGAATAATGTGCATGCTTAGACATGCCATTTTGGCAACTTCTAGAAGCCTAACATATGTTGCCATCAATTTAAATATGGAATATGGACTAAACAAGATTCAATCAAATGAATCAATTATAAACATCAAATTACTCTATAAGGCGATGTCTCATTAAAATCCAGGATTTACCACATTGAGCAAAACAAGGATCAATGCTTGTGTCAGTCTCAAATAGAAAGAAAACATTTACCACATAATCTCTTATGTCACTCAAAATTACAACATTAGACAATAAACATTCAAGAAAGAGACCGAACTGGTTTCTTACCAACAATAGCTCCGACATAAATACTCCAAAATTGCTTAAAGCTAAGAATGGCTTCTCTGATATAGAGAGATAGGAACATGAACTGTTCTTATCTCACACACACACAAAAGGGAACTTGAATTGCAAAATATAACGAGATTCCAAAATGAAGATTAGTAAATCACAGTTATTAGACGAAATTTAATAATTGAGGGTTTTTTTTTATAAATCACAGTCAACATAAAACTTTATATACAAAAGCCTCTTAAAACAGTACACCGTCGTCGTTGTAAATAGCGGTCACACTTACACACAAATTTACAGAAAGTATCATGATATATTAACTGAAACTGTACCATCTAACACTCAGCAACACAATAAAGAGAGGCTTACAGGGAGAGACTCACATTTGGTTTACCAGGGATAGTGCAATGCCACACCATCAGATTCACAGAACCATCCGCACTCGTCTCCGGTCTCGCCATAAAACCCTAAACCAAAAATTCCCAAAAAAAAAAAAAATTGAAAAACGGAAAACCCACAAAAAACAGAGCATCAAAATCAAAACCCATTCACGAAACCACATTATTTTTTTCACGCAGTACCCACACAGAGTGAAAACGAGCACATGCAGAAAACGAGAGGGTACAGACATGGGGGTGATCCTTGCGCCATGCTTTGCGCTCCTCGGCAAGGCGTGCCCGTGCTACGCCTCCAGCCATTCTGATCTCCTTTGCTTAGAATAAAATTCACTCTGCTTTCCCAACTTCCCCTTGATTTTACTCAGCTTTTCGAATGTATAAGAAAAAGAACTGTGTGTAGTGTGTACACAGGAAAGAAGTCGAAGTGGACTCGACTCCTGGATTACCCAAATTTAAAAAGATAAAAAAAGAAAAAGGAAAAGGGATTCCATTCATGTCAAGTTGATTAGATGAAACTTAATGCACGGAATTATTCCCCTCCAACTAAGCCCGACTACTGTGCAGAGATGTCTTTGCACTGGATTACCGAGATATCTTGTGAAAATTTTAGGTAGGGTGAGTTTTCACCAACAATGTAAACTCAAACTTTTAGATCCGGTGAATTTAAATGAATAGTGTAAATTATATTATTTGTATAAAAAATTTATAATATAATAAAAATTTATTAATTATATAACAAATTAAGAAATTGCAAGTGATGCAAACAAAATACGTACGGAAGATAAAATATTTAAAAAATTAAAAAATTATGTGTGTTATGTGCATATTTTTAAAATGTTCAACGTATGTGCGCTTTTTTACGTCTTCTAGATACATACAAAATAAATTATAATATTGAATTTTTAAATAAATCTTGAGTTTGTTTTGTTTTGTTTTGTTTTTTTTTTTTTTTATATTTTCATTTTTTTCTGTTTATAAAGTCAAATATTATTTTCAATACATGGTTAATGCACAAAGCTGGACAAGGTTTTCCTCAAACCGATTTGAATTAAAATTTTTATTTTTTTGGTAGACTGAATTGTCATTTTCTTAAAAGTTATACGTGATAAATAATAATTGCACTGCATTTTTTAATGAATTATAAATTCAAAACTCAATATAAATCTTGCGATTCACTATAATTCCTCAAATTTAATACAATTATTTGGATTGTATTTTTATTATAATATTTGAATTGTATTTTGAGTTATAATATTTGAGTTGAATTTTGTAAATGATGAATTGGATCATTTATGATAGTCTTATGTGCAAAACATAAAATTTATCGAATTAATAATCTAATCACAAATAAAAATGATTGATTATTTCAAGAAAAAAAAAAGAACTAATGTTTTAATAATATTATTAATTTTTTCATTTATTATTTTATCTAAATATTTTTATGAGTTGTGTTTTAATTCGTTTATATGTAATTAAACAACATTTTTTGGTGAGTTTCAAACAAGAATTAATCAATTCTTATATAAATAAAAAATTGTACTATTTTATAAAATTATATGAAAAAATTTACCTAACTAGTCGTGTTTATTCGTAAGTCTTCTTACAAATTTTTGTTCTTAACAATTAAAGTCATGTTCGTGCACTCTTTTTGTTCGAAAAAAAAGTTTTGTACGATCATTTTAGTTATAGAAACACATTTTTTTTTCTTTTTTCTTTTGAAAACATTTGTGTATATTATATATAGATTTTTCTTACAAAATATATTTATTGTTAGCAAACTCGCCGTCACGAATCATATTTTAAAACATGGAAAATACGACATAATAAACTGTTGATGGGTTTTTTAAACCATAAATCCATGTAATAATTCGTTGCTTTTGATTCACAACTAATGCTCATTGTATCAATTGATCTACTAACATTCGTAATATTGGTTCCCAAAAACCCTAAGCATGCTAGTAGCTTTGCTCGTAGTTGCTTTCCAAATAATGGCTCATACGAGAAATTTTATGCTACCAAGTCATTTTGAATTTAAAACAGCACGACTCAATTGTTTATATTCTAGTTTATACGATTTGTAAGCTTTATACGAAACTTAATAGTTATTTGACATATATAACTCAGTTTACAGAGTATTTTATACGAACAAGTTAAATGACCATTTTACACAACCGATCAACACCAAATTATTTTGATTGCATCAATTTTCAAAGACTCAATTGCTTAAACTAAAACAACAGAGAAATTGCAGACATGTATAGAAACACAGACATGTTTGAGAGAGAGAGAGAGAGAGAGAGAGAGTACAGCATGAAAACCCTAAACACAAAACACAGTTATAAGAGAGGCTGAAAGAGAACTCAGTTGGTAAATCCCACTATTGCAAGCGAATTAACCCTTAATTAAAAACGACACCGATTAAGACAAGTTAATTAGGAAACATGAACCCTAAGTGAAAATATGTACGACGTACGCAGAAGTTGATTCAAATCTGCCCCTGTCCAAACCCATAAGGCACAACCCAGTTCTCGTAATCAAAGCCACTCCCCAACTGATTCTGATTCAGATTCACAAACGTCGTCGTATCATCCAACGAACCCCCAACCCCCGACGACGACGCCCCCATGTCGGCGTTGTGCATCGTCATCGGAGCAGCGGGAACCACCGGCGGCAACGAGGTGGAACTCTGTATGAGCATAAGATCATCAGCCCTCAAATTGACATTCTTTATCAACTCCTCCAACGCCGCCCCGTACTGCTCCAACTCCTCCAGTTCCATCCCGTCCACCGCCTGGTCCCACCACAATCCTCCGCCGGCGACTCCTTCGGCGGCACCGGCGCTGCACCCCTCCACCCTCTTCGCCTCCTCCTCGATCAATTCCCTCCGCTTCTTCTCCACCTCCAACTCCTTGCACACATCAGAGTAATGCCTGTTGTAGTCCCTCGTATTCGCCACCACAACCGGTGGGCCGTTCTCCGGCGGATCCTCCCCGCCGAGGAAGCGGTCCACGACGGCGTCAGCAGTGGGGTGGCCGAAGGAGAAGACGCGCTTGCCGAGAGAGTGGACGATGATGGCGATTTCTGCGCCGCTGAGAATGCAGAGTTCACTTGCTTTCTTGAACAACCCTACTCGGCGTTTCGAGAACGTGACTTGACGATTGCTTAGGTTTTCAATTTTCTTGATTTCGATCTTCTTTCTTCCCTGAGTTGTCTTCTTCACCATGGTACTGCTGTCTCTCAAGATCACCATGTCTGCAAAAAACCGCAGCCCAGAAAATTTGCAGAGAAAATTGGAAGGAATATGTGAGAATTTTCAGACAATTAAAAAAACCTGTGTAAGAGATGGAGATTGAACAGATTGGTTCTAGGGCACAATTAAAGGGATTGAATGAACGATAAATCGAACTCATATATGGTAATGAAATTTTGAAGCAATTAATGCAGGAAGATTCACCCTCTCTCTCACTGCACACGCTCTCTCTTTCTTAAACTAGTAATGCACCCTATATTATATAAAAATTGTTTTAAAATTATATATAATTTATTAATAATTTTAAATAATTTTTGTAGTACATTTTAAATATAAACAACATATTTCTATTAAAAATATTAGTATTAGTCTATAACTACATAAATGAATAAGTTTAATAATTATATTATTTTAATATAATATATTATAATAAAAATGAATTGAATAATATATATCATTTATAACATCTACAATTGAGATATATTTTCTTTTAAATACATCCTATAATATAATATAAATAAGTAAATTATTTATTAAATATAATAATTTAATATGCATAATTTGTGTAAATTAAAATATATACACATAAAATTAAATAACCAATTTATTGAAACAATAAAGTGATTATACATTTCAGAAAACTTCATGAAACACTACATTTTTTGTTGAATTTTTTTCAATATTATCCTCAGAAGAAACCTGAATCTTCAAACCACTTTTACTTGTAACTCTGGATACGGCCACGTACAACTGTCCATGACTAAAGACGGGTTTTTTAAGTAATAATCCAATGTGAGATAAAGATTGGTCTTGACTCTTGTTGATCGACATTGCATATGATACAATTATTGGATATTGTCTTCTTTGAAACTTAAAATGCAGTCTTGGATCTGATGGAGTAAGAGATAGTCTTGGAATTAAAACCAGTTGACCAACATTATTTCCTTTTAGAACCTTACCTTCAAAAATATGATCTCCAAGCCTATTTATCAACAGTCTCGTAGCGTTACATAGACCCTTTGAATGATCAATATTCCTCAACAACATAACTGGTATACCAACTTTCAGAATGAGTTCATGATTAGGGACACCAGAACATTTCAAAGAATTCAAAAACTCTGGTGTATGTACATCAGCCAAAGTACTACATTAAAATCTGACTTGCATGTAGAATCAGAACTCAGGTATGTCTTTGACTCATGCATGTTCATCTTTATCATATGATCATTTATTGATTCAACCACATTCAAAGTAGGGGCAAGTATAGCCCTGTCCTGCAAAAAAGAAGGATCGTCAAGATTACTTTGAAAATTGGGATAAATGCTATTAACAATTGTTTTGATCGGATCTTCTCCAGGTTTCAGCAAACTATCCTCAGGAATATCAATTTCAGCACCATTGTCATGAGGGTCACCAATTATACCATTACCTAATGCAGTCATCCATTCTGAAAATTGCTTCAAATCATCTCGATCAGTGATTGAATTAATGTTTTGTAGCCTCATATTTTTTGTTAACCTAAGGACGGTGCACTCATCCCAAATATACGAAGAATTAATTGTTGCATGAACAATATCTTGTCTGCTACCTTATGGAATCACTTGAAGAATCTGTCTGAAATCTCTACCCAAAACCACAGTTTTTCCTCCAAAATTTTTATCTGAATATGTTGAATTACTCAACTGCATTATATCCTCAAACGTTTTATCCAGTGCTTCTATGCAGTTTTTATGAATCATAGGAGCTTCATCCCAAATAATCAACTTGCATCTAACCAATAGCTCAGAAAGTTGGCTGCCCTGTTTTATGTTGCATGTGGAATTATCATGTATGTTAATGGGAATAGAAAAACGTGAGTGAGCTGTCCTTCCACCGGGCAATAGGAGAGATGCTATTCCGTTGGATGCAACATTTAAAACAATCAATCCCTTAGATCTCATTGATGCAGATATAGTCTTCCATAGAAAAGTTTTTCCAGTACCACTATAACCGTACACAAAAAAGACCTCTCCTTTATTAGTTACAAGAGATCGAATAACTTCATCATAAATATGACGTTGCTCCACATTTAACTTCTTTATTAACAAATCATGTTCTCTTTTCATCTCAACTTCATTGTATGATAATTCATTACATATCAGTCTGTTTTGTGAAGACGTTGATGATTAACAATCGGTGGTTCAGGACCAGCATCAATAATTATTTTTTTCAATTCATCAACAAACTCCTCCCAAAATGTAACTTTTAGATGATTGCCCCTATTATAACGCCACTATAAAAAATAAAATTAGAAAATTTATTTATGAGCAGAATCAAACATAATAACGATTATAAAATATGAATAAATATATTTACTCTGTATCTTCCAAAGTCATCTCCATCATTCTTGTAGGCTTGCCCTTTACATCTTTGATTTGGCATGGATAAACAGTGACAATTCTCTCAATGATATCTGGATTAATGATATAATAATTACAAATTAATAATAATAATAATAAATAAATAGTTATTAAATATAACTTTTAAAATATACAATCAACTAAAAATATTACCAATGACAAGATCTTCCTCAACCTTATTGCCAGAGAGAAGTTCTCCAATTGGTTTGAAATCATACATATTGCATGGAAAATTATTATCAAAGAATTCAGTCAATCTAGTAGATGAAATGAAAAGAATCTTCTTTTCATTGAGAGTTGTTTTGTAACGAATTTTGTTATTGGTTACAACAAAATTGCGTACAATGTAGAGACGTCCTTCAAATAGTTTCTTCTTGAGATCGTTAATTTGTCCTACTTTTATAGTTCCATGAATTGTAACACCCTAACAATATATCATATAACACAATCAAAATATATAAAAGTTTAGAATAATATTATAAAATTTACAATATTAATATTAATTTCTACATTCTAGGAATACCTCAGCATCATGGAAGAGACACTCAAGATTTGAAATGCTATTTCTATTTCTAAAAATTATATTTTTAAAATTTAATATTATATAATTATTATTTTTAATTTAAAATATAAACAATATATTTATTTATAATTGATTAAGCTTGTTAGTTTATATTTTTATATAATATATTCAAATAAATATTTATATACATAAATATATTCAAATAATTTAATATGATATTCCAAATATAGATAAAATTTAATATTTAGAATTGCCTCTAAAAATAAAAAAAATATGAAATTACTTATCCTTATCATTTAACATGTGTCATCAAGGTCAATTTTTATTATTTCATAACTATTTTTATTCAAATTAATCAATTCTTGAAAATTTTGATCATTATTAGCAACCTCTTTCAATATTGAATCTTTAGAAGCTAGGTTAATAATCTCAAAATGATATTTGGTAACTCTTGGAGATGATTCATTCATTTCAGAATACATTCTCTAAATGAAACACATTTTCAACACATCCACTTAAGCTGCAAACTTTAATTTTCAATACAAAAACATAAATAATGTAAAATAATGGTTATACCAAGTGCTAAAAAAATTTAAATTTTCAAATAATTAGAACGTACCAGTATTTGTGATGTCACTTAAAGGTATAATTGAAGATAATTGTTCTCACGAATCTACAAAAATGTCTCCAAAGACATGACAAATACTATGATTAGAACTTGACATTGTATTCTTATTTAGGATTGATTCACCATTCTCTGAAATGAATACAAAACAAACATAAATTTTAATACGTCAATATAATCATTAATATCATAAATATTGCTAAAATAAAATAATATGATATGATCCAATTAATAATTAATCTATGTAAAATTTTAAATTTAATAAATATATATTTTTAAAAATTGTAGTTCAATCATATTAAGTTAACAATAATATAACTAATGAACGTATTAAATACAAATGTCATATAACATAAATATTGATGCAAATTATTACATAACAAAAATATACATAACTTATTTTAGAATATTAAATATATGTTGATGTAATTTATTGAACAACAACGCACAGGTTAAAAATTATATTTTTATGGAAAATTTCTTGTAAAATAAATTGACTACGTTTAATTTTTTATAATAATATATAAGTTATAGATTGATAGGCTGAAAATTGAGAATGAACACTAAATAAATATAATATATATACTTACAGATTCTTTAATATGGTGTGCTGGTGTTAATCAAGAGTTATTATATAGGGGTGTCAAACAGGTCGGATCGTGGGTCCACGGGCCGGGTTGAGATATGGTTATTACAAATTTTGCATGAACACGAACCCGACTCATTTAGCTAATTGTGTCAAGAATTATAACCCAAACACGATTCATTTATTTTGCGGGTTGACCCGACCAACCGATAAATGAATTATCATATTTTGTCAATATACAATTCTATAATTTCACAAAATAAGAACTGAAATTAACAATATATAATGGTACGTGATAAAGTTTTTTAATGTGATATTTTTTTTATAATATTACTATTCATACTCTATGAAATTACAATAAAATATATATATTTTTAAAAAGTAATAATCATATAGGTCAATAGGTTATTCGGTTTGGATCATACTATTCATACCCATTTTCTATTCGGGTCATTTGAGTTTGACCCGTTTTGATCCAAACCCGTTAAGGGTCAACTCTAACCCACTATATTCGTGTTGTGTTGTGTTGTTAGGTCGTATCACAAATTGCCCCTATCATTCAATCAAACAACAATTTAGTAAATGATGGGCGAAAATGTAACTATGTTTATCCATAACAAACCAATAAAATTATATTCAATTAGAAATTTATTAGAAACAAAAACCAAATCTAACTGTTCCAATTTAGGATATACTTCTTATATATATAATCAAAATATTTGGTTGATGATTTGTGTATAATTGAATGAGCTCTCTTTTTAAAGAAATATTGTTACCATAATTAATTTATTTTAACTAATTTGTGTACACTTCACAAAAGAAAAATATGTTGGTAAATATACGTGGATTGACAACAATAATTTTTTTCTAAGCATGCTAAATTTACGTCAATTAAAGACAAAAGCTAAATTATGTATTTTATTACATTAGATTTATAATTTTATCGTTCATATGTAATTTATATTTCAATATCTTTATTGCTTACAATTTTATATAAGATTGTATTAGTTGTCACAGAAAGTGATTGAGAGAAAAAAATATCTTAAAACAAAATAATAAACTTATTTTAATGTAATAAACTGAAAGGAATTTTTTAATACTTTATTAAATACATTAATTTGCATGTTCATAACATGTAAACATACCAACACAAATATTTTCTTATATAGTATACTTTATGTATTGGAAATCTTTCAAACTTATTACTATTTTCTTTTTAACTTTTGGTTTCAAAATATGCTCGTGAAAAAAAAAATAGATTAGGGTACTAATTATTTTTCCTAAAAATGTCTTCACATAATTAAATCAACCAAAGCAACTTGTGACATCAAATATTCTCATGAATTTATATAGAATTTCTCAGAAAAAAGTTGTGTAATAAACATGAATAAATATAATATAATTACATTAAAATATGCTATCAATATCATATAATATTTATACATATAGAAGTTCTCCATAAATATGCCAAAAAATGGAACAAAATCACCAACAAAATGATGAAAATTCACAAATTAGCTTTGATGATTAAAAACCTCCATCTAAACTATATAATTAACTATTTTGATATAAATCTCAATTACACTTTACAAAGCCAATAATACAAGAATATAAAGATACACAAATACATTTACATGGAAACAAATAATCTAGATCCTAAATTAGTGGAGGGAATATTGACTAAATCAATTAGAGAAGATACGGTCCTTAATACGCCCCCGCAAAATCGACGTCCCATCGGCGACGGAGATTTTGGATCTGAGAGAGCCAAAGCGCTGATGAGGTAAGGGCTTCGTAAGAAGATCTGCGAGCTGATCAACAGTGTTGACGTAAGAAACAGCAAGTAAACCCTTGGCAGTGAGGTCCCGAACAAAGTGGATATCAATGGCAATGTGCTTCATTCTGGAGTGCTGAATAGGATGAAGAGCAAGACGCGTTGCACTCATGTTGTGACATAGAAGGCGAGGCCGCTGATGGACAGAGATGTGAAGATCCTTGAAGAGTTAGATCACCCAGCAGACTTCGGAGGCGGCCGAGGCCAGAGCACGATATTCAGCCTTTGTGGAGGAGCGAGCAACCCCAGTTTACTTCCTAGATCTCCATGAGACAGGATTAGGACCAAGGTACACAATATAAGCAGAGGTGGATTTACCATCACGAGTGTCACCCCCGAAATCGGAATCAGAGAATACAGTTAGACTGAAGTCAGAGACTGGACGGAGTAATAGGCCATAGTGCAGGGAGCCCTTCAGGTAGCGGAGGAGTCGCTTAACAGCAGCCCAATCATCAGATGACGGACAAGACATAGCCTGAGCCAGACGGTTGACAGTAAAGGCAATGTCGGGGTGAGTGAAGGCGAGGTACTGAAGACTGCCAATCGCACTTCTGTATTCAGTAGGGTCAACAGAGCCTGTAGAAGGGCCAGCCTTGGAAGTGGACGGTGTGAGTAGCGGTTTGGCACCATCCATTTTGTGACGAGTGAGTAAGTCCACAATGTATTTGTGTTGAGAGAGGAAGAGTCCCTCCTTACACCGAGCAACCTCAATCCCCAAAAAATATGACAGGTCACCCAGATCCTTGACAGCAAAGGAGGACTGAAGATGCGTCGTGATAGAGCGGATAAGAGGGGCACTAGAGTCGATGATGAGAAGATCATCAACATACACTAAAACAATAAGGCGAACATCGTCTTTGAGGTATGTGAACAAGGAGTGATCTGCACGAGAGCGCAGAAAACCAAACTTCAGAAGAGCCGTACTGAGAGCCTGATACAAAGCCAAGGGAGCTTGACGAAGACCATAAAGGGACTTCTTGAGAAGACAAACATGAGTAGGAGAATGGGGGTCAGTGAAGCCCGGAGGCTGCTTCATGTAGACCGGTGTGGAAGAAAAGCATTGCTGATGTCGAGTTGACGAAGATGCCATTGATGTGTGACAGCAAGCGAGAGAACCGTGCGAATAGTGACAGGCTTTACAACCGGACTGAAAGTTTCATGATAATCAATGCTAGGGCGCTTATGAAAACCCTTAGCAACTAAGCGGGCCTTAAACTTGTCAACAGAGCCATCAGGAAGACGTTTATTGCGGAATACCCATTTGCAGCCGATAATGTTGGCATGAGAAGGAGGGGTAACGAGATCCCACATACCATGCCTCTAAAGAGCAGTAAATCCATCAGCCATAGCTGAACGCCAACGGGAATCAGACAGAGCAGCAGATACAGTAGTCGGCTCCAAGTCAGATGGAAGAGGATGCTTGGTAGCAGGGAAAAGCCGTTTTGGTCTGAAAATGTTATTCTGGCTCCTCGTCGTCATCCCATGAGTGCGAGGAGCAGGAGCAGGATGACCCAGGGGTGGTTCAGCGGCCGGCAAAGCTGGAGATGACACAGGAGCCGGAGGACAGGGCGGACTTTGAGTGAGAGTAGGAGAACTAGGTGCTGCAGCAGGTGGCGGAGGCGGGGGAGATGGCAAGATCATGAGACGACTCGGCGAGGATGGAGGATCAGAGGGTCGCGGTAGGGCAGACCAAAATCGTGTTTTATCAAATTTAACATGACGAGAGGTATATATACGATTGGTCTTAGGATCAAGACAGCGGTAAGCACTCTGCGACAAAGAGTAGCCAATGAATATGCACGGAGTCGATGGATAAGCGAGCTTGCCAGGGAAGTACGGACGAAGCCACGGGAAGCAGACACAGCCAAATGTACGAAGCTTCAAGTAGTTCGGCTCATGATTAAACAAAAGTTCAAAGGGACTTTGAGTACCAATAGTAGGTGTTGGAATGCGGTTGATGACGTAGACCGCAGTCTAAACTGCAAAGGACCAGAACTCAAATGGTAGGCCAGAGTGATGCAGTAATGCTCGTGTAACTTCAAGAATATGTCTGTTGCGACGTTCAGAGATACCGTTCTGCTGAGGGGTGTGTGGTGCCGTAGTAAACCAACCAATACCGGTAGATGCAAAAAATGATCGAAGAGCCACAAATTCCCCACCGTTATCAGAATAAAAGTTATTGAGAGTCGTTTTGAACTTCTTTTCGGCCATTAGTTTAAATTGTTTAACGACGCTTGAGACCTGAGATTTAGCATGTATCGAGAATATCCAACAGTACCGAGTAAACATGTCAACCAAAAGTAAAAAATAACGGCATCCATCATACGAAACACAAGAGGCAGGGCCCCAAACATCAGCATAAATATAGTCAAGAGGAGCATTCGCAACAAAAGAAGAATCATTAAACGGAAGCCTGTGAGATTTGCACACATCGCAAGACAAACAGTTTAAGTCCAAAACATTATTGTACTTCGAAACAGGTAAAGAAAAATCCTTAATAATAGCAGAACAGCGAGATGGAGAGGGATGCCCTAAGCGAGCATGCCAAGTTGAAGCAGACGTACGGACACCCAGGGCCGCAAACTTTTCAGGAGACTGTAGGTAATAAGAGGGCGGCTGAATGCGGTAGACACCGTCCTTACACCTTTCCTGGGCCAAAGGCGCCCCCGTCCGTGGATCCTTAATAACAAAATGATAGGGAAAGAATTCCATGGAGACATTATTAGATTTCGTAAACTGATGCACAGACAATAAGTTTTGCTTCGCAGCAGGAACACATAGCATATCAGAGATACAAAAAGTACGAGATGGAAACTTTAAATGGGATGTACCAATATGAGTAATCAGGAGGCCAGTACCGTTAGCAATTTGAATTTCATCAGTGCCGTCATGTTCAGTATGAATGGACATGTTGGATAGGTCACTGGTGATGCTGTGAGAAGCCCCCGAATCAACAAGCCATGAGTTGGTAGAGACCGAAGCAGTTGGGGATTGAGCGACATTGGCTGTTGCGTTTAGACGACTACATGTAGGTGCGGCATGACCTTTAATACCACACCATTGGCAAATGACAGGCGGACGACCACTTGAGGCATCGGATGTGGCACCGCGAGCAGTGGAGCCACCACGGGTGGAGGCTTTCTGGGGCTGCCCATGAGCAGCAGTTCCTCGGCCCTGGGACTGCTGTTGTCGACGGTTCTGTCCATGCGAGCCGGGCTGGCCACCACGGCTGTGACGGGCAAAATTGGCTGTGGCAACAAGAGCCACGTTTTCTGCTTCCAGGTTTTTCAAGTACATCTCATGGGCCACGAGTAAATCGTGGAGTTCCTCAAACCTGAGGGCTGTCTCGCGCGAGCGAATGGCACCAGCCACCTCGCGATAATTATGGCCGAGGCCGTTCAGAACATACAGGGTGACATCATCGTCACTAACAGGGGTGTCGATCAAACCCGATTCATCAACCTTCATCTTAACAGATTGCATAAACTCCGAAACAGATTTATGACCGATAGAGAGACGAGATAAATCTGTTTTTAATTGCATGACCCTTGATCGGGACTTACCTGCGTAAAGCCGGGATAGGATCGCCCAAGCGCCGGCAGCAGTGGTGGCTGAAGAAATTATCGGCAGAATCTCAGTGGCGACGGAACCGAAGATGGCAGCGAGGATGAGTTGATCCTGATGAAACCAATGATGGTAAGCCGGGTCGGTAGAGGGAGGAGGTGGCCGACGGCCATCAATATGACCGGTAAGGTCGAATCCATTGAGTACGGCGAGAAAGTTTGCTCGCCAAGGTGAGTACGTCGAAGCCGTCAATTTCACAGGTATATGATGATGAGCCGTGATGGTGACAATGGGTGAAGAGGATGCGCCGGTGGGTTGAGTCGGTAATGTGGGTGTGGCGGAAGTGGAGGTTGAGTCGACAACATTGCCAGATCCGATGGCCATGATAGCGGGAGTGTGCAGCGGTTGTACAGAAATGGGCGGTTGAAATTGAGAGGAATTAGGGTGACGGCTGGACGTAGGGTTTGGATCAGTGTACTCGTTAGAGAGTGGCTTTGATACCATATAGAATTAACTATTTTGATATAAATCTCAATTACACTTTACAAAGCCAATAATACAAGAATATAAAGATACACAAATACATTTACATGGAAACAAATAATCTAGATCCTAAATTAGTGGAGGGAATATTGACTAAATCAATTAGAGAAGATACGGTCCTTAATATAAACCATCAAACATAAAAAGAAAAGAAATTAAACCCTTCTATTAATCTATTAATAATTAACTGCCCACCCGTAACTTTTTTTTTTTTTTTTTTTTTTTTTTTGTAATGCATCAATTCCTAAACTCAGACATGATTAAACGAATTGTATGATTCTTAACACATTAAAAGTAGAGTAGTTATCTATCAAATAATAGAATTAAGACAAAAAAATGTTTTGTGCATGTCATTAAACTTCTATTTTCATTAAAAAATATACGTACTTCTAAATTAGAGGGTATAATCAACTTGATGAATATTCAACTATAAAAAAAAATTAAAAAAGAGGAGAAAATCAATATTTTTATTATAATCAAACATAAATATAAATTGAATAAATTAAGAAACAAAATTAATTTTTTCTTGAATTATAACACATATTTACAAAAAAAAAAAAAAAAAAAAAAAAAAAAAAACACATCAACTAATCAATCAAGGTCTCCTTGTGGTCATGACCAATTAGCCTTTTTTTTACTACAATCAAAATTGTCGGTGAATTAAAAATTGAAAATGCAAATATGATTGAGTTTTTTCATTATGTTATTAATTTAAACAATAAATATACTTAAAGAATTAAATTAATTACATGCAACAAATATATAGATCCTTTGAATATCTAGAAGAACAATGAAAATCCATTAAATGCAAAATATAATAATACTTAAATTGATTCCATATCATTTTTTTTTTCGTAATAATTTATTGAAATGTATGTAACAAATACATAAAACATAGAAGTTACTTTTTCATAAAACAAAACATATAAATTCAAAAGAATACTTTTGCAAAAATATTTGTATAATATATATATATATATATATATATATTATATAAAATTATGTTATTCTTATGTATTAAAAATTATATCTATATTACAAAACATTAATAAATTGAGAATTCATGAAATAAAACACAAAAGAATACCTGGTGAGATTGGATACTACAACAACTGGAATTGTACGGATTATGTTGCATGCAAAACAAATTGAAACAAAACAAAAACTAAAATATGTTATTTCTTTAATGTGTTAAATAATATAACTAAAAACACATATTAAAAAATAAAAAATTGAATAAATATTAGTTATAACCTAATACTTCTCATAGCAAACAAAGCTAGACTAATGTATAATTTTATTAAATATGAAATTAAACTAATTAAATGATAGGAATCGATGCAGTTGAGTAGTACAAAATCAAACAATTAACACAATAAAAAATACAGTATAAAGAAAAAAGAATTACAATAATACCTGATACATATAGACGAAAAAACTTACATTTCAATTGAATGTATTTCATGCATGATTCATATAAAACACAGTTGAACCAATTAAATTTATTTAAATTTTTAAATAAATAGACCACTACTTTGGTATCAAATTACAGAAATTTATAATTTACAAAATATAGTGATATATTTTACTATGTAGATAAGATTTTATCAATCTCTTCCTCACCGCTCCACTGCGCTATTCTCTAATTCGTTGTATTGGACAAAAGTATTTGGGCCAATTCGGAAACATTCGATTCAGGCCCATACATCTGTATAGCCTTAGTCATTTTAGAGCCCAATTGAATACCCAATCAGAACAACTAAAATAATGCCTTTTCTTTTGGATTAAAATAATGCTCTTAAAATGGACATAATAATAATAATAATAATAATAATAATAATAATAATAATAATAATAATAATAATAATAATGCTCTTAAAATATTGACAATGACGAAAAAATATTTTTATACAATAGCACATGAGATTGACACATCATTATTGCACACATGACGTGCGATTGGCATCCCTCGGTCGCTCAAACTCCCGTAAACATAGCTCATTATATAGTCCGACATTTATTTATTTCTAATTCATTGATATTATTATTAGTACTTTTTTTTTTTTTTTGAACATCGATATCTTACTAGTTGATCTCCAAAATAATAGCACTCATCTGATCCACAACAAGTGATCTAGTGGCCATATTTTCAGGGCTTTCAACATTCGATCATTCTTTTCTTTTTGGATCATGTTGGGTGCACGTGGGTTGGGCCTGGGGCTACAAATTTATGGATGACAGTTTGGGCCCAAAGCCCATGGGCTTCTACCTCCTTTATATTTTACAAAATGAATACTTTAAGTAGAAAGAAAATACAAAGAAAAGAAGAGTGAGAAAGTGGTTGATTCTTTTCTTATTGATAACTCAATGGGAAAAAAAAAGTGAATAATCTGAAAAAGGAGAATCTGGCAAAAGTCAAAGGAATTGCATGTATTGTAGAATAATTGTAACCGACTTGGAAAATCCTACTTGCCTAATCACATGTTGATGAGTTGGAAGATATTCCTAGGAATTCTTTCAATTAGCTGTCTTTTATTATTATTATTATTATTATTAATATTTTAAAGATAATCTTGTTTTAATTCCAAGTATTTGTACTTTTGTAGCAAATCTAAGTTTAGAATTAATATTATACTTGAACAAAACTAAACAATCCTATTAATATTATGCAACAACAAAATCCTATTTGAACACTAGAACATTCACCGATGAGTCGTCGAGCCCGAGCCCATCGGGGCCAAGGGGTACGGTTAGGTCAGGCTAGTTCAAAATACTATGCAATCGTAAATTTCATAGTCCTTCCATCGGACTTTTAAAAGTTTAGTTAGCCTGACTTTTGTTAGATTTATTTAAATAGTCAGGATTGTGGGCGTATAAATACAGAGTCCAATCTACGTTAAAAATCATTCGGACGAGGCCAAAATAGCCGGCTTTGCATGTATACCTGAACATGTGATTAAGGAAAAACAATTTTAACGTTGGAAGCTTTCCTGAAACAAAAGGTCTGCAAAAATGCACATGATATGTTGCAGTGTAGTTGTGGTGATGGGGAAAAGAAAAGGTGCAAAAGAAATTGCAGTTTAGAGCCAAGACATTGGCTGATGGAAGACAAAAATAAAGTACCAAAATCAGATTTTCATTAGTGCTTTATGAGAGAAAGAGAGGGGGCCATTGGGCTATGATTGCAAATTAAATAATTAAATAAATTATAATTACTTCCTTCTACTAATCAACACTCTTTGGAAAATTATTAATTGTTTATTTAATTAGTTTTGATTAGAGATACTAAATTAAATTAATTTCAACAGTCTTAGAAAGAGTATAGAAGAATATAGGAGCCATAAATTGCCTTATGCTAGATGATCTTATATATATTTATAATCTTAATTTAGTCCACATATTAAGTTATCGATCGATAATTTACTTATAATAAGGTAACTCGTAGGTTCATAGTGAACTCTATTCACGCAGAATAATTGAAAAATCATACACGATATATAAATCCTACGCAGTCCTTTGGACTAGGATTAATCTAATATTTGTTGGTATGAATATTTGAACTCATAACCTTTAATTTTTGCGGTCATTTGGTTCAACCGTTAGGTTACATTCTTTTCTAAAAAGTGAATTAAGTGATTGTCGTTCAATTCGATAAAAAAAAAGTAACAATAATAGTGAAAAGAAGAAGAAACGAGAAGATAGTCTAGATTTGAGAGGTAGTAAAGATGGTTTTTTTGTTTCACAATTGAAGGCATAAAGTTAATTAGCATATCATATAAGATTATTTAATACAAGTGTATTAATTAACAAAACTGTGCCATTGGACAGAAGAAAATTAAAATTATGAATTAAGAAAATAAAAACAAAGAGCCCTAATTATGATACTAATTAAGAATAATTGAATTAAAGATGCTTGATTTGGGTGTGGGGTTGGTAGAGTAAAAGGAGAGAGAAAGATGAGAAAAGAAGGATAAGAATAATGTTGGGAGAGAAAGGAAGGATGGACGCATGTGATCCAATGAAGAGAGAGAAAGATGGGAATTTGGGTTTGGGAATAAAGTAGAAATATACTACAAGTGTTTGGCAAGAGTGACCTATTAGAAACTTGGACATGATAAAAAAGCAAATGGGCATTGGTTAGTGAAGAATGTTAGTCCCACAAGCATGTGGTTTTGTCCTCGTGGTCTACTATTTCATGGATTGCATTAATTATTGAAGAAAGAAAAAGTCTTAAGAACCCATAGGTCAATCATCAAATTAACTCTAATAAAGTATTATACATAGATATGTATTTGTTCAGTTAAATAAACGTCGTTCAGATTGTTTTGAAAAGATTTTTTAAGTTCAATTGATTGTGTTTTGTATCGATGTTTAAACTATTTGAAAAAATATGTCTATAGATGCTCAGTTAAATGAACGTCGTTCAGGCTGTTTTGGATTTTTTTTTAGTTGAACTGATCATGTTTTGTATCAATGTTTGAATTGTTTGAAGAAAGAGATCTAAAGATGCTCAGTTAAATGAACGTCGTTCATGTTGCTTTGAAAAGATTTGTGAGTTGAATTGATTATGTTTTGTATTGATGTTTGAACTGTTTGAAGAAATAAATGTATAGATGCTTAGTTAAATGAACATCGTTCAGGTTGATTTGAATATTTTTTAGTTAAATTTACTATACTTTGTATCGATATTTGAATTGTTTGAAGTGTTCGAGAATCTTTTTCAAAATGCCGTCCACAACACCCTTTATTATTTGTTCCTGATTTAGGTTGGATTAATTCGTGATCTTTAAAAGAAGTTATATCATTAATTTGAGGTTGTTGAGGGTAATTACTTACATTAGTTATACATATATACACTCTATGTCCTTCTACTTATTTTAATTAAATGTTGATAAACATTTGAAAGCTAACTACAAATACAGATCTAAAATGTTAAGTTCATAGATAAAACAATTAAAGACCACCCAAATCTATTAATTATGAAATTTTACCTATCCCTACACATACCATACCATATTTGATTGCTATGTTCCATCCAAATCTAACGTTATTTATAGTTTTTGTAATCGATCATCTCATTGTCGTATTTTAAATTTTTTTTACTGACATCATCGATACTTTAACAATATACATATTATGACTCGATTTATTGTAACAATTTACTTTCTACCAAGTAATTCAAAGTATTTGGGAGATACCACATCAAAATCTTCAAATGCAATGTAATAATTATCAAAGTGAGGTGACATGTGATAAGGGTGTGTGTGAATTAGGGCTTTCCAACAAATCTTTGGCTTTACGCATTTGATCTGCAGCTTCGAACAATAAGAAAATTAACTTTTAACAGCCTACAATTGATAAATTTCATCTAACCACAATTGCTCTTAACACATTTTGACTTGAATCCAACCTCCCAAAGAAGCAAAGCAAAATATGATATTAAATTAACCCCACTGATCCTTGATGGGCATAAACCACCAAAAGTAGTTGCCTTTCTAACCATAGTTAAGAAGGATAGCTAGCTTGTAGCTCTGAACTCAATATACGATACTTCATTCGTTTCATGATAAGAGTTTTGTTGTTATTTTGGTTGATTATATGAAGGTTCAAGCTTCTAAAAGTAATAAATTATCACATGTACAAATTTGTTTATTTGTTGATCGACCTATTATATCACATATAACTTATACATAAAATTAAATATTATAATTTACTTTGACTAATAAAATGAAACTTTGATTTTTGAGAGATGGCTCGTGTTTCGAGTCGGAGGATGTTTACTATTCTTTATGAAATAAAGGCTAGGAAGAGGGACAACTTCTCGTATTGTAACCTTCTTTTTGTTGGGTATTTATATTAATTTATATTTTCTATTATTCAAAAATGACATTTATGACTTCTTCTTTAATATATAAGATGACAATCACGTTTAGTATGCACATCATGAAATTATTGTTACGTCTATATGATACAATAATTAATAAAACGAAACACATATCAAACACGATACAAAATAGAGAATCTCGTACGCCACTTAATTATTCTTTTAGTTCTTTCCTCAAGAAGACAAGAAAGATAATGTAACTGCCAATTATGAAGAAACTTAGACTAGATTGTAAAGACATACAGCAAGCCAAGAAAACAAAGTGGGGTCTGTTGCTAGTTGTGGTTAGTACTTGTTTTGCAACCCTAGCTAACGGTAGGATTGAGAAAATACAATGGATTTAGGAGTTAGGTTGAGAAAATGAGAGTTGAGATTTTGGGATCATTTCTGTCAGCTTTCACCCCCCACCCCCACCCCCACCCACCCCTCAATTCTTTCTGCCTTGTGGATGAAGCAGTTCAAGAATGCAAAAGATTTCTGGTGTGGGTTGGGACAGTTTTCTTAACTTGTAGTCCACCATTGCAGTCAAAAAAACAATAAAATATCCCTCCTGCTTGTTGCAGAAATTGACATCCTGCAACAGAAATGAATTTTGATTTGGATTCAAGTCTTGAAATTCATCTTTTTTGTTTGAGGGTAAAGCAATGAATTCTGGTGGTTGTAGTTTTTGGATCATACTTGAACTATTATTCTTGCTTTTCTATGTGTACAAGGTTTCTTTGTCCAGTACTGATGTCATTAACTTGCATTTCTCATGTTTTATAAACTTAAAGGCTGGATTTAATCATAATTAACTTTTAAGGAAAAAAAAAAAAAATAATAATAATAATAATTAACTTTTCTAGACATGCCTTTGTTTGGGGACTAGTGTACTGCCATGGACGTTCATTTATTCTAATTAACTCGAACATCCTTGAGATTAATGTATTAATTTGTAATACAGTCCAGTCTGAAGTTTGGGTTAGCTTGATTTGTAATATGATTGGAGGATTAATTATCAATATTTTTGAACAATTTTTCGATTCTTTTGTTCTTTAGAGTAGTTTTTGTTCGTATGGTAACTGGACTGATTGAATCTAAAGTAATTAAAAATCTCGTAAATCTAGCCTAATTAAGGCAAGGCGACCCGATGGATTTACATGGCTCGCCTATAACATGATACTTATTTCAGTAAAAAAAATGTGATAATATTTTTATCTTTTGTGAAAAATAATATTTTGTTCGGTCTAAAAAAATCTAAAAAAAGTATTACTTTTCGTTAGCTTTCTTTGACTACTACTAAAAACTTTAGTACAAATCTTAATGTTTTTTAATAATATTTTTGGTAGAAAAGATATTATGTCCAAAATGCGTACCTAAAGAAAAAGCATGCGAACGCAACAATAGATCGATCTAATCGTTTTTACCTGAATTTAGGTTGGGTTATCTAAAAGCCGCACACTTCTTTTATTTTGTATAGAATTGGATGAGTTGTATGTAGTGTAATGCATATAAATATCTTGTATATTTGATGGCCTAGCAAGTGGTTTGGGCATCTAGTTAAGGCCATTTTGAAATGAGAAAGGGTTCACTTAATAATAAATTCTCTTAATTGTAACTTTCAATAGAATGGGTCATATGTAATAAAGGCAATTTGTAAGGAATTAATTCATAATAAAATATTGCTGGCTGGATCTCAACAAACAAAGCCTTCTCCCTTGCTCATAATAAGGAATTGCAAATGGACCACTCTCTCACTCACTATTTTCAGCTTTCATGCCACTGCTATGCTGCTCATAACTCTCTCTCTCTCTCTCTCTCTCTCTCAACATAATGAATTATGCAATTTGAGCGACGGAAGTTACATGGTGCACGTGATTCTCTATTTTATTATATATTTTATTTATATTGATGTTTGTTACGTACATAAAAAATATTATCAACGAACAATTGAAGTCAATTATTAAAGTTAATCGGAAACAACGTAGCTGAAGGACTAAAGTAACAAAAAAGAGTTGTTCTTCAATGGCATTTTTGGATCTTTAGTTAAAATATAATTAATTACTTGATGTGATAGATTATCTTATGTAAAATTAATATTATGAAGAGTACATATATATATATACATACATATGAGTTGATCTCCTGTCAAACAGTTGCACGTGTGATATGATTTAAGGTACTATTTATCTAACTATAAAGTATTACTTGTTTAACTGTAAAGTATCACTATTTTTTAAGATAACTAATCAGTAGTAATACACTTAAAAAAACAGTGATATTTTATAGTTAAACAAGTAATACATTACATCGTGTCACACATACAACCGTTTTACAGAAGTTTTTGCACGTGTATATATATATATATATATATTATGGGAATTGACATGAATTTTATTTATTTATTTATTAATTTGGTAAAAGAATAAGTGGACGCAGATATATTGATGAAGGGTATAAAAATGTATTTTGAAAAGTTTTATTGAGATAAACTTCTTTTAATTAATTTAACAAACAATTACAGCTAAGCTAGTGTATGTCAATTCCCAAAAAATGTTGCACCGACCAATGATTAATTTTTTTTCTTTTCCGTCAAAATTATAAAAATAATTTATTATTATTCTATATAAAAAATAGATTTAATCCACATTCTTGAGGATATTCTTTTTAATTGAATCCTGCGACTAGTACAAAATAATTATAATAGATAAATGAGATTAATTATTATAATCATTTTGGCAGTTGATATTAACCTCTATTCAATATTTCAAAGAATTCAACTTGGTTTAAATATTTGGTTTTAATTTAAGTTGGTCTCCTATACATCGAATGCATTGTGGGTCCGATATATAATATTATATATTTTTTTAATATTTTTTTAATTAAATAAATAATGATATATAACGGATTGTACGGTGCACCCGATGTATATAAATTTTTACAATATAAAATTATCTTTTATCGCGTACATTTATACCTAAAAATTGTAAATATTTTGCGTAGCAAAATTTATTGTGTATTGCCGTCATCTTAAATTTAATGATTTGATACAAAATAACTATAATGAAAATTGAATTAATAATAAAATTTATCCTAAATCGAATATAATACTTCAAGTATAGACGTAACATCTAATATTCTTACTAAGTAATGAATTATGAGATGACTCCAAATTTTCTATCATTATTTGATTGTTAGAACCTATGCGTTTAGATGCTAGCTAGTCGTTTTCGTGGCCGATCAAATGTCTAAATTGTGCCTATTTTCTTTTTCAATTTTATTATATAAAAAAAAAGAATTCTACAAGTAAATTTAGAGATTGTCACATTTTTGTTCTTGAATTGGAATCGATGATTTAAGTTGTAGGTAAATCGTTCAATTTAACTGTTGATCTAATTTTAAATTATAATTAAAATTAAAAATTAATTGAATTGGTCTCGATTCTAAAATAGTCGATTTCTGTTTCAAATCAATAGTTCTAATTCCAGCTCTGCTTTTATTTTTAAATGTAAAATTTGAAAAAAAATTGAAAATCAAAATTTTGGAACTGGTGGTTACAAAATCGATACTGACTACATACCAATTTCATAGCCAATTCTAATTTTTAATTTCGTTCCTCTGAGAACAAATAAATTTGAAATAGATTGCTTCAAATCAAAATCGAAACCGACGTGACGACAAATAGTCTAGATATAGTATCTGCTACTGTATACATACACGATTTATATGATAGTAAAATAAAGAAGAAAAACAAAATATGTAAATTTAGTATAATTAATAATACGAATAATTAAGTGCCAGAAATTCTGTGAAGGGGGGCCCACAAGGAGGGTTGAGTCCGACTGGGTGAAAGTGGGTCCATAAGGAAAACACCATGTGAGGTAGGAGACCACCAAGCTGGCAGCTGGCTATGTCTAAATGCGTGGGTCTCTCTGCCCTTTACTGCATCCCCAACTACTGTCCCTTTCCTACTTACTTACTTACTTTTTTTTATTTTATTTTTAATTATTTTTTTTATTTTTTTTCTGCTAAACTCCAAGCACATAAGTTTGTTACTTTATGATTGGTAGAAAAAATATATTATTTAATTTTTTTTATAAAAAGCATTGGGAATATGCTGACAATTTATTTTTATTAAATCATATGAATATTGTGAGATCAGAATACGTGCGTGTGTAATAGTTCAACAGTAGTTCGAACTGTAAATGAAATTGCGGAAGCTTATAATAAACTTTAATTTTAAACGAGGAAGATATCTCTTCTTCCTCTCAAGTAATTTTATTAGAAGACATATTTGTTCCCACAAATGTTACAATAGAACTTACAAGTATTTGGCTCCCCCTAAATACTAGTATATCCGTGTAACTTAATCTTCTAATCACGTACTTGACCATCTAGTCCCCTAAATAGATTTGAATACAAACTCTCGTTTGTAAGATGTTGAAATCTCCCGAAATCAACGTGTGGTGAATTACCGAAATAATGCACTCTGCGTGGTTCACAATCAGGTCGCCCTTGAGCTGTTGTTAGGCTGTCGTATTCTCCCAAATATGACAGCTTCTTCACCAGTCTCTCTGCTTGACTCTGCCCTTATGAAGGTAATTAAAATGTATAAGAGATATCCTTTCTTCTTTGGCTTGATGTCGTATTTATACTCATGTCTTGCCCTTCAAAAGATCTGTCGGTATCTCTTCTTTTTCGGCTGTGATACACGTATCTTTGCAGAAGTAATCTTGATATGCATGTCTTGTATCTTTTCCGTATTTTTCAAAGATATGTTCCCCGGATTTTCCTCTTGATTCTCCTTATGTTCAGCCGTGACTTTCCTTTTGATTCTCCTCTTGTTCAGCCGTGATCTTCTTCCAACAATATTTTCACAATATCTTTTATATCTACAAACAAGAATATACTAATTAGAATTTTCAAATAATTTATCAATAATTTTTACCTTGTCAAATATATTTAGGAATTTATACAACTTTTATTAAATCAAACTTTAATATCTTATTTGATTATTCTAAAATCAAAACTGAAAGTGTCGATATACCAATTTGAATCGAATTGTCACTTTCAAAACTTAAAAATCGTATCACTTCTACGGAGAGAAATGTATAACGAACCAGATACATTCACCTAGAAAATACAACCAATCATTGAATTTGTAATTTAGCTTCATTAATTTATATTAAAAACAAAATCATGAGGAAAAGCCAATATGCTCGAACTTCATAATGTGTGTACTTATATTACGAAAACATGTGGCTAAAAATTGCCAAGGATAATAATGACTCTTACCATAAAGACCAAAACAATGTACTACGTGTACCATAATTATAATTACCAAAACTTTATGGGACCCAAGATCAAAGAATAAAATAAATACAAAAAAAAACAAGATTATTTAATAATAATCATTATTAAATTTATTATGTTATTACTTATAGTTATATAATAATTAACTAAACAAGAATATTTATAAATATGCTATACCTTATGTTCATGTTTACTTGGTTTACTAAGGGGATGTTTGGACTAAGCTGAAGGCCTCCGTAACACAATCGATTGTAGGTTGTAAGGTTGTGTCATGATAAAGTAGATTGTTATTGATATGTCAAATCAATAGGTTTAGTAGAGTTTTGTTTGTATTATTATATTACGAGAGATAAATATTTGTGGATTTAATAATTGGTGATGGATTATTATATATATATATATATGCAAAATAAATGTCAAAATAAAAATCTTAAGAAGAGAATTAATATGATATAATTTTTAAAAAAATAGATTTAAAATAAAAAAGTTATAAAAATTTTGGGTGAAAAATATATATTGAATAGTTTTCTTGAAAATGATGAGAAGAGAGTGAAAAAAAGAGGTATAGAGTGGGTAGGGTTGTGGGGGAACAACCACAACCCACAACCTCGTAAACAAATACGGGTTGGGTTGTGGGTGCACAACCCACAACTAATTGTGCAAAGGCGTGTCCAAACATATTCTAAATCGGCTGAAAATATATTTAAAAATTCAATTTATTTGATTAAATGAAACTTTATCAAATTTAAATATTAATTTTTTTATCGAACGCAGAAAGAAGATTTGCGATACATCACGTGGTTTGCGCTGTGTTTGGCCTTTTTTCTACCACATTCTCGCCAAACAAACACGCCCTTTACAGGTGTTATGTGTAAATACATACGTATATACATATACACGTATAAATACTTCTCCACTCGTACGGTATACTGCCACCGTATTCTAGGGGCAAACTAGTAAATACATAACGACAAGAACGGGGCAAAGACAACTGTTTTTGGTGCAAAATCAGCAAAACCGTTGGAAGCCGCGCCACACATTTCGGGAAACACACACACACACACGCCCTCGGGCCCCACCCCTTCTTTCTCTTTACATTTTCCTTCAAATTTAATACAAGATATATAAATTAATATAATGATAATAATTTAGTTTTTCTTAATTTTTTTGAAATATAATATATTAGTATTTGATCACTTTTTTAAAAAAAATATTTCTAAATTTCTTAAAAAATAATATTTTTTTATTTTTAGTTTTAATTTGACATTCATATCTCAAATATCAAACAAAAGATTATAATTAAAAAATATTATTAATATTTTTGTAATTAGTATTTGAATTCAATTTGAACATTTATTATATACCGGATTAATTAAATAAGTGTTAACTAATAATTTTTAATCTTTTTAGTTAAATAATTTATTTTTTTAATAATATTAAAAATTTATTATATAAACAATTTTTTTTCTCTTGGAACAGATATATATATATATATATATATTTTTTTTTTATAATAACTATATTATCAGTAACATAATATAATGCTTCATATATTCTTAAATATTAATATACTTAAAATTAAAATTATGTTGTGTATATATAAATATATTACAAAATAATACGGCATACAGAAACAATACTTACTAACTGTAATAAAACAATTGAAAGAATTATAATTATTATTTTTTATTTCATCATATATATAAATTAAAATTATTAAATTCTGGTTGAAGTGTAAATGAAGGCTCAGAAAAACCCATAATAATAATAATAATAATAATAATAATAATAATAATAATAATAATAGGGCATGGGTAGCAGCAATAGTAACTCTACTAACCGTTGGGGTTGGCGTGCGAAGAAAATTAAAAGAGTAGAAAAAAGCAAATAAATAAATAAATACAGTTATAATAATAAATGAATAATAAATAATAAATAAAAATGCTAAAGTGAAAGTAGTTGTCGTTGCTCTTACACACACTACACACACTGAAATACAGATATACACCCACGAGCTTAGGAGCCTTCTTCTTCTATTCCCTCAGCTACCCCTTTACTAGTACTGCTCCCTCTCTCTCTCTCTCTCACACACACACACACACACACACACACTCTCTCTCTCTCTCTCCCCATTGCATATAGCAACAATCTAGTTGGCTGTCTTCTTAGCTTCTCTCTCTCTAGGTGCTGCATCATTTTCTGGTCCAAGAAACTCTCATCCTGTCTTCCACCCTTCACTTCTGTGAAATTTTCCTGCTAACTGTTTGTCAAAACACATTCAACACACTTCGTTCTTTCTTTTGGGAGGCTATTTTAGCCCTGCAATTTTTCTTACACAAAAAGTGCTGTGCTTACAATGGAAGCTAACTCCTCTGGGGAGGACTGTTGTGTTAAAGTTGCAGTTCATATCAGGCCATTGATAGGAGATGAGAAGCTTCAGGGATGTAAAGATTGCGTCACAGTAGTACCTGGGAAGCCTCAGGTACTCCCGAAGTTTATAATGTGAAGTGGGTTTTTGCCGCGGATTGCTGAAATTTGCTGCAATTTCAAGGAACAATGACTGCACTTTTTTGATGCGGTGCTAGTTCTTCATATGTATCTGGATTAACTTTTTGCTCTTGGAATCGTTGAACCGGAGAAGATCCGATCTTATTTTGATACTTTGATTTTCCAACATTTTGTGTTGGAATTTTTGAGGCCATGCATGTTCAAGTTTGAGTTGCAGTCTTCTCATGATCTGAAGTTTGATGATTCCACACTAATCCGAGTTGGGTTTACAAGTGTACAAAAATAAGAAAAAAAGAAAAAAAGGAAAACATGTTTTGCCTTTTGATTGGATCATCTTTTTAAGGCATTAAAAACACAAACATATTCTGGGCTGGAATGAGGAGGGTCAGAGATTTTCTGCATTCAAGAATTCTGAAATTACTTTGGGAGGAATTGGGTCTTCTGAAAATTGCCCTTTTTTATTTATTTATTTTTTTAACACACACCCAAAAGACATAAGCCTCCCACAGTTTATCTAGAATTGTTTTATCTGCAATTTTTGTCCTAGTTTGTCATTCTTCTGAATTAATTTTAGAATAATTTTTTGCTTATTCTTCAGTCCGCTAGCTTGCTAATTCACAAATGTTATATATGTATTTCTATGTGATAGAGCGCTTGATATGTAGTTTGCTTGTTTTCGTAATTCTTATTTTATTGATATTGGTTATGGTTATTCTCCAGGTGCAAATTGGGACCCATTCATTTACATTTGATCATGTTTACGGTAGCACTGGCTCTCCCTCGACTTCCATGTATGAAGAGTGTGTAGCACCTTTGGTTGATGGCTTGTTTCAAGGATATAATGCTACCGTTCTTGCCTATGGGCAGGTAAAGCTAAAACTCTATGCAAAAGTTTTGGCATACAAATATTATGTTTGCAATGATGGCAGAAGAATGATGTGTTTGTATCTGAAAGAAATGAGTTTTCAATGTGCAGACGGGGTCAGGAAAAACGTACACAATGGGTACTAGTCTGAGAGAGGGATGCCACAATGGACTGATTCCCAAAGCTATGAATGCTTTATTCAGCAAAATTGAAACATTGAAGCATGAAATTGAATTCCAATTACACGTTTCTTTCATTGAGGTTTGTTCTATCTTCTCTCTCTTTTTATTTTTTTTCTTGTCCATTATTTGTAGACAGTCATTTGTTGTATACACCGATTATCTTGCATGTTTGTGATATATTCGTAAAGTAGGTTCAGCAGCTTTCCTTGTACAAGCATTTTCAAACTTTAATAAACTGATGCTCATCATCAATGTATGCATGTTAGATTTATTGCATAATTACCAGTAGGAATCTCCAACATTTTAAGCTAATTTTCCTTCTAGTATATATACATTTGTAGTAAGGTTTTTTTTGTCTCTTGAAAATATTTAACATTATGTGGTGTTGATGACATAAACTTCATATTTTCATCTGAAGATTCATAAAGAAGAAGTACGAGACCTGCTGGATCCTAGTTCTGCTAACAAATCAGAGATGTCAAATGGCAATGGTGCAAAAGTAACCATTCCTGGGAAACCTCCAATACAAATTCGTGAAACATCAAATGGTGTGATTACACTTGCAGGATCTACAGAGTGTAGTGTGAAGACACTAAAAGAAATGGCCGATTGCCTTGAGCAAGGATCCCTAAGCAGGGCAACGGGAAGCACAAACATGAACAATCAGTCAAGGTTGATAATGCAATGCTTCTTATACTTAGTTTATGTTTTTTCAAGAAAAAGTGAAAATGTAACAATATGAGTTAGGAATCTTTCTTCTGAAGAATGTTCTTGGAGTATCACTGTTTAAGTATTTCAAAACATGCAAGATCTTATATCTCGATTGTAGAATACAAACAATCTAGCTCTACTTAAAAGACTTAGGATTTATGAAATCTATCTTCAGGGTCCACTGTATGAGAAGGAGATAGAACTCTTTTAATCTTGATTAGGGAAATCTTCTATCATTATAATAATCCTAGTACTCCCTTTTCAACTTGCGCTGCTGATGAAATTCACTATTTATTCATGTTCTTTCATTAGCATATAGCTGAAGATTGCTAATGAAAATTTTCAGTTGAATCTCGAATGACACATGTACCTGTGATTTTTAGTGCTTTATGATTTTTTTTGGTGAAAAGTGAGTTTGTTCCGTAACTTCTATTATATTTATTAATTGCAGTTCAGTTGTGAATTTTCATGATACATACACTTGCAAGCATTTCAAGCCTTCTTGAGAAACCTAGTTTGCATTACATAATTTAGAAATTTCATGTTAAAACCTTTCTCCTAAATGTGTTTCACTCATTTCCGAATATAACGTATTACTCTTCTTCTCGTTCAGTCGCTCTCATGCTATCTTCACCATCACAGTGGAGCAGATGCGTAGGCTTCATCCAGGCAATCCTAATGAGAATGACTGCATGAGTGATGAGTACCTCTGTGCAAAGTTGCATTTGGTAGATCTTGCTGGGTCCGAGCGAGCGAAGAGAACTGGGTCAGATGGTCTACGTTTTAAAGAAGGTAAGCAAACAATTCTAGCCATGGATTCCCCAAATGTTTCTTCTCATTCCATGTTTTGTAATGCAATACTGTTTACACAGGAGTTCACATTAACAAGGGACTTCTTGCACTTGGCAATGTTATAAGTGCACTTGGTGATGATAAAAAGCGAAAAGAAGGGGTTCATGTTCCATATCGTGATAGCAAACTTACTCGACTATTGCAGGTTTGACATTGATTCACTAATAAAATGATAAGGGCATCAACTCCTCTCGTGTAAAAATATTCCAATGAGATTTTTATTACTTAGCGATGGCTTTGAATTTCATTGTAGGATAAATATTTTATGAGTTATAAATAATCAAACTTTGGTTCACTTTTCAGTGCCTTAGTATTTCTGTTATATGACAACATAATCAGTGCATTAAGTATTTCAATGAAATGTCTCTGAGAACAAGTCTAGATTCCTGACAGTTGATGTAATCATTGTTCATAATTATTCTAGTTATTTTCCCCATACTTGAGTGTTCCAATTTACAAGCAGTTGAGTATGCAAAACCTATAAAAAAAAATCACAAATTACGTATCCAAATAACTTTTTAATCCTCTTCGTACCCAGCTATTGTTGTTTATTAAAGTTTATAGTATTTGGATGTTGGCAGGATTCTCTTGGTGGCAACAGTAGAACAGTAATGATAGGTACGATAAATATTTCTGTAGGTTATTCATGTGAAGTATTTTGCTTATATACTTCAACTAGAAGACTACAACTTACTTTGCTTATACTTCAACTTGAATTTTTTTTTTTTTTTTTTGTTCCAGCTTGCATTAGTCCTGCTGATATAAATGCCGAAGAAACCCTTAATACTCTGAAGTATGCTAATCGTGCTCGGAATATACAGAACAAACCAGTTGTAAGTTATTGAAATATTCCCTAAAATATTAGATGGGCTTGCTTCTATCTTAAAATTTTCATATCGTGATCATTTTGGTTACTTGATGAGCAGGTTAACAGAGATCCCATCTCAAATGAAATGCTGAAGATGCGCCAACAGTTGGAATATCTGCAGGCCGAACTTTGCGCCCGTGGTGGAGGAATTTCATTTGATGAGATACAGGTAAGCACAATATTTTCTTATTGTGAACCCCTCGATATGCTTCGTCTCTAAACTTGCACAAAATTGTTCATCAGTTGTTTCCTACTTTCATGCCTTTGTTATTTGAATGACCATAATTCTTTTCCAACCAGTATTGTACTTCATCTGCAATGGATGTGTTTGACCAACTTTTTAATTTCATTAGAAGAAGAATCTCAAACTAGTGTTGTCGTTTGTTCTAATATCATGTGGAACAGTTCAAAGTTGAGGTTGGACTAAAGGAGACATGAATCAGTTTGCGTATAGAGAGTTTGTATTCATGTTGCTCCATTTTCATGCATCTTCCAAATATTGATAATAATGTTTCCTATTTGAAGTATTGTGCCATTAATTTCTGAAAAGAGTCTACCCCTCAAAAAGCTAATCCTGTTTGAAGATTTCTTCTGTTGAATGTTTTATCGTAAGCTTTATCCAAAGGCATTTGTGCGGGTTGTCAAGGAAATTTACGAAGGGAGAGCTTTAACCATGTTAAATTAAGCAGGTTCTTAAGGATAGGATTGCTTGGCTTGAGGCTACTAATGAGGAGCTATGTCGAGAACTTAATGAGTTCCGTACAAGAGGTGGTGTAATTGAACAATATGAAGACAATGTCAAAGTAAGTAACTTATAACAGGCCACATCAAATCATGCATGATTGGCCTCATTTAAATTTCCAAGAGTGTACGAAGTCTGTAATATCACTTTCTAATGTAAGAGGAAATTATTGTTTGGCAGGTTGTTGCAAATGGCACCATGAAAAGTGAAGGGCTTAAAAGGGGGTTACAAAGTATGGAGTCTTGTGACTACCAAATGAGTGAAAGCAGTATGTTTCTTGTGTTGAAAATAGCTTCATAATAGATATTCCATTTTAGGAGGAAGGAGTCAGGTCCAGAAAACATCATATATTTATTTCGATTGTTTATGGATTAAAATGTCAACACTTGCAGGCGATTCTGGAGATATTGATGAAGATACAGCGAAGGAGTTGGAGCATACATATTTGCAGAATAGTTTGGATAAAGAATTGAGTGAATTAAATAGACAGTTGGAGAAAAAAGAGGTACTTATTTAGTTATCAATCCAAAATATTTTACTATGATGGAATGTTGAAGTGAATCCTCTATTATATTTGCTGTATTTTTTATGACAAATTGCTGCTAACTGCATTTTTTGTGAAACAATATCCTGCAAAATCATGTTGATGCTTATAAATTGATTCAAAAAGTGACAATATATGTTGTCTTACATAAATTACACCTTGCAGTCAGAGATGAAACTTGTTGGAGGATACGACACCACAGCTCTTAAGCAACACTTTGGCAAGAAACTAATGGAACTTGAAGAGGAGAAAAAGACTGTGCAGGTCTCATACTAAAGAGCAGAACAGTTCAATAAATATGATGTTGAAAACTTCTGATGGTTAAATTCTCATTTCACCTGTTTTATCTTTGCAGCTCGAGAGGGATCGACTATTGACAGAAGTCGAAAACCTTTCCGCTAATACTGATGGACACGCACAAAAACTGCAAGATGCCCATTCCCAGAAACTAAAACTTCTTGAAGCTCAGGTTTTCAATATGCCCTTTTCGCAAATAATATTTCCAAATGCATTTCTTTCTTGAAAGTAATTATATACATTTTTAAACATCAGATACAAGATCTTAAGAAGAAACAAGAGAACCAGGTCCAGCTTCTAAAACAGAAACAGAAGAGTGATGAAGCAGCAAAAAAATTACAAGATGAAATACAATGCATCAAAGCACAAAAGGTACTTTTCCTTGTTCACATATTTTCCAACTTACATTTGTATGTAAGTTTCTAATCGTTCATTGTTCTTGTAGGTTCAATTGCAACACAAGATTAAACAAGAAGCTGAACAATTTCGACAATGGAAGGCATCTCGAGAGAAGGAACTACTACAGGTAAATTTTTCGCTAATGAACTCTTTATGGAATTACGTAAACCACACATACTTGTGAGAATGCACCAAACAATGACAAGTATTATTGTTTGATTATGAGATATAACCATTTTTATTTCATATTCATATAAATTTTATTTAACTTCTACGAGAGGGTGCTATTTTTTTTACTGTGACTATTTGTTTACAGTTGAGGAAGGAGGGAAGAAGAAATGAGTACGAAAGACATAAATTGCAAGCATTGAACCAGCGTCAGAAAATGGTGAGTACCTTATGCACAATTATAGATCCTGACTTCTAGTTTCAACTTTCTAAGAAAAACTGAAGAATAAAGATATGACAAATATAGCAATATCAGATTTATTTTGGTTGCAAGTATGTGACACAGTTGAAGCTCTTTCTGCTTACAATGATCACTTCTAACAGAGAGATTATCTTCAGAGTTGCACTTTCTGCTTAGAATGTTCTAATGTAATGTCCCTGACCCGATTTCGATTTAGGTTCTTCAAAGAAAGACAGAGGAAGCTGCAATGGCTACCAAGAGGTTGAAAGAATTGCTAGAAGCACGTAAATCTTCAGCTCGTGAAAACTCTGGTAGGATGTTTTTGTTGGTGAACATACTGTTCGGTTATCATCTTGTTTCTGCATCTCCTTTTTTTCTTTTTTACCCAGAGTTAGTTAATGATTTATTTAAACGCAACTTCTGGAATTAACCATGCTCATTAAGATTGATTTTATTCATAGCAATGGTTTAACTCAGTAGAAGTTTTATGTAGTCCCCCGCATTTATACTAATATTAAATCTTTTTGCAGTGACTACCAACGGAAATGGAACTAACGGGCAGGTAATCCCTTACTTGCCATCTTGGATTGGATATATATTTTTCCACCTATTTGACCAAACCATGTAACTGTAATTTTCATTTTACAGACCAACGAAAAGTCCTTGCAGCGCTGGCTTGAGCATGAGCTTGAAGTTATGGTGAATGTTCATGAAGTTCGTTATGAGTATGAGAAGCAAAGTGAAGTGTAAGTAGTAGTTCAGCTTTTGTTTTATCACTTGAACTTTCATGTTGTATCACTGTGCGAGTGCACATTTGTGTGTGCCCTCTTACAAATTCAAATCCTCCCCCTTTTTGGTTTTTTCTTCTTTTTTCTTTTTTTTTCTTCTTTCTTTTGTTTTTCTCTAAAGTCTCATTGCCTCATCTTCAGACGAGCTGCATTGGCAGAAGAGTTGGCTGTTTTAAGACAAGTTGATGAATTTGCTTCAAAGGGTGTTAGCCCTCCTAGAGGGAAAAATGGCTTCTCCAGGTAAGCTTATTTCATTAATAATCATTTAAATGTGAACATCATACTACACCGTAATTGTTCTGAATAAAAGAATAGCACGTGCATCTTTAGCTAATGGCCTATATTTAAGTGCCCATCATAATCTGTTTCTTCCCTGTTCAGGGCATCTTCAATGTCACCAAATGCAAGAATGGCGAGAATTGCTTCTCTTGAAAGCATGCTGAGTATTTCATCAAATTCACTTGTTGCAATGGCTTCGCAGCTTTCAGAAGCAGAAGAACGAGAGCGTGGTGTCATTAGTCGTGGGCGGTGGAACCAGCTACGCTCTATGGGAGAGGCAAAAAACCTTCTCCAGTTTATGTTCAATCATCTTGGTGATTCAAGGTACACAAAATTGAGCTTTGTCCAGTTTGGAGCTTTAGGGAAGCGAGCACTAGTAGAAAATTGAAGTAAAAACATATTAGTAGAATTCATCAACAGTTACTAATCAATTAGGTATCACCGATTTTTTTCACTTACAGAACAACGAGTACAGAAAATAGGTTAAGAATACAAACCAAACAAAAACATCTAGAGACTTAACAAGTGATAATAACTAAATCTGGAATCTCTTCATTTTCTAAGTGAATCATAATTTGTGTTTCTCAAATCAGTTTTATGGCACCATCAACAGGTGTCAGCTGTGGGAAAAAGATATTGAAATCAAAGAGATGAAAGAGCAAATGAAAGAACTTGTGGGGTTATTAAGACAAAGTGAAGTCAGAAGGAAGGAAATTGAGAAGGAGCTAATATTGAGAGAGCAAGCTGCTGCTACTGCTTTGTCTACACCACCATCAGTGAGATTGGCTTTGAAATTTTTTTCCCCTACAATTATCATCTATCTTTTACGTGTTTTTTAAGCTGCTAATTGTGTCTTGATTTTTCTGATCTACAGGGAAACACTCTCAAACACATTACAGATGATATGAGTGGCCCGTTGTCTCCAATTCCAGTACCAGCACAGAAACAACTCAAATACACAGCCGGAATCGCTAATGGTTCACATAGGGAGTCTGCAGCATTCATGGATCAAACACGGAAGGTTTGTAAATCTTCCCTACACCCCCCCCCCCCCCCCGCGCGTCTAGGAAGTAATCTTATGTGCACTTGGTGCTTCTACATAATGTTCTATTCAGTTTAGAATGATTGTTGTGGTAAGTGCAGATGGTGCCTATTGGTCAGTTATCAATGAAGAAATTAGCTATGGTTGGACATGGTGGGAAGCTATGGAGATGGAAGCGGAGTCATCATCAGTGGCTATTACAGTTCAAATGGAAGTGGCAAAAACCTTGGAAACTCTCCGAATGGATTAGACACAGTGATGAGACGATCATGAGGGCTAGGCCTCGTCCGCAGCCACAGGCCCTTCCAGATGTTATGTACAGAAATGGTCACTAGCTTATACGTCTTAATCTTGTATATCCTTTACTCACTCCTGCTCCCAACACATGGCACAGAGAAGGACCTTGAATAAGTGCAGGTGAACTCCATTAGTTGCTTATCTTCTTCTAATTGATATAGAGTCTGGTCGTGATGTTCAATGCACCCATCCTGGTTATAGAAAAGGAATATAATCACATGCATGTGTATCTGAAAGCGTATTGCTAAACTAGTGCGATTTTTGGATTCAAGTTTGTTTGACCTCATTTCATTTTGTGTTTCTATTATTTTGTGGTTGAAAATTAGTTTCCCCCGGAGTAGAGAAAAGAAAATCTTGTGGACTAGAAGTAGTGAATAGTCGATATTAAGTTGAGTTGGAAGTACCAAAAGCATGTGAGTAATGTTTTTTAAAGCTGGACTTTTTGTGTGTGTGTGTGTGTGTGTGTGTGTGAGAGAGAGAGAGAGAGAGAGAGAGAGAGAATAGTTATTCTTCATTCTTAATTTTGTTGCTCCTGCATCCAGGAGGATCATCATATGGCCTCACACATCATTTTCGTGTAGGAATTTTAGTTTCTATCATTGATGTATCTTATTGGTATATTTTCTAATTTAATTCACCATTACTAGAAGTGCAGGTGGAGGTATAAGTTGGCAGTTGGAGAAGTTTGCCTGTAGCTGTAATGGTAGTGATGAAAATGAAAGAGAAATGGTTTCTTGACCGTCGAGTTTTGTAGTTGCATCTTGTGGGGATGATTTCAACTTTCACGTGGTGTTTTACTTAGGATGACAGTGTTTTCCGGTGGAATTCCAATGGGCCGGAGATGGGTTATATTTGAAGTCTCCGATGTTGTATATACTTTGTCCAAAGTCTACATTTGTAGAGGAATTCCGTTTTACAGTAGTGCTTGTCAAGTGTTTCATTCTTTCATTAGGGGGTTGTTTCTGTTTTTTTTCTTTTCTTTTTTTGGCTGTATATTGTGTGTAAGCACAAACATTGGTTTGTTTAAAAGGCATAAAGCGCAGTGATACTTAGTCTCAGAAAAGATAGTTATGTTACTCCCTTCTCCTTATTAATTCACTTTTGAAGTATCTTTCGTTCGATATAGAAATTAAGACGAATTATGCAATGGAATGATCGTGGTGGTGAAGATGAATTTTTTTTCGATTTAGCTACTTTCAAGTTTGATTTTTGCCAATTGGGGTAGCGGATGGACGAACAGAGAACACAAGTTTACCATCCTTGTGTCAGACTATTCTGAAAGATGGTATGAATGTAAGTTAATTCATCAAAAAATTTGTTTCGTTTTTTTATGGCATGGGAATTATAAACAGTCTAAATTTGTGAAGGAAATTGTTAATATTTAAATATACACAAAAATTCATGTGAAACGGTTGCACATGTGACACGACACTTAAAAAATAGTGATACTTTATAGTTAAACAAGTAATACTTTATAGTTACATAAGTAATATTTTAAATTGTATTACACATGCAATCGTTTAACAGGAGACCAATCTTAAATATAACATGTGAAAACTATAAATTGACCTAAAAATTTTAATTTCAAATAGGCTTTAATTTTGGAGGCCCACATAAAATAGGGCATAATAATGTTGTAGAAGTGATGAAGTGGGCTTTTTCATTGAAGTCTCAAGTGTCATTAGGCCGAAGTATCTCAGACAGAAAGTTTAATTAAAATATTAATAAATGTATTATTAGGACAATCTCACTTCTTACTTCTTATTTCCTTTGAGTGAGTAATATATATTATAAATTTAGTCAACCAAAATTCTAAATATAAATTAAAAAAATAAAAGTCAGTTTTATATTGTAATAGGTCTGCACCCATGTCCCAACATTTAGGGCTACATAGTTGCAACCCCAATTGGTCATCCTAAAAAACAAATTGGATAAATTCCCATATCCAACCTAATCCAAATTAACCATCACTTTAAGAATATTGAGTGAATCTTTTATGTAATATGAGCGAGTCGTACGATCCAATAAGTAATATTTTTTTTATAAATTAATAATACATTATAGATGAACAAATATTACAGTTAAAAAATTAACAGTAATATTTTTCAGAGTTACAAATAATATTTTTTTTAAATAATAAATAATATGTTTCAATAATAATACATTTCAAACAAATAAGTAATATTTTTTAATTAATTATGTAATACCATCAAATTGGATTGTACAAGACACCCATATGATAAGAAGTTTTTGTCAAGAATATTAATCGAAACTGTTAGAAGAGGGTTATTCCATTTAATTTTTTCCCTCACCCAAAGCACAAAACTGAAACTAAAAAGTTATGCACTCTTGTATTATTCTGTCATGCAAGATACAAAAGCCAAAGATACAACCCAACATTTCACATAATGGTGTACCAAATCCAATGGTTAATGAATCCTGTACCCAAGCAAAGAGGACACAAGAATTCTCTCTCTTTCTCCACATTACGCATCTAAAAGTCGACCCGAATGCGAGGCTATAACATACAACAAGAACGGCACATGCATCATAGACTCAGGCTTTACAACACCAGAAGGCAAAGTGCTCATCTTTCCGGTTATTGCTAACAAGCCCCCCACACTGCAGGCAGACGAAGCTGCTCCCATCAGAGAAGGCATCGACCACGACCTGCTTCCTACCTGTCTCTGCAAGGATTGAAGTGCCTTGCGGGTCAGGTTCAATTGGCTCTTCACATGTCTTGTGTTGAGATAAGCCGGGTTGTACAGGAATGGCCTCTGCTATTGCACATTCGGCAAACAGCGAGGCTAATTCATCAGCTGCAGCACTGGATTGGACTTTGTTCATGTACAGATCTTGAGCACGGCTTAGAGCTTGGGATACAGCTTCATCTCCGCCTTGTATTTTCATTGCCATCACCACCTTTTTTTTAAGGAACAAATTGTGTGTAATTAGTTCCAGGATGGCAATGCTCTTCAAATAAAAGCACAAGAAGATGATGCAGATAAGAACAAGTAAAGTTCAACATTAGAAAAAGTTGGACGCGATGCTACATAAGGAATTGAGCAAGTACAAGTGCACTCGGAATAAGTTAAAAGCAACCTGGCCTTCTTATTCACATTAGGTTTGATTAAAGAAGATAGTGCAAATTCAGCGACCGTAAGACTCAGACTTGCGATGATGGTGGAACTCATGGGCTTAATGTAAGAGCCAAACTGGAATACGTTTCAACTATAAAGAGAATGGACGAAAAGCAATTTTATTTTAGAAGTCCAAGTTCATTACCGTAAGCTTGCTTCTCAACAATCGTAGCAAGAGAAAAGCAAATGAATAAGGACGATATTAATATCTTTTAATTAGCCAGTTCTAAATGTAGGAGTACCGAAGAAGTAATTTTCAAAATGATAACAGATTTTTCAAGCATGTCGCATAAACTTTGTTGACTAGCAACTTATAAAAGGTCTGGACAAAGTCAGGACCTCACCGCGGGTTCGAATTGGTTTAGCATTTAACAGCTCTTCCGCATATATTCATGTAAAAGATGGATTAACATCATGCTGAAGCAGAGAATGAAGTGAAAGTGAAGACTAAATGAACATAATCTTTGATTTTTGGGAGAACAAAAAAAAAATAAAAAATCTATACATGGACATAGATATGTAAAAGCTCACAGATTTATACAAGCATGAATACATGTTTTAAGATCCTCAGGATTTATCACGGTTGAGAATTTTGAACACTTCAATGTTAAAGAGATGCAGGAATCAAATACTAGTCTTGCGTGACAGGGTTTGGCAGAAAACTTGCCAAATTTCATTAACTTGCATTGAATGCCAACTTATCAAGTGTTTGAGAAGTTCAATCAAGTATCTTTTATTTGGTACAATTGGTACAAACGTATTTAACGAAGGTCAGGTTTTTTGAAAAGCAAAGCAACCACCAAAAGAAAATAAACACTCTGTGTAAGCATCAGTGAAGAAAATGCACCATCAATTAACTATAGCACATTTCCTCAAATGGTTCAACAATCTTCAGCACAAGTCCCAATCCGATGTCAGCAAACTAACCCCAATTTCTCTTGAAAATGATTATTTACAAGACAAGAATCTTTTACATAGAAAGATATAGATATTCGTACACTTCTACAAATTCCTTATACATGACCTTCAGCATGTGATAGGCAATTTAACTTGGTCCTAATTTTTTATTAAACCATTGGAATCACAATCTTAAGATTGCTAATGAAACCATGTAACATACAACTTTCCCACTCTAACAAAAAAAGGGTAATTTCTTTTTCTTTTCTTTTGGTGTGGAGTTTGGAGAAGAAGGACTAAATAGCAGCTAGACATAGTGAGGGCATTAAGTGCTTTTGTTTGCCTGATCGCCAGTTCTTTGAATGACAAAAGACTAGAATCCACCATGAAATTTGCCTTGGAAAAGTATAGTCATCCTATAATTAACTAAACCTAAGAAAAAAAAATATATAAATATCATTAATCAAATATTAGAGTATTCCAGACCATCAAGGTCCAAAGCTCAAAGCTGACTTTTTAGATACATCATTCAGCTGCGTTAATTGTGCTTGCCTCACTTGGTGCCCATCTACATGTTTTTATCAGTCATGTCTTCCAGTTCATTATCACTATAAAACCACAGTTTAGGAGGTACAGTGCAAGCGTTAAACAACCTCTATTACATGGGAATTATGTGCAATGCTGTTGTTCACCACAGTTGAATTAATGCAAGAGTTAAGCTCAATGGTACACTATAGTTACTCATTCTTTTACGTATAGAATAAAGAATATGTTTTTAATAACCAGAGAAAGAGAAGACACATGGCATGGATATAATTTCACGAGTGATAACTTTTGAGACTTCATATACATGGTTTGGCATGCAAAACTTGCACTTGACAATCATAACAGATGCATCAAATTTCTTAAAGCATACTGCCCAGTTAATGGAATTCTTTAATTAGTAAGATAATTACAAGAATTCACCAATTTGAAGGCCTATCTGTTTACGTTTCCAGATCAATCTTATTACATTTCAACCTTAAAAACAAAAAAAGGAAACTGAATGTTAAACCCTATTTCTTGAGCTGAGGCCCTGCAGAAGTAATGCAGAAGGAAACTAAAAGAAACCTTGAATCCAACTTACTGTAATTGATAATTAACATGTTGCTAAAGTATAGTAAACAAAGAACTATCCACTGATCAATATCTCTATACCCTTGTTACCAACAATAATCAATTACAATGACATTCTCAAAGATAATTATTAGATACTATCCCATAATAAAAATCAATAAATTATTCTGCAAACTTACTGATTCACAAAATTACAAATGTAAACTGGAACAAATATCCAGAGAAAATGGGAGAGGAAATAATGCCCCGTAAGTTCAACTTCAGGTTGCCTCATAAGTTTGTGCACCGAATACCAAGCAGATATCAGTAAATTTACATACACGGTAAAGGGCAAAACTATAAAGGAATAAACTCAAATCGCTTGGAGAGACGTTACGTAAATGAGAAAGCAAGAAACAAATAATCAAGTTGATCACAACTGCAGCCAAACATGCCACGAGGTAAACCAATTGCATTAAGAATTAAGATAAAGAAACAAAAAAATTAAAAAAAGAAAAAAATATATATATACCGCTTGGAGGGCCTGAGAAGGCTTCCCTTGATCAACGAGTTGGCGAGCCATCGTCAGCAAATTCCTGACATCGTTAGGGTCGGAACCCGAGCCAACCTCCAGCGGCGGAGCAGAAGGCGGTGCCGTGGCCTCCGCCTCCATCATATCGGCGTCTCTACCGTTCATTACATTAATTTTTCTCCTTTCCTCTTTTGCTTGAATAGAACCAGATGTTTCCAGCAAATTCAGCAGCATTTCTGTTTGATTCTCTTGATTTTAATGGTATATGTTTTGGGCCTTCGAACCTGGGCTGGGCTGGGAACTTATGCTATGATGGGCTCAAAATATGGTTTCTGCCAAAATTTGTCTCAACGCAATGGGCTAAAATCGTTTTTCAAATCAACTTCAAGGCCCAAATTTTATCAATCCACACTATGTCCCAAAAAAAAAAAATAATAATAATAATATATATATATATATATAAATTGTATGTATACTTATATGTTAGGCAGCCCACTTAACAACTTGGCATTTTTTTTAAAACGATGATTGAAGGCAAACTAATTTTTTTGCAGAGTCAGCCCACTACTTCCATATTTATATATATTTATATATATATATATATCATTGGTATCTCGTAATTTGGATAATGAAGATTGATGATGTGATTTTATTCAAATTTTTTAAATAAATTAATATTCAGATTTGTAGTAAATTTAGTATATTTTAAATCATAAAAAATAATCAACGATATTTTATTTAAATTTTTAAATAAATATATTCTCAAAGATAAAAATTATAAATTTAGATAATACGTATAATTTTATTTTATTTTTATTAATATTTTTAGTAATAAATATCATACATTTTAATAATAAAAACTTTTAGCAATGACTTTCTTGCATAGCGTAACGCTAATTATATATCTAAAATAAAAGATACAAACTCCTATATTTAATAGATGTTCCCATATTTATCAAATTAAGATTTTACCTACCCCGAATTTAGCATTCTTGATTATTATTTTATAAGTTTAAAATCTAAAAAAATAAAAAATAAAGTGTCATTTAGATAATTTATTGTGGGAATATATTTTAGTTTAATATTATTAATTATAAATTCAATAATAAATGCGCAAAGTTCCAGATGCTTCGTATTTGATTTTTTAATTCCACTACGTTAAAAAGAAAAGAAAAGTTTCCATGCAAACAATTATTTTATTATTATTTTAAATTATTATAAATCACTCTTAATTGTTTACACCACTTTTGGCTAGTCCCTCTTTTATAAAGTCTATATATTGCTAATCTGCTTGCTGGACAGCATCAACAATTATCTTATTATTATTTTAAATTATTATAAATCACTCGTAATTGTAATCTAATATGATCGATCCCAATTTGGTGTGTTTCTGTTTGTTTTCTGAACTTACATTTTGTTACAAATTACTATTTTGAACAGATTTCGACTGTCCACGTGCACATCGGTTCATTGTTGAGATCTGTACAAGATAATTATTTGTAACAACAAAGTGCAAAAACACAGAAAGTTGGAAGGGGAAATTGTAATTTTTCCTATTTTATGGAGACAAGTTTGTCCACGTGATTCACAAGGAGAATTCTACCACCCTGTGTTACGGAAGTGTTTGATCATTTCCAAGGAATTACTTCAAAATTTTTGGTGATTGCTTCCTCCATTAACACACACCATCACCAGAAATCACACACTTAATTAAAAAACATCATTTTCTACCAACCAAGCCACTGCAAATTTGTAAGCAAAACCCAACACACTGCATACTCTGGGCTATTATAAATGCAGTAATTCCCTAATCTTTCTTTCAAATTTAGTTGCTTTCTGATAATCGAAAGAAAGAATTAATGATGAGAAAAATGGACACGAAAGGTGTTACTACAATCAAGATTCTGACACTCAACATAATCTTACTAGTAGAAGCCATAGCAGGCGGCGGCGGAGGTGGCAACGTAGCATTGCCGTTACCTCTACCACCGGCCCCAGCTCCAGATACTGAACTGATCTTCGCCGATGAAAGGCTGGCCGTAGTGTTTCCAGTCATTCAGAAATTCAAGAACCTCGTAACTTCCGATCCATTCAACATCACCGCCACCTGGGTCGGCGGCGACATCTGCAGTTATAGAGGTTTTTACTGCGATTACCCACCGGACAACCAATCAGCCACCGCACTCGCTTCCATTGACTTCAACGGTTTCCAGCTCACCGCCCCGACACTCGACGGGTTCCTCGACCAGTTGCCGGACATCGCCCTGTTCCACGCCAACTCCAACAACTTCGCCGGTATAATCTCGCCGTCCATCGCCGGACTTCAGTTCCTCTACGAACTCGATATCAGCAACAACAAATTTTCCGGGCCGTTCCCCGCCGCCATTTTAGCCATGGACGGTTTAACCTTCTTGGACATACGGTTCAATTACTTCTCCGGTTCGGTCCCACCCCAACTGTTCAGCAAAGACCTCGACGCACTGTTCATCAACAACAACAATTTTCTGACAACATTCCCTGACAACATAGGCAGCAGCCATATCCTCTACCTTACCTTAGCAAACAACAAGTTCTTCGGGCCGATCCCATGTGGCATTTCCCGGGCCCTGTCTAATATATCCGAGATTCTGCTGCTGAACAACCTGTTAAGCGGCTGCTTGCCTTACGAACTCGGGTTTCTGAAACAGGCTGTCGTTTTCGACGCTGGAAACAACCGTTTAACGGGGCCGTTACCGTCGACGTTGGGGTGTTTGGAGAACCTGGAAATTCTCAACTTCGCCGGGAACTTGCTGTACGGTAACGTGCCGGAAGTACTGTGTTCGCTGGGAAACCTAGTGAATCTGTCGCTGTCGGATAATTATTTTACGCACGTGGGGCCTGTCTGTTGGAGATTGATCAAGAATGGGGTTTTGGATGTGAAGAAGAACTGCATTCCAGGTTTCCCGTTCCAGAGATCAGTTGCAGAATGTGCGGCGTTTTTCGCGCGTCCCCGATATTGTCCCTACTGGCCGACGTACGGACATTTTCCCTGTCGGTTCCCACACTTACAGGCTTCTGGTTTAGGTTTTCCTGAATTGGGTCCTTCACCTTCTTGATTTAATCTCTCTTTTTTTTCTTTTCTTTTTTTTTGTGAAAATTAATGTTGTATAGATTTGCTACACTGGCTCATTAGTATCGTAATGTAATGGTTCATGAAGTTAATCGTTTCTCTTCTTGTTCTTCCCATGGACAGACCATCACTGTGTTTAATTTGCTTGATTTTCATTGTTTTCCTTCTTTGTTTTATGATACAATCCCATGTTTGATCCACAAGCACTTCTTGAAACTCGTGCTTATTCTAAAACTTAGCAACATATCTTAAAGTTTACAAATTTTCAATTATATTAAACGAGTTTCGAGATATATTACAATATATAAAAAAATAGTTTTTAAAACATGCGTTTATAAGTTTAATTTATGATATTGACAAGAAATACGCAATAAAAGATAATAGTAATCTTATATTTTGCATAACCTATTAATATATGATTTAAGATGAACCGAGACTTAAAAAAAAAACGTGAACCCAACTCGTTAACTCAAATTATCACATAAACAGGTATATTTGGAATTAAACATTTTCCACTAATTGTAATAAATTAATATTGGTAGATTTAGACAGTTAAAAACTGTTTACACCAACCACAGCAAATGAACATAACATCCAGTGTATCTTTGAAAAAATGTTTCCAACCAATATATGTTCACTTGGATGTAGTTGTGTGGAATCATGATGACCAGAACCGCATTTGGTGTTGTACAATGATAGTGTGAGGAAATGCAGCAGCAGTTGTACCATGATGAATCCCACATGAAACTTCTAGAATATTAATGGATGTTCCATTAACTGGGTAAATTATTACACATTTTTATGGTGTTCTCTTGACGCCAGATCCCATTAAAGCCCTGGGAAAAAACGTCTGGAAAGTTCTTCGAGGATAACGGATAGGAGTTGGAAGGAAATCAGACTAAAAGAACTTTGTGATATATATATATATATATATATATATATTTCTATCTTTCTTTCTATTGAAGAAAAAAGAAAAAGAAAAAGAACTTTACCATATAAGTATTAATATTTTGTATTCATAATGTATGTCATATTTATGAATTTACATAATTGAAACCCCAATCAAACCGGTTTAATTGGATGGATTGTTAATTATCGTATAACCTGTGAATTTAATGAAATATTTAAAAAAAATGGTAATATCTTTGAATTTATTATTCTATAATAATCAAATTAATAAACAATCTTTCCAATTATATCAACATATATATATATATATATTTATAGTTATAATTAGTATTACATAAAAAATAACAATGCAGTTGTGTGGATTATTAAATTACATAATATGATTTATTTATCACGAGAATAAACGGAGATAAAAATAGAAGGATTCACAAAAGAAAAATATATTTGAATGTAAATAATATATCCTAAATAATAACATATTTTTCGTAATTTTAAATATGATAATTATTTATGATGCCTTGATAAATTACATAATAAACTTATCATAAAATACACAATAATTACTAATTGTCGGGTTAGTTCAGTTCAATCAGTGTCACTAAACTTGAAAAGACACTACAACTCTTTAAAAACTATAAATAAGCATACGAGCATTCTAGCACTTCGTAAATTCTTCTCCTCCCCTACCTAAGAACTGAGAAATATCGATTTTTTCACTGTTAACTTTCAGGTCATTGAGTTATTATATTTTAAGACAGTAAAATATCGAATACATATTAAGATAATTTTAAGTAATTGAGTCTGATTCTTACCCGACTTTATTTTTATTTTAATTAATAGGAGAAAATCATGAAACAATCACAAAGCAATTTCACTGTGATCACAAAAATTATCGTATTTTTTCCTAATTTAATAAAATATAAATTTAGAATCATAAAAATCTCTAACAATATAAATTGAAATAATATTTCAACACACACACACACACATTATTTTTTCTATCTTAACGAAGCCCATGGGCTGGATATGAACCGAAAGCCCAATAATAATTACTAATATACAAAGATTAGAAGCAATAGCACTCACACGAATGGTACTTGCCTTGGCCCGAATAAATACTGAACTGGACTTGGGGAACTTATAATATAAAATATTAAATTAATAGATGAATTTTATGTAATAATTAATTTTAATATTTTTATGTGTTGTGTTTTATATCGATTTGAATATTTATAATTAATTGAGTTATTTGTTGTCATTTATATAGGTCTAGAAAACTATGGACGTACCACAAGTGTTTTTGAATTTCAAACGTTATCATTCTATTTTAATTTTTTTAAATTTATTATGATTAATATTTTATATTAATTTTAGTTTATAAAATAATTTATTTATAAAAACTAAATATATATTCATTTCATATATCGCATAGAAGAAATATTAATTCTATCATGGAAACAAGATTTACCAAGTTCTTTAAATCATAATTTACCGAGCTTGTTCACGAGACACGAAATGAAGTCAAGGGACGAGAGAGATTTATAGAACAATAAAAATAGCAAGAAAGCAAGCCTATGGGTAGAACGCACACGGACTTGGTTTGAAACTGGAATTGGCGGTCAATGGTTTGGTTTAATCGTTGACCCGATTTCGGTTCGAAATCGAAACCTAGTCGGTTAGGTTCTGGTTCTGGTTCTAGTTCTTGGAACTGGCGGTTCCAGTTTCAAAATTGGCAGTTTCGATTTCAAACCGTCGGTTCCAAGTTTGAATTTGTAAAAAAAAAAGGAACTGGAATCGGCAATATGCCGGTTCGGTTTAACCGTTGACCCGGTTCCGATTCCCGAAACCAGCGTTTCTAGTTTCAAAATCGGCAATTTTGATTCCAAAACCGACAGTTTTGGCTTCATACCGGCGGTTTCAAGTGTGAATTTGTAAAAAAAAAAAAAAAAAAAAAACTGAAAACCAAAATCGGCTATATGCCGATTCGATTTCGATTTCACCCTCACAGTTACATGAACCGATGGATCCAAAACCAAAACCAAAATTGGGGAAATCGTGCTCATGTCAACCTATGAAACAAAAAATTGAAATACTAAGGTGCATTTTTTATGAAGCCCCAAAATAAAATAATGTTCACATAGTAAATGTCGCAATCAATCTCAACACATGTGAGTACTGTGACATCTAAATATAATAACTTTAATTTTAATAAGGTAAGGGTCACACCATATTTTATAAGAATATTTATATTTAATCTTAAAAAGAAATTTCAAATAGGAATATAATACATAATGCTCGATCATGTTGCACTCTGATTTAAAAAATAAAAAATAATAAATATAAAATTGCTTGTGATTTCTGACTTGGGTTCCATCGCACCTGCGCCATTTATGCTGATCAATGGTCAACAATAGATCTTTACAAAGTCATCCAAATCCAACATCCCTTGATTTTATTCTCAACCAAGATCTTTTATTTATTAACGCCGTAATTATTGTACAACAAAAGTTGTATAATTTATTTATTGTCATATATATATACTGAAAAAAACTTCTGTAAAACAGTTGTAAGTGTGACACAATGTAATGTATTATTTATTTAATTATAAAGTATTATTTGTTTAATTATAAAATAATCATTATTTTCTAAAATGTATTACTCTTAATTAGTACTTTAAAAATAGTAATATTTTATAGTTAAACAAGTAATATTTTATAGGTATATAAGTAATACCTTAAATCGTGTCACACGTGCAACCATTTCACAGAAAACTCACTCTATATATACATATATTTTGTATATATTTAAAAAATATTTTTATTCGTAATTGAAGTCTCATACTTTAGTAGATATTTTTTCTTTTAGTTGTAATTAAGTTAAACATTATTTTATAATAGTCAATAAAGTATTACATGTCATTATGAAGAGTTGATGATCCACGCTTAATATTTCATTAAGTCAACTTCACAAATGTAAGTCATAACTTATTTATAAAATAATTTTAGATTTTAAAAAATGCAAAAACTTATATGTATCCGATTAATTAAAAAGTATAATTTATTTATTTGAAAAATATTACTAATTATTTTGTTATGTTAAAATAAGTAGTAATATTTTTCAAGTAAACAGCTAATATTTTTTGGTTAAACAAAAAACAATGAGAATTGGGTGCATGGTACACCAAATGCACAAAAAACTCACTCTTTAAAAAAATAACTTTTCTTTTATTTGGTTTTAAGATTATTATTATTATTATTATTATTATTATTATTATTATTATTTATTTTGAATTTATGGGTGGGGGACATTGTATTTAAAAATAAATGTGGTAGCTAAAAAAATCCAAGTTTGATAAGCTTTGAATGCTCCACCAACCATCACTTATCTCTTCCAAAATTATGGTCTACATTTTTTCTTTATTATTAATTAATATTACACATTAATTTATTATTATAATTGACAAATCCGGCAGAAATTAATATTGTAAACAAGCAATCAACTGCCAGCCAATGGAAAGATGCTATATTTGGTGTTATGCACCTTAACATATCCTATCATATTTCAATATTCGCAAAAATTTGTGTGAAACAGTTGACGATCTACATCAAGAATTCTTCTCAGGCTTTGCTGGCGAGATCCCTTTATTATTACACCTTTTGTGGTAGTAAGCGGATATTTAGAGTTTTCATATAGTTCTTTTTCTTCTTTTACTCCCCAAAAATCCAGTATGGATTGTTTAAGATTTGTAAACACGGGATACAATATAACATATTATTTGTTTAACTATAAAGTATTACTTGTTTAACTATAAAGTATCACTATTTTTTTAAATGTATTAACTACTGATTAGTCATCTTAAAAAATAGTGATACGTTATAGTTAAAAAAGTAATACTTTATAGTCACATTAGTAATACCTTAAATCGTATTATACGTGCGATCGATTCACTCGAGAACCACTCAATTCGTACATCATGAATTTGGAGAAATCTGCACTCAATTTGCACCATATAGTTTGTATATATCTACACACACGAACGCATATATATGATATATATATATATAACATTTGATAGTAAGTAATTATGGCTGTGGAAGTTTTGAACATAAGTTGGGGACAAATAAGTCAATTTACTTTAATCATCATACCTAATTGAGGTCATACCAGTCCTGTTTTTCGATCGAGCCAATCAATTCAATTTGTTAAATCAAGAATTGGTTGGACTTTCAATCCAACTGATGTAATGAATATTCAATAGTTTAATTATAAAAACAGATCCCAGTCTATTATTATAGGTAAGGGTAACTTAGGAATTTCGCTTAGTATAGAATCACCCAGATCCAAACAAAACCGATAACAATTTAAAATAATGGGAATCGTCACGAACAATGTACATTTTGACCAAACTCGGTCGGACAAGAAAAACACCCCACAGCTTGCATGATTCAAATTCCCCACCAAATCCTCTCTCTCTCTCTCCCCACCCTTTTTCCTATTTCAACGCAGAAGAGAGAGAGCACAGGGACAATGAATAAATTGACAAATGGGCCCCACTTCTTGTCTCCTTGTCCCTATGTAATTGACTGGCGAACTTTCCTCGCTTCAACGGTAGATATTGGATTTTCCCTGCTGCCCCCGGGGGCTAATTATGGACCGTAGAGATCAAGATCAGGATGATGATTCAAGAACCACCGTAGGTGCCTCCGTATTGGACTGGGCATGGTTGTGTTCTCCTTCATACGTAACTATCAGCATTGTCGGATCATCCAAGGCCCGCTCCACGTGCTTCCGGGCTGGGCACCCTCTTAAACTGCTGCATTTGTAATAACCCCTGGTATAAAAATAAATAAATTAAAACTTGTTCAAATTCGATAAAATAAAATAATTTAATAATAAAATTAGGAATTTTATAAAAATAATTGGGAAAATACCTAGGATGAGGTGAACCCTTGATGGGCTTTTGACCATACTTCCTCCAGGAGTAGTCATCAGGTGGAATATCAGCCATCTTCATACTTATTGCTGGCACTCTTACAACTCTCTTCATTCTTGATTTCCTGTTAATCAACGCAACAGATCATGTAATTAGAAGTGATTAATCATAATTAATTACAATCTTAATGATGTTTTGATTTCCTTCTAAGAAATGATGGTTTTTATGTTGCGTTTAATCGGAGTTGACTTTTTTCTTCTTTGAAGTACCTTTTCTTGGGACAGTGGCAGCGGCTTCCCGACGACCCACCGCCGCATTTGGTGGTCGCTTCGTCCATGGAGCTGCACTTCCTCTTAAACGACGACGTTGATGCTGGCGGCCGGCCAGCGGAGGAAACCTGTGAGATGTTTGAGATCTGGAATCCCGACGACATCGACGGCTGCAGGCTGTCTGTATCTCCGGTCAACGACGACAAAAATGAATTTGCGGGCGACGAGAAATTCAGCGTTGTGCACGACTCCTTCCGCTCCAGCGAACCGTTTTTGATGATCTGGAGGTGGTGGTGGTGGTGCGGCAGCGGCGGCAGCTTTTGGATCGGGGTAGGGGAGTAAATCCTTGAACTGGGATCCTTTTCCTCTGTTTTGGGAAGTAGAGCTGGTGGGCCGGCCGGTTCCGGAACCGATTCGGTCGTCAGTGGTCGGGGATTTGAAACCGGTCCGCGGCGGAAACGTGCGTGGCCGGTCCGGCTGTGGTCGAGTATAGATATGAATTTCTTGAATTTGTTAACGGCGACATCGGCGACGGCCTGGTAATCGGAGACGGCAGCAGACGAGGGTTCTTGGTTGTGGGAGTGGGAAAGTAATCTGATTAGCTTCTCGACGTTCTGTAGGCCGGCAGCTGCGGCTTCTTGGGCGGCGGTTTCCTCCGGTTTCGATGTGAAGCTGTAGCCTGGCATCAACTCTACTGCCATATTCGATTTAAGCGAAAAATCATTAAGAAGAAGAAGAAGAATTAAAATTCTTAGAGAGAGATTTGAGAAGAGAAAAGTAAGAAGTTGAGGGAGCGACACAGATGATAAAATAGGGAAAATAGAGAGAGAGAGAGAGTCAAACTGATGATGCTTTTTCTCTCTTTTTATTATATTTTATGTTTTTAAATGTGGTGTGATGTCGATTTTGACCTGCTTTCCGTCAAACTGACGAACCAATGATATGATTACACGTCGACAAGTTGGACAGAGGAACTGAGGGTGCATTGACCAGCTTTAAATTGTGTGGTGCGGACGGGCTAACGAGTGAACCGGTGGCGGAGTAATGATAATAGGCTTCAAAAAGTCAAAAGTCGGGATGCTAAATTACCAGAATACCACAGACAGATACAAACTTTTATTTTATTTTTTATTCTTTTCGAATTAAAAAAGGTTTTATATTTATTAATTTTTTATTACAATTATTGTTTTATTTTGTTTTTCTCCTAATTTGATATTCTTTTTGACCGACTTTATCAACCACAAGGACGATTTGGATCTACTTTAGACTTTATACTTAAGACTTAATTTATTCATTTATTAGGATACATTTTATATATAATAAATATTATTTATAATTTAAAAAAATATATATAAAATTAAACTACAATGTAAAATAGAAATTATAATTATCACTTCTGTATGTATATTTTTTGTAGGTAGCCACCATTTATTGTGAACATGTGATTGGGTTATGAAGTATGTATGGTCACTATTAATATTATATATACATGTGATTTTTTAATTAAAAATTTAAATTAGATTTTCCAATAAATTTGGAGCTTTGACTTTATGTCTTGACTTGTGAATAAGGTGATATAATTTCTCCAGTTTGTGTTATAATTACTAAACCTATAATAAAATAATATTATATTATATATATAGGTAATAAAAGTAAAAATTATATATTTCATGTAAGTCTATTCGTGTTATATTCTACGAGATAGCTCGTCAGTATACTAATAAAGCGTCTCGTCAGCTAAGAAATTGAATTTTATTAAATTTGAATTCAATTTATCCTAATCATTCTACTGAGTGAGTTTAAATAAATTTTAATATAGTTGAGCAGGGATGTTAAAAGGGTCATGGCCCGACGGGCCGGCCCGTTTAGCTCGAAAATTTTTAGGGTTACGGTTTGATTTTATCAGCCCGTCTAGCCCGAGCCCGATTAATCCGAAGCCCTATAGGACTAGTCCGATAGCCCAAACTTTTCTTCTTATTTGTTTATTTCTTAATATCAAATTAATAATATACACCAATTTTAATTATTTTTCATATACCATATTTGATTTTTAGTAGAAGATATTAAAATTTATATTTAATTAACTGAAAATTCTAAATATTGTCATTTAAATTTAAAACTTAAATGTAACATGATTTCAAATTTTATGAATGTGAATGCTCTTAAAGCTATAATTGAGAGCATGAAATAGTGCATATGACTTAAATGTTTGAATCCTTAAATTTTGTATAGTGATATAAAAGTTATAAAATAGATAATCTTTTAATATTATCTAATATTGTATTTTAAATAGAGTATAATATGCATTTAATTAAAATTTTAAATTTAAATATATAATTTGACTATTTTAACTCATAGCCTGATAGTAGCCCGATTAGCCCGAAACCGGTAGAGTTAGGGTTAGGTTCACCATAATCAAACCTGTTTAAATTAACCCGATTAAATCGAAACTCAATTAACCTGAAACCCATTAGGACTAGTCCAAAACCGACAGGCTAGCCCGTTTAACATGTCAATAGTTGAGTTCCAAATAAATAATGGCAGGATTAATGTTGAAAGTTTTGGCTGCCTACGGAAATAAATGAGTTAACGGCTTAATTATCAAAATATTGTGAAATAAACAATGATTTGGGCCGTCTAAGTTAAGAAAAAAAGCCCAAATATGTAATTCTTGGGTTGTAAAGTATATTTTCTTAGTTGATCTTCCATTACTAGAAAGAATGGAAATATTTATTTATATACTCTTTAGTAAATTTTTGTTAATTTCATTATTTTTATCGTAATTTTAATCATTTTTATATTTTTGCTCTTTGACATAACCCACTAATTTTCTTCTTTGTCGTCATCGTATGTTGGAGAAGAGGGAAGGAAGAGACGACGATATTATAAATTTTCTGTAATTTCACCATTGGTAGTCGGAAAAAGAATGATTCTAGTCTTTATATAGTGTTTTGGAAATGAGCCTAAAAAATTTAAAGGAAGAACAATCTTTTGACTTTGGCACATAGCTAGTTTATTTTTGTCTCCCCTTTCCCTTGTATAGTTGTTAGGAAGTCTTTCAAAATAATAATGGAGGAACTTCTATAACTAAGTGAATTTGGGCCATATGGATCTCTCATTAATTGGGCCTTTTGGGCTTCTATTTTTTTGGGCCGTATAACAAAATTGTGGACTTAAAAGATGGGCTAAATTGGAGTAATTCGGCTATATTTCTAAGGAAAACGAAATTTAATTTTTATCTCATTAGAATTACTCAAGTTGTACTCTTAAGTGTCTATCTCTTAATAATTTGAAGTTAATCTTGTAATATATTTAACATATATTATAATTTTATTTCGAGAAAGTATTTTTTTACATTTATTTAGTTTATTTTCATCGTAAATAAGTCATCTTATGTAATATCATAATACACATACTTGCATCATCATTTTGGCGTATTTATTTTGTAATAACTCAATGTTATATCTAGTCATATTGAAAAAAATATATGAAGATATAGTTGAAGTGATTGTTTTAATAAATTAATATATTTAATAATTTAATTATCATATAAAAAATAATTTATTATATTTTTAACATCTTTTAAGTTTAACGAGTTTAAATTTAGACGTGGGGCACGATTTCGATTCTAAACAAAATCGAAACAGTTAATCGTTAAACCAATTCTGAATTCAAACTGAAAACTTGTAAATTCAATTTTAATTTTAAAATAATAATTTTAAAAATTAAAAATTGTAATTATAAAACCAACCATTTTAAAATTATAACCACAACTAACTATATACCAATTTAATTACAATTTCATTTCAAAAATCAAAATCGACAGAATCGTAACCACGTGAATTCAAACCTATGTATGGGTATGTTTGGACTAGGCTAGAGGTCTCCGTAGCACAACCGGTTGTGGATCGTGAGGTTGTATCACAATTAAATGCACAGTAAAATGTGGTGTTTGTTTTGGGTTGTGATAAGGTAAGTTGTTATTGACATGTCAAATCAATAGGTTTAGTAGAGTTTATTTTTATTATTATAGTATGAGAAATAAAGATTTATGAATTTAATAATTGGTGATGGATTATTAATATATATATATATATGCTAAATGGATGTCAAAATAAAGATCTTAAGAAGAAAATTAATATAATATAATTTTTATAAACAATGGATTTAAAATAAAAAAAGTTATAAATATTTTAAAAAAAAAAGTGTAGAGTGCATAGAGTTATGATTGAAACAACCACAACCCACAACCTCATAAACAAACACTAGTTGGAATGTGGGACAATCCACAATCGATGTACCCAATCCGATCTAAATATACCCATTGAATTTGGAAGTAAATTTAGAATTTATTGTCGTTGTCCAATAGTATCACAATATAGCTAAGGTGGGACCACTCAGGCGAAAGTTTTGACTTAAAAAAAGAGGTTTAGTGGAAGAAGGCAAACAAAACACGGAGAGATTGTTTGTAGATATTTATGATTCTGAAAACGTAACACAGAAATACTGCAAACCGTAGATTTTCTGATAAATTAATCTCCTCCGTTGGATATTAAATAAATGAAACGTATGGTTGAGATGGAGACTCGGGAAGCAAGATATCACCGCATGTTAGAATAGCAGCGTGGCCTCTTATCATCTCTTCCAAATAACCCTCATACCTGTCAGTGTCATATACTTAACTTTTCTACCAACTCAGTTCTAACTTATTAAAACTTTAAAATATATCTTCGTAAAATCTATTAATATAATAATTAAATAATTTAAATATAATTATTTTCGCAATTTTTTTCAGTTTCGAGAAAAAATTCTGAAAAATAGAAAAATATATAAATTGCTCCATGATTTAGTACATCAAATTAGATCGTGAATTTTTTTTTTATAAATAGAATCTTTAACTTCTAAGATAAATCGAATAATTCCTTGGAATTTTAAATATAACACAAATAAGATCCTCCTAAATATTAAATTAACTAAACAAATTATAAAAATATTACATAAATTTAAAAATCAACAAATTAAATTATAAATATACTTGAATAAATTGATAAATTAATAAAGAAAATTTTATTAATAATTTATATATAAAAAAGGGTTTGAGATATGATGATTTGTTATGTTTTTTATATATTTTATTTTTACTATATTTAAATTATTTAAGGTTTTTTTATAATTGTTATGTAAATAACTTGAAATTTATTATATTATTTTAGAGTAATTATTTTATTTTAATATTTTTTTAGATTTATTTTGCTATTTTAAGTTTTTCTAATTTGTTAAAGTTCGAGTAACCTTTTTGTTTCTACTTTGTTCTTAACAATGCTATATTAATTTAATTTTTTTTCACGATCTTTAATTTGACATTTATATCATATATTAAAATATGATAATAGATGTGAAAAATAGATATTTTTTTTGTTTATTATTTCGGTTAGATTTTATCATTTATTGTGTATTGAATAATTTAAATTGAATTTAGACTACAAATAAATATTCACTAATAATTATCTCATAAAAGTTATTAAATAATTTAATTTTTGTATTAATGAATTTATTATATATACAAAACTTATATTTTATGATGGAGCGAATATATATTGTTATACAAATAACTACATTTTTACATGTATTTATTTGTAAAATAATAAAATATTTTTAAATATTAATAAACTTAAACTTATATATCCATCGCAAATTTTGGATTTAGTATTCAAGTTGTTGAGCTCACACGCCTAATGGGTGGCTAAATATGAGCATGTTTAAATGCACGCTACTTGTAATTAATTTGATTTATTAAATAGTGTTCTCAAGAATTATAAATTGAATTTAGAATTACTAAACACATTTTTCTGTCCTCGGTTCTATGGTTGTAGTTCTCGATTTTTTTTTACAAATTCACACTTAGAAAAATCGACAGTTTGGAACCGGAACCTTCGGTTTCAAGAACCGGATATCCTCAAACCATAACTGAACTGGCTATGTTTCGATTTTGATTTCGAACAAAAATCGGGTCAACAGTAAAATCGAATCCTACCGCCGTGCTGATTTATAACTGAAACCTTTTAGGGCCCGTTTACTTTGGTTGTTATGATTAGATGAGATAGGATAGGAATTGGGACAAAACGTGGGATAGGGATAATTTATTAATTTTTATCCCGTGTTTACTTTGCAGGATAACTGTAGGATTTCGAAAGTGATTTATATCATATCACCAGTTTACATTGTGGGATAAAGGTGGATAACTGTGAAATTACTGGATTGTCCTTAATATAGGGTATATATATGAGGAAAGTTTTGTAAATATCAAATTTTAACAGGGGTAAAATAGTCATTTCCTATTCCTATCCCACGGAATAATTTTTATCCCGGGGTAACTGGGCGGATTACAACCCGCTATTTTATCCCGAGATTAATCTTTTATCCCGGGTCGACTGGATTGACCCGGGATATAATCCTACGAAGTAAACGCCGGATAAACCAGGACTAATTCCAGTAATCCAGGTTTATCCGGCCAAGTAAACGGGCCCTTATGGTTTAAAATATACCATAATTATTATATAGTGTTAGTGGTGAAATATCATTATACATTAGGCATGTGCACAAATACGACCTAGGGATATAAAAAATCTTAAAAGTGAACAAACTTTGGATCTCCTAAAAACATGAAACGTATCGAATCAAAATAAATCTTAAAACGGTTTATTGCATTCGGATCTAATAGAACAACTTGGCTAGTTTAATTAGAAATAAAAATTTAAAGTATTTCTAATATTGAAAACTAAATTAAAAATTATCATAAAATTAATGTTATATTATTAAACATTAGATCATCTATAAATATTTCAAGTTAGATTGTCCATTGATAAACCCAAAATGCCCATGAAAATATATTTTTTTTGTAAATTGATGTATTAATAATATGTAAGAAAATTCTTATCTATGTTTATAACACTTTAATAATTAAATCTAATTATTTTATACACATAATTTAGTAATTAGCATAAAATACAAATAAAAGTGTACCATATGCCATTGTGTTTTTTAATCATATTAAAATATGGTTATAATATATTCACATATTCCTTTTTAATTTAGGTTCTTTAGTTCGAGACGATTCAAAGTAATTTGATACAATTCTGTATGTGTTTTATTTTTATATAAAGATCGGCTAATAATAACAATTTGATCGTTTAATAGGTGATTCACTCTGTCCAATTTAATTTTAATAATATATATTTATTCACTAAAAAAGAATCTAGATAATCATATAAAAAAAAAATCTACTAGAATCTAGATTCCACAAAATCTAATAGAATATAGATTCCACACTGCCATTCATATTATGTTTTTATATTTTTATTTAATCAAATATAGTTTATTTATAAAAATTTAATTTTGTTTGTATCATTGACAAAGCTCTGTCTCCCTCCCTCTCTCTCTCTCTCTCCCTCCCTCTTTCTTCCCCTCTGTCCTCTGAGTCTGCTTTCTCTTGCCTGCTGCCTACCATTTCCTTTTCAAACTATCACATCTCCCTCATCCACATACCCATCTACCACTAGCTCTCTCTCTCTTCAATATTCACTCCAAGTTTTTCATCGTCTTTGAAAATGGCAAAAAAATGAGATAGATTGCCCACAATTTCACTCCACTTTGTCCTCTTTATAAACTCTACTTCCCCCACTCTTTTACAGAACTCCAAGGACATCAAACATGGCTGCTACGTCTTCCCTTTTCCTGGTTCTCTTTCTTTCCCTATTCTTAGCAAAAACACTAGCTTCGGACATGTCGATCATATCTTACGATGAGAAGCACAACAATGCTGCAAACGGGCCGGGCTTGCGGTCCGATGAGGAGGTGATGTCGATGTACGAATCGTGGATGGTGAAGCACGGGAAAGCATACAACGCTTTGGGGGAGAAGGAGAAGCGGTTCGAGATTTTTAAGGACAACTTGAAGTATATAGACGAGCAGAACGCGTTGCCGAACCGGACGTACAAGCTCGGCCTGAACCGGTTCGCCGATCTGACCAACGACGAGTACCGTAAAGCTTATATGGGGACGAGAACCGATGCCGTTAGGCGGTTTTCTAAGTTGAAGAGCGACCGGTATCTGCCGAAAGTCGGCGACAGCTTGCCGGATTCTATTGATTGGAGGGAGAAAGGCGCCGTCGTACCTATCAAAGACCAAGGAAGCTGCGGTAAAACTCTCTCTGTCTCTCCTCCCTCTCTCTCCTCAATTGCTTCTTTCCGATTGCAGCTATAACTAGTTTAGCTGTAAGTTTGCATCACTCTGGAATGTTATTGTAGAATTTTGATATTCTGTGTATTGTTCTTTATTTTCTCATAATATTTTGTTACTTTTTAGATTGTTTCTTGAACCTTCATATCTGTAAAACATTAGCTCTTGCTCATATGATCATTTTCACATCCATTCCATTTAATCCTCGGATATTGGAGAATACTTGTTAACTCTAGTAAATTTGGGAATTTGGTACGATCCTACACATTAATGAGGACCCAAAATTTGAGGAAGAGAGACTAACCACCCTTCGTAAATGAGTAAAACCAATTGGTAAGAGAAGGAGTAGGTCACCCGTGGATATTTTAGGAAGATGTATAAGAAAGTATTTTGTTATGTGTTCTTGATCGCACCTACCATCATACCACATACATGAATTCATTTATGTTGTGGACCCGGTTCCCTCTGTAGCTGTGGTCCAAAGTAGGGCTGCTAAATTATTTCAGACAAAGTAATCAAACCTCGAACAAACTTTCTTGAACTTTAATGTGTGGTAATTAATCAAGACTCGTTGCTAACCATGTAATGTTCATTGAATCATTGGGAAATGAAGGGAGCTGCTGGGCATTCTCTACCATAGCTTCTGTGGAAGGTATAAATCAGATAGTCACCGGAGATTTGATCGCACTTTCTGAGCAAGAGCTTGTTGATTGCGATCGATCCTACAATGAAGGGTGCGAAGGGGGTCTTATGGACTATGCATTTGAGTTCATCATTAAGAATGGCGGCATCGACTCTGAAGAGGATTATCCATACACTGGCAGGGATGGGAGATGTGATCAAAATAGGGTTAGTTTCAACCCTTTTCTTTCCTTCCTTTTTTTAGGGGGAGTGCAGAGATTTTGACTGTTTTTATTGTGATTTGTTATGCAGAAAAATGCAAGAGTTGTATCTATCGAGAGCTATGAGGATGTGCCAACGTACAATGAAGACGCCCTGCAGAAGGCAGTTGCGAATCAACCAGTTAGCGTTGCCATTGAAGCTAGTGGGATGGATTTCCAGTTATATGAATCAGTAAGTCCCTAGAAGAAAAAAAAAAAAAAAAAACCCACCATGTTTTTTCATTCTTGAGACTAAAAACTGCTCTTAGTTTATTTATGTATCCTTCTTTTAATCAGGGTATATTCAGTGGAAAGTGTGGAGTAGACATGGACCACGGTGTGACTGTAGTCGGATACGGCACCGAAAAGGGCGTCGATTATTGGATAGTGAGGAACTCATGGGGCGCAAGCTGGGGCGAGAGCGGCTACCTGAGAATGCAGAAGAACATAGGCTCCAAAGCAGGCCTATGTGGGATAGCTGTAGAGCCCTCTTACCCAATCAAGACAGGCGACAACCCGCCGAATCCAGGCCCTACTCCTCCGTCTCCTCCGTCTCCAGTCAAGCCCCCGTCTGTGTGTGATGACTACTACGCGTGCCCTGAAAGCACCACCTGCTGCTGCACACTTGAGTTCTATGGCTACTGCTTTGAGTGGGGCTGCTGCCCCCTTGAGGGGGCCTCGTGCTGTGAAGACCATTACAGTTGCTGCCCCCATGATTACCCTGTCTGCAACGTTCATGCTGGCACCTGCTCAATAGTGAGTCATCTTCGATTGTGGTTATGATTGTGATTCTTCTTGTTTTCTTTCTTACTAAATACATTAATTTTTTTTCCTAAAATACAGAGCACGAACAACCCACTTGGAGTGAAGGCAATGCAACGCATCAGTGCAAAACCAATCTCACAGTACGGGGAAAAGAGCAGCAGCTCTTGAGAGAATTTGAAGTCCAAAACCTTGCCGACAAAGAAACTATATATTACAGTGATGGATTCTTTGGCAATGTCACATGACTTGGTGCAAGGTGAAACGAGGATGGAATATAAAGGTTGTAAAGGCTACTTACTGATTTATGTTTAAGGTTGTAAAGGCTACTTACTGATTTATGTTTAATTCTTAGTACTTAAGGATACTGATTTATGTATGATTCTTAATAAATATGTGTTTAAATTTGAAAGATGGAAACATATTTGTCTCTCTTAAGTTTATCTTGATGTGTTCATCTAGAAACTAAGACCACCACTTATGTTAAATTAATTAATTTTTCATAATCTTTCAATTTGATATTTTAAATCATATTTTCTTCTTTTAAAATTAATTATAATATATTATGGTATTTAAAATATATTTATACAAAGAATAATTATATTACTATTTTACTTGATAATTTTCTTACATTACTATTTTAATAAAATTATTAACCTATTATTAGGGGTAAGTAATATGAACACAATATAAAATGAAAAGTATTATTTCATTATTATAATATTATTATTAATAATCTATATTTTTATAAAAATAAGACACTTCGTCAAATTTATAAGAATATTATTTTTTCGTTAAAATTATTTTTTTATTAATAAATTCTGAATAAAAAAATAACTATTATTGAGGAAGTAGGATTGTGCATAAATGGTTAATCAATTATCCTTTTTTTTACTTTAAATTTTAAATGCTTATAACTTTTACGTTTTATTTTATTTTTTCATAAAAAATATATCAAATAAATTATTTTTCCAAGATCTTTAATTTTATATCTATATTATATATATATAAATAATTTTTTTTAAATATAAAATATTTTTTAATTAATTGTAATATATTTTTATTTTTAAGATATTTTTAAATAAATAAAATTGTGAGATTTTTATACAAAATAAAATTATATTAAAAAATATTTTTTATATAGTGAATTTTTGAATAAATATTATTATTTTATAAAATTATTTATTTATTACATAAAATAACAAAAACTCACATGTGATACAAAATAAAATATGAAATTTAATATTAAATTACTATTAATTATAATTTACTAACTACTATATTATTACTCGAAATACTAGTTTATTATTATATCATCAAAAATATTATAATACCATATTAGATATGGTAAATTTGGTCTGTACGGACGAAAAGAATTTATTGGGCCTTTTGATGGATACAAAATAAGTGGGCGGCCCAAAAAAATAAGTAAAAGATTGATAGTGAGTTAGGTCATAGACTGGATTGAACCGCCGCTCCTGCCTTCACCAATGGGCTCGGGTTGGGGCGGATCGGGTGGCTCAATGAACAATCTTAGTTGAAAGTTCATTAGCTGCAATTTTAATGATTCGGTGAGTAGAGAGGGGAGAATACACATGAATAATGCTTCTTTGTGGAGAAGGTTTCTAGTTAGAAATAAATGGAAAATGAGCAACAAAGCACTAACAAACAATTCAAATCCTTAAAACAGTTTTTATAAAAATCACTGAAAAATGGGGGATTTACATTGGAAAGCCCCAGAATTGCAGAAGATCAGCAAGGCACTCTTTCGAGGGCCATTGAGGGTGTGTTTTTTATTAGATTTCCTCACCGGCAACAAAATGATTTAGCAATCGAAAATAAATCTGAAAAGAAAAACGAAGAGAAATTGAAAAGAAATTGTATTTCACATGGCCAATCCCAAGAAATAATAGCAACAACTCGCTACCCAAGGCGATAGGATATGAGAACGCCCAATACCTTCGGAAATCTCCGACGGAGATCTCAACAAAGACGAGGCTTTTTCTAGCGACGCTTTCCACGCTTGAGTTATACGAACATCAATAAAAGCTCGCCCCAATTATTTGTGAATAGTCGCAGAATCATTAGAGATTTAATATTCTTGTAATCGGAAAAGTAAAGAACAGGAAGCCATTGCTGTGTGTGTGCGCTTGAGCCTAAATTAGGGAATTAAACCCTAATCGGAAGCCATCGCTGGCGGAGGATTCGGCAGATTAAACCCTAAAGCCTGATATGATGAGTGTAATGTTGAGAAGGAGGGGATTATTTATAGACTCAAATGAAACGCTTCTAGCCGTTAATTAGTAATTTCCCTCTTTATCAAACTTATTACTATTTTAAATAAATTACTTATATAACAAATTAAATAAAATATTAAATATAAAAAATATCTGTTGGGATTTTTATCAGCGAAAAATAATTAATCCTAAATATTTTCATAATTCACAAAACTATATTATATATTTCACTATTTTTAATACATAGTTAAAATATATTCCTTTTTGTAGCTAATTTTAATCGTCTTTGAGGCGTTGAATTTGTTACGTGAAACAAAACTTTACGGTACTCATAATATTCATAATGAATTTTTTCGTCATGCCGACAATCACAAGTTATTTAAATTTTTTAACAAAAATTGAAACTTTTTTGTTTATTTTATCTCGATGGTGTTTTTATTAGTCTTAGTTCTCTCTGTTCACAACATTATATTCTATTTGCGACACATATTTTCTTTCCGTATCTATTTTTAGTATTGATTAATTTAAAAAAAAAAAATGGAGTACACTTGTCGGAGCCCAATACTAAAAAGGATCAGTTGGGTAAATTAAAATAAACCCGCCCCGTCCAAATTAGGCCCACACAACCCAATTCCCACTAAACCGAAAACTCTATCCAAAGCCCATTAAAAATATAAGGTCGAAAGAACCATTACCAGCCCAAAACCATTACAGTAAATTTCAAAACACCCATTTAAAAAATATATATATAGTTTAAAATAAAATCGATGAATTTTAAAATTTAAATCAATTCAAACAATATTAAAAGATTAATTATTACGAATTTCAAATTCAATACTCAAACCTTTCGATTTAAATGGAGTCTAAATATTTTCATTTAACAACATTTCAAAGCTTGAACCATATTGCTATAATAGATCTTAATACTAGCATTGTTTCTGTGCAATGTACGATATATAATATATTTTAAAATAAAATAATATAGTATTTTTATAAATATTTATATTTTAAATTTTAAAATAGGTGAGAAAAATATTTTTTTAAATTTATTATATATATATATATATATATATTAATTTGTGCTTGCTAGTTTTAGAAAGAGTTCCACTTTGGGCACATATTATATTTAGGGATATAAATGAATTGGGTAGGGTATGGGTACGTCTTCCTCATGCTCTACCCTAATACAAAATATACTATCCTTACTTTATTCTATTACCCATTTATTTGTTGCGGGTAAGGTACGAGCAATACCCGACGAGCATATGGGTATCTGCGGGTAAACAAATTATCCGTTTATATGTTATTTTACATGGTTAAAATTGCTCTGCTCTACCTGTCCTACCTAACCCGACCCTACCTTGCCCGCTCGCCCTAAAAAAGTACACATTGTTTTTTTTTTGCAATAAAAATGTACTTTATTGACTTCTTCAACAATCACAAATTAAAAAATATCATATTACGAAATATGAACATAAATCAAACATAATATAAAATAATAACAATAACATCCAACATATAATCTTAATGTGATCACCGATCACTTGGTTCAAATTATCCCATGAAATATGACTCCAAGGATTAAAATAATTAATATTATTTTTATTATATATAAGATATATTTATATATATGCATAATTATATATATACGGGTACACGGGTAGGATATATGGGTCCGGTACACAAATAAAATATTAAACACATACGTTACCCTTATCCTAACAAATTTGACGGGTACGGGTAATATCCTACCCATTATCCAAAATTTTATATTCTATCATATCTGATTACCTATTTACATACGAATAATCATACCCCATGAGTAAAATTGACATCCCTAATAATATTGCTGGTTTTCTTTGTCTATTGCAATAAAAATATGCAAAATAATTGGTCCCTTCAATTAGTCAACGCCAACTCAGCAGAATAATGGTCCCTTTAATATATTAGTCTAGAGAAGAAAAAAAGAAAAAAGAAAAAAAAGGGCTGTCGAATATATTAATTCTGCATACTATAAATTAATTTGAGCTTTTTTCGTTGTTAATTAAGTTGAATTAAATTCAAATAGTTTGTTGAATTGTTATTATTATCTTACCAGCAACAACCTAGTTTTCTATTTATATTGGATGAAATAATAATTTATAATTTTCATTTATTTTAAATTTAAATAAATATTTAATGATTAATCTCGAATTGAGTATGGAGTTCTCGATTTGACTTAGCTACAAATTTAGTCCATTCCCCTTTTATTTTATTTAGCTACATAAAATAATCAAAAAATATTAAATTTGACTTGGTCTTCTCATCCACAGAACGATATACTCTACATAGTATATAATATAAATTAATATATATATATATTATCTATATATAATATTGTAGAAATATAAAGTCTTCTCTAGGATTTGTGATCGCACATGCAACGAACAAGGTGACAACCTACCTTTGAAACCTTCAACTCATTATTTTATTCCTAAAATTCCATTTATGCAATTATGTTAATGTTTATTTATTTATGGTTGAATGTTAATATCTTGTTTTATTAACTAAATAAAAATATAATATTTTTTTCATAAAAAAATTATATATGGTTCAGTAAATCAAATTAACGAATAAAGAAAGTCGTGTAAGTTGTTATTTATGGATTTTAGAAAGTGTATTTTTATTTAATTGACATAAAAATAAAAATAAATACTTTTGCAAAATAATTTATTAATATTTTTTTTGGATGAAAGAAGTATAAGAGAGTAAATATACGAAAAATTTATATATATATATATATATATATATATCGGTTGTACCATGCAACCTAATTTACGGTATTACTTGTTTAACTAAAAAATATTACTTATTTACTTGAAAAATATTACTAATGATTTGGAGCCTTAAAAAACAGTAATATTTTTTTATGTAAATAATTAATATTTTTAATTAAATAAATAATATTGTAAATCGGGTGCACGGTACATTCGATGTATAAAAAACTAACTCATAAATATAATTCAAAAAAACAATAAAAAAAGTCTTCATGTCATATGGGGTTGTAATATTTCAAAGTCAACTCCTAATGTGAGGAGTTTCTTTGGTGCTTCCTCTCCATATTGCCTATATATATAAACCAATATGATGATTTCAGAATATTGACCAATCATTTTCCACCTTCAACTTCACCCACCACCATGGTCGGAGCTCCAGTTTCTTACTCCGGCAACCAGTCTCAGCCACCGGCAGCCCCTGGTACACCCAAAAACTTATAAGAAAATATAATTTCTTTATAAATCTAATTATAATTTCCTATTTTAGCTTCATTTATTATTTTTCACAGGTAGTAATCCACCACCTCAGCAGTATGCTTCACCAAGTTCACCTCTCTCGACCCTCTTGCCGTACAACGGTCAGCAACCGCCGCCGGGGACGCCCAATCCGGCGGGCCCTTACCCAGCCTCGGCACCTCCACCGGCCCATTCTCATAACATGATGGCTACATCTGCACCGATGAATACAGGCTACCACTACCCTCCTAATCCGACCACGTCTCCTTTCCCACCAACTTCCGGCCCTTATCCGGGGAGCACCGCCGCCCCGCCGCCTCCTTTTCCTCCGTGCTCGACTGCCCCACCCAATCAGTATCCTCCAAATCCAGCGAACGCCGCTGGAACTTACCCTCCTGCATCAGGCGCTCCGCCGCCGTGGAACGGCGGCTACCCGCCGAATTCAGGGATGAATCAGCAGCCGCAATTCCCGTCTTCCCAGCCGTCACCGACCTATCCTCCCCAGCCCAATAACCCTCAGGCCCCAAGTGGTTATCCTACAGGTAAACCTGCTGCTTCCATCTTTGATCTAAGATTCTTGCCCTTGACCACCAAGTTACTATTCCTCGTATCTATATCCATGACGTCATTAACACCCCCGTAGTATTATTTATTTCAAATCATGTAATACTTCATATATATTCTCATATTACCAACTTACATTTATAAAATAATCTCATTATTATATTCAAAATATTTAAAGCGAAGATAGAACATCATTTATAATATAAATTCAAATGATCTATTTGTTTTTAAATTATGTTTTCAATTATTTTTAAACTTCAGATCCCTTTGTGAAGTTCTAGATCTACCATCGTCTGATTTGCATATTTAATTAAATGAAGATTTTTACGAAATGAGATCCACCATTTTAAAGATGACCAATCTTGTATTCCAACTCCATCAATATGTATCATATTCTTGATTGTGATGTCATGATAATATGATTATGTACACATAACATATACATTGATGCAATTAGAATAAGAAACGAAACACTATTTGAAAAAGAAACTAATACTCATTCTTGAAATAAGATTTTTACATATTTTCCTATAATGAATTTGTAAGTCACTATCTGATAATATTAATTAGGTGGCGGAAATTATCCACCATCCACAGGTGCATACCAACAGGTTCCTCCTACAAACCAACCACAACCTTATTCCACCGGAGGTTACCCACCGCCGCCCACTAACTATGGTGGTTACTCAGCGCCTCCACCCACCGGCGGTGTCTACCCGACACCTTCACACACTGGCGGAGTCTACCCGCCCCAATATTAATCCTAACTGCCCATAAAATGCATTCAGATTCGAATTCGGGAGAATATTAATTATTGGTGTTTAATATTTCATGAAAAGAGCTTATTTCTTGTTTTAAGATTCAACAAATCTGTCGAAAAACTTCTTGTTAGTTTATGGATACATTTTAAAGTTTAATGTTTAATTGAATGAGCAAATTTTTATGCATATTACTTTGGAAAAAAATAAATTAAGTATAGATTATTTGTATTACAACATCTTTGTATAAAACATATTGTATGGTATATAAAGGAACATAAACATAGGGCTGAAAATAAAATCAAGCTATTCGATAATCGATTCGAGCGCGTTTGTTAAAAGTTCGCTTGAACTCGATTTGATAATAATGTCAAATAAGCTTGAGCACACTTTTACGTTTGATAAAATCGAGCTCGAGCTCGTTAAGCAGAATTCGTTCAAACAAGTGTAGAATATCACACTACTCGAGCTCGACTCGTGTTCGGCTCGTTAAAGCTCGTTCAAGCTCGACTCAATTAATAATCAGACTAATCTCAAACAAAATATTAGAAGCTCGATCATATTTCAAACAACCTTGAACAATGGTATGTTCAACTCAACTCATTTACACCCCTACATAAACATCATTTATGGAGTTCCATCGTACACATACAAGTAAAAATAAGAAATGTTTATCCATAATTTAAGTTTCATATCATTTTAATTAATTCAGACATTTTAAAGATTTTATCATTTTGCTATACCACTTACATTTGCTTGGATCAACAAAATCTTAGTCATACACCATATCTGAATTTTATTTTTCAAACTCATGTACAATTTTAATTCGGACTATATTTGACTATTTTCTTTATTTCTAGTCATCGAGTAATATTTAAAGTACAACAAAATTTGAAAAACATAAATTTAAACTATAGAAACTCATAATAAAGCTTATATTATTTATGTTTTAGACATTTATATTGTCCCCCATAGACTTTTTATTAGGCCTTTTGGGTTGATCGATTGTTGGGTTAATTTTTTTGTTTTAAACAAACTCGTAATATGGTGAATATAACTCCAATCTTATGATTTCCAGGTTATGAGTCGAAATAGTCAAATTAAATATTATAACTCTAAATTCATATAATATTTTAGTTAGAATTTTAAATAACATTAAAAAAATTATATATTTTAATTATTTATAGCACTATAACAAATTTAAATTTTCAAACATGCTGGACTTATGTTCTCAATCATAGCTTTGAGTTATAATATTTAAAATTATATTTTAGTATTTTATTTAAATTCTAAATTTATATTTTTATTTTTCTAGTAATTAAACATAAATTCTAATTTTTTATTAAAAAACATATTATATAAAAAATCAAGTTAAAATGTTGTATATCATTATTTTAATATTACAAAAGAAAAAAAAAGAAAAAAATACAGGCAATTAAGATAGCCCTGACCCTAAGCAGGTTAATTCTATAGACTTCGGGCTAACCGAATATTGAACTAGACGAGTTATTGTTAAATAAATTAATAATTCAAGCCTTAATTTTATAATTTTTCAGATTAAATGGATCTAGTGGTATTTAACATCCTAAAATGAAGTATTTTATAAAAGGACAATATAGTCAATTCATGTGGGATTAGTTTTGTCCAAAAATTACTTTGTGGACTGTGTGAGATAGTATTTTGTGTTGCTTTTAACGGCCGCCTTTTTATTTTTCGATATTTTTTCAGACAAAATTTATTAAAAAAAAAAATTGGGAACAAAATAATAGGCAAGAACTGACCGACTGTAGATCGGGCAATTGGAAGAAGCAAGATACCAAACCCCCCTTGCAACTCGACCTAGAAATTTCTCACTCAACAACAAATTACAGTACTCGGACAAGCATAATACTAAGGGAAGATGGTAGAGATGAAGTTTATTGGAATGGATTTTGGCTGTGCGTTGGGCTCGCTGAGCAATGGTGAATTCCCAGAGAAAGATTGTTTACTCCCCTTGATATCCAAGCTATTAGGTTACTGCATCGTGGCTGCCTCCACAACAGTCAAAGTCCCGCAGGTGAATATTATTTTCAAAAGGGTTTTAGATGTAATTGTTGAATTTTTTTGTGTTGGCGTCATTGGGTTTTTTCCAATTCTGATTCTTGATCCATGTATTTTCCGGCGTGGGAGCAAAATGTTGCTAGTAGTGTTGAGTGTAGATGTTCTATAATTATCCTTGTTTGTTATTTTTTTTTTATGAGGAGATTGGAAGTTTAGGAAGATCGTTGACAACTATCTTGTGTTCTGAGTCTTGCTAAAAAATTCAGTATGTGTTTTTCTCAAATTTGCTGGGTAATTTAACTATTTTTTTTGTTATTAACGAATTTCTCTAGTTTGGGATGCCAGAATATAGCAATAATAAAATTCTTGAATTTGTGGTTCTTCTTTGGGATATGTTTATTCTGGAAATGCACTTGGTGATCAAATGATCAATGCGAATATGAATGATTTCAGTTTGGCTTTAAGTTATTTGGGATTCTCATTAACTTTGTCTATCTGCCAAAGCAAGTTCAGTCTAAAAACGCTATGGTATTAGTTGTATATCTTGAAAAAGTTAAATGAAATGCCCTGAAAAGCATTTTATTCATATACTACATTAACACTGAAATTTGAGAACAGAAGAAGGTACTGATACACTGAAATCCAATAGGTATTAGTGCTGAGTATGCGATCATCAGCATAGTACTGGTTGAGATGAAATCAAAAGCCTCCTTTTAGTTAGTGAAATGAGTTTGTGTTACTGAATGATCTATAAGATGTACTGATTTTCTGTGAAGCATTTTCTTTAGTTTCATGTTAACTAATTAAAATGTGTATCTTGCTGAAGATGAATCCTTGGGTCATATGCTTTAGCTTCTGGGACCCATCCTGCCAGTGTTCTCTTAATAGTTATGTTTCAGTGTGCATAATGAAGGAGGAGGGAAGACGTTTCTGGGATCTGGGACGTGTACTTTTCATCATTTTCATTAAGAAAAAATCTCTCTCATAGAAGTGTGATTTGTGTGGTGAAACCATAATCATTTCTTTTAAAATGTACTGCAATTAGCAGTACCAATAAACTTTTTTGTGTGGTGAAACCATAATCATTTCTTTTAAAATGTGACTGCAATTAGCAGTACCAATACACTTTTTTTTTGGTTTTCTTTTTCAGATTATGAAAATCGTAAAGCACAGTAGTGTTAGAGGGCTTAGTGTCGTAGCTTTTGAACTTGAGGTTGTTGGCTATACAATTGCTTTGGCCTACTGTCTTCACAAAGGGCTTCCTTTTTCAGCATATGGGGAGCTGGCGTTCCTATTGATTCAGGGTATGTTCTGTCGATCCTTCTCTCATTTTAATCCTTTAAGATGAAAAAGAGAGCAAAAGAAAGAGCTGCCACAGAAGGATTATGTTGCAACTTTCGTTCCACTGAAAATGGGAAAGGAAGTGAGGAGTTTTTACATTCGTTTGTTGCAACCAAATCATGGAAAATCTGGAAAATGTTGAGTTCTATCTACTTGGGTCGTGAAATCAACAAATTAAAATTAAGATCTAGATTTTGATGCACGAAAATTCTAATATAATTAGTTATAATATGAAGCAGCTTTTAATGTCTGCTTCTGGTAATTTATCAAATTATATTAGGTTTTGTTTGGATTGAGGAGTTTAAAATCCAAGGATTCGAAATGTATGGATTCTTAATCCACCCAAATTTGAGTCAATTTCAGTGCATCCCTATCACTCAGAAAATAGTTCAAAATGAGTGGTGGATTCTAATCCATATTTCAAATACTTCAATCCAAATACTGCCAGTCGTTTTGTATATTATGGATTTTAAATCCATCGTCAAATCCTTCAATGAGCCACAACCTTAGTGATTCATACTATATTTGGTTGGAGTCATTTTATGCTCAAATAAGGAATGGGGGTAATAGAAATGGGTAAAACTGAACTTATGCTACAATGAAATGGCAACATGCTAAGATAAGAATGGTATGTTTTGAAAGTCGATTGAGATCTTGTTTCAACACTTCTTATATTTTAAGTACTCAAAGGGAACTGTGGTGTTGTAAAACTGAAAAAAATTATCATTCTGAAAAAAATGATATTCCAAAATGAGAAATCGAACTAATAACAAAAATCTAAGCTTAGTTGAGAAATTTCATTGAATTTTTACATAGTTAACTTTAATCTTTCAGGATTTTTTTGTTTATTTGAGCAGGCCCACATAGTGGGATATAAAGGTTTTGTTGTTGTTGGTAACATCTAGATCTGTTTTCTTGCTAATTTTTAATAAACATTAGATCTACACTATCCCCCCATCCAAGACATGGAATACAGAAAAAGAAGTATATTACATAGCAAAGTTCTTCATCAATTTCGAATTAGCATCCACTCTCCTCAAATCCTTGTCGAATGATTTTGATTAGTGATTCCTCTCAGAAGAAGTAAATGATGCAGATTCTACTTTGCGATGTGGTTGTGGAGGAGTGCTCTTTATTTAGGATTCCTCTTACAAGCCCTTAACATTTTCTATTTATGTGACTAATGTCACTCATATTTTGTTGGCAACCGATAATACTTTAACTGGTTTAGTTTGAAAGAGCCAAAGTTCTTTTACAAGTTGGCACAGAAGAAACTGCACAGAAACCTTGTTCCTTGAACCATGGGTGCATATGCTATACTGTTGAAAACTACTATCGTGTATGAACCATTATAAGATATTTTATGTAGGCCTTCTTAAATTGACAACATGTCATCAGTATGACAGCCTTTCTCCGTTGAGTTGCATTGATCAATCAATCCAATAAATTATTATTTCTAATATCTATTTCCTTGTAATTTTGCAGCAATAATTCTTGTAGCGATCATCTACTACTTTTCTCAACCACTGGGAACTAAGACTTGGATCAGAGCATTACTGTATCCTTTGGTTCTCCACTATATCAACAATGTCTTCTCACAGATTAGCACATTCAGGAGAATTCCTACTTTTTTTTTCCTTGCATTTTTTTGTGAAATTTTAGTTGTGGCATGAATGGAGTCCAGATTTTCTCAACAAGTTAACTCAGATACTGTGCTTTAGCTCCTACAGTGTTGGCTGGTCAGATTGATCCCTTTCTTTTTGAAGCTCTATATGTGAGTTCCTACATTTAGTGTTCATCTTTTCTATTTATGCCAGTTTCTGTCACATGCTTTATTATCCCGGTAACTTCTATGGCTTCATTAATTACATGTTTTCCTAGTTCAGTCGCTATGTCTTTCTCCAGTATCTGAAGGTTCATTTTATATGAATCAAACAGGCTTCTCAACATGCAATCTTTTTCTGTGCACGGGTTCCTCAAATTTGGACAAATTTCAAGGTAAATGTTTAATTCAACCACCTTATAGTTTATTCACCACTTACTATTAGATCAAACTTCTATCGACATTTCTCATAGCGAGCCTAAGCATGGTTCAAGATCTGTTATTTTGTGACATATATGCACTGAATCTTTGAACTGGTTAGAAACAGTTTGAAAATTTATTTTAAATAGTGATAACAAATGTAATTCAGTGTACAATATATGAAAACATTCAAGAACTTTCTATGGTATACCATGCTTAGATTCCTTGTATTAACAAGTATAATTTTGGTTTGAGCAGAACAAAAGTACAGGGGAGCTTAGCTTTTTGACTTCTTTAATGAATTTTGGCGGTTCAATTGGTAAGTTCATATGGTAACTTCTGCTGGCTTACTAGCTTCAAGAAAGATGGTAGATTCACTTATCTGTTACCTTTGATATTTTGGCAGTGAGAGTCTTTACCAGCATGCAGGAAAAGGCACCTTCGAGCGGTATCCCTCCTAACTCAGTCTCAATTTATTTATTTAAAACAAAGAAAGTTCTATGTTTAGGGCGAAACTGGACACATGTAGTAGTCCTAATCATATAGGCAAAATTCTATTCTGGTTCATGTTTCGTAAATGTTTCTGATGCTTATACATGAAATCCATCTTTCCTTCTGTGAAATCACATCCAAATTCCATTACCTGTCATTTAAAAAATTTTTGTTACATGTTTTGACGTCATCTAAATATTTGAAATGTCTCTGGGATGCTGTAAAAATATTGCTTCAAGACAGCAAAGGTATTATGTTGGAATTTGGAAAGTATCCACAGGCTATGTTACTTGAGTTTAGTGTGCTCCAATAACTAATAGGGACAATTGTTCGGGACAGAACGTTTTTATTTTTGGGTAAACAACTCATTTTCATTCAGGGTAACTGGTCCCACTGGCAACGTGAAGATAAACTTTTGCGCAAATAGCCTTTGACCACGGTTTACCATAGAGACACGGAATGGAGTAGTGCACGGTGCACCGGATGTAGCATCTCAAACTCCAACGCAGAATATTGAAAAACGCCTTTTGAAATATATATTTATCTTGACTGTCTTTTTTAAGTACCTTGGGCATGTGGGATCTTTATATATAAAGAATGGAAGCTGTACAACTTTGGTTCTTAGCTTCTGTTGCTTGCAACTTATACTCTGCACCTTGTATGATTTCTTTCGTGTTTCTTCTTTTTCAGTGGTTTTGGGCTCTGTGATTGGCATTATCACCAACGGGACAATCTTAAGCCAGATAATCGCCTACTCTGCGAAGAAGGGCAAGAAAACTGACTAGACAAGGACACGAATTCCTCACAAGAAGGCCGCGGTGGTTGTATTGTTTTATAGTCCAGACCTTCATCGGATACATTTTAGTTTTTCCATATAAAGTTGAAAAATCTTTAGGTCATGTTATTGAATTCAAGTATGTACCTTAGTTTCAAAACTCAAGTTTCTTTTATTTTTAGTTGATCTCACTAATAAGAGTAGTAGTGAAATGTTCAAATTCAGATACAAGTCATATGGACTGTAACATTACCCCCCCCCCCCCCCCCCCCCTCCTCCCACCACGACATCAGACATATGAATCCAACTGCATGACAATGGTCAACTGTGGGTCATAGACTACACAATTAAAAATTGGGTTTATGTTATTTATGCACAATTTTACATGATTTGAATCGGATACACTATCCTATTAAAGTATGGCTTTTTATTTTTTGTTTTTTTAATACAAGTTTCTAAGAGGGGAGGAATTGATGGAAATTGAGTCGAGATTATTTAATTCTTTTTTTTTATATACACGTATTATTTTTGCATTAATGAATCTCATACTCGCAGTAAGAGAAGAATTTACATTTCTTAGTATTATTACTGCTACTACTATTGCTCCTACTTTAAATATACGATTTTATGGAAAGAAGTAAAACAAAATTTTGTAATTGAGGTAAGAAAAGTTGAAATAGAATAATATTAGTTATTATCAACTCAAAAAAGAATAATTTTGTTATGAGCTTTTCATCTTTTTAATGGAGAATGAAATGTATCATTTTGAAGTGAAGTGTATGTCTAAGATCTTTTTAAATATGAATGAGCTGGGCCAAATATTTTGAAAGTTGCTCTTAAAAAATCTGATCAATTCAGTGAGTAGATTAAAAAAATTATTCTTGATTACTTGTTTTAACAATTTTTGATGTTCTGTAATTTGTAAATCTGTTTTTTCAATATATATACTGCATATAGTATATGGTTAGCTAAGCTGCTGCCACTAGTCTGGGCAGTTCTTGAAATGCAGCTCTCCTCAGCCTGCCCGCCAAAGTATAGGCACGGCGGCGCCTCTCTCCGGCCGCTCATTTCTAAACTCTGCTTCTCTTCCTTGACAGCCCATCAATGTCTCACCTTACCCGGGGACGAGTTCATCGAACAGCAACATGTTATCCCGGGCGTTCCCTTCAGCTCGGAACCCGCCCAAGTACTCTCCGATTGCCTCTCCGCCGGCAGGTACTCGGATGTGCTCTCTTTCCTCCGCCGCATTCCGCCCTCCCGTTACATCTTGTTCTATTGGAATAATCTCATCAAGCGGAGCGTCTCGTTGCAGGATCAATGGAATGCCCTCCACCTTTTTGGTGAAATGCGACGGCTTCAATGGGTGCCCGATGGGTACACTTACCCTTACGTGTTTAAAGCCTGTGGAGATCTTCCGTCGTTAGTTACTGGGATGTCAGTCCATGCGCTCGCTCTTGTTTCTGGTTATACCAACTCCAATGTGTTTGTGGACAATGCCGCCGTTGCTATGTATGGCCGGTGTGGTGCGTATGGACAAGCGCAGAAGCTGTTTGATGAAATGCTTGAGATAGGCGTGTTTGATACGATTTCCTGGAATTCAATTATATCTGTGCATGTACAGGCTGGTGACTGTAGAAGGGCTGTGCGGATGTTTAAACAGATGGTTTGTAGAGGTGATATAGTGTTGCGGGCAGATGGAGTTAGCTTGGTGAATGTTCTTCCAGCTTGTGCTTCTCTCAGACTGTGGAGGAGCGGAATGGAGATTCACGCTTATGCAATAAAGAGAGGTCTACTTGAGGATTTGTTTGTGGGGAATGCTATAATGGACATGTATGCAAAGTGTGGTTTAATGGATGAGGCCAACAACCTTTTTGATAGGATGGAAGTGAAGGATGTGGTGTCTTGGAATGCACTGGTTAGTGGGTACTCTCAGATTGGCAAATTTGATGATGCTTTAGGATTGTTCGAGAGAATGAGGGAGAAGGATATTGAATTAAACGTTGTGACATGGAGTGCTGTGATCGCAGGATATGCTCAAAGGGGACTTGGTTATGAGGCAGTTGATGTTTTCAGGGATATGATAGTGTCAGGATCACAGCCGAATGCTGTTACACTTGTCTCAGTTTTATCAGGTTGTGCAGCATCTGCTGCATTGGTTCAGGGAAAAGAGACTCATTGTTATGCCATTAAACAATTACTGAATTTGGAAGGGAATGACCCAGGGGATGACATGATGGTGATCAATGGGCTAATAGACATGTATGCAAAATGCAAAAACTTAAAGATAGCTCATGCCATGTTTGATTCCATTGAAATGAAAAGTAGGAGTGTGGTGACTTGGACAGTTATGATTGGAGGGCATGCTCAACATGGGGAGGCTGGTGATGCTTTAAATTTTTTTAATGAAATGCTTAGTGATAAATGCAGACTGATGCCAAATGGCTTCACTATATCTTGTGCACTTGTGGCGTGCGCTCGTATTGGTGCCCTTAGACATGGCAGAGAAGTCCATTCTTATGCACTTCGCAATCGTTATGGGGAGGCTATGCTATTCATCTCAAATTGCCTAATAGATATGTATGCCAAATCGGGGGATGTAGATGCAGCCCGAGCTGTATTTGATCATATGATCCAAAAAAATGCTGTCTCATGGACGTCTATAATGACAGGATATGGAATGCATGGTCGTGGTGAGGAGGCTATGCAGATTTTCAAAGGGATGAGGGCAGCTAGTGTCCCGGTTGATGGGGTGACTTTTTTGGTTCTCCTTTATTCGTGTAGCCACTCTGGGATGGTTGACCAGGGGATTGATTACTTTAATAGTATGTACAAGGATTTTGGAGTTGTTCCTGAAGCTGAACACTATGCTTGCATGGTTGATCTGTTGGGGCGTGCTGGTCGCCTGAATGAAGCTATGAAGCTCATTAAGGATATGCCAATGGAAGCTAACCCCATTGTTTGGGTGGCAATGCTTAGTGCCTGCAGGCTTCATGGAAATGTGGAACTTGGGGAACATGCAGTTAATAAGTTGATGGAGTTGAAATTTGAGAATGATGGCTTGTATACGCTTCTCTCGAACATATATGCCAGTGCTAGGCGATGGAAAGATGTTGCCAGGATCCGATTGTTGATGAAACAATCAGGAATCAAGAAAAGACCTGGCTGTAGTTGGGTACAAGGAAAGAATGGGACAGCAACCTTCTATGTTGGGGACAGATCTCATCCAATGGCTGAAGAGATATATAAACTCCTTGATGATCTGATTTATCGCATTAAAATTATGGGCTATATACCTGAGACTAACTTTGCTCTTCATGATGTAGATGAAGAGGAGAAAGGAGATCTTCTGCTTGAACATAGTGAGAAATTGGCCCTTGCTTATGGCATTCTTACTACAGCTCCTGGGATGCCTATACGGATCATAAAAAATTTGCGTGTCTGTGGTGATTGTCACGCAGCCATTAGTTACATATCAAGAATCATTGATCATGAAGTCATAGTGAGGGACTCCAGTCGCTTCCACCATTTCAAGGGTGGATCCTGCTCCTGCAAAGGATTTTGGTGAATAGAATTTTCCGTCTAAATGATTCCTGTGCTGGCTCACCCCTAGGAAATGCTATGAATTCCTTGAACCTTTTTTTATGAGAGGAAGAAGATGATCATGACCTTGAAAGTTTGAACCTTGTTAGCCAAGTCTTTGTCAATCTAGATGGAAATTACTAAAAGCAGCCACAAATGCTGCTGCTATTACATTTCCTATGACTCATCTCTGCCAAGCACAAAACCCACGTGCTAGGCTGCCCTTAACCGCCTCTGCTTTTCTTTTCTTTTTTTCCTAAATTGATCTCGTGTAATTCTGCCCTTGGCCCCACCCAACCCCGCTTAGGCCCCAGCTGGGCGTTCGGCTACCTAGTGTCCAATGCCTTTTATAGCATTGCTCTTTTTTGCTACCTTGAGATGTTTACACTTCTGCTTATGCTTGGGAAACAGAAGAATTGCTCACCACGAAGTCTAGGAACGCATTGTTTTCTGAAGAACACCCAGCAATAACATCCAGCTTATGTGAAGTACAAAAAGGCACTATCATGTGAGTTGAGATTTCTTTAGAGAAGAAATGTGTGTTGACAATGGTAAACAAAGGATAGGACCTTCATAGTGATGGCATCAAGGTACGGTCATTTCTTCATATTTTTAAGCTTCATTCTTATTTAATGACACTTGGAGTAGATTGTCTATTGTTTTCCTTAGGATTTGATCCCGGAATTTGGCTGAATGTAAAAATGGCAGATATGTTAGATAAATATTCTCTAATTTATTGTTACTTCTCGAAGCTGCTGCAATTAAAGTTTGCAGCTTAGGTTGCTTTTGTTCAGAAGTGTAATTTTTGTTTGAGCAGAATAAGGTTCTGGAGAGCAGGGAGCGGGGGAGCTTATCTTTTTTTATCTCTTTATTAAATTTTGCAGTTTAATGGGTAAGTTATATGGGATCTCTGTTGGTCCAGCAGATTCAACAAAGCCAGTAGATTCACTTCTCTGTAACTTTTGCTGTTTGGCTGTGAGATTCTTTACCAGCATGCTGGAAAAGGCACCAACGAGCAGCATCTTTACTCAGTCTCAATTAAGTCTTTTTCCAGTTTGTCGGAAAGAGCTATGTTTCTTGCCAACCTGGACACATGAAATAGTCCTAAGCCCATTTGGGGAAAAGTCTGTTGCAGTTCATGCTTCATATTGGCCGTAGACAGCTTGTGCAGTCAATTTTGCTGATAAAAAAGATTATTCCTAAAATCTTCTGCTTTTTGTCCTCCAAAAACCATTTTATCCTGTATAAACAACTAATTATTTCTATTTGGACGAACTTACTCTTGGCAAATAGATAAAAATGTAATCCTTGTTCATTCGTTTGTACTTACGAAGAACATCGATGTATTATTCATCTCATCTTTCCATAGAAGTTTTCCGTCTTTGATTGATAGTGTCTGCTGTAGTGTTGACACTTACAGTCTGCACATTGTATAATATCTTAGTTGGTTTACCTTCCATTAACCACTTTCTTTATTTCCTTTTAGTGGCATTCAGGCTTTACCACAAATGCTACAATTACAAGTGTCAGATAATTGTACAGAGGAAAAAAAAAAAAGAAAAACCGGCTAAAGAAGGGAGGTCGGCTTCTCAAGATATGGACTACTTCAGATTTGGGGAAACCTTTTCATGGCAAATAAGTTCCATGCATCCTTATCAGTGCAAAAGAAGGTATGTGACCTTTCTTACATTGATTTTCTAGTCTTAACAACATCCTTTATCTGATTATATCCTATAGTTCACAATGCATGCCTTGATCCTTGTACACTACAAGGAGTTAAAATCCGTGTAGTATGTAACCATAATACAGGTGGGATAGCAATGTGTTCCTCGCTGTATGTCTGATTTAACATGAAATAATCAGTGAAATCCAAACTGCTTTTCTTATACCTTGTTTATTAGTGGTAATGCTTTGAATGTCAATCCTATGTCACTTGTCTCCATTTTTTTATTTTTCTTTTCAAAAATTTCCTGGTAAACTCATTGGATTCATCCATCATGCACTTTTTCCTATTTCAGTCACTACATACATATTCTGAGGTTTCACGTTAAACAAATTCAACACAGGCTTTTCAAAATGATTGGCATTATCAGAAATGTTACAATCTTGAGCCAGATAATTGTATACCAAAACCCACCTGCAAAGAAAGAAAGGAAACCCAACGAGAGAAGAAATTGGCTGCTCCCGATTGAATGACCCTTTTTTATGGCAAGTAAGTTCCATTGCTTTGTTATCAGGCAACGATAGCATGGTGGCCTTTACTCTTACAGGTATAGTGTCGTCTAAACTCTCGATATCCTTATCATACATCTGATTTTTAAGATGGTTCTATGGTCAGACCAATGACCTGGGTAGTTCTCTGGTTCGATGCCCAGTCCAGGTTTAAAAACAGACTCCAGATCAGTAAATGTTTTTAGATTTTTCGACATGAATTCATCAGTACAATATGTAAAGATATGAGAAATGATGCAGTAATTGCACATGGTTCTTGGTAGGGCTGGCAAAAATTCATATTTCTAAGTTTTCCTCGTCATTTGCAGGTCACCTAATTCTATGTTCCAAATTAGCATGAAAAGTGACAAAATCGTGGCTAAATTGACAATTTCAGAAGAATCGGCGAAGAGAACAGAATATCGAAAAGCTTTGTAGGCCACCAAACAACATTTTCTTTCCAAACTCGAATTGATTGGTAACATACACCATCAACTCCCCCATTTTCTTTTTTAATCGATGAATAAATAAATATATACCAGTACGAAAAGCAGAAGTTACACCAGACCTCACAAGTGCACAAACCCATCCGAGGATTCTAAACTATGCGACACAAGCCCGCAAAAAAAACACGAAGCACCTAACACACAGATATGAGGCAGAGCAACAGCAACTGCTACTGAGGGGAGTTAAAAAAAATATTTAACATTAAGATTGAACAATCTGTAATACGATAACATCTTCAGCCCCATTACATAATTTCAGCAGCAAAATCAATGACAAACGTAATCAAGACTTGAGGGGATTGAATCAGGTTTGTCATTCAAATGCTCTTCATCGAGTCGACGACTTAAGGGAGCCCTAAGCTTTTCCCCTTCCAGTTCAATCTATAACAACAATGTCAATATTTCCTAATTATCAAATCAAAACGCATTCAATCACTTCACAAACCCAACATACTAAACGAATGTTGCAGGATTCAACACCACACAGAATCGAAACAAGAAAATAAAGAAGAGATCAGCAGCCTAAATTACAAACCGTTAATCTACATCAGCTCCTTCCAAAGTCATTCCTCGACCTTCCTCCAAAGCTCGACCACCTCCTAAAAGGACACAACACCAAGCTCCTCCTTGAAAACGACCCTAGCCTCATCTTAAATGAAGCTGACCTCCCGGTGCCACCTGATGTATTACCTGCCTCTCTATTCCGACCCCCCATTGATCGAATATCAGCATCAGCTTCGCCGGCTTCTTGCTCACTAACACTAGCATCTGGCAATTCAGGCTCGACTGCGTCCAAATTTACGGAAAGAGAACCCCTTCTTGCCCTCAACCAATCAGCTCCTTCAGTGGTCACCCCCCTACACTTCTTAACCTTAACCTTAACCAAATTAGGACAGCCAGTAGCCAGTGCTTCTATGCCATTGTCTGAAACAGGACAGCTCTTTATGCATAACTTCTTTAAAGCGAAGCATTTTGCAGCAATGCACGATATCTCATTGTCTCCAACGGTTTCACTGCCACAAAGGGCTAACCTCTCCAAATTCGGACAATTTGAAGCCAATTTGTCTAAACTCAAGTAAGTAGGATTCACACCGATCAGAACCAACTCTTGAAGATTTGGACAGTAAGTAGCAACAGCAATCAATCCATCATCACTAATCCTATTTGTTTTCCACCCATCAATGTGGAGTTTCCTAAGCAATCTACACTTTTCCGCCATTGTTATAAGTCCAATATTCGTACAGCCAGGCGTTTTCACTAAATGTAAGATTTCAAGATTTGCACATTTTGAAAGGGCTGAAAGCCCGAGATCACTAACTTGAAGCCTCTCCAAGTGAACTTCCGCAAGCCCTTCAATCCTATCAGCTATAACCTCAAGAAAGTTATCCCAATCCCCAGAACACCTAAACAACTTCAAATTTCTTAAATTCTTTGCCCCTGTTATCAACGGCCCGAAACATTGTGCATTGTAAAGATCCTTCAAACAAATAATTCTTAAAGAAGCAGCAGCCTTACCCGGCCCGATTGCTTCAGCAGGTGCAGCATCAGTAATGCCGCGCAATCGCTTTACCGATAATTCCTCAAGCAACCCACAATTTTCAAGCAATGCATTCATACCTTTAGCCCCAAAACTACAAGACCCACAAGAGAATTTCTGCAAATTAACGCAATTCTTGGCGAAAGCAGACATACCCTCATCGGTGAGCTGGCGGCAGGCCCGGAGCTTCAGTCTTGTGAGGTTTCTACACTTGAGCGAGATCAGAATCAACGCATCGTCGCCAATGCTAACAGATCTGCGATCACATTTCAGTGCAAGCTTAGTGACGGCGTCAAAACGAACGAATAACCTAGGAACGGCGTCAGCAAGCTCAGACTGCGCGTTGAGCGAGAGACGGTGGCGGCTCTGTCCCTCCACTCTAAGCCAGCGGCGGCACACCAAAGATGAGCGCTTTCTGTCGCCGGACGAAAGTGACTGGAAGATGCAGGCCAGGCACTCGTCGGGAAGATCAAGAGAGTAGTCATTTCCAGTGATGGAACCATCCAAATCCGGCGTAACGTCATCAGGATTTTCCGAACCTAGCTCCGCCGTCAGTGGGGAGATGACAGCGGCGGATTTGGAGGATCTGGGCCTCGAGGTAGAAGCTGCCTGGCCCATCAGCGGCGGAGATAGCGTATTCTTCCTTCCGGGTTCCGTCAGATGATTTGTCTCCAACCAGATATGAATCTGTTTATCTTCTTTCTCGCAAGAGAGTGAACGAAATGATAATTAATTCAATCAGAAGTGCAGAAAAGGGTTGTTTTTTGTGCTAACTTTTGGATTAACTTTACTTTAAAGAAATTTATTGTAATCATCTCTGGCTATGGAGGTGGGAGTTGGGTGCGGGCAATCCCATATTGTCGCTTTTTCTTCAGGATTATCTTTTTCTTTTGACTCGATTCAGCATTCAAATCATTTTTGTCCTTATCTATTTCTCTGTTTTTCTTCTCTAAACTATATGTGTTTCATTAGGCATGGGCCGCATGCCTCCAATCAACCAATTCCACCTTCCGTTCAATTCTTTATCACCTTTTCCATTTTTTAATCCGAGTTGAGCTGAGTTAGATGTTCGTATTTTGTTCGTTTATTTTTATTTGAATTCGAATTGAGTTGAGGTATTTAAAATTAAGAGTGTTCATTTTAGTTAACAAAATCGATCCAAACATAAATTTTGATTAATTGAAAATTTTGATTATTCATAAACTCAAACTAAACATCGAACCAAATATATTCAGGTTGATTTGGGTTTTAACTGAATTATTTCGATTATTTTGAATTGGCTTTTGGAGAATCCAAAATTTAAAATCGAATTAAATTTTTTTTATTTGTTGGAATCTAAAAAGTACAATTATATGAATTTCATGTTTTTATACAAATATTCAGTCTTGTCTTGATAATTATATCACAAATAAAAAATACACTCCGAATATATAATTATAAAATTATGAGTTAAGACCACAAAAAATATAATACATATATATATATATACATAACTGGTTTTAGATTCAACGCGGTTATTTGCATATAAAATCAAAACCAAAATATAAAAAAATTCAAACTAAAAAAATTGAATCAAATTTTATGGTTCAATTTTTGTGGGGATCGAGATTTCAATTTCAATTTAATTCGAACAATTAACTAAATCACGTGCATCATTTTTTAAATTATTTGAATTTATTCATAAATATATTTAACCACGTATTTGTAAACTTTGAAGACCAATTAATATCATTTACTAATACCAAATAAATATATTTTCTAAATAATTAATTAAAATGTAGTAATGATGAATATAAGCACGTTTGGTCTACAGAAACTATATGGAGTGGTATAATAATGGCATAGAGAGTGTCCACATGTAACTTTTCAACGTGTGGTTTTCACCATATAAATATTTTGTGAGTTTTCTTTATTATTGTGATTTTTTTAATTTTATTTTATATTTTTTATTGAGCGAAAATGAAATAGAAAAATAAGTTTATCGAGCAAATGTATCTAAATAATAATAATAATATATAAATTTAATTGTTGTATAAGCACGTACTCATGGTATATCTATAAACAATTCAAATATCGAATGACTTCAAGAATAATAGATAAAAAATAATTTTAATTGTCATGTGCTATATCTATACTTGTGTGGCTTGATTACTAATCTATTTTTTTTTTAAAAAAAATTCCAATTTATGGTTATATTTAATTTAAAATTGTAATATTCCTTTTGTCATTGTCTATTTCTTCCACAAATTGTGGGTTTTATTAGGCATGGCTTTCATGACTCTTAAGTCAAGACATTTATTTATATTATTACTAGACAACTCGTTTACTTAAACTTCAAAGAAAGTGGGGTGATAAGGATATCCAATTAGCTTTGTGGATAAAGTGGGCTATCCCAAGTTCTTACTAATTCAAATTTTAGGTGATAATTTATTTTAGTCTCACCTTTTTACGTAAGTTTAATTTATTTTTGGAAGTTTTTTCTCAGAAGGTTGGTACCGTTTATATGTTGATAATAATTGAAAGACCTAAAAAAATTGAATATCAACTCTGCGAATATATGTGAGCAAATCCCTTATTCAACAAAGATGACAATTTGTGCAAAACCCTCACAACTCTTATAACGCTTCTTTCACGTAGAGATTTGCGTTCTTGCAAAACTCCTGTTCACAATGAGTTCGAACAATCTTCCCTCAAAGTTTTTGCTTCAAAAACACATCTCATAATTGATGCAACATTGCGTTTAGAAATAGGATAAAATGTTGTTAATATAGACATATTAGTAATTGCCCATAATCCAATAAAATATCCCACAATTATGTCACATTATTCATATCCAAATGAAATAATCAATTACCCTAATTTTTCACTATTTACCTTTTATTATTAACTTTTCAATATTAATTTAATCTCATACTTTAAAATAACAATCCCCAAATATATTAAATGACACAAAATTGGAGCATGTTATATTATAGGGTGTTTCTAAACACACCACAAAAATTACTATTCACATCACTTTATTTTTTGAATAAATTTAAATATAATATAAATGATAAATATACCCTTATATATATTTTAAACAAAATCATAATATTTTTATTATTATTGTTCTTCATTTTTTACTCTAAACAAATATTTCAATTTTTATTTTGATTCGTTTGAATATAGGGTTAATGTATGAGTGTGTTTGAGCAAAGAATAAAGAACATCAATAATCAAAATATTAATCTTTGTTTTAAAAAAGAAATTACATAAGAATATATATATATATATATATGTCATTTACATTCTATTTAATTTTATTTACTAAATTAAAGTGGTGTAAAAAATAATTTTTGTGGTGTGTTTAGCAACACCCATATTATATCTTCTATTTTATAAAAAATATTATATGTTATATATATTGAATGGAATTAGTAAATAATAAAAGATATTTATTAGAAATAATAAAATATGGGTATTTTAGGGATTGTGTAATTACCCGTTTTAACACTCGATCGAAGCATTTCCACCTTGTTCCCTATCACTATCAATGGCTGCTACGCTCCTCACCAGAGCTCTGCCTCTCCTCCGCCTCGCCCAACACCGCGACCGTTTCTGTCTTATTTGGTCAGCAACTCGCCAGCCGTTCTGCAGCGCTGCCACGGAGCCAACTGGGGATGACGTTGATAACTCACCGTCTCTCGCTCCTAAAATTTCCTCACTTTTTATTAAAGACCCGCCCAATCATTCGAGATGGCAGGACGCGGATTTTCGAAAATGGAAAGACAGAGAAGCGGAAATATTTGAAGATATTGAGCCCATTATTAGCCTCACCAAAGAAATACTCCACTCGGATAGGTATCCCTTTCTCTCAATCCTTTCACTCTGAACTTAGTTTAAGCTATGTTTAAGTTTTTCTAAGACTGTTATTGCTTTTGAATGATTTTTAGATTGTTATAACTCAGAATTAGAAGTACCAGGTTAATAAAACTAACAACAAATTAAAAAATGCAATTTTGACCAAAATTGTAGAATCAGATAACTTTATCTTAATAATGATTTTGAAATACGTCTCCTTAGAAACAAAATCTTATGTCCATTTATGTATTAGGTTTGTTTCACAAGTTCCTTGAGCAACATAAGAAAGCTGAACTATGGAAAGTTAATTTGGAGAAGGGGGAAATCTAATTGGAGCTTCATTTGTTGGATTGTTTGGGTGGTTGGGAGAAAAGAACAGAAGTTTTGAAGCAAATTGTTTAAAACAGTTTCCTTACCATTTTCCTTTTATAAGTTCTTACTCAAAATGTTAGTTGAGCAATAGAGTTCTTTTGCCCAAGGTTTGGTGTGAGAAAAAATGTCACTAATCAAATTAGCAATTAGTCAATTGGTAGAGTGTTGTCTACCTCCAATCTTAGCAATCAAGGGCCTACTCACTAATTTACATTGCAGCAAAGCTAACCACAAGAATAAACATGTAAATTCTAATTGTTGAGTAGTAAATTAGAAACTTTTATTCAATTCATCCCAATCACTATAGAGCATAGTTGAAAAGCAGACGAATCCTTGTCTTCAATCTCCGTTGGGTTACAAATAAATAAAATGAAATTCTAGAGAGAAATCCTTGGATGAACTATGCGATATTTTGTCTAATACGTACTCTTCTCAAACTGTATATTTATAAAGAAATGAATCACAATATGTTTGCTTGAATTATAAGTCAGGTAAATGAGAAGAAATCTGAGCCCTCACAATTGTTGTGGCTGTGGATTCCCCATGAATAAATTCATGGACATCTTTAATAATTTTCACTTGAACTCCAATAAGGCTCAAAGACTTGTTATCCTGCAAATCAAACAAGAAGCCATTCAAAGTAATTAGTCTATTGACATTAATTTCAAAATCTGTACAACATCTGTGATTATACTATGAATCAACATCAAATGAAGCATGCATTCGGTGCATATTGTACCCTCATCATATCTTTTGGTCACTGAGAGATATGTATGTGAAAGATCATGACGGCGGGAGAGCATTTTCGATAGATTGGCTTGTTAAGGTTGAATTTAACACATCTACGGATCTGAAAATACTCATTTTCATTTGGTTTAGTGAATTTTATAAGTATCTAGTGACTTGTCTGGTTTCTGTTGAGGTATTATCTTGTGTCCAGTACATGATGGTAAGTCCATGCATGCTTCGGCATAGAATTTCAATGGCCTTCCTGAAAAAAGAGTTTATGAAGGTTTCTTTCTTTTTGGCATGATGATTTGAGTTATCACTTGTCTCATAATCACGGACTTCATCAAGCTACCTTGCTTCGGCATATAATTTCAATGGCCTTCCTGGAAAGGAGTTTAAGATATGTGTGTGTGTGTGTGTGTGTGTGTGTGGGGTATGATAATTTGAGTTATCGATTGTGTCATACTCATGAACTCATCAAATGGCTTTGCAATGTAGAGAGAGTACGTAATAGATGTATGTGACATCCTTACTTCCTTAGCATTCGATAAGTTTGCTCTGATTTCTTTTTCTGACAATTGATAAAAGTTCCAAAGGTGCTGAATATTCAACACAAAATTAAGGATCATAGAAATTTTACTTATATTTGCGGAGCATAAGAAAAATCTTGCCGGGCTTTTGCTCCTGGAATAGCTTGATATTTTCTTGTAAGATTGGTAATTTCTTGTTATGAATGTATTCACTATGCCATCAGCCAGAACATATGATTTTGATTCACGGTATGTCTTGCTGGGGGGAATTATCTTATGTTTGTTGTTTTTGCTTCTTCTTCTTTTTTTTTTTTTTTCTTTTCCTTTTTCTACGGAACTATCTTATGTTGCTAACTATAATGTTTTAGATTTTGATAAATGCGTCTCATTAGTATCTTGGCTGTAGTGTGAGCTGATAAATATTAATGTAGTTTTTTTATGCGAATAGAAAATCAGGAACTGAAGATATCATTCTAATATATAATTTTATCAGTTCACCTTGCAAACTTAATGTAGCTAATCTATTTCATTAAAAACTTGAGTGAACCAAAATACAATTTATCTAATACAGATAGTAAGGGTGCGCCTGGACAACTAAAATGCCGCCTTTTTCTATTTTGGACTGTTTTCTGTTTAGCTGAGTCTGAATGTGTACAAAACCAGTATTATCGAAGCGGAATTTGATGCTCATTCTCTATTGCAACAGGAACCTTGACTATTTATTTGGATATGGGGATGGATAATCATGACAAGGAGCTGGTAATTTTAACCTAATGACTTTACAATCATCTTCCCCAAAGAATCTCATCCAAAAATAGTGCCGACGTATCAAGCCACCTTAGATGGGATATAATTTAACAGCTTCTGAAAGTACTAATAAGAATTGTTTCGCTGTGTCATTTTATTTTCAAAATCTTATTCATTATATTAAGGAAGCCATATATAGTTGATTCTGAAGAGATTGAATTATGATATATGCGCAATACTGATGCTTCTGCTTGAGAAAGATATACAGAATAATATGACACTTCTTAGCTTTTTTTTTTTTTTTTTTTTTATTTGGTCGAAAACGCGGAATTAGATAAATAAAAAAGAATATGTTATACAATGCACTCAGGCATACCTGAGGGTGCTGAACCCACCCATCTACATTTTGCTTACGTGCTAAAGAAGGTTTTATATGTTTACTTTTGTTGTATTGTAAACCAAATTTGGAAATTTTGCTTGCATTATATTTTCTGCTTTCTTATGATGATTCCACTATTTCTGAATAAAAAAATGAAGTGAAGTTGTTTCCCTTTTATTAATTGTTTGAGGTACGAGAGTCTTTAGGCCTCCTAAACCAGTATGTTCTTCCTGCCAGATACTTGGATGGAGAACGTCTCACCCCAGAAGATGAGAAAGCTGTAGTAGAGAAGCTTCTGGTGCATCATCCTCATGCCGAAGATAAGATTGGTTGTGGGCTTGATTCAATCATGGTCAGTTTCATTTGTTTGATAGACCCATTTTTATTTGATTTGTTGTTTACTGATATAACTAAAAATTATGTTCCATGTACTTGGGTTAACAATTCATTGTCATTTACTTAGTAATGTATGCAAAATATGTACCTTTTGCCTACTTCCTACCTTAAATGAACTTTAATGTGAATGAGTGGAATAGAAGTCCAACATACACATTTATATGATGTTGGATTTCTTCACCCTCGTTTTAAAGTGCTCAACTCAAGAAGCTTGAGGCTATTCTCACTTAGTTGTAAATATGGGTTTTGTCTGTAAAGCTTTATCTATAATCGACTGTCAACTTGAAGTAAGCTTATCAATCTTGATCCTATATCATTAGTTATATTGTTAGTTCTGAATGTTGTCATTAGTGCGAAACAAATAAGCAAGTTTACAATTAGCTGTGGCAATGCCCTTTGACTTCAAGAGATCTCATTTAAGTTTACACCAAGGTTTCTTTTCATTTCCTCCAAAGTTAGCTAAGGCTGCGTCAGGATTGAAGGATTTGAAGATGATTTATCATAGCAAATCCATTGGTGTTGTTTGGATGGAAGGATTTGAAGAACGGATTTCAAATCTGAATTCCAGTCATGTCACAAATCCTTAAGTTTCAAATCTCTAAATCCAAACACGAGCATTTCTGCATATTATGTTTTTACCTTATAACCAGATAGTTGCATTCATGGATAGATCATTCATCCACCATAGTTTGTTAAGCTGCATTTCACTAGCTGTTTGGCATGAATTGATCCTAGTCCTGTGAAATGAAGACACAATAATCAACATAAGAAAGTTATATCATTAATCAAGTTTTTAAAAAAGGTACTCGTTAAGCCATTGAGGTTTCTGATGCATTACTGAACATAAAATGTGTCGCTTTTATATGAAGGTTGATCGGCATCCCCAATTCAGAAATTCAAGGTGCCTCTTTGTTGTAAGAACCGATGGTGGATGGATCGATTTCTCCTACCAAAAGTGTCTTCGGGCCTACCTCCATGAAAACTACCCGTCTCATGCACAAAGGTTCATCCACGAGCATTTTAAACGTGGCAGCTGAATCGCGTCACTAGAGGCTTGTTGTTCTGGGCTTCAAGTGTATGACATTGGCTTTGGGCTATACAACATATGCAAGTAATGCTTATTTCTGTGCTTGTAGATAAAAAACAATGTTTCATGGGCTGAATGCCCAACCTTTCCCTGTGGACGCTTGTTCAGTGTAATGGTAAGTTGACCGGCTTTGCATGTCTATTTATTTATTTTTTGCAACTGGAAAGCAAGGGGAGTTGTACTACTATTCTGAAGGATGAGACAATGTCACTAGGCTACTAGAGCTTCATTCATACCCTACGATTTTGTTGGATTCATTATAGAAATGGAATTATCAGATCACAAACATAAGTTTGATACTTTTGAGGTTTCGGATGATGTGTTTTATATCAAATAACCTGAGATTACAAACATAAGTTTGATACTTTTGAGGTTTCGGATGATGTGTTTTATATCAAATAACCTGAGATTACGAGATGTATGTGAACATCTCTTTATTAGGGTTGTAACCTTCTCTTTTGCACCGTCTACAATATTTCTTATTTAACTAAAAAATATTATTTTTTAATAAATTAGTAATAATATTTTTCAGCAATACATTAGTAATACTTTTTAGTTAAACAAACAATACTGTAGATTGATTGCATGGTGCACTTAATGTATAAAGGTTTTTACGTTGTTCAAATCAAGTGTTCGAATATTTGTATTGTTAATATCTGAATTCAAATTTTGATTAAATATTTTGGATCTGCTCTGAATATTTGTATTCCAAGTTCTATTATTGTAATTCTTTTGGGTTTTTTCTTCCATAAAACCTATTAAATGCAAAATTAATAAAAATTCTAATTGTAAGATAGGATTGTCCATAAAATACTTAGCAAGAACAAGAAAAGGCAGAGGGATAAAATGTCCCAGACCAATTAGTGTTATATATATGTGTATATATACACACATACATTTCAACTTTTCTTCTCACAAATACCTATTATACTCTTAACTATAGGAGAAAAACTTAGTAAAAAGTGCTAAAAATACAAACATTGCTTATTATGCAGAAAATTAAAATTTCAAAATGGTTAAAAATATATATATATATATATATATATATATATGATGGATTGAGTAGACCGAATTATGAAGTATGAGGAGGAAAGTAATGATGGTCAAAGCCATGCTCTGGTGTTTTTGGAAGAAGCAAAAGGTGACTGCGACCATAGAATCTTGTACCTTATGACTTTTCACCTAATTGTCCTTTGCGTCGCATCAATATGAGACAACATATATCACAATTATCTCCAACTCCGACCGCTAAATTTACCATAACCTTACTCACATTACATAATTTTCGTACATTTAGTATATGGATCTAAGATCGAAAAAAAAAAAACTTTCCATCATATATTTATATATATCACATATAATTTATGTGCATGCATATTATAAAATATTGAACGCATCATGTTTAAACTAACTTGCTATCGTGGCTCCATCTTTTTATCGAACCATCTCACATTTTTTTTGTGATGATAAGTGTCATCAATTAATTAAGGATTGTAGCTTCTAATGTTTGAGATCAAGTCGAATTTTGAAATCAATAGTCGAGGTGGTCCTATGCTTTTGTTCTTTTAACATTGAATTAAAATCGATGTGTATGCTTAAAGTGGGGGTGGTTATTTTTGTATGTTCATAATTCATACTTCTTGATATATGGACACATTGACAAAACACATAATTTGATTAGAATAAATAATAATTAAGATGTTTTAATGACAACAAATTCTTGTTTAGAAGTCTAATCACATTTATAAATATCCTTCTATTATAATAATTATTTTTTCTACGTTGAATAATTAACTGCAGACTATTTCTCTTGAAACTTTGTGAATAACTAGTTTAATTATTCGTGATACTATATTATTTTGACGCGATATGTGAAAAAAATTAGTTCGACGGAACTAAAGTTCCTCGATTTCATCATGAATCAGAATAATAGTCGAACTTTGCATTCTTCAATAGGGCATCCCCCTTCGACAAGGCGCCATGACCATTTGGACATCTTTGGTCAGTATGGCATGTCAAACATCCTGTTTCAGCAAAGGTCTTTCTAGCCAACAGGGTGTGGCTGCCCGCCAAGAGCCCCGCTGCAGCAAGCAGCTCCTCTTCATCATGGCGTGCCACCTCGGACATAATATGTGTATTTTATCAGATGTAACATGTATGTATTACATCAAAATGTTCCAAATATCAATAATTAATGTTGCTTGGGTACTGAAAATAAATGGATGCTTGCTTTAAGCAAGTGTGAAGAGATTTCAGAAAACATGTGCAGACAAAGAGCAGATGATTGAGAAGTGCAGTTTGGGTAAATCTCAGCATGTCTTAGGTGGATTCTGCTGGAAATTTTGTACACTAGTGATAAGTGGTTTGTGATTGTTGAATCAATCAAACCCTAGCCAAGAAATGACGTCATCATTCACCTTAATTTCCAATCAAATTTAAGAAAAGTTTTTTACTTTTTATTTTTATTTTTAAATATGTCTAAAAAACATCTCCCCAAACAAATTCTTGATAGATTAAAGAGATAAGATATAGCATTTAATGAAAACATTCACCTGTTGCCATCCATCCGTTGTTCAATAAGGGATCTGATTACGTCCCGTTCCGTTCCATCTGAAATAATCGAAAATTTTATCTCGTCGCGTGAGAAAACACTAACAGATTAGCTAAAACTATGTCTGGGCAGGTTCCAGAATGACTCCAAAAGGCAGCAAAATGCTAAATATCAGCTATAGGGTTTATTATGTTTCATATTTTATTTTGTATTTAAATATCATTACTTTTATTGATATTGTCATTATATATAAATAATATGCATCGATAAAATTAAAAGATACAATAAAATATCTCGTTTGAATATGTGGGGGAGCCATCTGACAATCATGATTAGCAATTAGGTTAACATTAGCAAGTTCAGTAATATGTACATTTGATAATAATGAGATTATCTTTAGAAACCTAACCATAATCATGCAGACAGACATTACAAATGTGTCCTAGCTACCAACTATCTTTGGTTATTACTAGTATTTATTCATGGGAATAAGATACAAATTTATATTGATAAATATTCAAGATTTTGTAGATTCTGTGTCCATTGTAATATAATTCTTTCTCCCTAAGTAATTTGTTTTTAATATTTTAGTTGTAAAAAAATTTTCGGAGTATTTAAGTGGTAAGTGAAATTATAAACATCACGTTAGTAATTAACGATGAGTTTTTGTAGTTCTGGCATATAATTAAGTATAAATTGAATAAAATTTAAAGTTAAAAGTCATTATAAAACACTCATTTTGAGTAATATATTTATTAAAGTATAATTTCAAAAGGATAAAAAAATAATGCAAGAAATTCATTCTCCATTGAGTACATATATGAACTCAAATTATTGTTCACCAAATTTTATATTAGTATTTAAATTATAACTTTTTTTAACTTATGTCACATATACAATTAGAAGTTAAGTTTAGATGGTTTTAAATAAATTATTTGATATTTTAAAAATTGCAATATGACTTGTAAATTTATTAATCTTTGTCACATTCTTCTAATTTCTTTCAATTACAACATCGATGTTTTATTCCAGCGCCTAAAGACATCGTTCATTCAAATGACATCATTCGTTTAACAAATTTTGTTTAAAGTCATTTTGTAATTGAAAATTGAAGCAAAGTTCGTGACTTTTTATTTTTGGTCAATCATTTAAATTAAACTATGTCGTTTGGGTAGCTTAGTCATCTACGTCAACAGTTAGACATTGGAATAAGATGATGATGCAGTAATTGAAAGAAATTAAAAAAATGTAACAAATATTAATAAGTGTTAAAAGTTACATTGCAGTTGAAAATCGACCAAATATCATAATTTTTTTAATAATTAACCCTAAAAACAATATTTTAACTCCACAATAGCGCCTCATGCAAGAATCTTGCAGTTTCCAATACAGGCCGGCTCCAAACACAACCTAATAAGTTTATTGTGTTTAAAATGCTGGTCTAGACACAATCTACAAAAATATTCAACATGACCGTTACGTTTAATGACATTTTTTCGAAAAATCTCTAGAACAAAATAAAATTATATGCTTCTATTCCTACTAGCATTTTATACTCAATTCTACCAACATATAAACTATTATAGCATATACAAACACTGCTCTTAATTTAAAAAAATAAAAATAATAAAAAGGTAATCCAATTTAATGTGCCGCCAGAGTTTAAAAATGTCATTGTTGGAGCATTAATTGATAATAGCTTTAATTAAATTGCTCCGACTAATATTGTAATAAATATGATAATATAAGAGTGGGAATTATTGTTTGTCACAGCAAAGAGGAAACAGTTTGATGAGAGTGAATTCATGTTTGTGTTGGAAAGGAATGGGAATGGTCCAATCAGCTACACAGGTAGAAGGGAGGTCTAGAGATTGATGAATGGTTGGTTGTTGAGTCCCAATAAAGGAAGGGTTTTTGGGATCCTTCTTCCCTGTTGCTCTGAATCGATTATACATACATATACATACACACACATGTACACATTTAGGTGTGTGTGTGTGTTTTATACATGGAGAAAATGGGGAAAAGTATGGCAGCATGCATGCAGACAGCAGCTACGTTCTTTCTGATGTAATTTCAGTGACAAGAAGCAGCTCATGGTGGATTTGGATTGGACTTACTCGGGCCCTAAAGTTTTGGATCTAAATTGAAATAAAAATCGAAATAAAAAAATGACTAGTTTAATTTTAATTTCAGCACATTTGGTTTGGATACCGACAGTTCCAAACCTGAGACAGTTCTAAACCTCAAACTATCTAATTTAATTTCAGTGAGATTCAAATTCCAAATTGATTTCACATCAATGGAACACATTGATTAATTTATGTTTCACGTGCACGTACTTTCTTATTATATTTACAATAAACAAATATATATTTATTGTAATTTTATAAATTATGCAATTTAGAATTTCCTTTTTTACCTCATTTTATTACAAATTCATTAATCATTTTGTAAACTTATAGTCTTGCATTAACATATATAATAATTCAATTATGTTTATTAGTTTTTTTTTTTATAAAATTTGACGGTAATTTTTTATAGTTCAACAAGTCATCGTTCAGATGAATTCACAAGATCAGTAGGTTATATTCGATTTATAATTATTGACAAAAACAAGTTAAACAAATATATATTTATTGTAATTTCATAAATTATTCAATTTAGAATTTCTTTTTTTACCTCATTTTATTACAAATTCATTAATCATTTTGTGAACTTATAGCCTTACATTAACATATATAATAATTCAATTATGTTTATTAGCTTTTGTGAACTTATAGCCTTACATTAACATATATAATAATTCAATTATGTTTATTAGCTTTTGTGAACTTATAGCCTTACATTAACATATATAATAATTCAATTATGTTTATTAGCTTTTTCATAAAAATGTGAAGATAATTTTTTATAATTCAACAAGTCATCGTTCAGATGAATTCACAAGATCAGTAGGTTATATTCGATTTATAATTATTGACAAAAAAAAAAAAAGTTAAACAAATCGTGTTCGAATTCGTATAATAATTTGTGACGATCATTTTTCAACCCAACCCTTCCCATTCATTCCATTCCTGCCTGCAGTGCATCCCTCTCTCAAACTTGGCCCTTTGTGTCCCGGCTTTCTCCCTCTAAACTAGGGCTCAGACCTCGGAGTTTGAGCTCCTCAGATGGAAGAGAGAGAAAGATGAACGGAAAGCAACACATCGGAGCGGAGAGGAAGGAAGTCAAGCCCCCACCCCAATTTGCCAGCCAAAGCCAATTAATATACTTCCTGCAAACTATTCTTTTCTGTAAATTATCACAACCTTATATATTTTCCTGTTTCTTTTCTTTTTAACTTATCTCTGTCACATTTATTCTGGAAGATTCTCGAACGTGTAGTCGTCTTCTTCTTCGCTGTCAGTTAACTTACTTCATTGGTACAACTTAGCATGTTATCCATTCTTACCATTGATTTATTCTGCATGCCACTTGGTTCTTACCCTCTGGATTCTGCAACATTTAGTAAAGTTAATGTTCATCAGATTATTTGTAAGATTATTTGTGATTTGTGTTCGTAACGAATTTGTGGATAACGAATATGGGTTCGGAGTCAATCTATTTATTAAACGTGTTAGAAATTTGAACCAGTACATACCGTCTTTTGGTTTTACTCGTTAACCTATTTAATCCATATAAATTAAAAACTATGTAACCTTTTCCTAATAATTAATTTCTTATTAAATCAAAAAATTAAATCAAAATATATAACAACATAAAACTTTATAAAAACATAATATATTTATTTATATATTTTTCAATTTATCTAGTGAAACTTTATTTCTTTAAATACAATTTTATAGGTCCTAAGGTTTCGTTAGTCTAGTCGGCAATATGTCCGTTACATATCTACCATCTATTTCGCCATTTAACATTTCAATCACCAAACTTAAGAGCGAAAGAGGCGGCAAACACTTCCTCGATTCATGGCAATAGCAACAATACATGATAAAATAGAGGGTGGATCTGCGTCGGCCTTCTTGAAAGTACATTGAATAATGATATTTTTGCTCTAATTATATGTTAATTTTTTTTATGAATTATGTAATTATAAAATATTTATAGGTCATGATAAATTAATATTTTTTTATAATTTATGCTGCAACTAAAAGTTTATCCAAATTCATGTTTGTAGTTTAATAATTAATATTTTTTTAAATGATTATTAATTCTTTGAAATTTGATTCTTGATTTAATATGATTTTCCTAATTTTATATATTATTTTAATAATATACACTGTATAATAATGCGATTTAAATAACACCTAGATAATAAATGCATATATAAAACAAACAAAGACATAAAATAATGCACTCAGTATTATTTTGTGAAGGAGTGAAAGCAATAACTCTGAAGCCTGAGAGAGAGAGAGAGAGAGAGAGAGAGAGAGAGAGGGACAGAGCACATACAACTTTTTGGCTGCTTTATTTATTTATGGTAGTTTGAGAAGACCCTCTGTGCAGTTTTGGTAAACAAAAATAGTAAAAAGCAGTTGGCCTATATGTGCTTGGTCAATATAATTTTGTAACCATCTTAATTTTTTTTGATTAATTAAAAAGTATTATCAAAAAAGAAATTAATATTTTTTAAGTAAATAAATATTATTTTTCAGTAAAATAATTAATATTGTAGATTAGATGCACAGTGCACTCGATGCATCGTGTACTCAATGCACAAAAAACTCATTCATTTTATTTATTAGATGAATTTAATTATATAAGAGTTTTTAAAAAAAAATTTGTCATCTACTATGTATTCTCTCTTTTTCTAAGATCAGATTTTCAGATAAAGATTTGTCACATACACATCAAACTCAGTTCAAACATACTTTTAGGGGTGTCTAGATTATGCTTAAGTGGATCGAAACAAATATCGTCTTTAGAATCCTGAAATTGAAACATAAATTGAATAGTGAAATTGTATGTTTGTTTTGAATTAATATAGATATTACATTAATACTAAAAAGGTAGATGGTTGTAATATTATATTGTGATGAGATTTGTTAATAATGATTGGATTAATGCTTGTGAAATGATTGGTTATAATTACTTTAAAATGAAAAATAAAGATAATGAGTGAAGATATTGAAAAATTAAAACAAAGAGTATGAGAATAAAATGCGTGAATAGTTATCTGAACGTGGCAAATGAGTGTGATAAGGTAATTATTGTCAATATTATTCAAAAATTCTAATTGATTTATTATTGATTGCAGATTTAAAAGATATTGTGGAGATATTCTTGGAAGAAAGTCAAAGTTGAATAAGAAGAGAAAAGGAAGGAAATGCATGGCTAAAAATAAGGAGAATCAAGAGTAAATCTGGAAACAAATCTTACAAAGATATGATGAAGATATGAGATATGCATATCCAGGCCATATATACAAAGATATGCATATCAACACCAAGATATGAGAAGATACCGGCAGATCTCGTGGAGAACATGAGAGACTATAAATACAACCTCAAGCTGTAGAGACTGGACCTCTCCAATACATTCAATTACCATTCATATGGGCAGAGAGACATAGAGAGGCTGATGAATGTGCTGTTATATTCGTAAGAATACAACAGACTGGGAATAACTCAAGGGCGAACTAAAGGCGAACCTCGCAAAGTCTGGATTACTTTGGAACTTCACCGCACGTTGATTTCGGGAGATCTCAACTCAATACAGACGGGAGTTTGTATTCAAATCCATCTAGGGGTCTAGATGGTCAAGTAAGTGTTTTAGAAGAATTAGTTACACGGGTAGACAAGTATTTAGGGGGAGCCAAATACGTGTAAGTTCTACTGTAACATTTGTGGGAACAAATATGTCTTCTAATAAAATTACTTGAGAGGAAGAAGGGATTTCTTCCTCGCTTAAAATCAAATCTTATTTTAAGCTTCCGCATGTTCATTTACAGTTCGAACTACTGTTGAACACATACACACGCGCACATATTCTGATCTTTCAGAGTGAATAGTCATTTAGACGTGGCGAATGATGTTAGATATGTCACATAGAGGACTGCTACATGGCAGCACTAAAAATATTTGATCTAGAATTTTTGATATGGGCGCACGAAAGAGACATAACACAAATTATTGGTTAACAATGACCTAGGCGAACTTATTTAAGACATGACATATGTGACCCAGATGACTCGTTTTCGACTAGAATTTGTGACCTAGATGACTAATCTCAATCCAAACATATACGAACCCAAGGGACAGAGCTTGATGATAGGAAGGGCACACTCTCAATTGATAGTAGCCATTGAAAAAAGAGAATCTTCTAGCAAGACCCCACATGATCGATAAATGTCATACATACAAGATGACACGAGCTCAAATAGAATATGATAATTCATACACAAAGTGTTCATTTAAGTGTTTAATATGGATTAAAGTGGTAAAATCTAAAAATAAAAAACTTAAGATAGAGAAGAGATCAAGAGAGAATAAGAAAGAATGTGTAAAATAATTACGTCAACCAAATTAGAAGATCTTGATCTCGAGCTCGTTATATAAGATTTGAAATCTTTTCGCTATCCCTTTCTTACCCAACATATCATGCGATCAAAGTAAAATAATAAGTATGGGGGCAAGTTTTAAAGATGTTCCAATTGATTTTATTAATTTCACACATAATATTTATCATACAATAGTTTAATTCTTATAATATAAGTAGTTTATTTAAAAAAAAATAAAAATTGATGCATGTGGTCCACTGGGTGCAACATATACAGGACACAAAACTTGAACACTTTGGGGTTTAATGCCACTAGTCCTATTAATTGCATAGGTACTATATACAGTTGTTTGCAGAATTTAAAGCATGTACATAGAAAACAAGAATCATATGATATATACCCTTATTCACTTCAAATTTTTATGAAATAATGTGTCAAATTAACATCTATATATTATATATTAAAGTTACATCGAGATTAATATCATAAACAATATATATATATATATGTTTTTTTTCGTCAAATTGTAAAGTTACAAGTTTTTGTTTGGCCTATATTCAAAATTTGTTCATCATATTTTTTTTCCAGCTTTTCGGGTGAAATTTTGGCAGTATCTGCGGAGACAAATTATTGTGTTGTCACTATTGTATTATTCTTTTAATTTTTTTCCAAATATTTAAAATATAAATAATTTTTTTCATTTTCAATCTATTTTAATTATATAATATATCAAAATGAGATACTAGATTAAAAATGTAATTGTTTATTTGTTTATTATTCAAATTAACTTCGATTATTTAGTGTGGGCCCACTATCTATGATGATGTAGGCTGTAAACAAGTTTGTGAATAATTTTCAAACAACAAATTATTATGTAATTTTATTTTTTTATAAATGATTAATCTTTTTAATATATTTAAATTTTGAATCTTAATTTATTCTAGAAATAAATGTTTATATGTACTAATATAAGTATAAATTTGATAATTATAGTAATTTATTCTTATGTGGGAACTGCCAACTGTACCCTATAAGGGAAGATCTTTTTTTTTTTATTTATTTATTTATCAAATTTAAAAATATTTTCTATGCATTTTTCATATTCTTTTTTAGTTAAATGTGAGCCGTACTTTATTAAGGTTAAAATTGATATTTTAGCATAAAATATCATTTCTTATATTTTGGGCATAGAAAAGTTTGTTCTATTTTAAATGACTTATTCCTATTCGCAATAACAATTATTTTTATTAACAAAAATTTAATTATTATATAATTTATTTATATTAATGAAAATTTAATCATTGAATCTAAACGTATACGTAACTGGTAATATTTTTCTATGATTTAATAACAAAAAAGATATTATGGTAAATTTTATATTATCATTCTACTATGTGCCATTTCATTGGCTGGTCCATCACCTATATATACACCAAATTTATGCAGACAAATTGGCACCCAGAAAAACCCGTTGGATCATTGCGTGACTTGACCCATTCATTATCATGGTCTAGCCCGAACTCTCTCTCTCTCTCTCTCTCTCTCTCTCATTCGCGCACGATAACCAAGTGAAAAGTGCCAGCTCTAACACTCAGCACCAAAGCCCATAAAGCAGAAACCATCCATAAAAATACAATCTTTAGCCGTTTCTTCCACTTCCCCTATTGAGATGGCTCAAAGCACATCTCTACTAGCCCTCTCTTTCTTTCTCTCTCTTTGCATCTTTATTTGACTAGAATGAGTGCACGCCTTCTTCTCAAAAGAAAAAAATGGCTTCCTATCAAGAAAACTCTTCATTCCAAACAGATGCTTTGTTTTGTGAGGAAGAACAGCATTGGGATGACGAAGAAAGTAGAGAAAACACAGATAACAGCTTTTCCCACCATTGCTTAAAATCTGAATCTTTTCTTGAGTTTTTGGGACAAAACCTGTTGTGGGATGATGAAGAGTTGAGCTCCTTACTGAAGAAAGAGCAGGAAAGTGAACTGTATTGTGGGTTGGGGGATAGCCCATCTTTGGCCCAGGCTAGAGGGGAAGCAGTTGAATGGATGCTTAACGTCATTGGGTACTATTCCTTCTCTACTCTCACTGCGGTTCTTGCGGTTAACTATTTGGATAGATTTCTCTCCAAATTTCAGTCTCATAGAGAGAAGCCATGGATGACTCAACTAGCTGCTGTGGCTTGTCTTTCTTTGGCTGCAAAAGTTGATGAAACTGAAGTCCCTCTTCTTTTAGACCTCCAGGTATGTGATAAAAACCTAATCTTGATACATTCTTTTAAATTTCTCTCTCTTGATATAGTTCGATTTAGTGAGATGGGGTTGATTGATTTTGAAGGTGGAAGAATCAAAGTATGTTTTTGAGTCAAAAACGATTCAAAGAATGGAGGTTTTGGTTCTATCAACACTAAAATGGAAGATGAATCCAGTGACACCACTTTCATTTCTTGATTATATTGCAAGGAGGCTAGCTTTGAAGAACCATCTTTGTAGAGAATTTCTTACAAGATGCGAGCGCCTGATTCTTTCTGTAATGTCTGGTAAACATTTCTTAATGTATTCAAAATATAACACAGATCCATTCATTACATTATGCACAATCCTGTCTTAATCTTAATCTTGTTTATCAATTACAGATAGTAGATTCATGAGCTGTCGTCCTTCTGCATTGGCCACTGCCACAATGCTCTATGTGATAACCAGTATAGAACCCTGCGTTTGGTTGAAATATCACGATCAGCTAGTTGGCATTCTTGGAATTAACAAGGTATCTCTCTTCTCTCTCTCTCTCGCTCGCTCTTGATTTTAACTAATGAACTTTGGAATTAAACAGGAAAAAGTGCATGATTGTTGTGTGCTAATTCAAGAAGTGGCCACAAGTGCAAACTTCAACTCAATCAACAAAAGAAAGTTTGGATATTTTCCCAGCAGCCCAAAGGGGGTGTATGATGCAGCATTCTGCTCCGATAGCTCCAATGATTCATGGGCAGTGGCTTCAACTTCTTCAGTTTCCTCCTCGCCAGAGCCTCTGTCCAAGAAGATCAAGTCCCAAAATCCGGAGACCGTTCAATTTTCTCAATTCTAATATCCCAGTCTAGCTAGAGATTATCAATTCTCTTCCACCCCTCCCTCACTCCCCCCCCCCCCCCCCCCCTCTATATATATATTATATATGTTGAATAACATTTGTATTAATGTAGTTAAATGCCAGCCATCTTTGCACTGCAATCCAAGAAGCCCATTCCTAGTAAGATACTCGTATATGTATATTTTGTCTCTATGATAGGGTGGGGGGAGGGGGTGGCGAAGATGGTTGGCATTTGTCTGAATTAAGCCAAGAAAGTTGAAGATAAAAAAATGCAGAGCAATATATTCCAATATTTTCATTGATATTTAAATATTCATATGTGTGAGGCAGAAAAATGTCTTTGCATTGGGATTTCTGAGTGCTGATTGTTTTTCAGACAGAGAAAGAGACCTGTGTAAGAAAATATAATTAAGGGGTTTAGTTTTGAATTTGTTTGCATGTGAGGGGAGAAACCATCTGTCGGCCACTGGGCTTTATTTTGGGAAGATGGATTCCTAATGCCTGTTTTCTTGAGCTACGTTGCCCCCAGTGCCAGACATGTGTTTCTCTCTCCTCTCTCATTATCAAAATATTAATATTAGTATGAACAGTTGGAAATTTAGATTTTAGTCGGCTGAGTTTTATACATATAAGATTAATTTAATATTTTGATTAAATTGAATTTAAATGAATTTTAACGGATTGAATTGTGGAACAAATAGAGAAGGTGAAATTAAAAGTAGTAAAAATTAATTTTACAGAAAAAACATTTTTTCCTGATAAAATATTGCTTATGATCTTGATAATAAAATATTTATAATCTTCGTAATGAATAATACAATATCACGCGCAAAAACAAAACAACTAAAAGTATCGCACTCCAAATTCTCAAAAGAAGGTGAGACTTGGGTATGGAAAACATGGACAAATTAATAAACTTGTGTTTATTTTATGAGACGAGGATGGATAAAGATTAATAATTCAATTTCGTACTTTCAAAAATTTGGATCAAATGTTGAGCAGTATATCTCATCTCTACCCAGGGATAAAAATTATCAGGCCGAATAAGTCTTTTGAAAATATTGTTTGGTCCTTAATGTTCGAGTATGACATTAATTTAAAATAACTCATTCCTCCATTTTAATCTCTTCATTTGATCTTCTCAATTCGTTTATGGCCCTGCCTTATTTAATCGGTCTAACTTTAACTCAAACAATTTTTTGACTGTAGAAACTGCGTGAATAAGATAAAATGTATCAATCATCGTACTTCACGTGTATATAACAAAATTACTAATTTAACACACGACACGTATTAAAAATAATAAAATAAAATAAAAAATAAAATACAAAATAAAATAAATAATCCAAACTCGTTAAAATGATGCTCAATATTTATTATTATTATTATTATTATTATTATTATTATTTATGAAATAGTAAATAAAAACAATAGTAACAATGCTATTACGTGGTCATCTTTGAAAGACAAGTACTGTTAGATTATTAATGAATTTTGATAATGGTACACTTTATAAAAAAATAATGCATCAAGCTATAAAAACTTGATGCATTACTGTAGCCTCTATGATGAGTTTGTGATGTGTTATAATACTGCGTTGCGTGATTACATTTATTGCGCCTAAATTAAACTTCTAAGTCAATATTATTTAATTTTTATTTTTTTTGGAGATAACTTTTTGGTCATAATCACTATAATTGTTTTTTTGTAAAGTATTTAATTAGACTCGTAACAAGTAATAATTGTCCGTGAATATTTTTTCGATATATGAGTTGATGGTACGGTACCGAATAGAAATAGACGAGAGTAACCCAAAATAAAATATTTGACTTGTGAAGCCAACATGACGATTCTTAACTTACTTAAAATCCAATATGACTTTCAAGTTGACTAAACTAACTAAGAAAATAAACTTAAGGAAACAGTGTATGACTTGTGAAGCCAATATGACGATTCTTAACTTACTTAAAATCCAATATGACTTTCAAGTTGACTAAACTAACTAAGAAAATAAACTTAAGGAAACAGTGTGTCACTCTCAAACTCTCACTTGAAAATCGACAACAACAAGATCAAAGTAATCTGTTGCTGATCAATGTAGGATGTTGGAGTCAGAGTGATGACAACTTTCTTAGTAACAATGAACTGCTGTTTCAGAGAATTTATATTGTATTCAGTGTGTTTCTGCTTTCTTCCTTCCTTGTATTTATAGAATGTTTCAGTTTCCTTTCTCTCCTTCTTCCACTTCCCCATGTTCGTGTAATGCCTTTCTCCACTTCTCCTTTATTTTCTCAACTCTGATAGAGTTTTGACTCGATCTTCAACTGCTTTCCTATTTTGTGGGGATATTGCTTGATGCCCAATCTTGTGATTCTTATCTGTATCTTTCAAAATGGAAGAAACCGGCAAAATAGATATTTTAAATAAATTTGACAAGTTCAAATTTTAACATGAGTAATATTTTTTTTTTTTGTAAACAAATGATATAATACAACATTCGTAATCGAATTGCATGATAAACTTAGATGCACTATGATATTTTATATTTTATTAAATATAATTTTCTTTAATTAATTAAATTATCTATAATAATTTATTACTATATAAAAGATAATTCATGAAAACTATTGATATAGATTTTTTGCTCAGGAAAAAACATACTCAGCCACAAAATTAGGCTAAGAAATGAAAGGTCTATTATGATTTCTTGCATGGAATCTAGTGAATTATTAAAATCTATGGAATGTGTGAATGATTTGTTGTTTTTTTAATTGTCACTTCATGAATATTGATATGAGCGATGCTACACCTTATTTGACGTGAGTATTTTTTTTTAAAGAATCCACATATTTTAAGGGAACTCAAGATCCATATAATTCGGAGCTTTCAGTCGGTTCAGTTGAAAATTTAATCGAATCACAAAAAATAAAAAAATATTAATTTTTACATTTGAATTAAATCGAATATTCGTAAGAAATCAAGCATAACAGAACCAAAATAATTTAGTTTGATCAGTCGATTTACTAGGTTGCGTGCTTTTTTTATGAAATAATTGTATTTAAAATTTTATTTCGATGAAATAGTCACACAATTCTTTTTGAGAAAAAAAAATGTAGGATATAAACAATATATATTTAGAAACTGAACTGAATGTTTAAAAAATATAAATATATTTACAAATTTTTTAAAAACAAAAATAAAATCAAATCAATATTTTATTCAGTTATTATAGTTTTAGTTGAATCCAATTCTTCAAATATATAACAATCAAACCAAATCAAATTAAATCGAATCACTCAATGCAATTTAAAATTTCAATTTTGGTGCGATTTTGCACGCCCGACTCGTGGTGCATAGATTATTGAGTCAATTTAATATTAATTCCACATCCGAACTACAGAGCAGCGTGAATGGCGGGACAAGATGGACAAAAAAAATATAATTTATATTTTGGACAACTTAGATCACAAGGAAATTGAGTTTATTTGGAACAACATACGACTGTTGTGGAGCAGCTAGCTTGATAGCTCTATCTGCCTTGTAACATTTTAATATTCAACCAATGTGACACTTTTTTGGTCTCATTACATTATTTTCCTCTACTATGTTTAACTTTATGCTGCCAATCTTTGCTTATGCATATTATGGACCATTTATTACATAACTCATTTGGGTGTATCTTTTCGATCGACCAAACTCATTCAAAATTTGCCGATGTAGTACTTTTGTATTCACTTACTGTATAAGCAAGTTGATCGTAACTTGTAAATTTTTAAAGATTCTGCTAAGTCGTACATAAATTATACCAAATTAAAAATTACGTACCATTTATAAAAATATCTTTAAAATTACAGGTCAAACATATCTGAAACGTGAACAAAATCAACTTGCATTAGTCTCATGTTCTTTGCTTGGACCTCTTTTACTATCTCAATCAAATATAAAGTTTATGGTAGTTTTTAATATAATTTAAATATATTTTAACATGCCTCGTTACGATTTCTCATCACAAACAATTTCAATTGATGTATTTACATAAAAATATTTATATATCCAACGATGGAAAATATTATGTTTTATTAATATAATTAAACAACAACTTATGTAATTGTTTGTTAAAAAATAAAAAGTAGTGGGCGAAGATCACACGTACGAGAAATATTCCAATTTAATTTTTAGAAAATCATAATTATGATTTAAGTATGTATTTATTATTGATTACTTCAGTTTGTCAATTTTAACAACTATTTTGAACGAAAAAATACATTGCTTGCTATTTTGCCATTTATCTAGGTTACGTATTGATAGATTTTTACTTATTTGTAGATCAAAAAATTAGATTATGACAATATAATTGATCAATAAAACTATTATCCTCTGATTTTGTGTCATATAAAACACTTTATATCACAAATAATATTTAAAAGAGAAGAAGTAAATATTGTCCATTAAAATAAGAATATTCAAAGGGATGGAAAAGGATTACAAGGGAAAAAATGGCATTGAAGATAAAGGTAGATTAAGATTGTATTAAAATAGGAATTAGATACATAAAGATTCACATAATAATAATAATAATAATAATAATAATAATAATAATAATAATAATAATAATAATAATAAAGTAAAAAAGAAAAGGTAAAAAGGGAGGGAATGTTGAAGGACCTGGGGGACAGTATCTTTTGATTTTGGCCTTGCATGTTCCTGCTGCTCCTTTTTGGTCGTCATCACAACAACATATTTATTATTAAAGAATAAAAGACAATGTGTCACACATTTCATAATAATATAAAATTATAGAGTTGGTTCCAGTTAATAATTCTTCTATTTATATACAAACCATTCCATTAAAGCTGAATCACAATTCCACAAGCTCCGACTGTCCCATTTTCATAGGTTTATGGAGGAGATTAATTGCACATATATCCCAATAGAAAATTGACTAGTACTGACGATTTTAAAAATAAAATTATTCCAAAATTTATTATAAATAAAGAAAGTGAAACCCTAGTTAAATTATATATACAAATCCAAAACCTAAAAGGTCATGTTTTGAATGTTAATGAAGGCCATAATTACAAGTTTAAACTGATATCTGCTATCAAATCCCGTAGAAGCCCAAATATGTGGAGGAATTGGGCCTTTAAATTAATCTTGGACCGCTAAAAAATATTCTGTTCAGGCCAGACTGGCCAGTATGGTCATACTGCCCGTCCACCAGGTAAATCCCCTGCTTGATTCTTCCGAAAATTCAGCTACTTTTCCTCCAAAATTGAATATTCACCTACAATCATTTACCAATTGGAATTAGCTCGAAAATATATGTGTTGAAGGAATATAAAACATCAAAATTACACCAAAACTCTCCAAAAAGATATATCAAATAATCACCCATCAAAAGCTAAAATGATCATAAACAACCCAATAAGTTTGTAATTACTTATTTTCTTTAAAATTACAAAAATTTGCAAAAATAAATAAGTGATTTTATTTTCTATTTTTAAATCAAACACTCTAAAATCGTCCGTATTTTTCTCTTGTAAATTTTGGCGAGGAAAATAAAAAGTAAAACTCGAAAAAAAAAGCATCACTTCCTTTTTTTTTTTAAATAAAATTAAATTCACCAAAAAATCACGAAAAAAGAAAATAAAATACAAAATGTGGAGAATTCGATTCCAGATGTTGAAATACTTCAATAATGTGTCTTATATCCCACCTAACGTTGTTTTCATGATTTAGCAATACAAACATTTCACCGCCATGCACTTGGCTTTACCTTATAAAAATATGCGTACAAGCGGTGATGATTGCGTCAACAAGGACATTACCTGCATTATGATTGACAATTTTTATTTACCTAAAAACGTTTGTGTATCAGATGTATTGTGTAATCTGATTTATAATATTATTTATTTAATTTAAAAATATTATTAATAATATATTTATTTTAAAAAAGTAGTAATAATCTTCAAGTATACAAGTAATATTACTTAACCATACAACAAATCTTGTAAATTGGGCGTACGGTGTACCAAATGCACAAGAGAGTCATTATTTTTTCTATTGAACTCGAGTTAAATGAACTATTATTGGACGGTAAGTCTGAATTATCAAATTCCATAAATTTAAATTAAGTCTACATATATAATAATTTATTTTAACATATAATTCTAGATTAAATAATAATAATGCATAATTATATCATTTATATCACTGTAAGAAATTTAAGGATTCAAACGTTCTAGTGTGTATTATTTAACACTCTAAATTCTAACTTTAAGTGCATCTATATTATTATATTTAAACTCAAATTTTAGCATCTTATTTAAATTATAATGATAATATTTGAAAAAATTTATAATTAAAATTTAAAGCTAATTTGTTCTGTTTAGAGAACAAAACTATTTTTAAAAAAAAATTATTTCAAAATATTATATGTTATTGTTTCAATATAATAAGAAAACAAAGAGAAAAAAGGAAGATAAAACGTGGCTATACTTGTTGAAGTAAAATTTCAAGAGAGTTTACAATGAACTTGCTAAAATTAAAATAATATAATAATTAACCAATCATATAATTGATTATCAAGTTAATAAGTTTTTTATTTTCCCCTCTTTTTCTTGGGGTTGGCACTTATAAAAATGAGGTGGGGGGCGATATTACTATACTACAAGTCTAAGAAAAAAAAAAGATTGATTTCTATAAAGAAGGGGAATTTCTCTTTTAAAACAGTCGTCCCTTACAGAGAATCTATTCTAGGGTTCAGGATTGATGAAACATCTTCTTTCGCCTCCTTGATCGACCTGAGAAGTTGCCCCTGTCTTCTTTTTGCACGGAAGAACGTAACTCTTTCAAGAACTTGGATTGGAGTAGCTAGCGCCGGAAATGCCCCTTCACCCGCCAAGTAAGTAACTCCTTCCTTGGGGAGGCATACGGAATTAATCTAGTATGGCCGAAGAATGGTTTCATCAGTTGAATTTTGGAAGGTCATATCGTATTATAAAAAACAAAAACCCCGTTGTTAAAATAGCTTGCCTACATATTTAGTTATCACTTCAAGATTATTTTACGATCCCTCTAAAGCTTCAGTTTCTGCAACATTCTTCACTTGATTAAATTAAGATCATGATTCAAAGTTCAAACAATTATATTTAAGCATAATATACACATCACAAAGTGGAAAAGTCAAAAGGACAATAACATTAGAGTATGATCAAATTAATATATATATATATTCCTAGCTGGCAAGTCTTCCCTTATGTTATCTTCCATATATATATATATATATTAATTGCCCATAACCTAGAAAGAATTTGTTGGAAGCTTTGTAATCTGTGGTGATATTTCTGGGCAAAATTACAAAGTATACAGCAAGAATTACAAGCAGAGTTGCTGTAATTAAACAAACAAATAGAGTTGGGACGAAACTGATGACACGTGGAATCGAGACAAGGGTGGCAGTAGCATGAATATGGACAAATAACAGGCTTAGAAAATATGATGACGGTCTGCGCAAGTCCAAAACTACAGAGCTTTCTATTTTAAGTAAGGCCCCATATACGCACATGTCCAAAACTACAGAATTTAGCAAGGGACAATGATTTGATTTGGAACCAAACTATGTACTTTGTCTATCATCACATTATTCTTATAATAATAATAATAATAATAATAATAATAATAATAATAATAATTATTATTATTATTATTATTATTATTATTATATTTTTTAAATATCTAAGGAATTTCCAAATCTCCAATCCATATAAATCACCATTTTAGTGCTTTCATATTAATTATAATCTCATGGGATGGATTTGTTGATATTCATAATTTTGATTTTATCAAAATATTTTAATAAATCATAAAAACCCCAATCTCACTTTTATTTTTATTTTTTTCGGATTTAAAATCACCAGATCTTGTCAATTTATAATTATTATTAAACCTTAGAATTAAAAATATTAGCTACTTCCAGTTTGAGATTTTTTTCCCATTTTTTGTCGACAATTTTTTTTTTCAAATTCGCTTTATATTAATAAAGTTGTGTGCTTTCTTGTTTAGATATATATTTTTTTGTAAAAATATTGAAATATAAAAGAAATACTATATTCAAATAAAATTTTAGGATAATGGTTGAACAATTATATAGCACTTTGCTCTCTATTCAATTTTATGGTTACATATGTTTATTTAGAAAACTTATTTCGTTAAATATTGCAAATACAGCTTATATCTATTATAAATAATCAAATCAAACGATAATATTTTAACCACAAAAAATATTAAAATATAAATTAATCAAGTAGAAAATAATTAAATTACTTTTAAACTACGAAAGGGCCTGCTCTACTTGTACGTAGCAAGTTACTCATTATATACACACGCACGAATTATATGAGCACATAAAATGTATTATAAACCTAATTAGGGTATGTTTGGACTAGACTGGAAGCCTCCGTAGAACAATCGATTGTGGATTATAAGGTTGTGTCACAATCAAATGCATAGTAAAAGGTAGTGTTTGTCTTGGGTTGTGATAAGGTAGATTGTTATTGATATGTCAAATCAATAGGTTTAGTAGAGTTTTGTTTGTATTATTATATTATGAGAGATTAATATTTGTGGATTTAATAATTAGTGATGAACTATTATATATATGCTAAATGCATGTCAAAATAAAGATTTTAAGAAGAGAATTAATATGATATAATTTTATAAAAAATGAATTTGAAATAAAAAAAGTTATAAAAATTTTGGGTGAAAAAATATATATTAAATAGTTTTCTTTGGAATGATGAGAGAAGAGGGAGAAAAAAGAGGTGTAGAGTGGGTAGGGTTGTGGAAGGAACACCCACAATCCACAACCTCGTAAACAAACACGGGTTAGGTTGTGTCACAACCCACAACCGATTGTGCAAAGGCATGTCCAAACATACCCTTAAGGTAGGTAACAAATATCTACTTTAATATATTATATGTAATTGATTTATAATATGATTATATATTTCTAAAAAATGGTATCATGTTTACCTCAAGTATGTATATATATTGTGATTTTAAAAATAATTATAAAATATAAAAATTTTGTTGATTTAATAATGATACAGATTTCTAAAAACAATTACTTCATATTTTTTTATTCAAATTTATTTAGTTATATATAACTTATAAATTAATATATATTATTTTAATTAAAATAAAACTTATAAAACATAATCTTTTTCTTAAAAATAAAAATTATTTTTGGATCATATCTTTTCTTTGAGCTTCCCATCCACATCTCACATGAAATCTTTGTCCCTATCTTATATTTCAACTTTACTAATTATTAATATAATATATATATATATATATATTAAATAACATTATTAATAAATATTTCAATCTACTTAATATATACATATATATCTATATATTATTAAATAATATCATTAATAAAAAATTTCAACTTTATTAATATAATATAATATAATATATATATATATTAAATAACATTATTAATAAATATTTCAGTCTTCTTAATATATACATATATATTATTAAATAATATCATTAATAAAAAATTTCAACTTTATTAATATAAATTATAAATTTATTTTGCACACAACATTAATTTTACTTATAAAATTAAATATAATATAAATAACACAAATATCCTTCTTTTAAAATTAAAAACATACATAAAATTTAATTTTTAATAAATAAATATTTATTAATTTTATGTGTAAATAAAATAAATATTTATTTATTAAAAATTAAAATTTATGTATATTTTTAATTTTTAAATAATAATATTTATATAATTTATAATATATTTAATTTTGTGAATAAAATTAATAGGGTGTGCAAAGTAAATTTAGTGGTAGCTTTATAAACACCTTTTTAATATTCCTCAAAATTTTTGACAAAAAATAAAAACTACAAAATCAGAAAAGAAGTAGATTGGAAAGAATACACCGGAATAATTTAAATGGAGTTTCCCAAAGAATGAACTCCAGAAGGGTGGAGTCAAATTACTACGAGAAAATGGGCTAAACTAAAGTAGTCAAAATGAATGAGCACGTTCAATAAAAAAATCTTCTTTTCCAATTCGTTTTTTTTTCTTACGACACGATAATAAAATCTGGATTCTCGGATTTGTCAAACAAAACACCAATCAGTGGTAGCTTTATAAACACCTTTTTAATATTCCTCAAAATTTTTGACAAAAAATAAAAAGAGTTGAAGATCTAATTATGAAATTCAAAATGAATTAAAAGGCAGCAACCAGAAGGTCGGTTCGATCGATCCTGCCCTTATGGACCGTGGTTACAAAAAATATGTCACATGTGCACCTTTTCACTTTTGTATTAAATGTTTGGGGCAGGTTCGACTGAACCCACGAACAAAAGCAAGAATGAAAGGTACAAACTTTAGACGGAAGTGGAATACGTTATATTCAATACACACAAACTACACAAAACATCAAAACTTAATTTATATCAATCTTCATTATATTTTTCATAAATCAAAATAAAATTCCAAACCAAATATTTGCATTTATTCAGTAATAATCCAATCACTGCGTCTTCTTATCGCCCTCCTTACCGGTGGATTCAGATATAGCTTCCTTCGCCGACCGCAGTTTCTCGGCCACTTCACCGGCTGCTTCCGCCACAACACTACCAGTCACGGGCTGCTCGTCCCCATCTGTCCTGGTCAAATGAGTAACCTCTACCTCCTCTTTTTTGGGCTCGTCCCGGCCGGCCGGCGTCCTGTAATCCACCGTCTCCACGTTCACCTCCACCGCGCCTTCATCATTAATTCTTTCAGTACCCTAATCAAACACATGCATGTATAGCCAACAAGAAAATTAGGCCCCCGATTGATTCAAAGATTATTACACAGAAGACATCATACCTTTGAAGCATTCATCGGATGGGGTTGAGATTATTGTCTACAGTAGACCTGAAATTAGGTTGTAACACACACACACACACATATATGTATATATATATCTTGTTGGCCAGGTGTGAGGTGAGGAAGCTCCTGTGGCGACACGTAACTGAGAAGAAGTAGATGAGTCATGCATGTCTGTATTATTAAAGTATATGTGGATAGTATAAATTATATTATACACAAGAGAAAAGAAAAATGGTTACGCTTCTCATAATGCTCTTTCACATCATTCTATATATTTTTTATTTTTTTATTTTTATATTTTTATAAATAGCCACCAAATTTTTTACAAAGCTTTACTATAAGTACTGATGAATTTGGGTGGGTTAGATGAGATTTATGATTTTAAGTCGGATTTTTTTAGGGATTTTGTTTTTTAAATATGTTGTAATGCTTCACAATTTTAATAATTCTAACATAATATTTTAATAATTATTAAGTTCAATATAAATTTTAAATGAATAAGATAAAATTATAAAAACATAAAAATTTGAGATTAAGTTGTATATCTTTTATACGTTTGATAAAATAAAATATTAAATAGAAAAATGGATGGACGACATAATTATATTTTAAAATTTTAAAATTATAGTTGTCGTATGTATGTGTGTGTGTATATATATTTCTTTTAATTTTTGATTTCTTAAAACAATTCCGGTTTTCAAATTAATTTAATAAAGATATTAATATTTTCTTATAAAGAATATTCGAACTTCCTCTATCATTTCATAACAATAATATTTGATTTTTTGCTACACCATTATGATATTAATATTAGAAATTAAGATTTATTTTATGTTCTAGTCTTATTACTTTTGATAATTTCTGAATTCATTATAGTTTTAGATATTAAAAATAATTTTAAGGGTTTGAAATTAACTTTCTGCTTTTAAAATAGTTACAAGATAATAAAAATGTTTTTGTTAGATTTTTATAATTTTCATATTAAATAAAATCACTTTGGATCTTTTGTGATAAACATTTTAAAATGTATTTCGGATCAAAATAATATTTAGGTTTTAAATAATAAAGCTCATATTGTGTTATATAAACTCTCAATTTTCTTATTATAATTTCAAGACTCTTTTATTATATTTAATTTTTATAAACAATTTGAGTATTTTTATTAGAAATATATAAATTTAATAATTCTCATTACGAACTGATAATATTTGGATTCATTTTTATATAATTTATGTATTTTTTCAGTATTGTAATTGAATTTGGGACCAAATTAACGTCTATTTAGAAAACTGAAATATGAGTGCGAATTAGGCACTCCCGCGGCAATTAACTTATTAATAAATTAATGAAGTATTTTAGAAATATCTAATTATTTGTTACCATTGTAATTGCAAAATAAAATTAAATTATTTTAGAAATATCTATTTAATGGGTAGTCCTATAGATAGCACTTAAATTATAAATAATTTTGCAATGGGTAGTCTTATAGCACTTAAATTGTAAATAATTTTGCAATTCGCTCAGGAAAATTACATAATTGAACAAATATATTCTATACATTGATATGTATCATGTCCAACTACATATCCAAACAATATCTAGGAAAAAATCCATCTAATAACTTAATTATATGGATATTAGGTGGAGTTTGTCGGCGCTGCTATAAAATATTGGAGGAAGGTGTCTGCGAACATTTGGCTCACATGAATTTCTGCTTTTGTGGTAAGATGAACGTAGTCGTCTTGGAGTGGCTGACCTTTAGCATCAACAGTTTTAACATTTGGAAAATTAAAAGTTAGCTGAACTTTTCTCACATCATTGTCGGGTTCCCCCACTGGTTCATCAAGTGTCACCTAGAAAGAAAGAACAACCACAAAATAATATAGAAAAATACGTTAAGGTTGTGATAAATCTTAGATTTTTTTCCCTATTTACACAAAATGGGTAAGTGTAACCATCAATGAACGCCATGTTGGATATAATATATATGACGTCTATGTAAATACCTGAATTACAGGTAAATTAGGTAGTTGCAAATCCAAGCGAACATCAGTGATAAGTTGTTGGAATTTGGCCCCGTATGTTGTCCCATTGTTTATATCGGATTCACCTTGGTACCATAGGAGAGCTCGAATTACTCCTCCATAACGCAAGGAAGCCTGGGCCCGCATCACCATTATCTCGTATAGTGGGGTACCTTTAGCCCACTGAGCTAAACTCGTTCCTCCAGTGGCACCAAACCAATGACTCCAAAGTTGGGATTCTTGTCCAAGACCCTATTAGCAAATGGCATCCCGGCCCAATCCCATTAAGTTTCAAGATATCAATATCGACGTGTAGAGGTTCATGTGCTTCTTCCCATTGAAAGCTTGAATTGAATCGTAGATATTTGGATTGGGCTTGCACTCAGGAGGAAGGATCCCATCCCATCCCTTTTTTGTACGACCACCTCTTCCAGCCATGTTGCTTTGTCCGAAAAGTATGAATATATTTTTACCTTGTGCGGAAGACTGTGTCATGGCTACTCACTAAAGTTGAGTAGCCTAAAAGCATAAGCCAAACAAGGAGAGCCATATCCTTACCCTAGAACAAAATACAAACAAAAAAAGGTAAAGAATGGCTTAGACCACTTTGGGATGAATAGCAAATGCTTGTCTTTAGAATTTATAGAAAATTAATTGATCATCGAAATATATGGAGAGACATCCATTTTTTCTATTTCCATGCAGACATCTTACATCCAATGTTAAAGAGTAAAATGCATGAAATAGTGATGTGAGCTTAAAGTTAGGACAAAACATCTATTTTGAAGGATTATTGTTTCTTCCTAATTAAATTATTCTAAATTTTCTCTAATTATTTTAATAATCTAGTTCCCCATTCCATAACCTATATGAATTCAATTGTTTTTTTCTAGGGAAAAAAAAAAAAGATAGAGATGAAAACAAACCCAACTACCTTGTTCGAAATATTGAACTTACTTACCGACTTATATCATAAACTTCTTTTATACTTACAATAAAGTGGTTGTAAGGACTACAACACCATTCAACCCACCAACAATTATTGATAATATAAGCATCACATATTGAATGCATAGGCAGGACTAACTCGAATGTAGTCTGTAGGACCAAAATATTTGGGTCGTTCGAATAATACGTGTGAGGGCTCTTTGTCGAGATTTTCTAGTTGGAGGCTACTGCAGCAGACAAGGCACCACAATGCTTGATGACAAATACAGTGATAGTGTCGTGAGGGAATCCAGTGGCACCACGATGCTTGCTTGCTAGAATCTTTGCACGATAACATTTATGGTCGTCATACTTATGCAACTTATGATGAATACATTTAATTAATATTACTCAATTATAAACTATTCTTGATTTAGAAAAACTAAATTATAAACTATCAAGTCATTAAGCTATGAATAAATTAAGTAGTTCCGAAATATTTATTTATTTGTTTCCATTGTAAACTAGAAAATGCAACCCCACCGCCAAAAGTCTTTAAATGGCAAAGACTTAGAGCACTAAATTGTAAATTTGGAATAATATTGCAATTGGCTCAGGAAATTTAAATAATTGAACAAATATATTTCATACATTGATATGTATCATGTTCGACTATATTTCCAAACAATATTTAGGTAAGAAGTTCAGCTAATAACTTAGTTATATGGATCTTAGATTATATATTTGGTTTAGCTCGTCGGCGCTGCCGTAAAGTACTGGAGGAAGGCATCGGCAAACATTTGACCCACATGAATTTCTGCTTCTGTGGTAAGATGAAGGTTGTCGTCTTGAAGTGGCTGTCCTTTAGCATCAACAGTTTTAACATTTGGAAAATTAAAAGTCAGCTGAACTTTTCTTACATCATTGTCGGGTTCCCCCACTGGTTCATCAAGTGCCACCTAAAAAGAAAGAGCAACCATGAAAAATATGTCAAGATTGTGATAAATCTAAAAAAAAATTCTGTTTACAGTAACAATCAATGAATTCATGTTGGATATAATATAAATGACATATATGTAAATACCTGGATGACAGGCAAATTAGGTAATTTCAAATCCGATCGAACATCAGTGATAAGCTGTTGGAATTTGGCCCCGTATATTGTTCCATTGTTTACATCAGATTCACCCTGATACCACAAGAGACCTCGAATTACTCCACCATCACGCAAGGAGGCCTGGGCCCGCATCACCATCATCTCGTACAGTGGGGTGCCTTTAGCCCATTGAGCTAAACTCGTTCCTCCAGTGGCACAAGGGACCAAACCGATGACTCCAAAGCTTGGATTCTTCTCCAAGACCCTATTAGCAAATGGCATCCCAGGTCCTATCCCATTAAGTTTCAAGACATCAACATCGACGTGTAGAGGTTCATGTGCTTCTTCCCATTGGAAGCTCGAGTTGAATCGTAGAATATTTGGATTGGGCTTGCATTCAGGAGGAAGGATTCCGTCCCATCCCTTTTTTGTACGACCACCTCTTCCAGCCATGTTACTTTGTCCAGAGAGTATGAATATATTTTTACCTTGTGAGGAAGAAGTATCATGGCTACTCACCAAAGTTGAGAAGCCTAAAAGCATAAGCCAAACAAGGGGAGCCATATCCTTACCTAGAACAAAATACAAAGAAAAAAGAGGTAAGAATGGCTTAGATGGGATGAATTCAACAAATACATATTTTTCAAATTTATAGAAAATTAATTGGTCATCGAAAGATATGGAGAGACATCCACTTTTTCCTATTTCGACGCAGACATCTTGCATCCAATGCCATAGAATAAAATACATGAACTACTGTTGTGATCTTAAAGTTAGGACAACACATATAGTTTGAAGGGTTCTTATGTTTTCCTGATAATTATTATTCTACTTTTTCTTTGTTCATTTCCCTGATTTAGTTTTCCATTGAATAACTTGTATTAGTCCGACTGTTTTTGCAAAAAAAAAAAAAAAAAAACAATAAGAGAAATAAAAACCAACCCAACTATTATGTTCATGATACTAAACTTCTTTTTCATACACTTATATAATAATGTTGTTTTATATTCATGATAAAGTGGTTGTACTACAACACCATTAGACCCCCAACAATTGATGACTAACCTAAATATTATATATTGTCCGCGTAGGTGGTACTAACTCAAATATAGTCTCTAAAATTTATTATTGGGTTCGTTTAAAATCTATTTTTTTTTTAAGATTTTAAATTCTCACCGGTGCATTATAAAATTATATTATTATTATAACATTAGAAAAATATTAGGTTTACTCAAAATGCTGTGAGATTCGTGCAACAAGATCAACCCGATCCACCAAACAACAGAAAAAAAGCAAAGAAAATAAATCATAATAATCTCAAGAATTCTATGTTGTAGGGTTCGACCTCATACTTGAGGCTGCCAATATGTAGAAACCACACTATGTAGCTTTTCACTAGGCACATCTTTTGTAAAGTTTTAGCAGCTATTTTAATACACATCCACACATCTAATGTGGATTGAATCCACATTAGAAACCAATTGCACATCAAGGGAGCATTGCTTACTTCTAAAGCAAAGTATTAATTTTATAATAAAAATAATATTAATGGCAAAATTCATTTATATATGCATTAAATTTTTAATGTTTTAATTTGTGGAATTAATTTTCCGATCAATTTTAATTTGTCCCCACAAAATTCTTGTATTGGCACATTTATTTAATAAAAAATCAATTATATATATATATATGAAAACCTAACTAATTATTTTATAGATTTTTTCTTGAAGAAAAAATAATTCATGTATTTTAAAATTTTTGAATTTTATGATCTATTTTGTCGAAAAGTATAAGAAAATGTTCACTCATGTAAAATTTTCTCCTTCAAAACATCAAACGTCACATAATATGATAAGATACTTTTTAATTGAAGAAGCAGATGATGTTACATTTGAATTAAACAAGTACTATCTTCATAGTTAATCAATAATGCATATATGGTTGTAGTAAGACATTTCAACACAAATAATATATAATATCTTTACTATTAAAACAATAATACATTTATGGTTAAATTGTAATATATTTTAATACAATAGGTAATGGCTTTACGGTAAAGAAAAACATCTTCCAAAATAAAAAATATTACAGTAGTAGTAATAATAATAATGACAATAAGATACCAACAAAAACAAAAACACTAGACAATTGCAAAAAAACTACCAAAAATATCATTTTCTTGCCTAAAATAAAAATTTTGACCGAATAAATTGATTTATTGCATGCACGGAACAAATACACGCTATCAGTGCGTGCAGTGCACCCGCAAATGGCGTGGATTCAACAACTTAATCATATTTGTTTCATCTAAAATTTCAAAAGCTTATAACTTATTCATTTCAAGTCAGTTTTGGTGAAAAAATATATCAAATAATACTCTTTTCATGATCTTCAGTTTGACATATATTTTGTATATATAAAATACAATATTATTTTAATATAAAATACTTTTTTAAGTTAATTGTTTTATATTTTAATATATAATTAATATAAAAATAGAACAATTCGAGAATTTTACAAAAATATCATTTTCTTGCATAAACCATTTTCTAATTTGAAAAAAGAATTGGCTCGTGCACTACAGTCGCACTTGCTATTGGCACATGTAGTACACACACTACAAGCGCAAGAGAGAAATTTGTGATCTTCAACCAATCAGTAAGTATTTTTATATATTGTGTTTCTCTCTTTCTTTCTCTTCCATCCAAAATTTTAAAAGTTTATAACTTTTTGTCTCTCCATTATTTTACAAAAAATATATTAAATTAATTATTTTTTCAAAATTCTGAATTTAATATCAATAATATTGCTTATATATACATAAAAAAATATTAATTTTTAAATGTAAAGTATTTTATAGTTAATTGTGAAATATTTTGATATTTAAATTATTTTATACAAAACAAGAATGTGAGATTACTCAAGAAAAATATCTTTTGGATAAACAAAATATATTCATATTGGAAAAATATATATTCAACTATGTTCTTTTACGAAAAAAATATATAAAATTAATCACATTTTCACAGTCCACAATTTGATATTCATATTGTATACATTTACATAAAAACATTAATTCTTAAATATAAAATATATTTTTAAGTAATTTGATATTTAAAATATTTTATCGAAATAAAATTTGAGATTATTCAAGACAAATAAATTTTTGGGATAAAATAAAGAAATTTTATTTCAGTTTTAGTTTTTTTTTTTTTTTTAGTATCTTAATACATTTTAGATTGTTTGAATTATTTTGTTGTAAATAAATTGGTAAAAATGACCTAATTTTGTTGGCTTTTATACTAATGTATGATCCATAAAAAATAGTTATATTTTTCAAAGTGATTTATTAATCTAATTATTTTTTAATGAAAAAAAATTATGTTCACCAAAAAAATTTCAAGAAAGATATGACTATAATTATTTATTTGTCAAAATGAGTTTATAAATAGTATAGTTTGTTTTAAATAACTTTCAGATTTTTTTAAAATTTACATTTTTTAACATTTTCAAATTTAATTATAACTTTTATTTACAAATTCATTTCTATTTTTTTAAAAATAATTTCACTTTTCAATATAGTTTGATATATTATTTTTTTTTAAATTAGATTTTTATACAATTGATTGATTTATAAAATAATTCTCAGTTTTAACAATAATTTAAAAAAAAATTACAATCTTTTATCAAATTGTTAAAAAATAAAATATGCTATCTTAAATAAATAAGATATTGAATTGACGTAGCACCAGTAATTTTCCCTAAAAATAGCCAAATGCAAATCTCTCTCTCTCTCTCTCTCTCTCTCTCTCTCTCTCCCTCCTCTCCATATATATATATATATTATATATACATATTATATAATAATGTGTGCATAGATTCTCCATTTGTATGATATGGTCCCTTAGATGTGTGCAACTTTATCCAGAAAAAGAAAATACTTTCAGTAAATTTGCGAGAGTGAATTTCTGCATGCGAAACGATAGAAAAAGAAAGAGTATGATTATGCTCGGCTCGGCTCGGCTCGGCTCGGCTCGGCTCCAATAGCCAATGAGCTCTCACTAATTTTGAGTGTTCTACTTAAAACTTTACATTTACCAATGTAGTGACAAAAATGAGACTTAATTTTTGAGTATAGAGAATTCGAACACTTTAGAGGAACACATCATAATGATGAACACACTTAATTAATGTCATTCAATTATAAACTATTTTTGTATTAAATAGTTAAATAAATTATAAACTATCAAGTTAATGAGTTATTAATAAATTAATGAGGTAGTTTAGGAATATTTATTAATTTGTTTCCATTGTAAATTGCAAAATCACACCCCCCCCCCTCCCCATGTCTTTAAATGGCCAGACTTAGAGCACTTGATTGTAATTTTGGAATAATTTTGCAATTCGCTCAAGAAAATTACATAATAGAGATGTATTTTGTACATTGATATGTATCATGTCCAACTATATATCCAAATAATATCTAGGGAAAAATTACTCCATCTAATAACTTAGTTATATGGATATTAGGTGGAGGTTGTCGGCGTTGTTTTAAAATATTGGAGGAAGGTGTCGGCGAACATTTGGCCCACATGAATTTCTGCTTCTGTGGTAAGATGAACGTAGTCGCCTTGGAGTGGTTGACCTTTAGCATCAACAGTTTTAACATTTGGAAAATTAAAAGTCAACTGAACTTTTCTCACATCATTGTCGGGTTCCCCCACTGGTTCATCTAGTGCCACCTAGAAAGAAAGAACAACCACAAAATAATATACGAGAATACGTTAAATTTGTGATAATCTTAACACAAAATGGATTATTGTAACCATCAATGAATGCCATGTTGGATATAATATATATGACATATATGTAAATACCTGAATCACAGGTAAATTAGGTAGTTGCAAATCCGAGCGAACATCAGTGATGAGTTGTTGGATTTTGGCCCCATATGTTGTCCCATTGTTTATATCGGATTCACCTTGGTACCACAGGAGAGCTCGAATTGCTCCTCCATCACGTAAGGAATCCTGGGCCCGCATCACCATCATCTCATATAGTGGGGTACCTTTAGCCCACTGAGCTAAACTCGTTCCTCCAGTGGCACAAGGGACCAAACCAATGACTCCAAAGCTTGGATTCTTCTCCAAGACCCTATTAGCAAATGGCATCCCGGGCCCTATCCCATTAAGTTTCAAGATATCAATATCGATATGTAGAGGTTCATGTGCTTCTTCCCATTGGAAACTCGAGCTAAATCGTAGAATATTTGGATTGGGCTTGCATTCAGGAGGAAGGATCCCATCCCATCCCTTTTTTGTACGACCACCTCTTCCAGCCATGTTGCTTTGTCCGGAGAGTATGAATATATTTTTACCTTGTGAGGAAGAAATGTCATGGCTACTCACTAAAGTTGAGTAGCCTAAAAGCATAAGCCAAACAAGGGGAGCCATATCCTTACCCTAGAACAAAATACAAAGAAAAAAAGAGGTAAGAATGGCTCACACCACTTTGGGGTGAAAGTAGCAAATCCTTGTATTTAGAATTTATAGAAAATTAATTGGTCATCGAAATATATGGAGAGACATCCATTTCTTCCTATTTTCATGCAGACATCTTACTTCCAATGTTATAGAATAAAATGCTAAACTAGTGATGTGAGCGTAAAGTTGGGATACATCTATTTTGATCTTATATTGAGGGGTTTCTTTTTTACTAATTGAATTATTATTATGAATTTTTGCTGTTTATTTTAATGAATTAGTTTTCAATTGAAAGCTATTACTGTTTAACAGTACATGTATTATTTTTTGTTGAAATGTATTATTGTTTAACCGTAAAAATTACTCTTTATGTAAAAAATGTATTATTGTTTAACTTTAAAAGTATTACTCCTTAACCGTAAAGGTATACTCTTTGTTTGAATCTATGCTATTGTTTAATTGTAGAGATATTACTATTTGTGTTGAAATGTATTACTGTTTAACTAGAAATGTTTCACTGCTTTAACAAAAAAATATTACTTTTTTGTTTTGAAAGGTCTTACTAATGAATCGTGAAAGGTTTGCTGATTAGCTATGAAGATGTTACTTATTTATTTAAAATATAACAATATTGCTTTAATTAAAAAAATTATCATGTGAATTTTTATATTTATAGGGAGAAAATTTACATAAATAAACATTTTCTTTTACCTATAAAAAAATAGATAAAAAAATCACAATTTATAAACCATTGGATTATTTTTTTCAAGAAAAGATAGACAACAATCTTCACAATAATAAATTAGGATTCAATGCATGTTTCGAATTAAATTTTCTATCAATATAATGAATATGACAATACGAGATTTTTATGTGATGGATCAAAATTGATTAGAAAATTAATTAAAAAATTAATCCATTAAAATTTAATGCAAATAAAATTAATTTTTCCATTAATGTTTTTTATTTTGAAATAGTTGCTAAAATTATTACAAATGTTATTATGGTCTAATGGTAAGCAATGCTCTCATAAATTTTAAGATTAATTTTATTTTTTTTCATTTTCCACTAATTGAATATATATTATAACAAAATTTTATTTAATTACTAACGAAATTACTGATAAATAAATTCCATTAGAACAAAGGTCGTTAGTTTTACTGAATAATTTTTTCTTCAGTTGGTGATTTACTGACGGCTATTTTCGTCACCAATTAAAATTTTAGTAAAATTAATGATCAAATTTTTTTATTTAGTGATGGAAATTTAACATGAAAATCCAGTTACATCGCTGCATTTCCATAAATCCAAAAAATTCAAAAAATTCAGTATTTATTATTTAATTGTAAAATTTCATAAAATATTACAAAATTTGACCTAATTTTTCACTTTAAAAAGTTGAATTTTACATCCTCAAATTAATTTGTTGATTCTGTGATGAACAAGCACCAGTCAGATAGACTATTTTCTTAAAAGCAGTCAAGTGCAAGCCCCCCTCTCTCTCTCTCTCTCTCTCTCTCTTTATATATATATATATATATATATATATATATATGTATGTATTGCATGAAAGACTTCTCTAATTATATGATAAAGTGCCTTATGGTCCACTAAAGGTTTGTGCAAAAAATAGCCAATAATCTCTCATCAGTTTCTTTTGTGTTCTACTTAAAACATTGTTATTTAATAATGTAGTTGCAGAAATGAGACAAGGGTTTTGCGTGTAAGGGATTATAATTAACATATTAATGAAACAACTGTGATTTTAGTTTATTTATTTGTTACCACTATAACTGCAAAAGGTCCTCCCAACACGAATCTTTTAATGGTTAGACTTAGATAATTTTGGTTATAATTTAGGTAACATTTTGCAATTCACTCAAGGAAAATTGAATTATGGAAGAAATATGTCATACATTGATATGTATCAAGCTCAAAAATATATATCTAAACAATATCTAGGAAACAAATCCAACTGTGCTTAGTTATATAGATCGAAGGTTATATATTAGGTGGAGCTTGTCGGCGTTGCTACAAAGTATTGGAGGAAGGCATCGGCCAACATTTGACCCACATGAATTTCTCCTTCTGTGGTAAGATGAAGGTTGTCGGATTGGAGTGGTTGTCCTTTAGCATCAACAGTTTTTACATTAGGAAAATTAAATCCCAGTTGAATTTTCCTTACATCACTATCAGGCTCCCCCACTGGTGCATCCAATGCCACCTAAAAAGAAAAAGAATAAAATACTTTAAGCTTGTGATGAATTATAAGTTTATTTCTTTTGTTTTACACAAAATGAGTGTGTAACTTTTAGTTAACACCATGTTGGATGATAAAAAATATATATTTGTATATATATGAGATATATGTACATACCTGAATGACGGGCAAATTAGGTATTTGCAAATCAGATCGGACATCAGTGATAAACTGCTGGAATTTTTCTGCGTATGTTTCTCCTTTATTCACATCAGCCTCACCCTGGTACCACAGAAGAGCCCGAATTACTCCTCCATCACTCAAGGAGGCTCGAGCTCGCGTCACCATGTTCTCATATAGTCGGTCCCCTTTACGCCACTCAAATAAACTTGTTCCTCCAATGGCACAAGGGACCAAACCAATTATTCCATAGCTCGAATTCTTCTCCAATACCCTATTAGCAAACGGCATCCCAGGCCCTACACCATTAACTTTTGTGAAATCAATGTCGATGTGCAGAGGGTCGTGTGCTTCTTCCCACCGCAAGCTCGAGTTGAATCGAAGGATATTCGGATTGGGCTTGCATTCAGGAGGAACAATTCCGTCCCATCCTTTTGCGATACGCCCTCCTCTTCCAGCCATATTGCTTTGTCCTGCGAGTATGAATATGTTTTTACCTTGTGAGGAAGAAGGATCATGGCTGCTCACCAAAGTTGAGCAGCCTAAAAGCATGAGCCAGACAAGGGGAGCCATATTCATACCCTATGACAAAAGACAAAGCAAAAAGAGGTAAGAATGGCCTAAAGAGCTTGGGATGAAATCAACAAAGACTTGTTTTGAGTATTTATAGAAGAAAACTAGGCATCGAAAACCATCCACATTTCCTCGTTTCTAGCACAAAATTCTTGCAGCCTAGCGTAAAGTTAGGACACCATACCTAAGTTAGGACAACATACCTATTTTTGGAGGGTTTTTACTTTTTCTAATTAGCTCAATGATTAGTTTCCCATGGTATAACCCTAGATAATCCGAATGATTTTTCAGGAAAAAAAAATGAATATAGATCTAACTGCCCTATTCAGAAGATCAAACTTCTTTTCTGCCTATTTATATAATAAAATTATTTTCAAACCACTTTAATTGGTTGTGAGTACTACTTATTGTTTGTGAATAGCTCACAAATTAACATGGTCAAAGTATTTTCAACTATTCTATAAAGAAATTGTTGGAATGTGAATTTTTTAGACAAAATTATTTTCTTAATATTTAATTTAAAATTAGCAATTTTATATTTTTTGTAAGTTTTTATATATTTTTATGAATTTCAATAAATACTTGGAGTAGAGATTTATTGATTCAATAAATGAAATTGAATCTAATTAAAAAGTCCAGAATAAAAAAATAACAGCTAAAATGCTTATTTTACATATCATTACCATGATAAATTTATTTATTTTATTTTATTCTTAATTATTTGGTTCTATTGTTTTTGTTATTGTCTATATAGTAAAAGATTAAATATATATATTTTTTAAATAATTTAGTTTATCAGTTCTCTTCAAAAAGTGAAATATATTGTGACACATTAGACATAAAAATGTAAAACTTAATCAAATAATGTAAATTTTATTTTAAAAATTTAGTAAAAAATGATTGACCTAAAAAACATTAAAAATATTTTTTAGGAGCTAACTAGAATTGCAACATGTACTATTTTTGCAAGTTGGTCTCTAAAGTACAAAAGTATTCAAATTGTTTTCCATTATATACAATATTAATTAGTTGCAAAATGGTGTGGAAATTTTTTAATCTATGTAGATGTTTTAATTCTGGTCACAATTTCGTCCTTTAAAATTATGTCACATATGATGCACAGGCGAAGATCCTCAATTTAAAACTTCACATGACACGCACGTGCAATTTTCCTTTGAAGTTATGAATATCCAACCATATTGGGACTAAAATTGCGTAATTTTTAAATTATAAAACTGAAATTGCAAAATCTTAATCGGCTGAGACTAAAAATGCAAAGTATCTAACGTTATAGGACTAAAAAAAGATTCCTCTTAAAATCCCTTACAAAAATCTTCATATTTTATCATGAAATTTCTTCTAATATTAAAAAAAATTGACATGATTAAGTGCTTTAACATGATAAAAGTTTTGAATCATTTAAAGCCTTCAATGAATTAGTCTATTTTGTATTGAAGAAGCACTAGTCATGGACAATCTGTCTATAAGTCTATTACATAAAAAGAGAATATTGAATTTTTTTTTATTTTCTTGAGACGTGTTTTTACAATTAATTGATACATATTTTTTATTTTTTCACTCTTCTATTTTTATTTTTACTAAAATTAAAAAATTTAAATAACCTTTTTATTTTAAATCTGTCTTTAACATATGATATATTAAATTAATATTATTTTTATGATCATTAATTTGACACTAAAATTCTATATATTGAAATAAATAATTACATTTAAAGCATGGAATATCATTTTTATTGATGATATATATATATATATATTTTTTTACTTGAATTATTATTTTAAAATTGTGATATATGTGTTGAATTTAAATAAATAATATATTAATTTTTACATTAATTTGATCTAAAAAATATATATATCTTTTAATAAAAATAAAGCTATTATACTATTAATTTATATAATATTATAACTTTTCGTTTAACCTCCATAATTTTTAGTAATTTATAATATATATATATTCAATTTGAGGACAAAAAAAATTTACTTTAAAATATCATAAAATTTATTATTTAATAATGCTAATTTTATAAAAATAAAAATACTATTTAATATAACAAACTATATTTAAATTGAAATAATCATATGAATATAATTAATATAAAATTATAAGTTATGCATATTTTTATAATAATAATAATTATTATTATTATTATTATTACTATATAATGTTATCATAAATTATTAGTATATTAAAACATACTATTTATCGTGCAAGAAACGACGAACATCTCATTTTCTTAAAATCGGTCAAGTGCAGCTGTGTGATACTCTCTCTCTCTCTCTCTCTCTCTCTCTATATATATATATATATATATATGTATGAAAAAGTATTTTGTGGTCACTTAGGCTTTTGCATCTTTATGCAGATATAATTTTGGAAAAGAAGATGCAGATAATGCATGCGAGAAAATAAAAAAAGAATTGGAAAAGAAAGAAAGAGTAAGGGTGATTTCTTACAAAATTATAAATGTTAATTATTCAGTTGAAACTAATATAATAATGAAATAATTCAAAATTTATTTATTTATTTATTTAATTAAACTGTTAACTGCAAAATGCACAAGTCTTAATGGCAGACTTAGATCACTTGATTATAATTTTGGTATGACTTGCAACTCGCTTTCAAAAATTGAATTATTGAACAAATATATTCCATACGTTGATATGTATCGTTCTCAAACATATATATCCAAACAATATTTAGGAAAGAAGTCCAACTATGCTTAGTTCTATAGATTGGAGATTATATATTAGACGGAGGTTATTGGTGTTGCCGCAAAGTACTCGAAGAAGGCGTCGGCCAACATTTGGCCCACATGAATTTCTCCTTCCGTGGTAAGATGAATGTTGTCGCTTTGGAGTGGTTGTTTGTTAGCATCAACAGTTTTTACATTTGGAAAATTAAATGCCAGTTGAATGTTTCTTACATCACTATCGGACTCCCCCCTTGGTGTATCCAGTGCCACCTAAAAAAATAAAGAATAAAATATATTAAACTTGTTATGAATTTTAAGATTAGTGTTTTTATCTTACACAAACCGGGTATGTGTAACCATCAATCAAAACCATGTTGGATAATATATATATATATATATACATGTATATATATGACGTATGTGTATATACCTGAATCACGGGCAAGTTAGGTAATTGCAAACTGGATCGGACATCAGTGATAAACTGTTGTAATCTGGCCCCGTATGTTTCCCCATGATTCATATCAGCCTCACCTTGGTACCACAGAAGAGCCCGAATCACTCCTCCATCAACCAAGGAGGCTTGGACCCGCGTCACCATGTTCTCATATAGTGGGGCACCTTTACTCCACTGGGCTAAACTTGTTCCTCCAACGGCACAAGGGACTAAACCAATGACTCCATAGCTCGAATTCTTCTCCAATACTCTATTAGCAAACGGCATCCCAGGCCCTATACCATTAACTTTCGTGATATCAATGTCGATGTGCAGAGGGTCGTGTGCTTCTTCCCATTTTAAGCCCGCGTTGAATCGAAGGATATTCGGATTGGGCTTGCATTCAGGAGGAATGATTCCGTCCCATCCGGTTGCAATACGCCCGCCTCTTCCAGCCATATTACTTTGTCCAGCAAGTATGAATATGTTTTTACCTTGTGAGGAAGAAGGATCATGGCTACTCACCAAAGTTGAGCAGCCCAAAAGCATGAGCCAAACAAGGGGAGCCATATTCATACCCTAGAACAAAAGACAAAGCAAAAAGAGGTAAGAATGGCTTAGAGGGATTGGGATGAAATCAAGAAAGACTTGTTTTTAGCATTTATAGAAAAACATTTGGACACCGAAAAATATGGATAGGCATCCATATTTCCTTGTTTCTAACACAAAATCTTTACATTCATCGCTAAAGAATAAAATGCACGAACTAGTGATGATACGTAAAGCTAGGACAACACATCTATTTTCGAAGAATTTTTACTTTTTCTAATTAACTTATTATTCTAAATTTTCTCTAAATACTTCAATGATTCAGTTTCCTATGGTATAACCCTAGATGAGTCTGAGACTGGTTTTCCATGAAGAAGAAAAAAAAAAAGAAAAAAATAGGCCTCACTACCCTATTCGTAATACCAAACTTACCCATTTATATAATAAGATTCTTTTCTACCCAATTTAATTGGTTGTGAGGACTATAATATGGCTCAACCCATTATTGAATAAATTGAATTGAATATATTTCAAAGTCCAGAATAATAAAATTGAACACAGGTAAAATGCTATACATATCAAATACCAGATGAATTCATTTATTTTAATATTTTAATAATTTGGTTCTATTGTTTAGATAGTCAAAGATTAAATTAAAATGTGTTTCTTTATTAATTTAGTTCATCAATTTTCTTCAAAATTGAAAAATATCCAGACATTAGATATAAAATATAAACTTAATCAAACAATATAAAACTTAGTAAAAAAGATTGACCTAAAAATCATTAGTAATTTTTTTTAATGGTTAATTGCAACTTGCAACATTAACTTTATATTTTTGCAAGTTGTTATCTAAAGAACAAAACTTTTTAAATTGTTTTACATTGTAAAAAAGATCAAACAGAACTTGAAATATTTTTCTAGCTACTTTTTTATCGAAAAAATAAAATAAACGATCTTAAAATAAATTCTAAAAACTGAAAAAAAAATGAAAAAACACACACACACACACACACATATATATATATATATATCCGTGAAAATTATAAGTATTTTTAAATTTACAAGCAAAAATTTTAATATAAAAATTAACCTCTGAAAATTTGTGAATAGTTTCTAAAAATACAAATAAATTATAAGATTACTAATAAGTTCCTTACTGACTAGCTGCTAAAAGCAGATTAGAAGATTAGATTTGGTACTTTAACTTCCTTGATTGAACTTGCATGGAATAAGAATCTCTTGGGCACTTACGGAAGCCCCAAACGTCGAGAAAGAGGTGGATTCCGAAGCATTAAAAATATGTTTAAAAAATTCTGATAATGTAATATAGATTCTATTTCGTTGATTTAGTTATTTATTTTGTCATTTCTTTTTTTTTTCTTTGTTTGTTAATCTTTATGCATTTTATTTTTCTATTTTGCATGTCTCTCTAATTGCTTATATTTTTTTTTATTTTCCTAAAATTTCTGCCTATTTTCTTTTACCAAATTTCGTATCTACAAAAAAATAACACTAAAGAATTAAATATTAAAAAATCAAAGCACCAAATCTTAATTCTCCATTAAGCATTGGCTCAAACTGTTACATAGGCTGCATCAACAGCTCCCCAAACATATCATCCCCTTGCTAGTTGTACGCACTAAAGTCGTCAGACCCAAACACGTTTGTATCCTCAGGTATGCTGCTCTGCGGTGGGCTACACTCAACCGGTGTGGACGGGCCAATCTCATTTCCATCATTTCCTTAAGCTTGGAGGACTGGAGCAGGAGCCGAGGGCTGACGTGGTGGTGGTGAGCTCACGTGGCTTAGATAAGATTGAGTCGGGTTTAGGGTTTGTGTCGACGTCGTTAATCTTGTTTGGGTGGCTGTTGTTAGGTCTTCGCCATTTTACGTAACGGCTGAGATCGACGGCGTTTAGACCCACAATTATGATCTCAAACATAGTACGTAGGACCCACAAAACTATTTTTCAAAAATGAAATAATGCATTATTTTATACATGTCAAAATTTTATATATACTCCACTTGCAACCTAGAATATTATTTATTTAACTAAAAATATTATTTATTTATTTAAAAAATATTATTTTTCATTATATTAAAAATAAATAATCTATGAATATAAAAATATGAATATAAGATGGAGAGCAATAGATTATTCGAGAGTAAAATATAGCATATTGTTTATATTAGTAATATTGAGTAGATATTATGTTATATTGGTTTTATATTATCCGTTATATTATACGTATTTCTATATTATTACCTATAATTATAAGTTAACAATAAGGGATACTATTCTAAAAGTATTAAAGTATTTATCTTATATTAAAAAAAGGATATGGGTTTAATTTTGTACATATAGTAACATAATTTATGAGCACCGAATACGTAAGTGCCATAGGACAACATGAAATAATTGTAAATAGAAGAAGAGCAGACAACATGAAATAATTGTAAATAGAAGAAGAAGAGCAGCGGTTGAGACTTTCTCTCTCTAGAGAGAAGCTCTGGCTTCTCTCTAGAATCGGCTTATCACATGCTTCTTTCATCCAACTCCATCGGATTTCATTTTGTATTTCATTCTTTTTGAAGATTTTTGGAAGAACAGCCTATTGATTCCGTCAATTCGCTGGGATTATCATTTTATCAACGGATTTTACCCAAAAAAAAAAAAAGGGAAATTTTTTTGGGGATCTTCAATTGAAGGGTTTCAGCCATTTGTTCCTACGCTTCAAATCAATGAAGTTCTTGGATGAACAGCATGTTGATTTATCAATATTGCTTGTATTTTCATTCCCCTTCTGGGATTTCTCTATTATAAAAAAAAACTATCACCATGAAGGTTTTTGAAGGATCGTGTTCTAGGATTGTTCGTGAGTCAACTCGAGCGGCGCTCAGATTTTTCTAGGGTTCACCGAGTCCCAACTGAGTCAGACTCTGACTCAGTGCTAACTCAGTCCGATGCCCATCATTGTAAGACTCGTCTGTATCGTTCTTTCATGGGTTGTCCATCCCAGTCTGGCAGCCCCAAGCGAGTAGGTATTGATATCCGCCCTATCTACTTGAGTATTGCGATGGTGGATTTGCGGTTGTTATTATCTGGCAGGCCCGATTGAGTGAGTTTGAGTGCTAATCATTGCTGATTTATTGCTGGGGTTACTTTGCTGTGTTGCGGGGAGCCCATTACCTGTGTGTGTTTGCTGGAGTTGTGTTATTTCATAACTGGAAGGAGTCTGCTGCTGATCACTGGTGGTGCTGCTACTATTTGTTTGTTCCTGTTGATGGCTTGATGATGCACTAGCTGATGGCTGCTGAAACCTGCTATACCTGCTGCTGTTATTTGTTGTACCTGCTACCGATAGCTGCTGTTTACTGGTTACTGCTGCCCTGCTGCTGATACCTGTTCCTTGCTGATGGTTGTTGTCCTGTTGCTATTTCTCTGGCGGCTGATATTTACTTTCTGATGCTGAGACCTGCCAGTCCGTTTGTCGGTCCTGTTGTTCTTTCCTAATGGCCCCTTTGCTGTTGCTAAGTGGGCTGTCGGCTTCTATGCTGGTTGAGATGGATGCTTGCTAATGTTGGATTCCACTTTGGAATGCTGATACCAGTTTTTTTGAAGACACGTTTGGGGCCTGGAAATGCCTACTGGGAGGTTGTTTTGCTTCTGCATTAGATCTTTCTAATTTGTTATATTGGTCTTTGTGTTGGTGGATTTTATGCCACTTATTTATAGTTTTTAGGATGCTTGTTCCCGTCCCAGTGCTGCGATTCAGGACTAGCTTTTTTATTTTCTTCGGGTATGCCCGAGTATTGGTGTACTACAAATTTTTTTTATTTTATTTAATTTCTGCGGTTTCGACAAAAAAAATAATAATTGTAAATTATTATAATATTTATTTTTTATTCATATAATATCTATATTATACTAATTAATATACATCAAGACCATGAATTAAAAATCATTCTCTTGAAAAATTAACTCATGACTTAGATAAATATATTAAAAAATTAGAAAATTATATTATTAATCATTAAATTATAATCAATATATTAATGTAGTAGTTTAGTCTTTTTTTGTTCTTTTTTTTTTCTTTTATATTTGTTTCCACTGTTAACTGCAAAAAGGCCCTCCTCGCATAAGTCTTTAAATGGCTAGACTTAGATCACTTTGCAATTCGCTCTGGAAAATTGGATTATAGAACAAATATATTTCAAAATTGAATTATTGAAGAAATATGTGTCATACATAGATATGTATCATGCTCAAATATAGATCCAAACAATATCTAGGAAAGAAGTCCAACTATGCTTAGTTCAATAGATCGGTGATTATATATTAGACAGAGGTTATTGGAGTTGCTGCAAAGTACTGGAAGAAGGCATCGGCCAACATTTGACCCACATGAATTTCTCCTTCTGTGGTAAGATGAATATTGTCGCTTTGGAGTGGTTGTTTGTTAGCATCAACGGTTTTTACATTTGGAAAATTAAATGCCAGTTGAATGTTTCTTACATCACTATCGGATTCTCCCCTTGGTGTATCCAGTGCCACCTAAAAAAATAAAGAATAAAATATTTTAAACTTGTTATGAATTTTAAGATTCTTTTTTTTTTTTTTTACACAAAACGGGTATGTGTAACCTCAATTAAAACCATGTTGGATAATATATATATATATATACACACACACACACACACATGTATATATATGACATATGTATATATACCTGAATCACGGGCAAGTTAGGTAATTGCAAACTGGATCGGACATCGGTTATAAACTGTTGTAATCTGGCCCCGTATGTTTCCCCATGATTCATATCAGCCTCACCTTGGTACCACAAAAGAGCCCGAATCACTCCTCCATCAACCAATGAGGCTCTAACTCGCGTCACCATGTTCTCATATAGTGGGGCACCTTTACTCCACTGGGCTAAACTTGTTCCTCCAACGGCACAAGGGACCAAACCAATGACTCCATAGCTCGAATTCTTCTCCAATACCCTATTAGCAAACGGCATCCCAGGCCCTATACCATTAACTTTTGTGATATCAATGTCGATGTGCAGAGGGTCATGTGCTTCTTCCCACTGTAAGCCAGCATTGAATCGGAGGATATTCGGATTGGGCTTGCATTCAGGAGGAATGATTCCGTCCCATCCGGTTGCAATACGCCCACCTCTTCCAGCCATATTGCTTTGTCCAGCGAGTATGAATATGTTTTTACCTTGTGAGGAAGAAGGATTATGGCTACTAATCAAAGTTGAGTAGCCTAAAAGCATGAGCCAAACAAGGGGAGCCATATTCATACCCTAGAACAAAGACAAATGAAAAAAAAAAAAGAGGTAAGAAATGGCTTAAAGAGTTTGGGATGAAATCAACAAAGACTTGTTTTTTAGCATTTATAGGAAAACATTTGGACATCGAAAAACAAGGAGAGGCATCCACATTTTCTCGATTCTACCGCATAATTCTTACATCTAGTGTCCTAGAATAAAGTGCATGAATTAGTGTGCTAGCGTAAAATTAGGTCAACGCCTTACTTTTTTGGATTTTTACTTTCTCTGATTAACTTATTATTCCCGATTTTCTCAATTTACTTCAATGCTTTACTTTTTTCATGGTAAAAGCCATCGATGAGTGACTGATTTTTCAGTGAAAAAAGCAAAAAATATGAAAATAAACTTAACTATCCTAATCGGAATACCAAACTTCTTTTCTAACCATTTATATAATAAAATTATTTTCAAACAACTTTAATTGCAGACTAAAGGAGGGAGTAACTTGTACAAAGATAGCATGCACTACGAATAGCTCCCTAATTATATATGCAACAATTCTAGACTAAAAGAGATCTTTATCAACATAATGTTTAACTATTATGTTAGAATTGGTTCGAAAATAATTTTTTAGACAAAAATATTTACTTACAATTTCATATAAAATCAGAAAATGTCTATATTTTTTACGAAGTTTATGAGTATGGATTTATGGATTTAATAAATTAAATTGAATCATTGAAAGTCCAGAATAATAGAATTTAACACAGCTGAAACACCATACATACCAAATACTGATAATTCATTTATTTTAATATTCTTATTGATTTGAATGATAACAAATAGATTGAAATTGGAGATGGTTATGTCAACAAAATTGTAGCTTTAAAAAAAAAAAAAAAAAAGACTCCAGAAGGTAATAAACAGAGCCGGAAATGACATGAATACCCTCAATTATCTATCTGTTGTCAAAGCAGTCAGTACATAATGAAATTTTAATCAGCGCACATTGCCAAACTCAATCGCGCTCACTGATTGCAGTGAGGTGCTCATCAATTTCTTCACTGGACAAAACTCTGAACACCAGATTCTCTTTCCGCACAACGCCAACCTGGAAAACGTCAATAAATATAACGTGTTTTTATGTTAAAAACATAAAATAAAATAAGTCAAAAGTTAAAAAAATAAAATTGAAATAAGTTTTCGTACTCGCACCAGAACAAGAAAAGGCATTACCTCAATCTCAGTGGCCTTGAAATCCTCCTGTAGAACAGACTGTAAAGCTGAAATTGCAGTCTACAAAATTGGCGAAGTTCAAATATCAGAATCTCAACATTGTTGACAGAGCTAGAAACTTAAATCGAACTCTTCCCATGCCTTTTAGAAGATAATGAAATCTCTTGTGTATATAATGTAATTTGCCCTCTCAAAAGGTCAGATGTAGAAACCTTTTGTCGGGTATCAAGAATGCTCGAATATCCCCATAATTTCTTTTCCAGAGTAACTTCCATTACAAGACTCAACTCAACAAGGCCATGCCACATTTGAGGAGGTAACATGGTCTTCAAATAAAGCAAAGAATGGTGACAAATAAACACTTCCTCTGTCAGGTTTCAAATGTTTGGTTGACCGAAAAAGGAGTTTTATATCGAGTTCAAATGTAATTTTTTAAGTAAACTCCTACAATTCTGTCATGAGGAGAAATAGATGAGATTAGCATCATTTGCATCATCCCTGCAATAATAAAGGACTGTCCAAAAGGGAAATATCTATAGTGTAAGACAATGTTTCTCAAGGGTGTTATGCTTATAATTATGATCTCAAATCAGAAATCCCCTCAACTATTACATTGATTACCCATCAAAGAAAGAAAGAAAGAAAGAAAGAAAGAATGTATGAAAAATGAACACCACAGTTATTTGGTTTCATTTCTATGAATTTTTGTTCTCCCAAAAAAACACATAATATTAATACACATTTGTTTGCCTACAAACAATCTTCTCCAGAATATTTCAAATCATTATAGGGATTGAACTCCAATAAAACCAATATTCATCAGCCATTCCCTAATACCTTTTCCCGAAACACAAAAGAGCAGTAAACACAGTCCCCAAAGTAAAATGGAATGATGGGAATGTTACACATGTTAACCAACTAGCACATATACGTTACAATTTATACTCACGAACGAACGCTAAATATTAATAAAGGGATCATATACATCGTGCATTTGCTTTTACCTGCACAGTTTCATCAAAGGAGAATGCAACATCGTTTTTCATCTTCTTCTCTAGGAAGTTGATGGCTTCCTGCTCTTTCCCTCCAACACTTGTCGCCTATCAGGAAACAAAATTGAACATAAATTATCTTTTCAACTCAAAACAATTCCAATAATAATTTCCTCATCTGTAATTTAATGCCTATGAATAAGCCCTCTTTTTATAAATATGATCATCTCATCTAATGATGTATCCTAGGTGATTTCCATGTGATGAGAAATAATACTAATTAATTCAGTTAACGAAATTACTCTTTAATAGAGAAATGACTAAAATAAAAGAAAAGCAAAAGTTCCTTCTCCTTTCCACCCTTTTTCCTTACAAGAGGAATCAAAATGAAGATAAAGTAAATAAAAAAATCCATCACACTAGTAACAGAATTATTGCACGATTACTGCACGAGTCAATTACTCCTTCTATTCTATGTATTAAGTTTGACTTGATACATAGTTTTACATGATGAGAGTTATGGATACTTTTGTCTATGTTTATTTATATTTATATCATATGTAGTAATCAATACATAAGGTTGGCATGTGATTATTTTACATTTGACAGATTTGAGAAACTCAGGAGTGATAAACAAGCAGTAAATTTAGTATAAGAAAATAAATATATCTTAATACACTAACCAATAAGACATGGTTCGAAAAAGCATTTGAGATTTTCTGGATTGGTTTGACAAAGCATGTCAACCAAGGATTGCACAAAAGTATGCCATCTGGGATATGGTCAATTATGAATGTCAAATAGTCAAGGATCAGCGAGGATCAGCCTATTAGAAATTGTGTCTCAGAAGAATGTACAGGGAACCACCGATAAGATAACTTCAAAGTAAGCCAAAACCTTATTGGGAGTCCCCAGAAGACCAGAAATAACATATATAACCTTTCTTAATTGCAACATCTATGGCTTCTATGGACAATACGATAAATCTGGCTACAGAAAGGCTTATGGAATGGATCCACTTACTAATCTCCCAAAGGAGCAGATAGAAATACAGCAAGACTCAAGGAGAACATAATTGAGCACACTCCTGGCAGACAAATTTTTTAAGACTAGATTTTGAAGGTGTACGAACAGAAAACAGTGAGTTTCAGATTTAATGATTTCAGAAAGTCAACCAGAATTTTCAGATTCTAAATATCGATCCTGATAACTAAAAAAGCTACATACATTTGGAATTTAATGAGCAGCAATGGCATACAAATGAAGAAAATTAAGGGTACATGCATTTCAGCATCAATATCATAAAATGTCAGGATAATGAAATTGTGAAGTTTTGGAAATTTGAGAAACACAAAAAAGGCAGAACTTCTTAAATACCTTATGACCAAAAAAGTGGCCAGCAGGATCACATTTGAAGAGCTGGGGACCTTTCTCTTCGTCAATGCCCAATATCATCACAACTTTATACATAAAAGGAAGAAATTAGCAAGAGAAAGTATAGTAGATGGAGAAGAAACATTGAAAAGACCCATTTCGTAAGGGAAGTGAGTAGCAACAGACCTACACCAAGTGGTCTCATATAAGCATGCTGCGTGTACACTTGAGACTTGTCTGCAATCCTGCATCGTAGGATACCCTTATAACTAAAACCACATGCTAATTGTAGCATTCACCTCAACATTTGCAAGCTAGCAAACAACTATCAAATTGAAGAAGATTTTATAAGCATAGCTGAATAATAACTCCCATATGATTTTGAATTAGCTGCACAGCAATAGGTTCAGGCCATTAAATCCAAACAAAAAAAAAAAAGGATTAGATATTATTAATCATTTGTAGCAGACGCTGGCTTCCATAAGTAGTCAGCTTACAATGAATATGAAAGGACAGATCAAAACCTTAATTTAGTTCACAAAGACAAGATATTAGTAAATCATACCATCTTGCCAATACATCAACAGGCATTTCGTATCCATATCTAAACCGAAACTCAGCAGCCTCATTCCTTGCTTGTTGAACCAAAGTCCTTGCATCAGCTGAACGATGAAATAAATTACTAATACAATAAGGTCAAGAAGGATTTCAAGCTAGTACTCTTACCAAATCTAAATACTTTCACCGAAAGAATATGCAAATATTTCATCAATAAAAAAGGTCTCCATACAAGAGAAGCTAAAATTGGATCAGTTGTGACCAGCTGCCAAACCAAGATATCATTTCGTTTTCTTTACCAGCAGCCAAACCAAAATATCATTTATTCAATACCCTGAACTTCTTCACAAATTACCACCCTGTAACCTGGACACTTAAAATTTCAACTAGTGACGCAGAAACTTGCAAGGCAAACTCTAATATTTAGTGCATTAGAATGAGTACATAATCTTCATTATCACTGTATACAAAATAATTGAGCTCGAGAAAATAGTCGAAACAAAAGAGTACCTGTCATGCCAGTAGCCAACAAACCAATGTGCTTAGTAATGGGAAACATATGGGTGACGCTTGTCTGATCTAAAAGCTTGTCCTGCTCTCACAACATTCATACGATCAATTCAAGTCACAGATACAAGTAAACAACCAAATTTAGAAAACCACTCTCCCAAAAGAAAAAGCATAGAAAACCCACCGGGACTTTCTTCTGAGTAACAACACATACTGAATCCGCACCGCGAACACCAATTGAAGTTATTCCGGCAGCCTTAACCGCCTTAAAAGCATATTCTGCAAAAAAAAAATACAAATAAGGATATATAAACCCTAAGTTTACATGAACCCACCAAAAGCGACAAAGAACAACAACATCTAAGCTGAAAAATAGGGCATAAATTGGGTAAAATTCAAAGGAAGAAACTTAAAAAGTAAAATGCCTACCAACTTGGTAGAGACGACCCTCCGGAGAGAAGATCGTAATGTGCCGATCGTAGCCACCTCCACTTCCACGGCTCATTCTTTTCTTTTTCTTCAAGCTTTGTTGTATTCCCTCTGCAGTTGCGGTTCGTTTAATTGTGTTTGAGATGGCAGAAAATCACAAGAGGAAAAATAGAATATTTACTTATATAATATAGGAAATAAAATTATATTACTATTTTTATAATAATTTATTATATTATTATATTATAAATTAATATGATCTAAGGTTGGAGTCTTATTTCAATTGTTTGATTATAAATTAAAATTTTATATATTATTATTTATTTTTGTTATTATATATATATAAATAAATTAATAAGTACAAATAAAAATATTAATACATATTAATTGTGATATTTTTATTTACGTAATATAAATATAGCATAAGTATGATTTTATATGCAAAATAATATTTAAATAGGTATAAATGAATTGAAGAATAATGAGACTCCTAAAATTAAATAATTTTAATAATAATTAAGATATATTCTATAACTTTAAAAAATATATTTAAGATAATACTATATGTAAGACACAATTTATATATACTATTTAGTTATTCAATTTTCATATTAATAATTAATTTCTTAAATATAAAAATATTAATTTTCTAACTCATCAAATTAATAAAATCATTTTAAGTGTGTTTGACCTTAATAATTTAAAATTTGTATAAATAAACTAATTTTTATATATTTTTATGTCTTTTTGAATTTTATCTAGTAACTTTTTGCTAATTTTTTTTTTTTATTATTCTTTATAAACAACACATTTTGTATGAATTTGGGAAAAGAGTGATAGTTTGAAGACAATAATTAAAATCCATCATATTTTTATTTTTATTTTTATTTTTATTTTATTTTATTTTTTGCATAGTGCATGTATTTGACAAATTGTCGTGAATATTTTTATTGTAATGTATAAATTTATCATCGTTTGAACATTTTATTTGATTTATTTTATAAGATGATGCTATTATTGATTTATTTATGAAGTGTAATGTATTTTTCATATATCAATAGGAACGTGAAACTTTAAGTATTGTATTATTTTATTTAATACATTAATATTCGCTTGTGATGAATTTAATAAATTAAATAATTATAGAAAGATTTCTTTATAATTCATATTATATATTTCAAATTGAAATTAAATTTAAAATAAGACAAACGTCATACAAATTGTGCGTTTAATTTGTTAATATTTAATATTTGTGAATAATATTTTTACTATCTTTCATTTAATAAAGTAATGCACGTTGAGAGGTTTCAAACCCACAGTAGTGAGATATTTTGCCAAGTGTGTTCAACCAATTGGTCATAAGAGACATTTATGTTATGTTATGTCTACCTATTATTATTATTATTATTATCATTATTATTATTATTATTATTATACTAAGGGATTTTTTTGTCTCATAGGGGATGTTTGGACTAGGCCGGAGGCCTTCGTATCACAACCGGTTGTGGGTTGTAAGGTTGTATCACAATCAAATGCATAGTAAAAGGTAGTGTTTATTTTGGGTTGTGATAAGGTATATTGTTATTGATATGTCAAATCAATAGGTTTAATAGAGTTTTGTTTGTATTATTATATTATGAGAAATAAGTATTTGTGGATTTAATAATTGGTTATGGATTATTATATATATATGCTAAATGGATGTCAAAATAAAGATCTTAAGAAGAAAATTAATATGATATAATTTTTATAAAAAATGGATTTGAAATAAAAACGTTATAAAAATTTTGGGTGAAAAAATATATATTGAATAGTTTTCTTGGGAATGATGAGAGAAGAAAGAAAAAAAAAGAGTTGTAGAGTGGGTAGGGTTGTGGATGGAACAACCACAACCCACAACCTCGTAAACAAACACATGGCACAACCCACAATCGGTTGTGCAAAGGCGTGTCCAAACATACCCTAAGTATCTTATATTTTTAGTTTCAGTTCAATACAATTTTGCAATTTCAGTTTTATAATTTAAAAAATTATTCAATATAAGTTTTAATTTAATCGAATATTCATATTTTTATCAGAAAACTACATGTGGTCATATAAGTTTTTAATTTGATAATTTTCGTTTGTTCATTCTATGTGACACGATTTCAAAGGACAAAATTTTTAAACATTCGATGTGGATATACAGCATCGCGAAAAATGAAACATTCCTTCTTTTATAAAAATAATAGTAAAAAATGGAAAAAGATCAGAAATTCTTTCTAGCACGATAAAATAGTCATAATGTTTTATATATTTACGTTTGGGGATGTTTCTTATCTACATTAAGTATTTAATATATATTTTACATACACTTGTATAAATATGTGTATGATTATATATAAAAGTATATTTTTTCAAATTTAAGAACAAAAAAAATTAATTTTTTAAAAATTTGTTAATCTCCTCACTTTGATATGAAAGAAAAAGGCGTCATCTTGGTGAAGAAAATGATAGCTCAACCTAATGAAAGGACTTTATCGGTTGGTGATCCCCCAACCTCTCTCCCTCCAAGGCAAGAATAAATTAATTAGGACCATCATATTTTAATCTCGTATTTTATATAATTTTCATATATTATAAGTATATTAATAATGTAATTATGTATAAATTTCAATAAAACAAATACTAATTTTCAAATTTTATTTGATCACGAGCAATTTTTTGAAGTTCGAGAATTTTAACATGAAACATAAAATCAAACTCCGCATCTATTCGCATAATAGAACTTCTAAAAATGATAAATAATAAAATTGAAAATAATTTAATTCCTATGTATTGAAGTGTGTATTCAAAATAGTTAATGGTTAATGCATAGATCCCATCACAAAAATATCTACCTCAACCATTTAAGCAAGAATTCCAGAAAAAAACTGTTGAACCTCTTAGCAGCGCCACTGCTCTGAACAGGGAGAGGAGCCATAATCCGGAAGAAGGCGTCGGCGAGCATCGGGCCGAGCTGTACTTGGGCTGCCGTCGAAAGATGCAGCCCGTCGGGCTGCAGCTGCAGCCCGTAGGCATCAACACATCTCACATTTGGGAGGTCAATGTCCTTTTGAGCTTTTCTTATTATATCAAGATAAGGTCCTTCTCCTGATGCCAATGCAACCTACACCAGAAGAAGCAAACAAGCAATCAAGATTAATGACAATATAAGATCAGATCCAAGGATAAGACATCGGGCCGGATTAGGGCCCGGGATCATACATGGATCACCGGCAGCACAGGTGAGAGCAAATCAGATCGAACATCACTGAAAAACTTCTCCAATCTCCTCTTATACAATTTAGCATCCTCATGATTCCGTGTATCACTCTCCCCTTGATACCACAGGACGGCCCGAATTAGCCCTCCCCCGCCTTGCAACGCCGCCTGAGCCCGATCCAGCAGCTGGTTGTACAGCCTACTCCCCCGCCTCCACTCACTTATATTCGTTCCTCCAATAGCACAAGGGACCAAACCAATCACCCCAAGCCCGGGATTCCTCCTCAAGACCGCATGCGAAAACGCCATCCCGGGCCCTATCCCACAAGTTTTGTTAAAATCTATATCGCGGTGGAGAGGCTCCCGGGCCTCCTCCCACGTAAGCGCGGCGCTCAGCCGTAGGATCCGCGGATTGTGCCGGCATTGAGGCGGCACAACCCCATCCCAGGTGTCGTTCACCACGCCTCCTCGTCCCGACATATTGCTCTGTCCGGCGAGAATGAATATGCTCTTAGGTTGCAAGGCATTGTCAGGAGAGAAACTGTCAGTGCTCACCAAACTGGAGTAGGATAAAAGCAAGAACCAGACCAGAGAAAACATGCCTTCTCCAGACCAAAATGCAAGAAAGTAAAGGCTTTTATTCTTTAGACATCCATCCAGCCAGAGTGGCTTCTAAGATTCCTTACCATTATTCTAGAAGACAACTCGGACTGGGCTGTTACTGTTTCAGAATTTTTTACACTAGATTGCCACTTCTCCATATTTTAATTTATTTTTTATTAAAGTACCATATTGGGGTTTGACAGGAAATTAAAAGGCATAAAAAAAGACTAATAATTAGTTTTAAAAAACCATGTGGTTTATAACGAACATAACTAACGACAACTTTGTTGTCTTTTTCACTTGGCAGTTTGAATCATGCTGCAGATCTTTAACTTTTGTTTCAGATTTACCGAGAGGGTTTCGTTTATCTCTTACATCAAGAGCAATGCAGCTAATGTGGTTTATACTGCACATTTTACACATACCCACGAGGGTGTGTGTCATTGTGTGTTGGTTTGGAAATCCCAGTTCCATAGAATATCTAGACAGTTCCAAATAATATCTGATGCTTTTTTTTACTCATTTGGGACAGACAGTAAAAAACGGAAATAACGGTAAATAAATGACAGAAAACAAATAAACTAGACCAGATTTTCCCTCTATTTTTTGTTTTAAAGAAAGATTTATTCTTGGCCCAAATAGGAAGTTAACCTTTGAAATTTCAAATAAGAAAATAGGAATTAATAATACAAAATATAATTAAACCACAAATCATGCGTATTTGAATTTTCTAGCAGAGTGCCCACTAATTCTGACTTTATTGCTTAACATTATTGTCTAGTTGCTTTGAAAAGGAATTTTAAAAAAAATAAAAATAAAAATAATAATAATAATAATAATAATAATAATAATAATAATAATAATAATAATAAAACAAACAAACAAACAAAAAAGGAAGAAAAAGGAAAAGAAAAGAAAGAAAGAGAAAACATTATGATTGGGCCGACGACAAGTTTGAGGACCAGAGTTAATGGCCCACCACATAATGGGCCCATGTCGTGTTAGGCCAGCCAACAAAGGCGAATATATCCATATTATCCAGATATATATTTATTTATAAAAATAAGAAAAGATAAGTATAATAAACTACTTTCCTACAACCTTCATACAAGTATTTTAGTATTTGTACTTCTTCTACAAAGTTACCAAGTAGACTATAGTATGTGGACGCAATCGTTGTGCTCTGATCCTTAAGCTCAAAAATTATTATATTTCGAAGATAATTATCGTAAATGATAAATCTCAAATACAAAAATATTAATTTTACGTTCAAAAAATCTTTTTTTTTTCGTCTCATTTAAAATACACCTCCCATTTTTTTAAAAAAAAAAATTCTTCTCTAATAGATGCAACTTTGATTTAGTTACGTTCCTTTTTCTTCACCCAAAATAGATAAAGAATTAATATATTTGAAAATGAGTAAATTGTATTAAATCAAATTATGCATTAAGGAAGACCTTTTGGATAGAGGTGGTAAAATTGAACCGATCCAATAAGTTTGATGTTTAAGTTGGGATGGATTATATAATTTTAGGTTTAAAATATAATCGAGCCATTGACTTGATGGGCCAATAACCCGCGAGCCATGAGTTAACCCAATAATTTAATGTATTTTAGGGGTGTTAGGCCAGATTGAGTTTAAGATTTATCAATTCAATGAAATTTCAAACTGATTTGATATGGTACAAAGTTTTTCATTGACATACAAATTTGAACCGGTCCATCAGTTGGAATAGACACCTCTACGTTTTGACGCCAACAGGACCTACCTGAACTTTGACTTATTGATGCATATTTTATGATTTTATATAGATTTACATATTTCGTAAATTAATAAATTATTAATTCATCAATTAATAAAATCTCTTTTAACTAATAAATTTTACCCTATTCCAATTTTGTTAATTTATATTTTAGTGTGTTCAAACCATTAAAATAAAAATAGTTTGAAATTAAAGGAAATTAAAAAAGTAAAATAATTAAGAGAGAGAAAACTTAGAATGAAAGTGAAATTTGAATATAAAATCGAATAGGATTTGAAAGATAGATAATTTATTATTATTTAAATATATATATATATATATATATAGAGAGAGAGAGAGAGAGGGGGGGGGGGGGTATGTAGAAGTAAACATTATATTCACGTGTCATATTATCGATCAGGTCAACACAACAACAATGTTGACTTTCAAACTTTCCTTTCCAAATCTCACGTTTGAGTGAGTCATTGTGAGTCTCTGTTTCTGTTTCCGTTTCGCCGTCAGTCGGACAATTTTTTATAATTCTTTCCGATTTTCTGTCAGGCTTCAATTTTATACTCCTATAATTCTAGATTAAAGTATGGGTAAATTGCGGCAAAGTGAAAGATTTTCCAAACCAGAAACGGCCCGGCCCGATTTGTCTCATAGAATGATGCTGCGGGCTGTATGGGAGTCCAAAATCGTGAGGCCTCTGTTTTCCTGCATATTGCTGTCCTTTGTTTACTTGATGTTCTTAGCCTACTCTAGTTTGGACGGAATTGAAATTCTCTCTCATCTCGATTCCGTACAGCCCGAAAGCATATTCATCCTCGCCGGACAAAGCAATCTTTCGGGCCGAGGAGGTGTTCTGAACGGCACATGGGAAGGGACCGTGCCGCCCGAGTGCCAGCCCAATCCGTTTATTCTCCGGTTGAGGCCCGATCTTACATGGGAGGAAGCCCGAGAGCCTCTCCACCACGATATAGATGTCAACAAGACCTGTGGGGTGGGGCCCGGGATGGCGTTTTCGAACTCGGTTCTGAAGAGGGATTCGGGCTTAGGGGTGATCGGTTTGGTCCCCTGTGCTATTGGAGGAACGAACATTAGCGAGTGGAAGCGCGGCGGAGGCCTCTACAACCAGCTGTTGACTCGGGCTCGGGCCGCCGTGCAGGGCGGAGGGGTAATTCGGGCTATTCTGTGGTATCAAGGTGAGACTGATACGATTGATCTCGAGAATGCTAAACTGTACAAAGAGAGATTGGAGAAGTTCTTCACTGATGTTCGATCGGATTTGCAATCGCCTATGCTGCCTGTAATCCAGGTATGATCATCAGCCTCCAATTACCCCCGATTTCTCATTCATTGGATCTGACCTAATTTTAATTCTTAATTTATTTATTTTCAGGTAGCATTGGCATCAGGAGAAGGGCCTTATGTAGATATAGTGAGAAAAGCTCAACTGGAAATTGATCTTCCTAATGTGGGATGTGTTGATGCTTATGGATTGCAGCTCCAGCCCGACGGATTGCATCTCACAACAGAAGCTCAAGCCCGGCTCGGCCCGATGTTCGCCGACGCCTTCTACCGGATGAGGGCTCCTCTCCATAGTGCTGCAGCCAAGATGTTCAACAATTTTTTTCTAGACTTTCTTTTAAGATGGTTTAGATAGAATTTTTTATGCATATAGGATACGCGTATATTTTTTATCGCACTCTAATTGGTCGACTGTAGAAATCATATTTATACCTCCTGCTCGTTTATGACTTATCGACATAGAGTTCAATTGATCAAAAACAAAAAATGTACAATATTAGGTATCAAGTAACTATTTTGAAATGTGAAATGTGCCTATGGCATCTGCTATTAAACTTTTGTTGAAATTCTTAAGTTGCTCAAAATTTCATCATATCAGCTACTTGAAATAAGAACCAAAATTCGATATTAGTCGAGGTTCTATACATCTTTCAATTTTATATTTCATAATCGGTACACTCTAATTGAACAATATGAAGTTATATCAAAATAAACAAGATTTAGGCTACCTAAAATGTTATTAGAAGTCCATAAAAATTGTAGACTTCACAATGCAAGAAGGTTGGGCTGTCATTTTCTTTTTCTTGTTTTATTTTTATTTTTTTTAAGGGTCAATCGAAATATCATTTTCTCAAATCCAATTTCAGGCGTTTTTATTAATGGAGTGGTTGATGATCGCTATTAAAATAATATTAAATCTATAACTGATTGATGATGTCATGTAGTACATTTTTCTTGTTTTCATAATTTAGAAATAAAAGATCTATTTCTATAGACGAATTTTAAATTATAAATAATGTTAAATGAATTGATTTTAAATATATTTTATTTAAAAACTCATCTGTTTCAAATTCTTTTTTTGGGTATTTTAATTTAAAATGAATAAATTTGAATCGTTTGATTTTATCCTTATACATATATATATTTAATATAGTAATGAGTGTGTTAGTATCTACGTCTATACACGTATATGTTGAAATAAAATTAAATATAATTACGTATATTATATGATAGCATGAGTGTGTATAATATCTATATTGTATACTGTAGTTTGTGATTTCATATATACAGGAGAGACGATCGAATTCAAATGACTATATTTTAAAAATAATTTCAAATTCCTTAAAAATTTAGCAAGAATTTGAAATTTATTGGTTTATTGAATAAATTTGATTGTAAATTTTAATTCATCCTTCAAGTTTATAGCAAATCCCTTTGCTCAAACGAATCATAATAGTATTTTGAAATGAGTGATCTCATTAGGGATAGCAATAAATCGGTTTCGTTGGTGAAATCGAATATATCAATGAACGAAGAAATGTTTTTCAAAAAACTTCTTTTTTTTTCTCCAAGGAATTATTACAAGTTGCAATTGATTCAACAGTTGGATTATTGGGGTTATCGATTTATTAGTCTAGGGCTTGGATAAGAATCTACAATGCACTAGAACGCCTTTGTTGAAGATCCTTTACTCCGACAGCTCGGGCCTGGTCACTGCGACCCCCTTTGTGAGACCCGAACCACATCAAATTCGTTCTGAAAAAATCGGATAGTGAATTTTGCTAAACCGACCCGTATATATTATATATTAATATTTTAATTTTAAAATTTATTATAGTAATAGAGCCCATGTATTTTACATAAACCAGGGAAATCTAAAATTGGACTTCATAGGTTAACATTACTGCTGAGTTCGTGACTAGTGAACGGCCCAGCCCACAGTGTAAAGCGGGCCTAAATTAGGGTCTGTTCGTTGTTATTTTATTATTGCTAGATTTCATATTTTATTTCCATCGTAAAAGATGAATAGTTATGATACTGTTGGATGATATTTTCTCTATTTTTGCAAAGAAAAAATGACATTTTTTAGAAAAAAAAATAGTTGATACTATAAAAAATAAATATAAGAGATTAACAATATATATAGATATATTTATTTAAACATGAATAATTTATTCTAAATTATTACATATTTTTTTATAATTTTGAACATGATAATATATATATATGTATATATATATTGTTATTCATGTCAATTTTGATTATTAATTAAGCATTACTAAATTACATAATATACTTACATGGAATACATATTAATTATTAATTGTCAATCTTGTAAATAAAAAAGAAAACATACCAAAATCATATGCTTTTATTTAACATAAAATGGTGAATATTAATATGGATGGATTAATATTTTCATATGTAATATGGAATTAATATATTTTTATTGAAAATAACATGTATTAATCTGTTTTTAATTTTTTTTTATTGAACAATAGAATTAATGTGCTTCAATTTTGTGTTATTTGACACATTTGATGGCTTTGTAAATTATATAGGTTGATGTAGATGTGGAATGGTTCAACCAGTTCCGGTTGCTGTTTCAAAATCACCTGTTCTACGGTTCCATTTTCGAGCTTCTTTTATGTTTTTCATATTTCAGACCTAGTGCTGGTTGCTCGGAATCGAAACTAGTGGTTTGAAACCACTGGTTCCAAAAACCGACTACCCTAGAACCAAAACTGTTCGGTTCTCTGTTTTGATTATGAATTCAATTTGAAACTGAACCAACAGTTAAATCGAACCATTGACCTACGATCCAAACCACCAGCTTTGATTCGAAACTGAAATAATGCCTACGTCCAAGTAGATAGTTCTGTCTCATTTGTAAAATAACTATATCCCCATTATTTTAACAAAATAAATAAAGAATTTGTAGGAGACAAGAACAAAGTTATGGGGCCATGAGACCTAAATGGAAGAAGAAAGAAAAACACAAAGTTGTAGCAACCCAGTTTTGATAAGTCAATATTCCCTGCCCTAAGACTCCTCCAACAGTTCTAAGTTCTGGATTATTTGTGTCACATTGATTTTTATTGCAACCCCACTTTCCCAATTTCCAACCAACTTCTGTTGTTTGTTGGACCAACTTCTGCATCTCATTGTCCCATTTCTTTCAATTATTATTTATCAAAAGTCCAACTTTGCACTGTACCATAAGGAATTGGTTGGTTGTCATTTATTACTACTTCTTAGTAAAACTTCCAATTTGCACCTATATATACACATATATATATATATATATTATTTAATGTACCTATAGTATTTATGGGATTATATTTATAGCTGGCAACTAACTTTTATAGTTTGGAAGTTTATGGTTTGGATATTCTTTTTTCACCGTTTTCAATATTTTTTGTGGCGAGTATTGGCAGATTTAGATTATCAGATTTAATCTATGGGCGTACATAATTTTTATTGTTGTTTTAGTTCTTATCTACGTTGTATTTTTAAAGATGATCCCATTTAATTTTGTTGTTCACGCTCTAATCTCTAGGTCAATTATAAGTAATTATCTTAAACTCAATACCAAGTCCAATTCTTTCAATTCAAACTCATCTCATAATTGTTTTAGTAATGTTTATGTAAGAAATCAACATGTAGATTTGATTACTAGTGGTTTTTTGTTTTAAAGTCTCGTAAGTTCGTCAAATATTTAAATTTTCATCACACATGAATTTTATTGAATCAAACTTCTTGAGTTTAAGTCCACACCATCATTTAATCTTGAATCCATCCCTAATGGGAAGTACATTTGATGTTGCTCTCTCTCCATGTCTCCTGGCGTCTCTTCCTTTGTTTCTTTGTTTACACTCACAATCCTTGAATGAATCTGCTGATTGCACTCAATCTCTCTTTTATCCTTGTTATATTGCCATAATTCTCTTTATGGGCTTTAATTAAGTTTTGGATTTAATTAATTAATAAAGTCCAAAACTATTTCAGCCCATAAACTTCTTTGTAATCTTCATACCTTGGATGGACTAAAGATGGCCAAGTGCTTATGTGGATTATTGTATAAAATTATTCAAAAATATTGCAAATATCCACAAAAATAAAAAGAAAGTAATTCTTGTTGAAACACTAAATAAGTATAACATAGAGAGTGCACAAGAATTAATTATATTAAAAATACAATTTTATCAATTAAAATTATGCACAATTTCCTACTTATCAACATTACCCTGCAAAAAATAAGAAAAACATATAATGTAACCCACAATATTCTGCTTGGAGAGTTTAAGAGTATTCGCTCATTCGAATAGTTAAATAAATCACGTAGTATGATATGCAAGAACAAATTATAAGATTTATTAAGATCAACAATAATCTTCATTAATCTGAGACTTTAAAAAAATTGAAAATAAATTCATATAAACTTAACCTGAAACGAATAATATGAAATTAGAGTCCGTCGTTGACCCCACACCATTTAAATTACATAAACTATCATTAAAAAAATCATAGTCAATTAATTTTTTTATTTTTCTAATTTCGGACAACAATATATTAATAATTTCTATTATTCATATGTACATCGAATGACAAATCAACACTAAACATTAAATATTCTTAAAATACATGATTGCATCCTTAAACTATTAATCTTAAGATTGTCGTCTTTGCATGTCACGATCTAAACTTTTAGTAATCTGCAAGCTGTTAGCAAGAATTCGTTTTCATCTTGTAATGAAGTGTAGACGTAACTTTAATCTAAGAAAAATAAAATATTTTAATTTAATTAACAAAATATTAAAACAATAGAGAAAAACACAGTAACGCAGCAAAGTAAAAACAAATAGCTACTTCCATTGACTTCAGACAAATTAAAACAATAATAATGGCAATTTTATTCCCAACTTTAAACAATTTACGAATATCTAAACCCACGGTATTTTTCATTGTATTTTATTTTATTAATATATGTAGAAATTACAAAATAAAATTATAAATACATAATTTATATTAATAAAAAAGTTGATCCACCGTACACCAAATATATAAATTTAGTCATATATAAATAGACTGATCCAATCCACAAAATTTAAAAATCTCGCAAATTTGAACAACCACCCCCCCCTCCCCAAGTTGTTCTCAGGTACACAAAAAATATTTTTTTCTAAAAAAGTAATACATTTTGGGTGAAAAATAATAATATTTTTCAAAAATATTAATTTTTTTTATGATAAACAAGTATTTTTCATCATAAAAGTATTATTTTTAATTTACTAATTACAAAAAATTAGTTAAAACCATAATATTTTGCAACGAAAAGTGATACTTTTATCACAAAAGAGTAATATCTTCTTAACAATTTAAAAATATTAATTTTTTTAAAAAGTATCAAATGTCAAAATATGCATAAAAAGAAAAATTAGGTACCCACAGCCGGTACAAAATCTGCGGGTTTTTTTGTATAAATTGGTAACATCTATAATTTATAGCATGTAAGTAAATTTATGCATATTATATATATAATTTTTTTATTAATAAAATATATATAATATTTTTATTAATAAAATTAAAATATAAAATAAAATACATAATAGAATAGAGGATCCATCCGAATCTAAGTACAATGACAACGTGGGTCACAAATAATTGCACCTTGTGCATGTGAAATTGGACTCTTCCTGACTTTTCGAGCAGATAAGGCTCAGAGGTGGCTCATTCACTCAAGTTGGTGTTTAGAGTAAGTAAATAGGACGAGCCATCGGGTCAAACACATGGGGCTGACACGTTTACATGCAATGGGTCAACCTATACTCCAAATCAATCAATTTCATATGCCCAATGGACCCAATTGTTCTAAACCATTTTTTTTTTTTTTTTTTGGGAGAATCCAATTGTTATTTATCAACTTTTGTAACAAAAATAATAATAACAAAAGAGTATTCTAGAAGATCTGGGTTTTGTATTTAAATTTTGAAGCTTATTCCATTTATTTCATAGTAACTAAGACTTTATTTTCTAAAAGACGAGAAAATATATTAACATACCGATGGGGCTGCTAAAGCAAACCCGACCTTGTTAGGTTGGATAGTGTGGTTCAAAATAAATATTCCAATTTTGTTTTTTATTTTATAAATATCTTGGTATCTCGAATAATATATTTGTTGACTAGACATGTCTAATGAAAATATTGTTAGATTGTTTGAAATTGGACTATATTAATAGTTGACTTGAGATAAATGATCTTCGATTATTTAAATATTGGAACAATTTTTGTGGGGCATTTTCTAACATAAATAATTGTAATAAACTTTCGGATTGTATTATTTTTGATAGTCGAGAATATTTCAATTTTATATTCCCAAAAATTGGTTTGTCAATCTTGTTGATTGTATAAATAAATAAATCATATTTCGAGAAAAAAATTATATATACAACATAAATTCTTTCTGAAAAGCAATACTTTTTGTAGTGTTTTACAAAAATTACAGATCATTTTATGGTATAAATAGCTTCAACTGATGATCCAAATTCAAATAATCGTTTCTTCCTATCTTTCGATGTGAATACTTCGATACTCAAAAAAATACAATACAATCAAGAACTTCAAATAAATATATACAAAAAAATATAATATTATTTTATTTATAGTAATATTTTTTAATAAACAAATAATATTATAAATTAGATTGCATGATATATCGATGCACGTAATTTTTTACGACAAAAGGATAATTATATATAATTTTAGTAGTTGGTTGAAAAGACTACTTGATATTGGAACTTGGAGGAAGGTAGTAAACATCTGGGACTTTTTTTTTTTTTTTTTTTTTTGGGTACTTTTGTTTGTTCCAGAAAAAAAAAATTTAAAATAATAAAAGAGATACGTAATCCTTTATCAAAGATCCAGTTGAGACGGGCGCTAGTTGTAATCCACAAATCCATAAATTAATTAATAATATTTTAGGTGAGACAGGGATAGGATTAGTAAACGGATTAGAACCTAACGCCGGATTATTCTTATGCTTTCGGCCCTTACCTTAATTTTAATAAGATTTTGGAATAGTCAAATATAAATGGGCCCTACACCACTCATGTATGTCGCTATGACATACCAAATCTTGCAATAATTTTAAAAAATAAAAATAAAATAAAATAAAAAACAAATCTTGTAATAAATTGTACCATGAGAATCACGGCTTTCACATGACATCTTAAATTATTTGTGACGGTGTAAGTGAACAGGAAACATGAAAAATCAAGAAAACAATACATACATATATATATAGTTTATTACTATTATTATTTTTTGTTCAAATTAATAATAATTATAAAATAATAGAATTTCAGTGAAGGTCGCCCTAGCAAAAGTACAGTAGGCTATATTGGCCTCGTTATCCACACCTCTGGTCGGATGAATGGGGACCGACCGACCCGAGTTTCACGAGCATTGGCGGGCTCTGGAGTGCCTGTGAAGGGCGCTAGCGCATACCCCGGGGTGATCATCACCACCTGCACCTTAAATCTCGGCACAGTGGAACGTGTAACTCGCTTGCTGTTCCATTCAACTACATTTGAACATAGACCTCAAAACATTTAGGTCGTATTTGGGTCCCCTCTGCTTGAATCGATTCGAAAATATTTAAATTTTTATTTATTTTTTAACATAAAAATAAAAATTTATAAACAAAAGTAAAATAAATCACATTCTGTTATAATATATATATATACTATTTTGATAACCTGGTCAATTATCTTTTTAGTTTTTCATTTTCCTAATACCTCTAATTTCCACTATTTTACAATTTTTTTTAATTTTTCAATACCCTTGACCTATTATTTTACAATTATTCATTAATTACTAACAAATCTCATTATAATATAATATTACAAATATTTATTTTTCGATCATTAATATCACATTAAAATATCTCTATTCATTGAAATTCTCAAATTTTGAATTTCAAAAATAGTATTTTCTTCGACTAACTTATGCCTAATTCAAATCTAGCCTTATGTTAAACTAAAATATTGACTATTTTTCTATTTAATTACATTATGAGATATTTATAATAATGAGTCAACGTACAAATACATGTTTCTAAAGTTATAGATTATGTGCTGTCATCTTAGTGGATCTCCAAATCATGTCAATTGTTCATATTAATAATTTACAACGTTGGATTAAAATAATCATTAAGGTCGACCGAAATCAAGATCTATGGAATTATCGAGATAGTATATACTAATATAGGTAATTTTTGTATGCGTTTGCTATTTTTTAATGATATAGTTACTTAATTTAGTCTAGACACTATTATTAAAAATTGACCAGTAAAGATTGGTCAATACTAATTTTTTATTAATTTTAATTTTATATTCTATTTGAGATAAATAAAAATAATTTGTAAAATTAAAATTTATGTTCTGAATATATAAGTTTAGAATACGTATTTTCTCAAATTGAATTTTTATTGAGGGGGAATTAATATTTAAAGTTAATAATTTAAATTTTAAAACAATAATTGAAGAGAAGTGGGATATAAAAAGTCAAATCCCACATAAGAAAAACGTCTTCATATTATTAGTAAGAACACGTAAATAAGAAATAATAAAGTGCATTCCTCTTGTGATAAAATCTAATTGTATTTTGTGATAGCTTTAAAGCAGATCCAGTTGGATACAATGATAGTGAGATGAGCCCACATGAGCAAGCGCACGTCGAATTTGCCGCTTTCGGCACACGTAGCTCGAGGAGCTCTAGGAGTCCATAAGTTTTGCCAGATCAAACTAGGGTCGGTATGACACTCGAATTTGTGAGAATTAGATAATATCCACAGGGTAGTAACCGGGCTCGTCTCTTGCAATTCAGGTCATGGAACGGGTGTGTGTTCCAGGCACGCAGCGCAAGAAACGATTCTTGCAGTACCGAAAAGGCTCAAGTCGTGCGAATCGATGTCGGCGCCCAAAGGGTGCGGTTTGTATTAGTACTAGCATTTATAGTACTCTCATTTCTTGTCTAAAGAAAGTTTTGAAATATCAAATAGTTTATTGATAACTTCTAATATTACTATACAGCAATCTTTAAATTCTCAGTCCATGTATCTCGTGGACAATTGTTGCAAATTCTGATAACAGCATACGAGACAATTTTGTCCACAGAGAAAAAATCAAACTCATGTTCCAGCTAATTTGTCCCATATATTTTAGTTATTCTAGCACACCCAACATTACAATCAACAACTATAATATATTTCAATTAAAAAAAAACTCTAGTTTGTCACACATCTATAAAAAAAAATTAGGTACCCATTAACTAACATGTAATTTAGAAACGCTCATCAATTATATGCCTTAATAGACCACACATTCCCACCCCCATCCCACAGCCTCAATTTCAATGGTCCCAAATGTCTTCACAAGGCCAAAATTGTATGGACTTTAGATTTTCTTGGAATTTCTGGATTAATGATTAGTCCAATTGTTAGACATTAATAAAATCATTATTACAGGGAGTGATGCCTCATTTGTGTTTGTTCTGTTCAAGAAAGCAACCGTTGTGAAAAAGGAGGAAAGAAAAACAGCTTCCTGGTTAAGATTGCTCCTCTTGTTCTTATCCTCTTAGGTCTTAGGTACCAAAGAGATGTTGACAACTTTACTTTGTAAGGGTAGGTTTAGTTGGAACTCTCCACTTTGGAAATTTGTGGTGCAACTTTTACCATTTGCCAACCCTATAAGTTATGTGTGACAGGTGGGAAAAAATATCTAAGATTAGGTCTATTTCTTGGGCATTTATTTTGATTGGTACGACTTCACATTTTTCATGGAATGATTGAAGTTGTTTTCCTTGTATTGGTGCATGCTACATGAAATATAACAAGATTCGATTGCGATTATAACATCTTCTATTTGTGCTTGCTTTTCTTTTATTTCTTACAAGTATATTTGAGGAGGGTATCTGAAAATAGTCTTTTTGAAAGAACTAAGAAGCAAGCTCATTTGTATCTTTGTTGGGAAATAGAAAAGTGTTCATAGACTTTTTTCAAAAAAATAAATAAAAAGTATCCATTCGGAAAACTTAAGTGAAATTGAAGAATTCCCGTTTTTAAAAATTTTGAACTGTAAAATATTGATGAATGGTGAAATTTTATGTTGGTTATGAAATTATGGAGAATTATTTTTTATTGTGGACCTTACATCAATGCAAAACCTTCTCTATATCAGGTGTACTGTGCAAGCCGATTGATAGTATTGCTTGTTTAGTTAAAAGATATTACTTGTTTAATTGAAAAGTATCACTACTGATTTGTTATTTTAAAAAAAATTGTAATGTTTTTCTATTAAACAAGTAATATTGTAGATCAGGTGTGTGGTGCACCCAATGCATAAGAGACTCACTATTGCACTGATGCAAAATATATATTTTACTAATACTATATTCTAAAAAGATTTGGTAGAAAAAATAATGAGTAAGATTATTAAAAAATTAAAAAGTACATAGATAATAGATGGTATGTGTAGTAATATAATACTCCTATATATGCAAAATAAGTGATTTTTTGAAGTTTTTTTTTTTTTTGCACAATAAATATCGTTTTACTGCTTTCAAAGTGAATATTAATGTTGTTTTTCTAATTACTCTTAATTTTTCATGTAAATGTACATATAATGTGTTTTTTGTACTACTAACCATTAATATTTATTTCTCTCAATTAAGGGTATACTAGATATTTGATTTATTTCTTAATATGTATAAAATGTATAAAAATGTTTAAAACGACACTTATTTTAAATAGGAGGGAGTAGAAGTTTAGCGAGCTGCAAAATCCTACCTCTAAATTCAAAACAAATACCCTCAATTGATCGAAAAAATCTTGAAATAAACACACCCTCGACAAAATTTAAAGTTCTAAAATTTCAATAGTTTATATTGCATCTTGTCATTCAAAATACCCCAATTTTATAGTATAACTTTTTATTTTGGTGAGATTTAAAAAAATATATATAATTAATAAATTGAAAAAAAAAAGTAATAAATTATACTCTTGCAACATATAATTTCTTTTTAAAAGGTGTAACATTATAAATTGCAAAATTAGCATTAATTAAAATGATAAACAAGACTTCATTTATCAATGTCGGGTCAAAGTAGATGGCGTCCTGAAAATATATTATTAAATATATGCGTAATAGACAATCACCCAATTATAAAATATAATATAAATTGGATATTAACATTAATATAAATATTATAATATTAAATAATTAATTAATTAATTAGCAATTTCTGTAGAGAATGCTGAGTCAGCGGATGAGTCCCATAATTCTCGAAGCTGTAGTGTGAATTGCAATTATGTACAAGTCTCAAAATTCAATTGATGTCACTTTCTTGTATTCAATAAGCCATAAAACTCCCATCATTTACTAACAACTGTCATCATAATTAAATCAATTAATCATTATGGTACATCATGGGAAAACATAGTCCAAAGTTTATGTAAATATAGTATTAATTCAACCCTATTTAAAGGCGAGCCATCTCATTTGATGCGATGTTTCGAATTAGATTTGAAAACGGTATTATTTTATTTTTATTTTTGATATAATTTGAAGATTGAACTTTTGATTCGTATTTTTTTTTAGATGATGTCTTCTAACCATTAAGATTTAGGTTCGATTCATTTTTTATATTCACTTATGATATAGTTCATCAAAATTAATTAAAATAAGAAATTACTTTAGAAAGAGACACTCATTTTATTTAAAAAGATTATTGTACGGCTGTATTGTATAATATAATCTACAGCATTACTTATTCAATTGAAAATTATTATTTTTAATTTATTATTTGATGCTTATATGATTTTTTGATGTATTACATAATATTGTACATTAGGTTAGTAATTACTCATGAGATTTGGAGGAAGAAAAAAATAATATTTATAATTTATCGATAGTGATTTAAGTAAATAACTTTATAATATAGAAAACAAAGAGAAGAAGACGAACATGAGGAATCAAGAAGAACAAATTAAAGAATTTTATCAATTTTTTTATTATTATAATTTAATTTAATATTTGTAAATTATCGATAGTTATTTAGGTCAATAACTTTATAGTATAAATATTTTAATAATCAATTATTTTAATTTTTTTATTTAAAAACTCGAATGAGGCAAAAATATTAGGTCCAATTTTGGAATTTATGCAGATAAATATCTAATAATAAAAAAAGACATTAATAGAGAAAATGAAAGATGAGGTTTGAGTATTGGGAGTGGTGAAGGAAGGGAGTGTGCGTTATAGCTGGCAGACATAATTGACAAAGTGTGCGAATTTTCAAAGCTGCGGTTAGGCCCGTTAGTGCAAGAAACGGACAAATCGGCTTTAGCGGGTCCCACCTAACAACCTCTGACGTGGCTGGATATGGGTCATCATTGAGCTGCGAGCTTGTCGGAAGTTCACTCATCAATCCGCAGTCTACGTGTCACGTCGGCCCCCTTTCCCCGCACAAGTGTTTTGTCCGCAGCGAGAATCCTCCGCCACGTCACCCGCTCGGTCTAACGTGCGGTTAAGTTATTACGTACACCAATAATTCAGGCTGGGGGGTGGGGTGGTGTTGGGGCCGGGACCTGGGGTGACGTGGCTGGTTACTTGGAGGGTGGGGGTTGTTTAATGATTGGACTCGCACTTAGGTTAGACGGTCACTGATTCAAACGCAACGAGTTTTTTTTTTTTTTTTTTTCTAAAGTTACTTTAACGTCATTGGTTAATGGGGTAAAGCTTAATTCACTTCTTTACTTTATTCTTTTATTTATTTAGTTATTTTATTTATTTATTTATGTATATACTATTCTTTTTTTTTCTTTAAGTGCAATTTAATTACTCAATCTCAAATGTATTAAAATTAAATATATAAATCAAGATATATTTTTCAGCAAAAAAATATTATTTGTGTCTAATATTTTATTGTTTCCCCTACAAATCTTAACTATTTTCCTTTGATACAAAACAACCTGTAATTTTTATTCCTAAGTCAATGTAATCAACAATTATCAAAGCTTACAATCAAGAAATCTTCTAATGGATATCAATACCAATTCAAAGTGGTCTCCAATCTTGTAGATTAAGATCATCCCCTTGATCAGCAATTAATTATATCGACATCAACAAATAACAACCTTTACTTATTAATGAAAATGTTTACTTCGTGACAGAAGACATCTACACTTATATAGGACGATAACATATAATATATAATTAAAAAAAATACGCAAACAAAAAAATAGATGAAAATTGTACATAAAGATCATATTCCCATTCCCATCCTTCCAGAAGGGGTGAATGAGATAATTTCTTAGACGTTGGAAGTACAAATAATTTTTTTCTTTTTTCCTAATTAGATGGTAGTAAGGATTGAATTTTAGTTAATTAATTAATTATTATTATTATTATTTTGACTTGGATTGATGTAGATAATATTGGATATCGAACACAATTAGTTAATTTATTTATACATACATTATAAAATATATTACATAAATATGTATAAGGTGTAACTTCCTTTAAGAAAAGGGTAAGGTATAACATACACTACAACAACTAGAGATTTAAATTTTAATTGTAAAAATACCACAATATATCGCTTCAAACAAAACAACGAGATTTTACCTAAAAAAACTAATATTATTATAATTAAAATATAATAATATTGTTTTAAGAATACAACACAATATATTACGATCTTTTTGAAACCGATGATTCATTTCTACCAACTAGAGAGTAGAAGCACTAGCACCAAATTAATTAAGCAAGAAATTGAAAGGAGGCATAATTAATTGATACCCCTCACTATGTAAAATTGTAATGATCCCTTAATTTAATACTTAGGTATAAGTGGAGCATAATGTTTTTGTGTGCCCAAGAAAGCAACAAAAAATAATTTAATATTTAATACATTATAATATAACATTATTAGATCAAAAAATAGTGTACTTGAGGAGGCATCTCCATGAACTTTTTGCCTATGGAATTATTATATTTAATTTATTTATAATTAATTAATATTTTTTATGTGGGTCTGTATTAGTCTATTGCTGTTTATGTAGACAAAGGTGTGATAAACAATTTCCAGACCAATAAAATGGAGTTGGAGGAAGCATCCTCTATCTTTCCTCACCATGTGAATCATTTATTTTAATTAATATTTTTTCCCCAAAAATCCAAAAAAAGAATCTTTTTAGAATAAATTATTTTTTTAATTTTTTTTTTAAATAAACAGAATTATTCCTTGCTTTTGCAGTTGCTCAAAAGAATAGAGGGAGTGGTATTAAAAGCACTGTTGCCTAAAGTTATAGCTATGGTCTGAGAGGAAAAAAGAAACTTAAGACAGGGAGAAAGAGCTTCGATTGTACAAATGTCCGTAGTCCGTATAATATAAAGTAGAAGAATATTCTTGTTAGCAAATTTAAAAAAAATAAAAAATAAAAAATATCTATTTTACAAATTGTAATTTAATATATCAACTTTTAATTTTTACAATTCAAAACATGAAATAAATATCTAATGAGATGCTGACAATGTGGCTTCTGGAACTTGACAATCGCTGCATCGATAGACGATATTGTACATCACTTAGCTTAGTGAAAGCTCGACCTAAACGTCTTTAAACAAACACAATTAACTCTAACCAACTAGAAATAACATTCTCAATCCAATCGTGAGGAAAACTAGAAACATCATCCTCGATTCAATTGTGAGGAAAATAGATGGATAGAGGGGGAAACAACACTATTATATCTGCAGTTTTAAACATTTTAATATTGAAATTAAAACAATCAAAATGTACTTAACGAATCAATCGTTCTCATACATATTGTGATTTTTTACACAATTTTTAGAGAAATTAGAAAAATTCTAACAACAAAAAAGTAAATCTGAAAAAAATCATGAAAGAACAAATATCAGAAATCAAATAAAGTGTGGAGGGCGCACTTAGCATGTAGGTCACACAACGCAACTGACGCAAAATCAAGACGAGAAAGTCTCTCAAGAGCTTATAAATTTTTTGAAAAAAAAAAAAAAACCTAAAAAATAAATGAACAAGTACATAATTAACTTGACGTTGATCACACCATGTGCCTAAAGTTCGAAGTTTCCTTGCACTACAGGGGCCGCATGTCTTCCAATAAACATTCCAAAAGAGTAGATCAATGATTTCTTTTCTTTCTCCTTTTAATTTAATTGTTTTTACATGAATAATTGCAGTTTTAATTATAAATTATCTAGAATTTTCCAGACTACAGGGTTTATCTTGTTTCAGGAATTTCGCCTTTAACTTTATAATCTATTCAAGTCTAAGTTATGGTTTAATCAAATCCAAATTTATGAGTATAGCCACGTCTTCTTAAATTTGATAAGTAACAAAAACTATATAATAAAAAAATAAAACACGTGTAAAATATTTAAGAGGGTGCAAGAATTTTTGCGATAATAAAAATTGAAATCCCGACCTGCACAATATAATAATGAGACGGTGGAGATTAAAATCCTGACTCATACAATATAATAGTGAGATGATACCATTAGAGTATTAAATTTTGAACTTTATAATATGTCATAATTAATTCTAATAAATTATTGTAGTATTCCGATAAATAAAATAGTGGACCTCTTATAATGCTAGTAATTGCAATTTGTAATCAAAATGACGAAATTTAGAGGAACATCTCAAATTTTAGTGGGTGTGTTTGTTTTAGTTTTGACACGGAGGGATATGGATGTCAAAGTACCTCATTCTTGTTCGTTTGAATTGTAATCTTGAATTTTACAATTCAATTAAATCATATGCTCTAATATCTATTCTACACTCTATTATGTATCTAATATCCTTATTTTTCATTTTTTTTTAAATTGTCTCTTTAACAACATAATGTAATATTACAATAAATCGTATTCTACCGCATTGATTTGACATTTAAAGTATAATTATACCTTACATAATATCAAAACAAATAAAGATCATCAATATATAACGTTATTTTACAATTTTTAAAATTTAAAGTCAGAATATTTTACGACCCATTTAAATTTAAACCATCACATTATAGAAGATGAATATTATTTGTTTTTTTATATGATTCGTGATTTGAATATAATCGGCTACAAAATTTAACAAATATCTAAAACGAGACAAAATAAATCAAGTCGTGTTAGATAATTTATAATAAACGCCCGCTACAAGATATGCCCTGGATCGGCATGGATAAGTTTGGGGCACATAAATGGGAGAAAAAAATACGAATGGAGTTAATCACACGTGTGAGCAGTACAGATCACGTGAGGAGTGGGGGAGAAATGCACGTGCGGCATATGGTGTGAAAGGACAGAAGTAGGTGAGGGATGGAGCAGGTGGCACGTGACAATTCTAGGGTATGTCAGAAAGATATATAGAAAATAAAAATTAATTTTAAAAAAATAAAAAATATAAAATAAGTGGTCACAGCTGTAACCGAGTAATTGCAACAGTAGTAACGGCTGCGGCAGAGTGATGATCATGCATGCGCAATTTCTGTTTGTTTGATGTGAGAATTGACACCTACCTTTATTTCTGCACCCCCTAAAACCCGCTTCTTTTTTTCTTTTTATTTTTTTATTGTTTTTGTAATATAAATATATATATATATACATACATATTTTTGTATATAAATTAGGAAACCTTTTTTATGCACTTTTTTTAAGTTTTAACTAATTTTGTGAATCTTTAGGGGTGCTCGTTTCGGATTTAAATGGGTTGGACCAAATTTAAATTGTGAATTTCTTCCTCAAAAAAATTCTGAAATTTATAAATGTATTCTTTTATCGTAGAATAGGATTTTAAAATTCAAATAAAAAAGTTACGAAATATGATGATAATTTGCTAATATGATGAAGTGAATTACAAAATAAATTAAAAGAAATAATTAATATAAGCTATGAACTCATAACGTTCTTGATTTCAAGAATAAAGTACATAACACGTAAACGCAACTAAAAAAATGAACTTTGTAAGATCACACTCTAAACTTTCTTTGATTTGGACTTGCAAAAGATCACAAAATAAATTAAAAGAAATAATTAATATAAACTATGAACTCATAACGTTCTTGATTTCAAGAATAAAGTACTTCAACACGTAAAAGTAACTAAAAAAATGAACTTTGTAAGATCACATTCTAAACTTTCTTTGAATTGGACTTGCGAAAGATCACATTTCAAACTTTGCTTTAAAGATGTACAAAATATACAAAAAGATATTATATCAAATATGACACTTAACACTATCAAGAACATATACCAAGTCGAACTACTCACTCAACATTCGGAAATTGCAATATGATTGTGTATATAAGCTGAATGAATACTTTGGACTGCACTCTTCAAGTCCATGCTCGTCACTCCTCCAATATATTCATAATGGATCGATCATACTCCACTAAAGTCGTGTCACTACTGGTTGAATTTGTCATTAACCACCTTTTTTCTTATTTGAATTTGATGACTTAGTTCATATTCTCCATTTATTTAATGTTAGAAACTTTTCTAAACTCTTTTAATTTTGATATAATCGTACAAAACAAAATTAAATAAATACTTATTATTCGAGTTCTTACGAGCTCTAACACACATTAATAAATACTTAAATAAAGTGCGCATAATAATATTTGAATATACATTAATATGTATATTTTAGTTTGAACAGTTTTAAAAATTCAAAATAAGAATGAGAGGAAGGGTATCGAACTCCTGTGGCTCTCATTAATAATTTAGGTACATTTCTTTATAATAAATAATCACAAAAATATCAAATACGACGTTGTTTGTATTTTATTATCTTTTATATGAAAATGTGTGGAATATAAATAGTTTGAAAATAAATACATAAAGTTATATGAGGAATTTAATTCAGGTAAATGTCAATATTCTAACGAAACCTCAAGTTGATAAACTGACTTTTATTCCACTATTGGTACATTCGAGAGCCAAGAAAGTCAAAATTCACAATTTAATTTATTTATTCCACTAAAAAATTCAAAATTACTTCAATAACTTAGTTTAAAGTTTTATTTCGTATAATAATATAATAAAATCAATTTTTAATCCAAAATACAATTGCGATATTATATTTGTTGTGTGATATTAAAAGTTAAGATAAAAAATTATAATTTCGAATATTTTATTTTCAAAGGAGAATGAAACAAATTCTTAAGAAATCGTTTTTAGCCTTGTTTGCATAGGCTCGTGCACGGATTTACGTTCAATAATTTCAGGGGCTTTCACTTCGACACGTCGTCGCTCGTGAGCGCTTAGAGCCCCTCTTCCATCAATAGGGGTTTTGGAAGGCCCGAAGCTTGCTATCAAAGGATTACTCGGGCAAGGGGTAGACGACCCGCACCGAAGCTCTGAGAAAGTGAGAGTGGGTTCCCCAGTAAGCGCAAACGAGATGACTCTTAGCATAGCTTTAATTTTGAGAGTAGCACTTCAACTTGCTCTCCCGCCCTACATGCTCGCTTCGTGCCCTTATGAGTTGCAGGTTCTCCTGTGAGTCCGTCAAATCAGAGATTACAGCTGTTCTTCGTAAAAAGCATACTGACAGGCTATTTTTAGAAATAAGAACTGGCCAGACAACTCATATGAAAATTTCTAAAACAAAAAAATAATTTTTTTTTTGTCCAACCTCCTCTCAAATATGTAAATAATTGATTGTTTTGATTTATATAAATTTAAAATTCATTAATTTTATTTTAAACTTGTTGTTTTTGCAAAGATAGGGGTAAGTTTTAGTTTCTTCAACTTGGGTGGATTCCGCAATTTAATATTTGCATTCTAAATTCAATTCAAACGCAACTTTGTTAATTAAATATCTTCTTATTAAATTTGAAACTACCTTTGAAAGAATTCAAAACGAACCTAATTTTATCAATGAGACCTTATCCCAACGGCATGCAGAAGGCTCGAGGATCTCAAATTCGAATTTCACTAAGCACGACAATTCTGTTAAACTTTGTGTTGGTTTGTTCGATTTTTAATTTTAAGATTAATTGCACTAATATAATTATAATGTGTACTTTGATTATAGTTTGAAGTTAAATAAAATGGTGAATAGTACATTTATTTTACCTATATTTGTTATTTAATCGCATTTAAGCTTGTAAGGCATGCTATTCTTGAGAATGCATTAAAGGAGACTTGAGAAAGGTATTTAATTAACGAGTTTATAATTTAAATATAATAAATTCAGAAATAATTAATGATAATATTGTATCATAAAATAATGTTTCATCGTATATCAATTTTATTCATATAAATATGAAATTTAAAAATAATTATGCATTATATAATAAAAACACATAAACAAGACAAAAATATTTTTGTCATTTTTCTTTTATTCTTTGTTGTATGTATGTATATTTAAATTGGTAAATATTAACTTCTTGTATTTCGATTTGTAATTTAATTAGATCGATACATTTGCATCGTAATTGGCCTTTTAGGAAAAAAAAAACCCTTTTTAATGCAAAATAAAAGTAATAAATACAATTTTGGAGACGTAATTTAAAAAAAAAATGAAAATAGAAATGCATATATGTGCACATTTAACTTCTATAAGTTTTTTTAAATTTGTTTTTCAATTTAATTTATTGGACACATATAATTATCGAACTGGCCAACTGAATCAACCTAATGACTTTTAAGTTGCACAATTCTAGCTTTATTATTAGAATATTAAATGGAAAATTTCAGTTTATTCACTAACTTTAATTCGGTTGATTGCAAAATTAGCCATCTAACTTAGGCATGATTTCAAAATTAATTCTTTATTTTTTTGATTTTTTGAAATAGGTAAGAATTTGAACGAGTCACCCGAATAAACAACATGACATAAAACATCTATTAAAATTGATTCTATACATTCACTAGAAAAATGTAAAATCTCCATGTGACGCGATCTGATGTATAAGTGCAATTATCCGATACTAATTTCAAATTTTAGCTATAAAATAACCAAATTCAAGCATCATAAAGATAAATGACTTTAGCACCGTTCACAAGTTAGATGATTAATTTTGTAATTTGTCCCATTTTATATCCTCTATATAAATTTTAATTTTACTACTTTTAATATAGTATTTATATCTTTTGATTTTATTTAAAATATATCATAATTTATTAATGTAGTGGTGAAAAGTAAAATTGGGAGTGTTATGTTAATAATCGACAGAGAATTTTTTTAATTTTGATAAAATTCGAACATAAATCAATAAATTTTTTATAAAATTTAAAATTATATATTAAACATAATCCAATTTAATAATGGGCAGAAACTAAACTTCTGGTAATGTAAAAACAAGAATCTAAATTTTATCAGTAAATGGATTGGCACAAAATCAACGTGATGAGAGAGATATTTTTAATTTAAATTATCTTCATTTCCTTTTCTTGAGCGTTCACACATACATATATGATATTTGCATGACTGACACGTGGACGTAGATCCGACGGCCGTTGGGAAGTGTCAGGGTCACAGCTGGCTTTTGCCGTTCCCCTCCCGTTTGCTGGTGTGTTTTTGTCGTCTTCTGCCAGCTCACCTTCCCCTTCTCTCTCTAAAATCTCCATCAGCGTCTTCTCCCTCTAAAAATATCGCAGAAATTCGTTAATGCCTTCCATCCTGGCTGAGTCAAACGCTTATTTCCCCAACCGTACCACCACCTCCCCAACCCCCCCCCCCACCCCCGCCCCCACCAAACATTAACTTCCAAAACGGTCGGTGATTTGAATTTCCGTCTTTAAAAACTCCTCTTTTTTTTTTTTTTTTTTTTGTAAATAGTAAATTTATTTTTCCATTTTATTTTCCGTATAAAAATACCGGAGATTTATGTAGTCCGATTTTCATATGTGTCCCGTCGATTACCCTATTGGAAGACGCGTGTCCCATGCCAGCTGTACAATTAGTAACTGCCCTTCTAGCCGGTGACCTCCACCGGCTGAGCCGGTCGTCCCTATCTTCTTCCACCCTCGGTATAAATATCCGCCTTCTGTGCTATAACTTTTTCTTCTCATCGCTAAGGCGAGGCTCCGCCTCTCCAACTATTTAACCTATACATACGCCCAAACTTGTATCTATTTCTAAACTAAAATTTGAAAGAGAGGAGAAAAGAAGTTTCAATCGAGATTTTAGGGATTTGCAGTTATGGCGGCGCAGAGAAATGAAATCGATCGGATTAAGGGGCCGTGGAGTCCGGAGGAGGATGATTTGTTGCATAAGTTGGTGGAGAAGCACGGCCCGAGGAACTGGTCGTTGATCAGCAAATCGATTCCGGGCCGCTCCGGGAAATCGTGCCGGCTGCGGTGGTGCAACCAGCTTTCGCCGCAGGTGGAGCATCGGGCTTTTTCGCCGGAAGAAGACGAGACCATTATTCGGGCCCATGCGAAGTTTGGCAACAAGTGGGCCACTATAGCCCGCCTGCTTTCGGGCCGTACCGATAACGCCATCAAGAACCACTGGAACTCCACCCTGAAGCGTAAGTGTGTGTCTATGTCTGAAGAGTTCAACAACTTCGATCCAGATGCTCATCCGCCGCTGAAACGATCTGCTAGCGTCGGGCCGGGTACGAATATATCTACCTCGGGCTTTTGTTTCAACCCGGGTAGCCCTACCGGGTCGGACATGAGTGACTCGAGTCATTCGGGCCACCATGTCTACAGACCTGTTCCTAGAACCGGCGGTATCTCCCCTCCTGATCCACAACCCGACCTGGTTACCTCACTGAGCCTCTCTCTACCCGGATCCGACTCGAGCCCAAATACAGTGTCTGAAACGTTCAGCCCGGACCCGAAAATCGTCTTGGATTCTGTCGTAAAACCCGTGCCCCTACTACCCAAACACCCAATTCAGATGATCCCATCCCATCCTCCGCCGCCGCCGCCGCCGCCACCACCACTACGTCTGCCAGCGACTTTTCAAACTCGACAGTTTGCTTCAACAGCTCAATCAACACCAGATACGGGTACGGCTGCACAAGGGGTGCCGGAGAAACAGTTTTTCAGCCCGGAGTTCATGGCGATGATGCAGGATATGGTGAGGAAGGAGGTGAGGAATTACATGGCGGGGATTGAGCAGAACGGTTTCTGCATGCAGAGCGAAGCGATTAGGAATGCGGTGGTGAAGCGAATGGGAATAAGCAAGATTGACTGATGGGCAATTGTCTGAACTAATTTGAGCTGATTATCAAAATTTGAAATCCGAAAATTTGAGGGAATGGATCGGAATCCATGAAATTAGGAAGGATGGAGCAAAAAACGAAAATCTTTTGTTGGTCCATGGTAGTTTTCCTTTTTCAGATTAGTAAATTGAATTTCAATCTTTGATTAGAGAGTGAAATAATTTTGCAATGGTGTACAGATGGGAGGGGAAGCGAGAAATTTCATTGCCTGAGAAAATGCAACTAGAGAGATGGTTGAATTTCGCATCTCTTGATGAACTGCATAAAGCTTTTAAATTAATTAAGTGCCTGATATTTTGTTTTCTTGAATCTAATTAGTGAATGTTGTTTAGGTTGAAGAAAACTAATATTTGCATTCTATTTTAAGAAATCTTAAAATAAAAAAAATGGAATTGGGATGGAATACTCTGGTCTTGATTGTCTTAGAACTCTTTATCCAAAATATAAGATTGTGTTTTGGTTGAAACCCACGTTAATGGTGAATCAAATTGGTCTAAAATAATGAACTTTATTTTGTTTTAATTATTGGTTGAAAGTTCTTGTTTTTTTTTTTTTTTTAATAAATTGACATTTATTTACTTCAAAATGTCTTGTTTCATTAAAAAATTAAACAAATTGATGGTTCTAATCTCAGGTGGAATCTGGATTCAATAATTCAGTCCACGCTAGGCTGAATTGTATAAAAAAAAGATAGAAACAATTGAGTAGTGAATGCATTAAAAGCTTCCAAAACTCGTATACTTTTTGTTACTGACATATACATTTGTCACACTCATTAATATTAATTATTATTATTATTTTTTAAATTTTTATGTAATTCTTTCGATACTTATTTGAAGTCATGACTTCACAAGTTTGTAAATCTTGTCATCTAAGCATATTTGCACATATACCTCAGATTGCTATTTCTTCTTCTAAAATCTCCACTTAAAAAAAAAAAAAAAAAAAATGTTTAATATCTTTCAAGAATTTTTAAGGACAGAACTCAAGATTTGTACACCACAAGTATTTTACTAAACTACTTGGTTTGGATTATAGGATAGAAATATAAAACAAGGAGCGGAAAACAGAGTGATTGATGCTCTTTCAAGAAGAGCTCCATCCTGCTGTGCATCAGTTATGAAGGGGATGAAGAAGCTCATGAGGCCATAATTGAATCTACTGCATTTCCTTATAATCTTTCATTGTTTTCATATCATCCAAGACAACACTACCCGCTTTATTACATCCCGTACGCGTTCCCAATCAAGATGTCAACCATATAACAATGGATTTCATTCCGCAGTTGCCTCAATCCAATGGTAAAGATTCAATTTTGGAAATAGCTGTTTGAATTTCTGGGAGTTTAACATCATTCAAGTGATGTTACAGCTGCTAGGAGGAGATGTCACAGGGAGTTTCAAGTGGGAGATGGGTGTACTTGAAGTTGAAACCATATAGACTACACTCTCTACAGCTTCACAGGTTCTGGAAGCTAAGTCATAGGTGTGCAAGCAGGGCTATTTCAGGCTCTCAAAAGAGTGGGTTTTTGCTGCCTCCCTCAGCTAAAATACTCCAGTCTTTCATGAATTTGTTGAAGAAAAGTGTTATGGCAGCTGACATTGTATTTGATACGTTACCACCTTTTGTCGACGATGGGAATACATTGCTGCATCTGGTAAAAAACCTGGCTCGAATAATGATCAAGAAGATAGCAGTCTATTTCCACAGGTATTGATTCAATGGGCACACTTATCAGAAGATGAAGAAGCTACATGGGAGAGTTATGAAGAGATTGTTGATCGATTTCCACAATTCATGGCTTGAGGATTGTTTGAAGTGTCAGGACTCGAAAGAAGGTAGTTAGGAAATGTGTAATGATTCTTTTAAGAAGGTTTTTAGCTAGTTAGTTGAGAGTATTGGTACAAACACAAGGCCACTGAATTGTAACTGGCATCACTGACTATATTCACATCCATAATTTTCCTTTTGAAACCATTTTCGCACGTTTTGTTCGTCGAATCTCCAAAAGATTCATTGGATCATCAGTCCAAATTCATAATTTTTCAATGGAGCATTGATTTGATTTCTTTTCATTTTTCAGCAAACAGAGCTTCTACATCCAAAAACTTGCAGAATGCCAGGGTACTCTGCAGAAAATGAATAATTTGAACATTTTCTCATTGAGTGAAGAGGGTGAAAAATATGACTACTGATGCATACTCCTTTGTGTTGTTGAGAATAGATATTGGTCAATCAGTTTCCAATGTTTCTGCATATCTATCTTTACACTCTTAGAGAAAGGCAAGACTTTCCAAGTCAACTGCAGAACTTTTACGAGTCAAGCGTAAGTACTGGTTCTGGCGTGTTAAAGACGTTGCAAGGGTGTCCATACAAAACTGTACCACAAATTTCACTGCACTCTCATTTAATACTATGTTTCAAATAATAAATAAATAATTATAAATTGTAAGATGATATACGAGAAGTTCTGGGACTGCAAAGAAATTACAGAATGTATTTTACAATTTTCTCCATTTGCGACACAAATTATATAGAAAAGAAAAAGATTAAATGATCTCATGATGATTAACTCTTCTCTAAGTTCTGTTTTTATGGTCTTTGAGAGGTCCTCTCGTCAAAGTACGTCAACGCTTTGTTTTTCTATTTAATTAATAATTCTTATGTAGATTATGTTTTTTAGCGAAGCTTCCAACTTTATATAGAAGCAGATACTCTTTGTAGATAGCATTCATCAATGGCAATGCATTATCCATCTCTTATCCTGTTTCTTGCCTTGCTCCCATTTTCATCATCCTCCAAACCCAAAATATATACAGCTCTTAATCCAGGTTCCTTCCTCTCCTCTGATGGTGATGTCTTAATCTCATCACCAGCTCCCATTTTCACTGCTGGTTTTTACCCAGTTGGTGACAATGCTTATTGCTTTGCCATATGGTTCACTGATTTTAACGCAACAGTGGTTTGGATGGCCAATCGAGACGAACCCGTCAACGGTGTAAACACGAAGCTGTCTTTACTGCACTCCGGAAACCTCGTCCTTGAAGACGCCGGACAGCTCCTTGTCTGGGCGAGCAGCACAGATTCTGCATCCGTTCTGAAGCTCCCTGACAACGGTAATCTTGTTCTGTGCAATGAAGATGATGTGGCTGTCTGGCAGAGCTTCGACTATCCCACGAACACGCTTCTTCCTCAACAGCCACTCACCGGAAACAACAAGCTGATCTCTTCAAGAAGCCCGACGAATCATTCCTCCGGTTTCTACAAGTTATACTTTGACAACGACAACATACTTCGTCTGCTCTACGATGGTGTTGAAATAAGAAGCGTGTTTTGGCCTTCCCCTTGGCTGAATAGTTGGGAAGCAAAAAGATCCACTTACAATACTAGCAAGATTGCTATTCTTGACTTAACTGGAAATTTTGTTTCCACTGATGAATTTGGGTTTAAAACATCAGATCTTGGAAAAGGGCCTCAGAGAAGAATGACTTTGGATCCTGATGGGCTTGTCCGGGTTTACAGTCTGAACAAACAAGAAGAACATGGTTGGGAAGTGACGTGGCAGCTAGACATGTCTCCTTGTAATATTCATGGCATTTGTGGGGCCAATAGTTTGTGCACTTACAGTCCTGACTCGGGTCGACGTTGTTCTTGCTTACCTGGGTACAAGTTTAAGAATCAAAGTGACTGGTCGGAAGGATGTGTGCCGGAATTCAAGAAAGTCTCATGTAACACTAAACAAAGTGATCATCATAGTTCAGAATTGTTCCTTCATATCAGCCACTCAGAGTTCTACGGTTATGATATCGGTTTCTTCCAGAATTACACCTTAGAAGAGTGTGAAAGGCTCTGTTGGAGCTACTGCGACTGCAAAGGATTCCAATACAAATTTGAATGGAATAACGGTTTCTACAACTGTTTTCCAAAGACTCTACTCTTCAATGGATATCGATCATCAGGATTCAGTGATGGGATGTACATTAGATTACCCAAATACATGTTGAAGTCCAAGAATATCACGCCCGTTCATGAATCCATCCGTCAATGTACGAGACGTATCGTGGAAATAGGAAGAGCATACCAAAAGAGACATGAGTACACATGGTGGAAATCCTTGGCCTGGTGTGCTGGTGCCCTTGGTGCAATTGAGGCTATCAGTTTGTTGATTTTCTTGTACAAAACAGGCACAAGTTTGAACAGAAGCAAGCAAGATCACTATCAGGTCTTGACAGGATTCAGGAGGTTCACATATGAAGAGCTCAAGAAGGCGTCCCATAATTTTAGTGAAGAGATTGGTCGAGGAGGAAGCGGCGTCGTGTACAAGGGCGTGTTGTTGGATAACCGAATTGCAGCAATCAAGTGCCTAAATGAAGCCCAACAGGGAGAAGCCGAATTCATGGCTGAAGTCGGGACAATTGGGAGCCTAAACCATGCGAATTTGATCGAGCGTTGGGGCTATTGTGCCGAAGGGAAGCATAGGTTGTTAGTTTATGAGTACTTGGAAAATGGATCTTTAGGAGAAAATCTTAACTCGAACAAGCTTGATTTTAACAAGAGGTTTGAAATCGCATTAGGCACGGCAAAAGGTCTGGCTTACTTGCATGAAGAGTGCTTGGAATGGGTTCTGCACTGTGATGTAAAGCCACAAAATATTCTTCTAGATTCGAATTACCAGCCAAAGGTGGCGGATTTCGGGCTGTCGAAACAAGTGAAGAGAAGCAGTGTTGAGAATTTGAATGTGTCGACCATACGAGGGACAAGAGGGTACATGGCTCCTGAATGGGTTCTTAATCAGCCAATAACTTCCAAGGTTGATGTGTATAGTTATGGAATTGTTGTGCTGGAAATGGTGACAGGAAAGAGCCCAGGAGAGCTCAATCTTGAGAGCAATAATGGTGGGATATGGGAGCACAAGAAATGGATTGGGTTAATGGATGAAGGGTCATCATCATCATCCTGGATTGACCAGATTGTGGATCCTAAATTGGGAGGTGAATATGATGTGAATGAATTAGAAAAATTGGTAAAAGTGGCAATGCAGTGTGTGCAAGAGAAGAGAGATGCAAGGCCTACAATGACGCAGGTGGTGGATATGCTCGTTGGGTTTGGATACTAGTAGTGTTTGAGATGCTATAGTACTCGATACTGAATGTTTTTAACCACATATCCATACACAACATCTTCATGTGGGTGTCTGTTAAGTGTATGGATAAAAACATTAAGTGCACGGCGCACCATAGCATCTCAAACACCGGGTGCTACTCCTATATGCAAGAATCAATTTAGGTGGGGGTATTAGGTAGTTATCCTCTTGAACAAGATTTCATATTGTAATAATAATATTATATATTTTATATGCCGTTATAATAAATAATAGTCCACTCCATTTCTCGTAGTATAATCTAAAGATTTTGTCCCCTCTTTCATCCTATTTTTAAATTCGTGTCAATTTACATGTGTGATCAAGTTTATTCAATTTCATTGGTGTATATTACATATACACCTCCATCCAAAAATAAAGGATTGTAGCATAATAAGCATCGTTATAGTATTTCAAGAGATAAATTCCGTTCATCTTCGAGAATGGCCCATATTAAGATAAATCTTGGAAGTGGAAAAAAGATTGTTCACTCAAAATCATCCCCTAAACATTGATAGAATTTTCAAACTCTTAAAGCCCAGAAAATTTCAACTGCCATAAGGCCAAATCATCAGCTTTCTGTGGCTCCTTTACATTAATTTGGCCTTGGAACAGTGGATGCAAGAAATGATAACATCAACAACATATGTGGCACATCCTAACAACAAAATCAAAGGAAAAACAACCACACGCCGGTGCTGCTTCTTCCTAAGTTCAACTGATTCCAATCCTACACAGAAAGTTGCCAGAGTATACATAATTCGGATAACATTAATAAGGAATTCATATTTACTACATTGTTATTAACATCTGATATCGAAGCACTAAGCAGCCATATTTATAAGCCATAGAGAAGGAAGCAAGCAAGCAAGGTTTCTTTGCTATCCCGCCAAAAAATATAATGAATTCATATGACAGAACAGCAGCTATTCTGGAAAAAAAATTGCCATGTTTAAGCATACAAAATCAGAAAATATAAACAGTCAAATTACTGTCTTTTCATTTGTTGGTATAATTAAGCAAAGCATTGACAAGACTTGACTAATGAGTTGGAGTATTATTCTAACATGCATAGTATTCTAGAGTATTGAAATAAAATATAAAATTAAAATTAAAAAAAAATTCCAATGACATTATAGGACAACACAAATGCAAAATTAATACTAGGTTATTACGTGAGTAAGTTTAATGTCTGATAATTGTATGGATTTAAATTTGTACGATTAGATGATTTAATTTTTAAAAAATTAAGAATTTGCAATTTTGCATAAGGCATCATCTTTAAGAAATTTGTCATGTGCGTGCAGAACATAATATTTTTGAACAACAATATAATACTTTTTAGGTAAAACGCATGTATAATATTATTTTTTATTGTTAAAAAAGAATTATTTTTTGCTATATATTTAAATATTATGTTTCACTACAAAAGTATTACATTTATTTAACTAACTATTAAGAAATTTAGTTAAAACCATAATATTTTGTAATCATCGAAAATGAAAGATAGTATTTGTTCGGTGATAAAGTAATATATTTAAATCAATTTTAAAAAGTATTTCTTTTTGTCGAAAAAAGTATTAGGTCTATAGCATGTGTTTTTGTTGTATGTGTTGCGCTTTGTGAATTCTCTTTCAGTTTTGGTTGATTTTGGTTCAGTACTGTTTATAGTTGGAATGATTTGAGTTCTTGAGAAGTTTCCGAATTTGTGACTTTAAGAAACCTGCTCAGTTTTGACAAAGGTGCATGATAATTATCAGTAATTTCTTCGTAATAGAAAAAGAACACTGCTTGTATCAACAAGTCCTATCTATTTTGTACTAACGAGTCACATGAAAGCCTTTCCGAGTCAGCTGCAAAACTTTTACGAGTCAAGTGTGAGTGCAAAGAAATTACAGAATGTGTTTTACAATTTTTCTCCACTTACGACAAAAAAAATTATATAAAAAAAGACTAAATGATCTTATGATAAACTCTTCTCTAAGTTTAATTTTTTATGGACTTTGAGAGGTTCTCTCGTCAAAGTAAGTCGGCGCTTAGTTTTTCTATACTTCTTACATAGATTGTGTTTTTTAGAGAAGCTTCCAACTTTATATAGAAGCAGACACTCTTTGTAGACATCATTCATCAATGGCAGTGCAATATCCATCTCTTATCCTGTTTCTTGGTTTGCTCCCATTTTCATCATCCTCCAAACCCAAAATATATACAGCTCTTAATCCAGGTTCCTACCTCTCTTCTAATGGTGATGTCTTAATCTCATCACCAGCTCCCATTTTCACTGCTGGTTTTTACCCAGTTGGTGACAATGCTTATTGCTTTGCCATATGGTTCACTGATTTTAACGCAACAGTGGTTTGGATGGCCAATCGAGACGAACCCGTCAACGGTGTAAACACGAAGCTGTCTTTACTGCACTCCGGAAACCTCGTCCTTGAAGACGCCGGACAGCTCCTTGTCTGGGCGAGCAGCACAGATTCTGCATCCGTTCTGAAGCTCCATGACAACGGTAATCTTGTTCTGTGCAATGAAGATGATGTGGCTGTCTGGCAGAGCTTCGACTATCCCACGAACACGCTTCTTCCTCAACAGCCACTCACCGGAAACAACAAGCTGATCTCTTCAAGAAGCCCGACGAATCATTCCTCCGGTTTCTACAAGTTATACTTTGACAACGACAACATCCTTCGTCTGCTCTACGATGGTGTTGAAATAAGAAGCGTGTTTTGGCCTTCCCCTTGGCTGAATAGTTGGGAAGCAAAAAGATCCACCTACAATACTAGCAAGATTGCTATTCTTGACTTAACTGGAAATTTTGTTTCCACTGATGAATTTGGGTTTAACACATCAGATCTTGGAAAAGGGCCTCAGAGAAGAATGACTTTGGATCCTGATGGGCTTGTTCGGGTATACAGTCTGAACAAACAAGAAGAACATGGTTGGGAAGTGACGTGGCAGCTCGACATGCCACCTTGTAATATTAATGGCATTTGTGGTGCCAATAGTTTGTGCACTTACAGTCCTGACTCGGGTCGACGTTGTTCTTGCTTACCTGGGTACAAGTTTAAGAATCAAAGTGACTGGTCGGAAGGATGTGTGCCGGAATTCAAGAAAGTTCCATGTAACAATAATCAAAGTGATCATCATAGTTCAGAATTGTTCCTCCATATCAGCCACTCAGAATTCTACGGTTATGATATCGGTTACTTCCAGAATTACACCTTAGAAGAGTGTGAAAGGCTCTGTTGGAGCTACTGCGACTGCAAAGGATTCCAATACAAATTTGAATGGGATACCGGTTTCTACAGTTGTTATCCAAAGGCTCTATTCTTCAATGGATATCAATCATCAGGATTCACTGATGGGATGTACATTAGATTACCCAAATACATGTTAAGGTCCAAGATTTTCACGCCCGTTCATGAATCCATCCTTCAATGTACGAGCCATATCGTGGAAATAGGAAGAGCATACCAAAAGAGACATGAGTTGACAAGGTGGAAACCCTTGGCCTGGTGTGCTGGTGCACTTGGTGCAATTGAGGCTATCTGTTTGTTGATTTTCTTGTACAAAACAGGCACAAGTTCGAACAGAAACAAGCAAGATCACTATCAGGTCTTGACAGGATTCAGGAGGTTCACATATGAAGAGCTCAAGAAGGCGTCCCATAATTTTAGTGAAGAGATTGGTCGAGGAGGAAGCGGCGTCGTGTACAAGGGCGTGTTGTTGGATAACCGAATTGCAGCAATCAAGTGCCTAAATGAAGCCCAACAGGGAGAAGCCGAATTCATGGCTGAAGTCGGGACAATTGGGAGCCTAAACCATGCGAATTTGATCGAGCGTTGGGGCTATTGTGCCGAAGGGAAGCATAGGTTGTTAGTTTATGAGTACTTGGAAAATGGATCTTTAGGAGAAAATCTTAACTCGAACAAGCTTGATTTTAACAAGAGGTTTGAAATCGCATTAGGCACGGCAAAAGGTCTGGCTTACTTGCATGAAGAGTGCTTGGAATGGGTTCTGCACTGTGATGTAAAGCCACAAAATATTCTTCTAGATTCGAATTACCAGCCAAAGGTGGCGGATTTCGGGCTGTCGAAACAAGTGAAGAGAAGCAGTGTTGAGAATTTGAATGTGTCTGTGGTACGAGGGACAAGAGGGTACATGGCTCCTGAATGGGTTCTTAATCAGCCAATAACTTCCAAGGTTGATGTGTATAGTTATGGAGTTGTTGTGCTGGAAATGGTGACCGGAAAGAGCCCAAAAGAGCTCAATCTTGAGAGCAATAACGGTGGGATATGGGAGCACAAGAAATGGATTAGGGAAATAGATAATGGGTCATCATCATCATCATCCTGGAATGACCAGATTGTGGATCCTAAATTGGGAGGTGAATATGATGTGAATGAATTAGAGAAATTGGTAAAAGTGGCAATGCAGTGTGTACAAGAGAAAAGAGATGCAAGGCCTAGAATGACGCAGGTGGTAGACATGTTGGTTGGGTCGGGACACTAGCAGTGTTTGAGATGCTATATTCAGTACTAGGTACTTCTAACCACATTTCTTCACACACATCTCTATGAGGGTGTCTGATGAGTTTATGAAAAAAACATTCAGTGCATAGTGCATCATAGCATCTCAAACACCGGGTGCTACTCCTATATACAAGAATGAATTTAGGTAGGGGTGTTAGGCAGTTATCCTCTCGAACAAGATTTCATATTGTGATTATAATATTTTATATTTTATATTTAGTTATAATAAATAATAGTCCACTCCATTTTCATATTATAATCTAAAGATTTTGACCCCTCTTTCATCCTATTTTTAAATTTGTGCCAATTTACCTATGCACGCTTGGATGATCAAGTTCAAGTCTTTTATTCTATTTCAATCTCAAGATTCAATTTCGATGGTGCATAATACATGTACACCTCCATCCAAATATATTTTAGCTCAAAGAATTGTAACATAATAAGCCTCGTTATAGTTTTTCAAGAGATAAATTCCTTATCTTTGAAATGTGCCCATATTAAGATAAATCTTGGAAGTGGAAAAAAAGAGTGTGAAGAAGAAAGAGAGAACTTTTAAAAGAGACTACCATAGAAGTCCTCTTAATCTATGTGAATTTTCTAGAACGATTCTTATTTAAAAAGAGTTCACCTGATGTAATATCTACCGCTTATTTATTCATAATCCTATAAATACCATAGATGTGAACAAAATGAAAGAAATCAAAGGATGATACAAGATAATTATTAATCTATTTCAGGGCAATACAAGTTATCTTCTTCATCACAATATTCTCATGCAGCTCAAATGAACTACTTCTAGTTTCCATGTGAGGATTATTTAGTTCACTATCGATATCAGTTTGATAAAATATGATTTGTTCTTATCTTGACACGCTTACCTTTGATATAATGGTATTCCCATTTTGGTGGAGGATATTTCTTCTTCAATTTTTCATATTTGTCCAGCATGTCAAGCTTCTTGAAAACATTTCCAACATCATGACAATTGACTTGGTCGGCCTGATGCCTAGCTCTTCCATCTCAGCTAATATCTACACAAACAGTCCAAGTGAAGTGATAAAATTCCCATAATACATCATGAGCATGTTTGAGCAGAGATGTTTGAATATTGAACATAAAGAGGAAAAAAAATCCAAATTTTACAATTAAACCAGTGTGTTCGAAGAATATAGCATATGATATGGTCAAAAACAGAGAAGTATAATCAGCAACACTATATTACAGCTAGTTTCAGCTTACAAACTCCTTCATTCAAATCATCCCCTAAACATTGATAGAATTTTCAACTCTTAAAGCCCAGAATTTCAACTGCCATAAGGCCAAATCATTAGCTTTCTGTTGCTCCTTCACAGATTATTAGGATGTTTATAGCATTATTGGTCTAATGTGGTCCTAGATCTAGCAAATTTTCACTTGGTTCTCCTGTAGCCAAAAGGCCCGGTCGTTTTACAAACCCCAAATTGAATGCTTCAAGAGTATCTAGGAAAGACTAACATAGGTTACCTGATTGCCTACTATAAACCTTTACATTAATTTGGCCTTGGAACAGTCAATGCAAGAAATGATAACATCAACAAAAATATGTGCCGCATCAAAAACAACCACAAACCGGTGCTACTTCTTCCTAAGTTCAACTAATTCCAATCCTACACAGAAAAAGTTGCCAGAGTATGCTTCAAACTGAGCATCCTAAAACTATACATAATTCGGATTACATTAATAAGGAATTCATATTTACTACATTGTTATTAAAATCTGTCATCGAACCACTAAGCAGCCAAATTTATAAGCCATAGAGAAGGAAGCTAGCAAGCAAGGCTTCTTTGCTATCCCGCCAAAAAATATAATGAATTCATATAACAGAACATCAGCTATTCTGGAAAAAAATTGCCATGTTTAAGCATACAAAATCAGAAAATATAAACAGTCAATTTACTGTCTTTTCATTTGTTGGTATAATTAAGCAATGCGCCGCCGTATGTCTATAACAAATAAGGAAGCACTGCAGTTTTTATTGTATGGGTCAAAGCAGTCTTCAGGCGTACTCCGCCGGGAAATCTAGCTTCCGGCAGCCGGGAATTGAAGACAGGAAACACATAAAAACAAAAAGACATATTTATATATGTAAATCGTTCGACAGGTCACTGTCGTGACATGCCTAAATTTAGTTAGGGCATTCTTGCCCTAATCATTTGTATTAATTGGATGGGGCAGATTCCCCCAAAAAAAAGTTACAAAAATAGTGACAGACCGCAGTCGGGCATTGCATGGGCTTTACAAGAAGAACTTTTTACGAAGCCCATAATCAACAGAAAAAGGCCCATGTCTGGTGGGCCCAGATAAAGTCTTGATGGGTTGGGCCAGATGGTCGACCAGGCCTCACCTTTCGGTTCGAAATTGAAATAAAAAATTGATTGGATCTATTTTTGTTTTAAAATAATTGGTTTTGAGAATTGACGATTTTGATTTCTAACCAGAATCATCAGTTTCAATTTCAAATCGACTGTTTTATATTTAATATATGAACAAAAAATAATCGGAACACGAATAAAGGAATATGCAAAAAAAAAAAAAAAGTGTAAGATCGGATAAAAATATATTTTTTCATAAAATAGGGCACAATTTTATTTATTTTTCAGACAGTCCCCATAAAGACCAATTTTTATCATAAAGGTTCTATTTGTATCTTTTGTTCGTAGCGAAATATCTGGATCAAATAGTTAGAAGTTTTTATCGCAGGGGTAAAGGCGTCATTACGCGAATAACACCAAAAGCATTCATTTCTTCTCTTGCCCTTATCGGTAACAACCAATTCTTCATATTCCCTTCTGCTCATCAATTTTCCCCCAATTAACAAACCCTCAGATCCCCAAATCCGAGATGAAACGCCCGAGCGCCGACGGCGACTCCAACGCCGCCGGGTGCACTGACCCTATCGCAGCAGACAAAGATGCTAAGAGGATCAAGCAAGAAGCACCCGAAGAAGAAGTAAAAGAAATGTCGAAAGAAGTAGAAGCCGTTTTGATGGACGAGAATCTGTTGTACGAGGTGCTGCGACGCGTCGACGACGGGAGGACTCTAGCAAAGGCGGCGTGCGTTAGCCGACAGTGGAAGCGGACGGCGCACGACGAGCGGATCTGGGAACTAATCTGCACGAGGCATTACCACCGCAGCCCGATGCAACTACGCGCTGTCGTTTCGGCTCTCGGTGGATTCCGTCGCCTCTTCTCAAGCCACCTCTGGCCGCTACTGAACTCGGCTTCCTCTTCGGCGCCGCGTGGTGTTTACACGTGGCCTTGCATTCCTTCATCTCCGCCGCCGGGTACGACGAGGTCCAAGGCTAGATGGGGAAAGGATGAGGTGAATCTCTCACTTTCCTTGCTCTCGATTAAGTACTTTGAGAAGATGAGTTTCAATAACCGAAGCAAATGATGAATTCGTGAATTTTTGTTAATTAATTTCATTGTTAATCTCTTTGATTCGCTGAAGTTGATTTCGTTTATCTTCTCATTTCGGTAACTTTCATTGAGCTTTCAATTGTAACATAATTGTGTAATATTTATGGCTTGTTTAATGTATGTATAATTATTTCACTAGTTTGATGAACTAATAATCACTGTGTTATCTCATTCTGATTCCGCAATTCAGACAATTTTATGATTTTTCTTGAATCCATCATGATAAAACTCTCTCCTGCGCCATTAATGAATCACAAAACCTGCACCTGTGCTACAGTATTTGTGTGAACGCCATATTCAATCGTCCAAAAATTTCCTGTTTATTGTGTTCCATTAAAGTATACAACTTGAAGTTTTTGTCACTTTACCCTTGGCCTCTGCAATAATTAAAGATGATCTCACACTAATCAAACACGTTTGTATATATAGTATGGATATAAAATCAGAATTAAAAATTATTTATTAATAAAACTATAATGATAATAGAAATCAAAATATAGTTACTTACAGTAAAACTATTTATATCATTCTGAACAGAATAACATCTCAGATATTATATATCATCTGTTGCAAAAAATAAAAGTAAAAATGAAGATCACATAAAAAATTATAAAATCCCAAATTTTTGGACTATTTATAAACTCCACGATTTATTGGAGTTAGAACTATTTGGGTTTTTTTTTTTCGGCAATGATCTATTCTTATTTTTTCGCCCAAATTATCTATATATTTAGATATAGTTAGACATAATTACAATGATTAAAATATTCTTTTATATGTGTGTGTATATATACATATATTTGAACATTTCAATTAATATTTGAATGTATGTGCCAAATGAAGAATAATTGTTAAATTTGCCTAAGGTTCATTCGGAATATCCTACTGAAGGGGTTAAGTAGCATTTTGACAAATTTTGACAAACACTACTTCAGTTGTTCGGCAGGATGTTCGAACGAGCATTAGGACATGCTTGTTCTTATTCAACAACTAAGGTTCAAACGTAAACAGATGTGTTCCGCAGATCAAGTTTGAGCACATTCGAGCAGGTATATGACGGGTTCAAAATAAAACATTAGAAAAACAAATCAAACACAAATATTTTAAATCAAAAATTTTCTCAATGTATATTCTCATCTAAACACTTATAATACATAATGTTAGATTAAAAAATAACATTCAAAGATATTAGTTTGATTTTGACAATAAGTTTTTTCTTTTCTTCTTCTTCTCCCCCCCCCCCCCCCCCCCCCTTTTCTATTTGTTTTTTTGTTAATTAAAAGAGTATAATTATCATAAATAAATATATTTAATAAAAAAATCAATTTTAAATGAATATATTTAAAAAATTTGAGGGCCGAAATAATTGCACCCTTATTTTTATGTGTTGTTATCAAAAGAAGAGTAATGATTAATATATATATATATATTATATTTCAAAAATATTATGTTTGAAAAATTAAATATATATATATATATTTAAAAAAAGTTTTATTTAAAATGTTTAGACCTCATTCTATTAGTTAAAATTAAAAGTTAATTTTTTTTACTTTACAAATAAATTAAATATAATTGAACAAATTAAATCATTAAATAAATAAACTTAAAATTATGAATTTATATTCTTTAAGAAATTACACCATTATTAAATTAACTAGAAATAAAAATTATATTTTTGTAAAATAACTTTTTTTGGACAAGTAGAGTATTATTTTTATGTGTTCTTTCTTGTCTGCATAGTCGACTTGGTCTTACGTTATCAATTTTTTTCCTTCTTCCTTTTCCTGTTTTCCCTATTCTTTAAATCCGCTCCAGTTTCTATGCATCTTTTTTGTTTGTTTTTTTTTTCTCTTTTTTATATATATACATATAACCCATTATTTTATCTTTATACATAATTAAGAAAAGAATGCGGCTATTCATACCCCAAAATTTTGAAAGATACCCTATAATAATTATGATAATATTATATATAAATAAATTGACTGCAACAAAATAGTTCCTGCTAATGTATTATACTAATATATCTTTTTTTTCTTTTTTTGAATTTTTGGGTAGAGAAGAGAGAAGGTGTAGGTTAAAGAGAAGATATATGTATGGTAAATTAAATGATATAAAAGTTGCAGAGAGAAATTTGTTTTTCAGGATTTTTATGGGAAAAATAGTAAAAAATTTCTATTTTGATAAATAGGATATATTTAGTAAAAAAAAGACATAATTACTAATTTTATTTACGGTATATTTAGAGTTTGGGGTATGTTTAAAAATTTTGAAAGTATAAATAGCCGGAGAGTTTACAAAACTCCTAATATTAATTTCTGATATCTAATTCTTACTTTTTTCTGCTTAAATTTTTTATTTACTGGCGTCCCTTCGCACGAATCCATTCACAAGCAGAAAGTAAATAAATGAATAAAATTGAATATTCAAATCTATTCATTCAAACTCTCCAATTAAAACTATTCCAAACGACGTCACCCTTTCAATGTGTCGCCTCCTAAGCTTATATTAACACAAACAAAATTCTTCCCAATATCTTGCAATTCTACTTCGTTGGACGTACATACATCATATTGCTAATCTTCACAATGGCAAGAAATGGGGCCATGGCCGCAGCTCTACTGGTGGTGGTTCTTGTGGCAGCGGAGGTGGCAGAAGCAGCGGGGAGAAATGGGATCGTGCATTGTATGACAGAGTGCTATTTTGATTGCGTACATATTAATATTTTCAACGAGGACGAGTGCAAGCAGGCCTGCGTACTTGCTTGTGCAAGATATGATGTTCCAAAAATGTCCATGGAGGATAATGATAATAAATTCTTTCCATTATGGATTTAGATTATTTGTGTTTTTAGTAAAATGTTGTGGGAGGAAACAAATATTCACATTTTTGGTATGTAGTACACTTTGTTCTATGTTCTATTAATACAATTTAGTATTCGGATTTTCTACAAACTTGTTTGTTCTTCAAATTTTCCAATTAGTTTATCGTCTCTCTCTCTCTCTATATATATATATATATAATCTCTGCGGGCCCCTTTACTTTCGTGTTATGATTAGTTGGGATAGGATAGGAATTGGGACTAAACGTGGGATAAGGATACTTATTGTATTTACTTCATAGGATATCTGTAGGTTTTCGAAGTGTAATTATATCCTATCGGCTTTTTACATTGTGGGATAAAGTTGGATAATTTTAAAATTACTGAATTGCCCTTAATATATGGTATTACAAACCTTCAGCAAAAATAAGATATATATACTTGGACAATTTTGTAATAACAAATTTTCAGAGGGGTAAAATCGTCATTTACTTTTCCTTATCCCATGGGATAATTTTTATCCCTGGGTATATGGCCGGATTACAATCCGCCATTTTATCTCGAGATTAATCATTTATCCCGGGTCGACTGAATTGACCCGGGATATAATTCTACGAAGTAAACACTGGATAAACCAAAATTAATTTCAGGTTTATCCGGCCAAGTAAACAGGCCCTACGTGTAAATAAAATCTTAAGAACTAAAAATATATGGTGAAAATTCATTTATAGAGTGGGCTTTATCGGCCCAGACGATGAGTTTGAATCAGACCAGCTTTTCTTGGGCCGGCCCAGAAAGATGAGTTTTATAAGGCTAGCTTTTAGTGGGCCGGCTCAGAGATGAGTTTGATAAGGCCAGCTTTGCTTTGGCCGGCCATGTGTGTATACAGTCATAAGGAAATTACACTTTTGACCGTGTGCGCAAATGCCCAAACTGTGTGTCATAATTATATTAATATATATGCCTACGGTTTCCTCTGCCAAACTTGATGTTGAGCCCTAACAGTAAGGGCATCCGCTCCCCTATAGACTCGACTTACGTATTATTCCAAAACAAAAGGGTGTACTCCATTGGCTAGGTCTTGCTACCAGAAAGACATAGTTACAAGATTCCTGGATAATCCGCTTTGTCCACGAGGAGGGGGAGACTTTCTTGGTTGTTTATGGGACCAGGGTGTTGCGTAGGCGCTTTGATCTTCTTTGATTCTATATACGAGCCTCAGTTCAGTAGTTTGGAGCCCTTGAGTTACCAATTCGTTACCGATGAGGACTTTTTGATTGGAAAAGTCCAGTTTGATCGACAGAAGGGGAGTCAGAAAAGTCCATCTTTTTGGCATGTTGTATAAGTAATTTCGCTTAAAACAATTTTTTTACAAAAAGAAAAATATCAAAATAAAATTTCTCCTAGGTTCCGGCTTAACCCAACGACTGGCCTTCTAGACATAAACAAATACCTAACAATACAATTTTCCATATAATCGAGGCGTATCGTGGTGGGAATAAACACCTCTCACAATTTACTTATTAAAGTCCTGCAATGAAAATTGACAAAAACTACTGACGTAGACTGATTACGTTGGCCGGTTGGGCCCGAAAATGTGAAAAGGAAAGCAAGATCACTAAACATTACAAAAAAGTTGAATTTCAACATTCGAAATTGGACTTGGATTCTATACCTTTTGTCCCCAAGATTCAAGCCAAATTTTCTTGATTATTTTCAAATTTCAACAGCATGGAATTCCATGGCCTGGCGGCATCCGACCAGAGATCAAAAAACCCTTTTCAGAATTGAAAACTATTTAGTCAAAACTTTCATTTCACACCACCTTTTTGTTGCATGCATGGAGTCTATAAATATGCCAAAACTCTCACAATTCTTTCTCATACTAACAGAGAAAAATTAATCAGGAATTTTCAGGAAACCATCACCAATGGCTAAAGGTCTAAAGCCCGGTGCAGTTTTCTTTCTTCTTCTTCTTCTTCTTCTCGATTCTTTCTTCATTCCTAACGAAGCCCGCCTTCTAAAACCTGTGGAGAAGAAGGATTCCATTGAAATAGAGATTATGAAAGTGTTGGAGGGTTTGTATGTGAAAACAGGTGGGCCCAGTCATGGAGGCGACGGACATGCTTTAACTCTAGGGGGAATCAAGAAATCTGGTCCAAGCCCTGGAGCTGGAAACTAGTTCATTAGCTCGTTTGGTTGGTTTATTTATTTAATTTTTGTTCCAATGTATTCATTATTAATTTTTTCATTTTTATTTTAGTTTGTTGTCATGTTTCGTTTGTCTTTCTTTTATTGAATAGTGTGCAAATTTAGTAGTTTCCAACTTCGTCGACATATGTTATAGATTCACTAATAATATTGTTTTATACACTTTACATGAAGACTTACACAATTATTGCGATTTATGGCTGTTTTAGCTTAATGTTGTTAGAGAGAGTATCACCCAGACTCACTGAGTGAAAAAAGTTGGTCTAGAGGATGATTGGCTCATGTGCAACTAGGCCATTCTTGTACACGTTTATATGTGTACACAGGTAGTTGATGATTGCATAAGTTCACTCAAACTGAATAGATACTATACGTGGGTTAAGGGGATCGAGCGAAACAAATAAGAATTGTGAGATTCGTGAGTCTGACTAATCTTGTAATGAGAATAGGCTGCACATTGTGCAAAATTGAGACGCTAAATTTTACGGGTGTGACAAATGGTACCAATTCAAAGTTTACAGTAATGTGTTTCAATTGAGTTACATTTGCAAAAAAATAAAAATCTGAAATTTTCTTGTTCCTTCCATTTAAATAGCGACACTAGGAAATTCCTCCTTGTCAGCACCTCCACCATCTCCTGCGTATACAGCAGCCGCCGCAGGTTCATCCCTCACACTCCCTCCACCGCCGTTTCTGCCCTTATACCGCCGCGCAACCCACAAATACACCAAGAAATTCACCCCATTAATCCCCGTCAAAATCCAGTAAAAATAATCAAGCTTACTTCTGTTAAGATCATCCCTGAACCACCCTCTCTCCTCCCCACCGCTACCTCTCTCAATAGCCTTAACAATGGCGGTGCTCATCCAACTCCCAATCCCAATCTCACTCAAGAACAGGGCGCTGCTTATGCTCCTCGTCCCATCCGTAGCCTCATCGTAGAAGAACTCCAGCTGCCCCACGTACGTAAAAACCTCCGCCATTCCGATCAGGAAACACTGAGGAAACAGCCAGAAGACACTCAGCTGGTGATCGGAATTATAATTCTCTCTCCTTTTCTTCTCCACCAATGCCGCTGACAGCATGGCGAAGATGGAGACGAACAGGCCGATCCCCATCCGCTGCAACGAGGTGATGCCACGTGGATGGCCCGTTTTGGCCCGGAGAAACGGGACGGCGAGCTTTTCGTAGAGAGGGACTAGTAGTAGGGCGTTTATGGCGCTGAAGACGGGAGTGGAACCCGCCGGAATTTCGAAATTCGGGCCGAGTTTGCGGTCCATGACGGCGGCCTGTCCGAGGAAGAAGGTGGAGAGCTGAGAGAAGGAGATTGCTAGAGCGATGGTTGATGCCCAGACTGGAAGGATTCGCAGAAATGATTTGAATTCTTCAACTTGTGTTACAGTGCAGATTCTCCAGCGGCTCTTTGTGTTGCATTCTGGATCACTTATTACAGCGGCTTTGTCCACGAATCTGATCGTAAGACAGCCAAATAAAATTGAAAATTACTCGACAACATTAGTCTATTTTTGGTCACTCTATAATTATTATTATTTAGGGATGTAATGAGTTTTACGCTAATAGTTTTAGACTAATCCAAATAGATTTTGGGTTAAAAGGTACGTTTTAAATAAATAAGTAATACTGTCGACTTAATCTTAACTTTATAACACTATAATAAATTTAAATATTCAAATATTTAGATGACCATACTACTTATTGTTTGGATGATAGAAAAACAACAAAGTATAAAGAGGTCGTGTGGACTATATTGGGCCGACCCCAGGACTAGCCAAGTCGGCTGGCTAGTCCTATTTGGACTTCGAGTTAAGTAGGCTTTGTGATAAATGAACTATTTTAAACAAGTTACTAAAATCAAGCGCTAATTAACATTATAATTTTTCAAACTAAACGGGTCAGCATATCAGGTTGTGACCCTTTTAACGTGTTTAAGTGATATCATCTCATCATTATACAATAAAAATTAGGGTTCAAGCCTCATGCTTCCGGCTCAAATTGTATTAGTTGCATGATTAAATTATTTATTTGGCCAGATTGTAAGCATATATAATGAGCTATGAAATTATAGTCTTTCGTCTTCTATTATATTCGTTGTTTCATGGTTCATCACATAGGATCTCTGTTACATTAGTTTGTTATATCTTGTCATTATACATACGTGATGTTAAATAGTTATCACGAAACATAAGATATAATATACTAATTTAATAGGGATCCGGAAATTAAATTGAAATACATACCTATACTGTGAGGTATGACTGAGTTTTCTAGCTCCAAAGATATCAGATTCTCCAGTTTGAACCTCATACAGATCAGCACCCCTCCCAACCTCAACCCCTCTCATATGATTCCTCAAACAAGCCACAATCACCTGAACAAATCTTGTAAAAGCACTTCCCATCGGCTTCTGATACCGATACTTCATATATCCGGCAGCCAAGATGAAGATCGAGACGATCATCAACGCCATTGGCACTCCGAACCCCCAGCCCCACCCGAATTCCACTTGTACGTACACCAAAAGAGTGATCCCTAAAAGGGCTCCCATGTTTATAGCAAAGAAGAACCAGTTGAAAAATGAGTATTTCTTCTGAGCTTCGTCCTGATCGGATTCGTCAAACTGGTCTGCACCGAATGATGAGACGCACGGCTTGATCCCACCGGTTCCAACGGCTATAAGCGCCAACGCGTAATACAGGAAGCCCGTCTGTCGTGTGGAGGCGCGAATGCATGGTTTTTTGGTACATTGAGGAGGCCTCAAGCTGTCTATGGTTGCTGATAGTGTTAGCAGCACCATTCCCTTGTACAAAAACAATAAAAATTCCACATGTGAGTTGTGGTACATAAAACATGAAGGAAATGAGACTAGCTTATAAGCCTCAATTGATTTTAGGATTGGAAAGGGGCGGCTAGTCCCTCCTTCACATAACAGGTACGTTGTAATGTGTGAGACAGTCTTCGGGTTCTTACAAGTGCGTAGACGCAAGAGAAAATGATGATGGTCCGAAAACGGCCCAAATAGGCATCAGCAAGAAAAGCTCCAAGAAGTGTAAGGACATATGCAGCCCCAATCCAATCAGTAACATGAGTAGCTGCTTTTGGTAACGGCTGATGCATTTCTCTCACTAGATATGCCACCATGTTTACAGCAACTGCAAAGAATGCCAACCTCTCTGCCACCTCATTCACTACACAAAAAACACAGCATTACTCTCTTTTTTTTTGTGGGCATAATTTCTATCACAATATTACAAGATTGCATTTCTTGAATCTTAGAAGAAGAAGAAAAAAAAACCTATGATGAAAGGGGAGGCTTTCCATCCTCCAGTGGTCTGTTTATGAGCAATCCTCCCTTTGTAATCCACACATCCATTGGAAACCAACATCGAATCTGTGCCTTCCTCCTACCATAAATTCAATTTTGAGTCAAGTTAATTAGCAAAAAATATTTAATAATAATAATAAATAAATAAACTAAATTGGAAAAATGTGGATAACTGCAAATAATGAGAGCTTGTGTTACCTTGTTCATAATGTACTTGTTTGATCGCTCTGCCATGTTTTGTTCCATGAAGACAATGTTTGTAATTGCCCTTTTCCTACAAATCCAATATCATAGCCTGAAACGATTATAAGTATGTTCGATCAATCTCAGAAACTTGTCTGATATACATAGATACACACACAAATATATATATACACACACATATATGCATTTGCAAGATTTGTCTTTTGCCATTTGACTGTTATACTTAAAGTTTAGGCGGCAACTCTATTTTAATTATTTTATACCACCACCAAACATTTGGACAGCATTTCCACTAATGACGTTAGAGGGAAATGGAAAAGAATTAACTGTAATTCAATCCCTATTGTATTTGTTGAATCATTCTTATGCCGTCCCTCCGTGAAGGACAATGAGCTGTATGCTTTAAGGTATACTACTATTTAAATACTGTGTATCATTTCCAGGCAAGTAATAAACTTTAGCCGGCCATGAATATACTCACAGCTCTTTTTGAGCACCCGTAAAAAAAGGAAAGGAAAAAGAAAGAAGGAAGCACGCATTTAATTTGGGCCCGAATAGTAAATATATATTATATTGGGATAATCTGACCTGGACGAGTTAAAATCAAGATCTGAGATGAACTATAAATGAGTACTCCTTCGTCCCAGAAAAAGAACAGACCACGTATATTTAGCTTTATGAATTGTGTTTTAACCATGATATATACAACAAATCTATAGGTTTTTTTTTCATACTGATCGAACATATGATCAACACAATTTAGTTAAACTCTTGCCAGATATAGGAAATTCTGGTAATCAAAAGAAGCTTATTACAGAATGTGATAAACATTAGGACTAATCGAAAAATAATTTCATTGGAATAAACCAGGCCCGGCCCATTGTCAAACAAAAAACTTCATCATGGCCTCCCTTGGCCTGCATACAGCCTCAAGGGCCTTAACCTTAGGTATACTAAACCCAGTCCCCTCGGTCATATCCACCAATTCCTCACCCACTCTTTCCCACTCAAAAACCTGAATCATGGTCCCTAGAGTGAGCCCAAGAACCCTAGTAGCAACACCCCCGCCCGGGCATTTACGCCTCCCAGCCCCAAACGGAAGCATAAACCCTTCTTCGCTCCCCTTCTCGTGTCTCTCGGGCCTGAACTCTGTTGGCTCGGCCCAAATCCTCGGATCCCTATGAATGGCCCATAAATTGACCAACAACATTGTACCTTTTGGTATGTCGTACCCACTAACTTTGCAGTCTTCTGAGGCCTCATGAGGTATCAGAAACGGCACTGGTGGGTATAGGCGTAGGGTTTCGGTTATTACATTTTGTAGGTAGGTTAGTTTCGGCAAGTCCTGCTCGTCTAGGAGGCGATCGGGTGGAACGTTGGCGTCTAGTTCGGCTTTGATTTTGGTGATGGTTTGGGGGTGGTTGAGGAGGAGTGACATTGCCCATTCCATGCTTATTGACATTGTGTCCGTGCCTGCAACCAGCAGCACCTGTTTCACATTAATTGATCAACAGAGATTACATAAAACTCTCATGTGCCACCATTCAGATGTAAAGTTGTCCAAGAAACCCTAGCAACAACTATTTAAAGTAAAAAAATAGTAAGAAAACTGCAAACTAGCCCAAATAAACAAGATACTCTTCTTGTTGTTTATGTGCTCCATATATGTCATGGCAACGTGATCTACATCACAATATTAGAAGAGTAAGACCACTCGCAATCCGATTTGTTTGGTTTGCTCATATTGTTACATCAATATCCAATTTATCATTTGACTATAAATCAAGTAACAAGCTCAAGAAAGAATTTGAAACGATGTATAATATGTGTAATTGTGCATTCTACATAGGGGTGTGCATAGGTCGGTTCAGTCGATTGGATTCGCAAAACAAAAATAACGGACTACATAGAAATAGTAATCGAACTGATCGAAATTTTGCCTATAATCGAATCGAAATATTCGATAGTTTTTTTGGTTAACCGTATCCTAATTTTAACTGAAAAATCTAATTATTTTGAAGAATAAAGTATAATTAATAAACTTATAACAAATTGAGTCAAATTTTACAAACAATATTAAATGAATTAAGAGTTTTTATGTAATTCGAACAGTTCGTTTATTTGAATATTTTTATCCAACAAAACCAAAATCGATCGAAATAATTGAAGTTTTAAAAATTAAAAACCGAAACCAAAATTTACCTTATGAAAATCGAAACTGAAATTTAAAATTCCGTCAGTTAAGTTTTTTTTCCACCTAAATTTGCACACTCCTAATGGTAAGTGCATATGCTTGATGAACGAAATTTATACTCACCAGTATAATTCCTTTAATCAGCTCATCTGTATAATACTCGGGCTCGTTTTTTTTTAAGGGACAACAGGTGATCAATCATCGTCTTCTCCAACCCGCCTCCGGACGAAACCGTTTCCCGGCGACGTTCATCCACCAAATCCTGCATAAACCTATCAAGTTTCTCCATCAAATTCTTGAACCTCTTTTCCAAGCCCTGGAAATCCAACCACTGCAGAAACGGCAAAAGATCACCCAAATTCGTGTTCCCACTGTACTCAAGCATCTCCCTCATTATAAACCTAACCCTCCTCGCCTCCTCCCCATCCCCCACATTCTCCCCGTAGTATCTCTTACCAGCAATCGTCATCGACAGCACATTAAAGGCAAGCTCGATGAACTTCGACTTCAGATCCACTCTCACTGATCCTCCGTTGCTTCTCGAATCGCGGAGAAGCTCTTCCATCACGAGCATCAGCTCTCTTCTTCTTGTGCTCGTGAACGCCGCGATGCGAGAAGGGGAGAAGATCTCCAGCGTCGCGAGACGGCGGAGGTTGCGCCAGAGATCGCCGTAGGGGGCGATGCTTATGGTGGTGTAGTTGTAGCTGAAGTGCTTGGTGGAGAGGCTGGATGGGCGGTTGGCGAAAACGATGTCGTTTTTGGTGAAGCATTCCTCGACGGCGGAAGGGGAGGTGAGGAGGAGGACTTTGCGGACGCCGAGCTTGAGGGACAGTACGTCGCCGTATTTGGCTGAGAGGGCTTGTAGGGTTTGGTTCATGGGTTCTTTGATTAGATGGAGATGGCCTATTAGTGGGAGTGAAGGTGGGCTTGGAGGTTGGTTGTGGCTTCGCTTTTTCAGGAGAAAATGTGTTGCTATTATCAGTAGTAGAAATATATTGTGCAATAGAGTCATCTCCATTTCTGCAACTATCTGAAGAACTAGCTAGCTAGAGTGATGTATATATAGTTGCAGAGATGATCATGATCTCATTCCAACAATCACAAATAAACGCTGTTTACAAATTTGAATATAGGGTCTTGTTTGATTTTCCGGTGGCATTTTGAATTCTCGATCCACAACAATAGAACAAATGTGATTAAGCACGTGATGATCACTGTTCTTGTTGTTGGTGGCCTTTTGTATCTTGGTCAGATGCTGAGAGAATAAGAACGAATAATTTATGTTCTAGGCACGTTATGAAACTAGTTATTTAAATTATAATTAGCAAGTTGCACAAGTTTGCATGTTGCACCAAATTACAAAATTAGTACCACAACTCTAGGATATTTGCAATTTTAGTTTCATTTAAATTTAAATTTATAATTATATCCTATAACAATTTTAATTTTGCAAATTTAGTCCTTATTTTTGTGGAAATTGGGAATTTTGTCGCAATTTAATATATGCATCTCACGTACTTGCCTTTTTTCAAAAAAGTGACGTGCTTGCCTTTTTTCCGGTGAAGCTTTTCCGAAGTAGCTTTAAAATTTCTACGCAACTTGCAAAAAAGAAAAAAAAATCACACAATAAAATAAAATGCCGCATAAACAAAAGAAATTTAAAATAATTAAAAAAAAAAGATTGCCTTCTTTAGAAGAACAACCCATAAATAATAAAAAAAACCCTACATATACATTTGATTACTTATGGGTTGTTTATTTAAGAAGACAACCATTTTTTATAATTATTTTAATTTTTTTTTGTTTATGTGGTATTTTCTTTTATTGTGTGGCTTTATTTATTTAATTTTTTTGGCAGGTTGTATGTAAATTTAAAGCCACGTTAGAAAAATTTCGCTGGAAAAAAAGCACGTGAGATGAACATATCAAATTCTGACAAAATTTTTAATTTACATCCAAATTAGGACTAAATTTATAAAAATAAAATTATTATGGAACATAATTACAAATTTACATTTAAACAAGACTAAAGTTATAAATATCATATCATTATGAGACTAATTTTACAATTTATTTTTACATGATCATACTGATACAGTATCAGAAGCATAGATTAAGTGCACCTCAATCTATAATGCGGTGTACAGCAACGATAAGCTATATACAAAATCGAAATAGAGAGAAATACAAGTGACTTGTCCCCGATTTGCAAACTCTTTTTTGATCTTCAAAGTTTTTAATTTTAATTATTACTTTGTGAATTTATAAAATTGTATATTGACAAATATCATAATTCATTTATTTTTATAAATTTTTATATAATTTCATATTATTTTTATTATTCAAATTCAATCGAGTTTGTCGGGTCAACCTGCAAAATGAATAGACCGTTTTTAAATTACAATTTTTAATAGGATAAATAAATCGAATTCACATTCATACAAAATCTGTATTTAACCATATGTCAGCTCGATCCACGAACCTACAATGTGATTTATGTGACACCACCACTTTAAATAGAAGATGATAGGATGGACATTAATTGAATCCTTGGAAGAAATTAAGTCAAGGCCCGCTACTAGTCACTGATTTATAATTTGTTGGGTTACAAGAATTCTGGCGTAGATGATTCGGACAAACTCTGGTGGTTACGCAGATCGCGTCTGTCGACAGACTTTTTTTCTTTGTCTTAAGAACAATCATTTTCTTTTTAGAAAATACATGTGGTTTTGTATTATTAAAACTTCTAACTTTGGCAAAAAATAAAAGAGTTGGTAATCTCCTTTGACGAAAAAAGAGTTTGTTATCTTATTTTAGCATGTTTAAAAAATGGGTTTTGTGTATCTAAACTTATTTTGGGTGGGTTGAGAAATTCGTAAATGATATTAAATTTGAATAATCGATGTTGTATTTGTGATTGTGCTTCGTGATCGATATTGTGTTTGTGGTTGGGTTTAAATTTTGTACGCATATAAAAATTGATTCGTATTTAAAAAATTTATTCGAATATTGGAATTTGAATGAAGCTATTCAAATTCAATACACGAATTGAATTAAATTATTCAATTCTTTTACCTCCCTAGCCGGAGAGTGTGTCTATATTTGTATTTTGTAAGTGGGTAATACCTTCGTGGGCCGTTGCTCTCGGCCCAAGGAGGGGATGTAGCCTACATTAGTATTGGGCTCAATCTCATTAGCAGCTTTTGTAAAGGCCCACCCCCACATTAGGACTAAGCCCATCCCAGTTTTATTGTAGCCCACTCTATTTTATACAAGCCCATTCTTTCAGTTGAATTGAACGATGTGACTAATAGATTCAAACAAATATGTCATACAAACTTAACATAGATTGATGTCAGACTGTATAAATGCCCTAAATTTTATTGGTTCTTGATTTTTAAAAAAATTAAAATCTCATGGCGTTAGAAACTTCACTTCATAATTATGTTTTTATTATACCATTGTACGTCTCAAGTTTTACCTTCTCCGTCCCACAAAAGAGTATGTGTTTCTGTTATACGTCATCGAGCATCACTTTCTTTCTTGATCGTTCGTTCTGTTGGATTGGGTTCCCAATTATGTGGGTGAGCCCAATATCCAATAAATAAAAAGCCCAAGTAAGCCCACTACTTGGTAATATATATATCCAGCCCTAGAAGGTCATTAAGGTGCGATATTCCCACTTCTTCACAAGCATCAGCCGAAACAAGAAGAGAGAGAGAGAGAGAGAGTTGAAAAGAGTGAAACTCATCTCACGAGCAGAAATTTTGCAGAAGCCATATCCAGAGTTCTAACCGTTGGATCGAGCTGTATTTTTGACAGCACGTTCAGAACTTGTGAAAGTATATTCTGAACGGTGGAGATCGTATTTGGAGCTTTGTATTGACGGGAATCGGCCGCAAACAAAAGGTCTGTTTTTGGGCGATTCACTTCTGCACAGTCACGGTGAAAGGGTCGTTTCTCACAAACCAACCGTTGGATCGAGCTGTAAATTGGACAGCACGTTCAGGACAAACAGAGGTTGATTCTGGACGGTGGAGATCAGGTTCTCAGATTCCGAACGTCGGGAATAGTGAACAGAAGTTGGTGTTGTTGGGTGAGATCTTTCTAATCTCCTTCTTGTTGTCAAGTATTGATTGCATTGGCATATTTGTGATAGAATATGTATTGTTGTAGATTGTAATACTTGAATTCTGCTCATAGTGAAGTTTTTGGGTGGACTCCGGTCCCGTGGTTTTTACTCCTCACGTTGAGGAGGTTTTCCACGTTAAAATTACTTGTGTTATTGTTTGGTGATTGAGTTGCATTATATTCTTGGTATTATTTCCTACTAGATTCACACAAGAGAGGGATAATTGATCATTCCGCTGTGTAGACGAATAAGTTGTTTGTTGATTATTCGTGTGTTTATCCCAACACGTTCTTACATCAAAGCTGAGATAACAGATCCATCATAGATGACCGCGGCCGATACAACGCCTCCAAGGGCGTGGCCTTCGACAGAGTCAGCCCCGCAACTTCATCCAAATCAACCAATCCCGGGCCTTCCCTTTCCCACTCGAAGCACTGCAAGAAACTACCCAACACCAAGCCCATTACCCTCATAGCCATACTAAAACCAGGACAAGCCCTTCTCCCCGCTCCAAACGGGACGAATCTATACCCATCATATCCCCCTTCATACCCTCTGAACCTCTCAGGGTTAAACAATCCTGGCTCTTCCCACAAACTAGGGTCTCTGTGTATCGCCCAAGCATTGACCACCAGAGTTGTACCTCTAGGAATGTCAAAGCCTCCAATGTTGCATGATTCCGATGAATAATGTGGGACCAGGAGCGGCGCCACAGGGTACAGTCGTAGTGTTTCGTTGATTATGCAGCGCAGATATGGTAGCTTTTGGAGGTCTGAATCGTCAAGAAATTTGCCTGGAGGGACATTATCATCTATTTCCTTCATCGCCTTTTGTAGCTCGGTCGGGTGGTTCAGTAGGAGCGACATTGCCCATTCCATTGTGAGTGCTACAGTGTGTGTTCCAGCAGTGAACATTGGCTGCACCAAATTGTTGAACAGAGTTAATTCACCACTAAATACATATGCTTTCATCAATAAAATAAGATTAGAAATCAAACATAATTGTCCTCGAGATGACATAGTATTTCATTTCTATTCCATCTCGTATTTCATACATATCGCAAGAACAACAATAACATGCATATTGATGAAGTGAAACACAAATATGCAACAGAACGAGGTATTACATTTTAGAGAGAAACAGATACAATCATGTAAACTACAAGGAAATGCTGCAAATTGAACCAAATATTGTAAAAGTCTCACCATAATGAGTCCTTTGAGAATATCATCAGTATAATACTCTGGTTCGGCTTGTTGAATCAACAACAATTCTTCAAGATATGTCTTTTTCTGATCAACACAAGAAGAACCAGCAAGCTTGTTCCGACCTTCATCAATCAAACCCTGCAAGATACTATCCCTTCTCTTATGCAAGTTTTCCATCTTCCTCTGAACCCCCATAAAATCAACCCACCTCAACGCCGGAAAATAATCACAAATATCCAAAATCTTGGTGGGCCCAAACAACCCATCCATCGCCGGCCCACGTTTTCCGGCAACAATCAACATAGCCACATTATAAACCAGCTCAAAAAACGAACTATTCAGATTCACTTTCTTCCAGGCCTTCTGGTCAGAGCCCTGGAACAATTTTTTCACCAAGAAACGAGTTTCTTCCAATCGAGTAGCGGAAGAGTGGTGGAGACTGGCGGAGGAGAAGACTCGGACGGTGGTCAGGCGGCGGAGATTCCTCCAGTGATCGCCGTAGGGAGAGAATCCGATGGTGGTGTAATTGTACCAAGAATCTTGGAGGCAGCGGATTCGGGCCGGTTGGCGAAAACGACGTCGTTCTTTAAGAAGCATTCTTCGGCGGCGGAGGGAGAGGAGACGACGAGGATCGGAAGAGAGCCGAAACGAAGATACATCAGAGGGCCATGTTTTTTAGACAGAACTTGGAGAGCACGGTGGGACCCAGCTTTGAGGTGGTGGAGGTGGCCGCATATCGGGAGAGAAGGCGGGCTTGGCGGCAAATTCCTGTGCTTGCGTGCATTCAAATGCTTTAAAATCAAGATTACAGAAAAGCTCAATAGCAGACAACACCAGAAGGTGTCCATTTTAATGAAATATAATCTTTCAGACGAGTTTCAATTTCAGTTGCACTCCATTTTAGAGTCTCTGTTGGACAGATTTTCTTGAAATCATCGTAATTTAACTGACGTAAGGAAGCATGTCATGAACGTGATTTGTTTTGTTTTCTTGTTGAGTACAGATAAGTTAGCTGTATATCTGTAAAATATGATGCCAAGTTTTCAAATAATACAAAATCGGGATATGCATGAGATGCTCTGAAGATAAGATTTGTTTTCTGGGGTCTTCGCTTACATTTCTTATTTTTCACATGGCAACAAATACAATGTAAAACACACAATTTGAAACAATAGAAATGAAAATTGAAGATGAAAATCTTTGAGAGGATCAATGACTTCCAAGCCAAAAATTTGGAACGGTTTTTTAGGGAACATAAACAATAAGATCTTAACTTAGGAAGATAGCAAAAGCATACTTTATTTCATATCGGCATTTCATCGAACAACTGGTGTGCCGTGTGAGCGCATGCCACTGTGAAGTAAAGATGAAGGGAGATCATTGGCTGTCTCAGACGGGGGGAAATGCGTATCTTATAATATTAACAAGCGTCAGGATTGAATATTCTGTAATTAAGAAAATTATTATATTACGATCAAATATCTTGCTATAATTTCAATTATTCGGTCTATATCACTTTGGTACAGTATATTTGGAACAAAAAAAATAATATTTTATTAAATAATTATATATCAAGTATTGTGCTATTATGATAGAATATGCTACATCAAGTAACATCTAACTTTTGCAAAAATTGAATTAAGTTATGATTTTTCGAATTTAGTAAAATAAATTAAGACTCTCCCTCACAATTGCAATTCGAATCAACTATTGGCTCGCACGACCTATGCAAGGAAAATGATGTAAATGCACCATCCATATAGAAAAGTCGATTGCAACTTTAGATTTGTTTTTATTTTTTAAAAATTGGTTCGTTTAGATATAAATAAGGATACTTAGTGTTCGTGAAAATTGATTTAAGAGAGCTCGATTGTTGTTTGTTGAATATATGAATTTGGTTTAGGAAGATAAGCATGAATGGTATTCCATGTTAGAGATATGAGTCTTAAAGTAATGAAGATTAATTTCATACTATCTTTTATTAAAAATAAGTGATATTTTAGAAGTTTTAATTTTTTGCACAATAAGTAACGTTTTACAGTTTTTAAGATGAATAGTAATATTATTTTTTTAAATTATTCTTATTTTTTATTATTATCTATTATTTTTTCACTAAAAACTAATATCTATGTCTCATTAATTAAAAGTATATTAAACACTTAATTTATTCTTTAAATATGTATGAAATTTTTTAAAATAACACTTATTTTGAATAAAAGAAAACAGAAATTTAAACCGTCATCCATGAATTTGCTACTGTAAATTAAATTTATTATTTAAAAAAAAAAAAACTAGTGAAGTGATGTGAGAGAATGAGAAGAGAGGCATGGGCGTGAATAGGAACACAGACTCGTGAGTTTGTGTGTGAAAGTGAGTAAGCTGAGATTTTTGAGAAGCCAATGGAATCTGTTTCACCACTCCAGGGAATCTGGAATCTGGAATCTGGAATCTGTAAATCTAGAGAGAGAAGTACTGGTGGCTTCAGCAGTCAACATAAACCAAAAAAAGAACAGTTTTGAGCTTCTCCATGAAAAGCTGATTTCCCAGCAGAAGCTCAATTATCTTGCTAATTATTTAATTAACATGCTCCTGTTTGCTGCCTACACACGCTAACTATTTTAGTTTTAAATTAATTAAATTGTTTAATTTCCCAAATCCAATCATTAGTATGTCGCTTAATCTCCTTCGTACCCGCTCTTTATATATATATATATATATATATATATATTAAGAGTGGACTTCTGTAAAACGGCTGTACGTGTGACATGATTTAAGGTATTACTTATGTAACTATAAAGTTTACTGAATGTTAAAAGTAGAAAAATCAAATTTTTTTGTATTATAATAATTAAATTAATAAATATAGTGAGTGACAATAATTATGGGATTATGCATTTTTATTTATTTATAATGAAATAAATCAAACATAGGAGAATTATTTAAATAAAAAATATATTTGAATATGAATAATCTATAATAAATAATTACATATTTTTTGTAATTTTAAATATAATAATTACTATATAATTATTTTTTATATTAATTTTAATTATAAATTAAGTTGAGAAACTTAACAGGCAGTATATATTAATTGTAAATTTTGTAAATAAAAATGAATATATGCTAAAGCTTATAGGGCTTTATTTAATATAAATAAAATAATCACTATTAATATGAATTAATATATATATATATATATATATATTATTAAATTAATTTATTTTTATATACATAATTTTCTTGAAATTTAGGATGACTAGTAATTTTTAAATGTATTCGTTGGATAATAAAATTGATGTGCTTCAATTTTACACTATGTATGATATTTGTTGTGAGTTATTTATTTAATTAGTATTGTTCCACGCTGCAATGCATATATATCTATATATATATAATAAAATAAATTTATAATACAATGTTGTGTTAATTGATATTTAAGAATATTCAAAATATTTTTATTATTTTACTAGTAAAAGACATGTAATTTATTTTGTATAAAAATATATAAAATCTCTAAATTTTAAAATAAAAGTCTTATTTCTATAATAAATTGATTGATTGTATAAAAATTAAATTATTTAATATTTTTTTTAAAAATATTAATTAATATTTATTTGCAGTTAAAATCACGCACAAATTATACGATTAATATAAAAATCTAATTACAAATGTCAACAAAAAATAATTACACAATAAATACAAAAATTAAATAACAAATAGTCAACAAAAAATAATTACATTTTTTACATCTAATATCTAACTTTAATATATATAATATGGATAAAAAATTAAATATTATGAAAAGATAATTAATTTAATATACTATATATATAAAATAAAATAAAAATGAAAAAATTATTTGTAATTTAATAAATTGAAAATAATATTCCCAACAAAATAAAAATAAAATTCAACTAATTAAAAACAGACCTAGTTTTTTTATAATACTATCCTTTTTAGAAATTAAATTTTTTTTTTAAATTATATTTAAAATATTTTATTATTGCATTAGTCTAGGAGTATAGATATCATCACTTGCAAGATGTACAGCTTAGAATTTAAAGTTAAATAATTGAATTATTTAAGATTTATGGTAGGCGAAATTTCCACCGTCACTATTGACTACTGCACTTGTTGAAATAATTGGTCTCTTCATTTTTTACCCTTTTCAAATACGGATGTTAAAAGGGCCATAGCCGGTGGGCCGGGTCGTTTTAGGGTTAGAGATTGATTTTATTAGTCCGTTTAAAAATTAGTTCGTTTAGTTCGAACCTAATTAGCTCGAAATCCTGTAAGATAAGGACTAGTTCGATAGCCCGAACTTTTCTTCTTATTTGTCTATTTCTTAATACCGAATTAATAATATACACCATTTTTATTATTTTTATATACCATATTTAATTTTTAGTAGAAGATATTAAAATTTATATTTAATTTTAGAAGATTCTAAATACTGTCATTTAAATTTATAACTTAAATGTAATATGATTTCAAATTTTATAACAGTAATGCTCTTAAAGCAATAATTGAGAGCATGAAATAGCATATATATGACTTAAATGTTTGAATTTTTAAATTTTGTATATTGATATAAAAGTTCTAAAATATATAATCTTTTAATGTTATCTAAAATTGTATTTTAAATAAAGTACAATATGCATTTAATTAAAATTTTATATTTAAATATATAATTTGACTATTTTGACTCATAGCCCGATAGTTGCCCGATTAGCCCAAAAACTGGTAGGGTTAAGGTTAAGTTCACCATAATCAAGCCCGTTTAAATTGACCCGATTAAATCAAAGTTCGATTAACCCAAAATCGATTAGGGCTAGCCCAAAACCGACAGGGCTAGCCCGTTTAACATCTCTATTTATGAATTAAAATAAATAAATAAATGAAATTTTTTATATTTTTTTAATTTAAAAAAAAATGATGAAGCAAGTAAGGAAAAGTCCTGTAAAAGGGGAAAAGTGGAAAGGGTCGAAAGGAGAAGAAAGAATAGAAGAGACAAAAAGACAAACTCAAAACGACAAGAAACGTGGACCCACATAAAAGAGGCATTTTTCTTGTCTTAATTTGTTCTCATTCACTTCTCTCAATTTACCCAATTCTAGATTAATATACTATTTCAAGTTTTGTATTTAAATAATTCGATTCAAAAATATTTTTTTCTAAAAAAAATTATATTTCAAGAAATAAAATTTCGTTTTATTAGTTATAGTAAAAAGTTTTAGATTTGAGTTTTACAAATAAATTATATACAATTAAATAAATCAAGAAATAATAGAATTTTACAATTAAAGAATAATATTGAAGTTATATAATATTTATTTACTATATTATTACAAAGTTGGAATAAACAATGTTAGGAACATAAGATTTGATAAGTTGTGTTTGTGCCGTTTATTTTATTTTAAATATTATTTTATATTTTATTATTTTTAATAGATACTGTATGTTAATTAGTGATCGTATATTAATATACATGAATTATTATTCTGAATAAAAAGATCTAAAGTAGATGAAGCGAAACTTAATAAGAATCAAGAGGAAGAAAAATAGCTGAAAAATAAACAGGAAAAAAAAGAAATGGAGCATAATCTCACGACTCTTCAGTCTGTTCCTAAATTCTGATTCAAAAACCTTGAAAAATAAAATAAAAATGGTGAAGCATGAAACCATGATTCACATTTTTTTCTGAAGTATTATATATAGTTAATTCACAAGGATATATATATATATATATCATCATATACAAGATTACAGCAGAAGCTTAATCCAACTAAGCCAAGCTCTTCCTCCCTCTCTCTCTGTCTCTCTCTCACACACACACACACTTGTGTTTCCTCCTGCTTGAGAAGAACAAAAAAATGGGCAAACAGAATCTTCACCGATTATGAAGAGGGTCTGAATCATTGGGCACTCTTCTTTTGCTTGAGAATAAATCATCAAAAGCTTGCTTCACTGCTCTTTGCCGCCCTTTAAGCTGAAACTGTTTTTCTGCAACTTTTGAAGAAGAGATTTTCGTGGTGCTTACCGCCATTGTTTCTCCACCTGAAACTAACAACGTTAGCAGAGACAAGAAGAGCAATTTCTGAAGAATCTGCATGGTGTAATCTGGTAAGAACAACAGGATGGAGGAGATCTTGAAGTGATGGAGAAAGAAAAGGGCTTCTCCTTTTTTTTGTATGGAAACTATTGTGTATATAAATGAAGAAAGATTCAGCTCTTGAGGGCCGGGCCCTCTAGCTCGGGTGTGGGTTTTAGCAAATTTAGAAAATTAAGTAGGACAAAATGTACAACACTGGTTCCTTTTATTGGAGGTTGTACCCTATATTTAATTATTTATGAAATAGAGTAGAACCACAAAATTTATCGAATGTAATAAAATAATTTTTTATACTATAATAAATAAATTAATAATCATTCCAACATTCGGATAATCTATTCAATTATATCAACATATTGCAATATATATTGCTCTTCTAAATTTAGGATCACTTAGTATTTTAATTTTTTTTAATAAACAACATAATATTTATTTTATTTAAAATTATTTTGAGTTTAAATGTTATGTAAATTGGAATATTAGAATTAATATTTATCAATTAAAATATCTAAAATCTAGTATTAAGAAAAAAATTAATATCCTTTGGATGTATATAACTAAATAAGTATATGATTATTACATATTTTTTGTTATTTACATCAATTTTAATTATTAATTAATTATATGACAAAATTATCATGTAATACATATTAATTACTAATAGTTAATCCAGCAAGTAAAAAAGAATAAATACAACACTGTAGGATTTTATTTCATATAAATAAGATGATCACTATTATGGATTAATGTTTTTTTATATATAATATTAGATTTATTTAATTTTTTCACATAAATAATGACATAAAATTAAGGATAAAATCTTTTTTTTTTGTTACATTTTCTCCAAAACTTTTAAAATATTATGATCTTTTTTTATTATTTTGTTTTTATAATCATATATATATATTAAATTAATTAGCTTTTCCTCAATGTTTAATTATTTACACCATATAATGGAGTGACACAAAGTATGAGAAATAATATTAAATAATTTACTATTATAGCACCACATATACTATAAATTATATATGATATAACGCACGAAAAATATACTAGTTCGAAAAAATAAACTCGTCCTGGTCTCTGAACTATCAAACAAGAATACAATTACATAGTTGAATGGAAAATTAAAAATCGTTTAAATTTAATAATTAGGAATAAGTGTTTATATTTAATTTGATAAGCACACGCCCTGCAAACAAGGGACACATTATACGATGGGGGCTTTCAGCTTTAGCTTTATTTATGTATATTGTTTGTGGTTCACGAGAGAGATTTTCACATTTTAAAAGCTTTTGATCTCCCTTTTATTCCCCAAAATAGGGTGACCCTCCATGTTTAGGTCATCATGCAAAAGTGTTGTTGGTTTCTAGTGACTTTTCTTTTTCTGGGAAATGTGTGTTTCTCTACCTTGGCTGTGAAACACATAATTGTACCACTTGTTTATGCCTTAATTTATTGGGAAATGGCAAATTTTCTGCAGTTTTCTTATGTTTCTTTTGGAATGTTATAATTTGAAAAGGGAGATTTGCGGAGTTGGAATGCGTTTTTGGATATTTAATTAGGGTATGTTTGTGTTGAAATTTATATGTTCGTAGCATATTTGGATGAAAATGAACAAACGATGAATAGTAAAATGTTATGTTGTAATGAAGTATAGTAGAGTTGAATGAGAATTGTAGAATTCAAATCAGCAAGTGCAGCTTTTGAGTCCATTCCAATTCAAACATACCATCATCCATTCCAATTCAAACGTACCTCTCAGTGATGGTGCGCGTGAGATCTTATTTCATCTTATGTTTCAACTTTACTTATACGTCATGCGTATAGAATGATATATATGAAGAAAATACGGCTAATTTACCATATGTTTGTATGAGACTAGTTATACCAAATCGAATAAATAAATAAACTAATTTATTAATTATAACAAGAAAATCAAAAAATTAAGAGGTGGAATTGTTGTATTTAGGAATGTATTTGTGCCTCTATTTATTGTAATTTGAGGATATGGTAGATTTCGTTGATCACCGAATCTGGTTGAGGTGAGAGGTTGATAGCTTTATTGAGAAGAAAACTAGAAGCGATTGATGTTAGAGATGGAAATGCCTTTATGCCAACTCTCTCTCTCTCTCTCTCTCTCTCATTTTTTATTTTCCACACAAATTAGATTAAAGATTTTCTTAAATATATTTAGACAAATTAAATGTAGAAATTTTAATTATACATCTAAATTAGAGTGATAATTTGCGGTATAATCTAATAACTTAATACAAACTAAACACGAATATAACAAAATAAGATTGATTTTTTTGTAAATTCGGATCGAAATTGGGTCGTCCTTGATTGAGAAGAAAAGAAAATGATCAACCCATAAGTCAAACTAATTATCGTATTATATTTTTTATTAAAAAATATTTTATTATAATTTCACATTATACGCAAGCTTATTTTTATAAAAATAATATGTTTATATATATATATATATGAAAAACTATACCACATACTATTATTAACTATTAATTCAAATTTTATTTTGTGGATTTATAAAATTGTAAATTGATGTATATCATACTTTATTTACTTTTATATGCTTTATAAAATTTTATGATATTTTTTATTATTCAAATTCAATAAAATCACTCGCGTTAACTTATTAAATAAGTAGATTGTATTTATATAATTACTATGGCTAAAAATTAAATGAGTTATGTTTTAATGCAAACTTAGCGTGCGAACTTGTGACCCGATCTGTTTAACATCAACAACTTTCATCAAACTACACCCAATCTAAGTAGTTTGGTATTCGGATTTTATAATTAAATCATTGAAGCATGAAACTAATGGCAAGCGTACAAATTTCTCTCACACACATGGGGAGAGTGAGTGTGTGTGCGAGTTAAAAAGAATCCAGACCGCAAGCCCAATAAATAGTTAGATGTATTATCGTCTCGTTATTGGGTTGAGGCCCATTATTTGTTGAGGCCCATACATATCAACACATTTCTCCACATCTGAATATTTAATTTTAGTGGCTACAATGCCCTTGGCCTTCCTCTGGAGAAATGAATTTCCATGCACACGTTTTTTGTGTTAACAAGTGAGCGTGTCAAGAAAAAAAATGGTAAGTTAAAATATCTTTAGGCATTTTCCATGCTTTTATTTTTTATTTTAATTAAAATATATTAATTATCTAACTAATTTATTATTTTTCAGAAACAAAAATATGTGCATTTAGTTTTTGTTATTTCCACCTTTTTTTTCTTTTTATAATTAGATTTTTATACTCAGATTGTCATGCTTTTTAAATATTAGACGTTTGCTCATACAATATCTGATAAAATTATATTATTATTACTACAAAAATATACATTAGTTATCATTTATATTAATTATATGTTTTATTAAATTAATCATCTTCACAATCTTTATTTTTACATTCACATCGCATACATTAAAAATAAGATATTAGTTGCAAAAATATAATTACTTTTTATTGATTATTTAGGATTAAATTTTAATATTTATTGTATAATGAATTATTTATACTGGATTTGATGTAAATAAATAGCACCTAATATTCTTGTAAAAAATATTAATTATTTTAATTTCAATATAATTAATGAATTTATTATTGAAATAAGATATTTATTTTGAGATTGACGAATATATATATATATATTTATACAAAATCATATTTTTTTAACATGAATTTACCATTAAAATAATAAAATATGTTTGATATTCTTAAATATTGATTAATTTAAAATTATATTATAATATATTTTATTTTATTTTTAAATATATTACAGCCCGTACATCACACTCAATTAATATTGGTTCCCTTTAAAAGTACGATCTATTTTGTTTAGAATGTTAATTGTTTTAAATTTAGTTTGCTGCAATTTAAAACTACATATTTGTTATATACTTATATTCTGTTTATGTAATGATTATATTTCATGTTATTGAAATTTAAATTGTTTATTAAACAATTTATAGTCTATTTAATTTAGAAAAATTGAATTATGCCTTTTTAATTTGTAATTTGTCAATACTTTATAATCTAGTTTAATTAATGTTACAATTTATATTTTAATCTTTTTTCATTTAATTTGCTGATATTTGTGCCAAAAAAATATTTATATTATATTTATTTTTGACATATTTAAAACTACAAATTATTATATATGAATTTTCATATTATGTTTTATAATATTTTTCTAATTAATAATTCTTTTAATTGGCTTCAACTTTTAAATGTAGTAAATAAATAACATTTAGACTGCTATAAACTGAATATTTAAAATTTAGAATTTTGTTTTTCTAAAAATTCTGAAATGTATATATATGGTAATGTAGAGTTTAAATTAATACTTAAATGTTAATATTTAAATTTCTTTAAATTTCTTCTTTTTTCAGTTTATGTAAACAATACAACATCAATTATATCACTTAAAAAATTGTAATAAATTTTTTATTAATATTTTGAAGATCAAAATAATATTAAAATATATAATATATTATTTTCAATTTAGTAAATTTATTATATTTTTTAAGGACTTTGCACCAGTCGAAATAATAACTTGAGCAATATCTCATCCATCGTTCAATTGTAGAACGAACCCCCACAAGATCCGTTGAGGGTATTTCAGTCTTTTCGGGCGCTAAGGTTCTCCTGCTGTAAACGGCAAAACCCCCGTCTGAAATTGCTAATATCCCCTTTGCCCTTCCCCCCTAATCCCTCTCTCTCACGCAGAGAAGCACGCCCAAATTCACACACAGAGAGAAGTTTGTACATGCAGAAGGGGATTTTTAATAATGATCTCGATAACCTCGGCGGAGTTGAACTACCTCATCTTCCGTTATCTCAACGAATCTGGTAACTCTTCTCTTCTTTGTGTGTGTGTGTGTGTGTGCGGGCGCGCGCGCGCTTGTGTCTACTTATGGCTTGTTTGCACATATTTGTGCCTCCGTTCTTTGTTTTTTGCTTGAATTGGAAACTGGATTTCTGAATGAAATGAATTTGGGGCACCAATTAGCAACAGGGTACTACCCTTGTTAATGCTGGATAATTTTTTTTACTTTTTGCTGGAATGATTACATTCGGCGGCGTAATAGGCCCTTGTATTAGAGGGGTTCATATTTTATGTGATATCTCACTTTTTAATTTGGACTCATGGTTCTCCAACCAGAAGAGAAGAACTTTAAAAAGATTAAAAAAGAAAAAAGAAAAAAAAAGCTGTAGTTTGATGGAACAGAACATAGGGAATGGGCTTTTTCATGGTGGGAAGAATTAGATTTAGGGTGAGTTGGTGCTTGCAGCATTCTGTCGACCACAACGAACATGTGTTTGCTCGGATTATAGCAAAATATTTTTGTTCGGCTGTGTAGAGTCTGTTCTCAGTTGAGTATGTTCAGGAGGCTGTAGTGATGAAAACAGCACTGAAGGAACATAGAGGTCTTTTTTTGAATCAAAATTGAAAAAGTGCCCAGTAATTTCAACATATGAAGAGACTTATATGTTCTTGTAAAGAAAGCTCAATGGTTTCCTGTAGATGCTTCCAGAGATACAGTGAATTGTGCCATGAAATAGAAATTAAAGCTGCTAGTTTGATATTGTATACCTCTTATATGATCTGAATTATACAGGCCACTTGAACAAAGATATATTGTTGATCTAATTACATGTAGTAGTAAGTATTTTCTAATTCCAGAGAGCAAGCTGGCAAGCACAAGAAACCTGTTTCATTGGAAGTCATGTTCTTCGATGTCCATATGGTGATTAGGCATATGGAGTACTTTTCAATGATTCTGCAGTTTATGATACACTTCTAAATTTGCACTGATGTTTCCACTGTATTTTTCAAGCATCATCATCTAGAGATTTTTTTTTATAAACATGATCTTAATTAATAATCTTCATTTTACGTTCTTTTGCTTATTGGGCTATGTGGGGCATATGAAAAGAAGTAATTTAGTTTAGCTAATAAACTTTTTATAACTGAAAGCATATTCCTTGTGCTATTTGGACTATCTACATGATAGAATATAAACACCTGAAGCTGACTTCTTAAGCAACATGAGATCTGACAAGGATTTGGGCATCATAGAAACTGTAATCCTGTCTGTGTCATAAGTTTCCTTTTTTTGTTGGTGGGTTGGGGTTGGGGGATCGGCGAGATAATTTAAATGGTCTACCTGTGAAGCAAAGTCCTACGTTCTGGTATTCATGAAGTAAAATGCTTCAGAGAATCAGATTTTTGTAATTAAAATATCTTTTCACCATTAACGTTTTATTTGGAATAAATGGTCTTCAGGATTTACACACTCTGCATTTTCTTTGGGATATGAGGCGGGAATCAATAAAAGTACTATTGATGGTAACCTTGTTCCTCCTGGGGCTCTCGTTACATTTGTTCAGAAAGGAATTCAATATCTTGAACTAGAAGCGAACTTGAGTAATGTAAGATGGTCACACTTTTGGATTTCTATTTCTTGAGTTCTCTGTTTTGCTTGATTGAGAATTTTGCACTGATACATAATCTGTGATGTCTCAAGGATGATTTGGACGTAGACGATGATTTCCAGTTCCTGAATCCTCTGGATCTAATAACAAAAGACGTGGATGAACTTCAAAAGATCATAAAAGAGAAAAAGGAAAAGATTCAGAAGGATAAATCAAAAGGAAAGGAGAAAGAAAATACTGACAATGGACGGGAACATGACCGTAGACTTGCAGTGGAAAAAGATAAGGAACTTGCAAGAGAAAGGGAGATTGAAAAACAACAGCGGGAGAAAGAAAAAGAACGAGAAAGAGAGAGAACGGAAAAAGAGAAGGAGAAAGAGAAAGGCAAAGAAAAGGAAAAGCCATTAGAGGATGCCAGTGATGTAAATCATACTGCAGATGAGAGTAATGGTAGGCTTGAGGAAAATGGTACTAATGTAGGTAAGATATATCAGCTTCTCTAACTCATCCTCTCTTCCCCATTTCGATGGTGTAGCTAAATATTTCTGAAGTGATTGGATCTTAGTATGTAGTTATCTCAATGTGCACGGTCTTGTTATTTTTTATTTTTCCCCATATAACTTACTCTGTGCATTTATTGGATATACAATAGGGCCAGAACCAATGGATATTTGCACAAGTTTACCTTCCTTGCCCTATGAATTCCCAAATAGTGATGTAACTGTTTTGCAAGGTCACACTTCTGAGGTTTGGTCATATTGTATAATTCTTTATCTTTATGTCCTATAGTTAAATTATGATAGTTTCCTTGATTAATTGTGTAAGTATGCCTTGCTGATGTTCTTTAATCGTGACAGGTTTTTGCTTGTGCATGGAATCCTGCTGGTTCACTTCTTGCTTCTGGGTTAGCATAAACTTCAAAGTTTACTTATTTCATCAATGATTTTCTTGTCTTTCTTGAAAATTTCCAGTTTTATAGTCAGAGTTGTCTTCCCCCTACCTACCAGGCTACTTGGTGTTGGCTCTTGTTTAAAACATTTGACTTGTTTCCTTTATCTGACTTTAGTAAACAAAATGCTTATTTGGTCAATATTAAACTAGTCCTCCCAATTATGGATGCCTTCATAGCCATGCATAGAATAAATCTCTAACCTTCTTTCTGACAATAAGCTGTAACTTTTGGAAGTAATTGGCTAGTTATAAGAAGCCTAATCGCATTAAAACTATTTACCATCAATGGATAGTTATTATGGATAGACTGCGCCTAATCTTCTTGCATAAAAGTTATAAAACAAACTTAAGGATTAATAGTTTTCATTCTTATCTGTCATGGCCAAAATAATTTCTTCAATAGTTCAAGCATTCAACCTTAATCCTATATCTTCCAATGAAGAAGAGAAACTACATAGTGGAAATTTTTTTAGAAGATGTATGGTTGTTCAAGTTAGAAAGAAAAAATCTTTCGCTTCAGTAGTGCTTTTTGTTTGTTGTATCTTTGAACAGTGCATTTTGTGAACCTTTTCTAGAGCACCTGGCCATTTGAATTTCCGATATTCTTGTCTCCTGGGGCTATACTTTGTTAATTTTGAGTGACTATCAAACTTGACCAATTTTTGTCTTCTGTGGCACTATTGCCACATCATGATTCGTGTACTTTTGTTCTCGGTGAAACTGGAAAAGGATTGAAGTTTCTGAGTGTTCCAATCTAATGAGCTGGCTATTAATGTGTTCCCGGGAACCTTGAAACAAAACACAATTGCTTTACTTAGGTTCATTGAGGTAAATGTAACCAAAGAATATGGTGCAATTGCAGTAAAATTTGGCTCGTTTTCTCCAAAGCGTCCTTGCATGTGCATAATATATTGTATGTTATCATATAAATTCTTGAATTTTTTAGTTTATTGAAACTGTATGCTTGATGGGTTTCTTCAAAGTCTTCATGCATGTCTCAATTATTTAATAAAACCATGCTGGAGCTTCATGTGTCTCAACATCTTTGCGCACAGACTCTCTTCAAGAATCTTGTGTAGCTGAGACTCTTCATACACTCTTCGTATGCATGGGGGCTTGTTGAGTTGACTGGATTAAGTTGGTTAACTTTCATAATTTATGATGCACAGCTGCAAAGACATACTGTGCAACATAAATATGAAAGCTAAACTACTTAGTCCAGTCTACTTGACAAGCCCCCATCCATTACTAAGAGAGTATGGGGACTGAAAGACTAAGAGGAAAAAATAAAAGAGAATCCCAGCAAAACAAGGTTCCTCAAAAGAGAGGGAGGGGAGGCCCAACTTGTACTTAAAAGACAAATTTAAGTAAAAGGCAGAAATCTTAGATAAATTTCAATCAAGTGTGCCTTTTTGGACCCTTGTGCCTTAGGGCGGGGACACTGGAATTTTTTTCTGTCATGTCAGCTCAAGTTGTATGATCATTATTTGCATCTGCGTAATAGGTCTGGAGATTCGACTGCTAGAATTTGGACCATAGATGGAACATCTAGCTCCAATATGGAAAATGGGCCTCACAATGTCGTACTTAGGCATTTCAAGGGTAGAACAAATGAGAAAAGCAAGGATGTGACAACACTTGATTGGAATGTGAGTGCTTTTCTTGTGGAATACATTTTAGGCTATTATTCTTTTTACTTGTTGATTTTTCACTTCAGGCTTTATGTTGTGAATATGGCCTTAATAATTTTCATTTACCTCAAACATGACTTGGATGTAGGTTGATGGCACACTGCTTGCTACTGGTTCTTATGATGGCCAAGCAAGGATATGGAGTAGAGATGGTTAGAGTTTTTCCTAAATGTGATTGGTTGAAACTTACCCCTCTTTGAAGCTTGATATGCTGTGAAAGTTATGAATCTAATTGACTTACTTCAGTGTATGATACTTAGCGAGGCATGATTTCATTAATTTAGTTATTATTTTTCTTGATATTTGTTCCTGGAATTTCTTTTTGCCCTATAATCTTTATTGTTTTTCTTTATATTATTTTACCTGAAATAATGTTCCATTCTGCATTCCTTTTGGATAAAAAATTGGCATATGGGAGTCATGCTGCTTTGTTCTGCCTATTGTAAAATGTCAAAATCTACTGAAGAGGTGTTGTAATACAGGAATTGTAGAAACCAAGTTGTATATCTTTTAATTCATGGTTTTGTTAAAATTCAAATATTTCTTGTACTCAAGTTGATTGATTGTTGTTAATTTGATTATTAAAGTTGACCATGGTGGTCCAAGAGGGAAACCAGGAGGTTACAAGCTTAATGAACCTTATGAAGTTGGATTATATCAAAATTAAGTGTGGTTCTTGGATTTCTAATGCCACGTTTTCTTTCAGTTGGGAAACTACACATAGTAATCTGACCAAGGAAAGGTTGTAACTTGGTTTTTTATTTGCATGTTTGATGAGACCACTCATTCCTAAATCGATGGCTCACTGCTACAGTGAAGATTGTACCTCAGAAAAGAGTGAACACGGATGCTCTCCCTTTTTTCTATAGTGGTGACTATTCTCAGATAGGACTGGTTCCATTGAGCTGCATTTCCACCAACTAATTTGACTAGTTACTCTCATGCATGTGGAGTAAAGTGTCATTGCTCTAATTTTCTGATTCTCTCTCTCTCTATTTGTCGATATAGTGGTAATATGTTTGTATGGCATGCCTATTATCGTGATGCTTCTGTTAGAAATTAAAAAAAAAATAAAAATTATCGTGATGATTCAGCAACCAACTCTTAAAAATGATGGAATTAATGGTTTCAAGATAACCTAGTTTGTTGTAGAGATAATGGGAGAACACTTTTCATATTTGTTCCTAAATACAAAATATTTGGAGAATGGAGTGGTTGATATTGTTATAATAAGCTAAGTTTATGGCTGTGTGTGTGTAAGGCATTTTCATGGAATGGTTCTTTCATTATCTTGGGATCTGTATATTTCTTATATGACTTGAGAAGCTAGATCAGAAGTGTAGTAGCCAATTGCTAAAAAATTGCACGTTTCTATTGTACATTTTTGCTCCAATTATGATGTTGCTAGGGCCCATGTTCATCTTACATTTGCACGATGCACTTACATGCTCTCTTTTTATCCAGGTGAGTTGGTTAGTACATTAAATAAACATAAAGGTCCAATTTTCTCTTTGAAGTGGAACAAGAAAGGGGATTTTCTTCTTAGTGGAAGTGTTGATAAAACTGCAATTGTGTGGGATGTTAAGACAGGCGAATGGAGGCAACAATTTGAATTTCACTCAGGTGCTTTTGTATCGTTTCGTCCATCTTTCTACTTTAGTTTATTCTTGTGTATGTTAATGTTGATTGAAGCAGTTGCAAAAAATATTTGTTTTTTCAACTTGTATGATTGTTTCCTGGGTTTTTTGGTTGCAGCTCCTGCCCTTGATGTTGATTGGCGAAACAATGTTTCATTTGCTACATGCTCAACTGATAGCATGATATATGTCTGTAAAGTTGGAGAGAATCGTCCAATTAAAACTTTCTCGGGGCATCAGGTTTCTTTCAGTTATTACATTTTTTGCCTCTAATTACCTTGTATTCTGTGGTGTGATAATTTTCTTAACCCATTAAAGTATCTGAAAGAGTTATGAGGTGTGCTCAAGATATCTGTGTATGGGTAAATGGTTGCAATCTGGACCTGGGTTGTCCTTTTATTGACGGGCTTCATTTGCTGGGAGCTAAAGCACCATCCTTATATTTACTTACTTGATAAATATGTGCACGGGTTGATTAAGAACTGCTTATTTGTGAATATTATATGCAAGTGTATGTGAAACATGTAAAACTTGGTGCTGGGTTAATAATACCTGCTAAATGCCTTACTACTACTACATATCATTTGCAGTAACATTTGAATGTGCTTCTTCAGGGTGAAGTTAATGCTATCAAGTGGGACCCAACAGGCTCCCTTCTGGCCTCATGCTCTGATGATTCCACTGCAAAGGTCAGAGGCTACTGTGAAATAGAGTTACTGACATTTAGTTAGCATAATAATTGATGATTTAACTAGTGCGACCTGATTTGCGTTTTGTGTATTCTTTTAGGTGGTAGTGTATTATTAGTTTTTTGTTGCTCATAGTCTTTTACTCTTCTTTATATTAAAATATCTCAGGTACTATTACTGATGAAGTTTTGTCCTTTTATCATTTTATTTGAGTTCAGTTTTAGCGTGTAAGTGGTTGTTTTGTTGGTTATGTTGCAGATATGGACTATGAAAGAGGATACCTGCTTGCTTGATTTGAAGGAACACTCCAAAGTATGACATTTGTCTTTGTGGCTTTCATTCATTTGATTGTATAAATTACAGCTGTAACACAAACATCATATATTTTCAGGAAATATACACTGTGAGATGGAGTCCAACAGGGCCTGGGACTAACAATCCTAATCAGCGACTGGTGCTCGCAAGGTGATTTTTCTGTATTGGATGATTGCCTGGTCATAGTTTCACAGTTTCATATTAAAGTTGATGCCAGCTTTCCTTTTTAATCCAGATATGCAGAGTACCATAATGAAAAATTTAAAGAAATAAATACAAGTAAAATAAATGAGTAGAACTGAAAGCATGACTCCAAGCATGAGGTGCCTCCCCACCCCACCCCCACAATAAAAGAAAAGATATATATATATATATATAGAATGCCATTTTTGTAAACAGCCTTTCTACCAGAAAGCTTCGGCCTGCCCCCTCCACTCAAAAAATAAGTCCTAAAAAACATAATTTATAGTTTAGAATGCCATTTTTGTAAACAGCATTTCTAGCAGAAAGCTTCTGCCTGCCCCCTCCACTCAAAAAATAAGTCCTAATAATAAGGCTAGCTTTTGGTGATTAATAGATGGATAACATCATTTATTACTTGTGTAAACTTTTTGCTTGAGGAACAGCTGCAACGATAAATATTTTTTTGGTGTCTACTAAGCGGTATGGCTCCATTGGTGGATATATAGCTATAATTAATAGTATCCTTTGCAGAAACAGAATTGGGCAGGCGAATTTTAGTAATTGACGAAAGCAAACATCAATGTCCTTAAGTATTTGAAAATTATGGAAACCATTTGGCTCTCTAGATCCATGAATAGCCTTCTGGAATTCGCATCTTGGACAATTAACCTTGCAACCTCTGCTTTGCGGAACTCATTTAAGAAACTTTGTGCATATTTGGAACAGTTTTGATAAATGGACCTCAATAAAGTGCTTTTGGAGAAAGCCCTTGACTTAAAAATGTTAATTAGATTCTTTTAATAAAAAATTGGAAAATGTCAACTTCTGTGACCTCCAGCTGAAATGGTAGAACTGGTTTTCAGAAGTCTCTCATTCCCACCTCTCTGATAGTCTTCTAAAGAATTGACTTGACCTGTTAGTGCATTCATAATTAATCACTGAGCTCCCAGGATTTGCAAATGGAATTATATGGAAGAAAGAGAACTTGGTTGGACCTTAGGCAATTTTGATACAATATGCTATCTGTATTATATGTTTAAGATTTCAGCTTTACATTCAAAGTAACAGTTTATTATATTGCATGTGTTTCAAACGTGAGCTTACTGTCTAGTACTTCCTCTCCTGCAGTGCTTCCTTTGACTCAACTATAAAGCTATGGGATGTAGATGCTGGAAATATTCTGCACAGCTTAAACGGCCACAGGTATCATTTATGTGATCTTGTTCACCAAACAAGTACATCAGAACTTTGGTTCCATATAGCTCTTATAAAAAGAGAATGGTTTTTTGGATATTGATGAAGATCTTTACTTTAATGTCAAATTTAAACCATGCCACCTGAATGACAACGATGCTGTATGATAAACACGCTCATAGTTTCTGCTATATACAGAACATTGTCCCCTGCCACAACCAGTTCTATTTTTGTAATCATCCCTTCTCTCTAAATCTTCCATCATAGCAACTGGATCTGCTTTTTATTTATCATGAGGCTTCCATATAACACATCAAGAGGGTTTTCCTTAGATCATTCTAGTTATTATATTTTACGTTTTTCTTCTCCTTACATCTCTTCTGCTGACAATGAAATCCAGGGATCCTGTTTATTCTGTTGCATTTAGCCCAAACGGCGAGTATTTGGCCAGTGGATCACTAGACAAATGCATGCATGTATGGTCTGTGAAAGAAGCCAAGATTGTGAAAACGTTTACTGGTAATGGTGGGATATTTGAAGTTTGCTGGAACAAGGAAGGTGATAAGATTGCTGCTTGTTTTGCGAACAACGTGGTATGCGTTTTGGACTTTCGAATGTAGAGATTAGAGAATTCTTTTGTGCATTGATGGATGCCCCTAAAGACTTAGTTTTAGCTACAGCAATAGGTTTGTGGATGATGTTGACTTAGTGTAGGCTGAATGTACGGTGAATGTCCTATCAAGTAACAAACCTGGAGCATATACATATTGTTCTCTGGTTTGAATTTATGTAAATTCTCGTTAATGCCTTCTAAATAGCCTCTGATGCATCATGGTTTTGGGATAGGCAGATTTTATTGATTTGTGATATTCTTAATCGAGGATTATGATTTGCTTTATGCTCTCTCTTCTGTCTCATGGTGGCAGTCTCCTTGAGATATTCAACACGTTCTTACTTGTGGAGTTGCCCATTGTATAAAGGTTCAGACTACAATAATTCTTTAAGATATTCAACATTATTTCTATCATGTTATCATTTTTTACATTATTTTATTTTAATCATGATGTACTTACAAACTAAATTGATATGAGTTGATCTCTTGTGCATGGATCAGCTTACGTTCAAACGATACCGTGATCCCCAAGCTCCCCTCTCTTCCTTTTCTTTTTCTTCCCTCTGCTCACACATCACAGACCACATCTCTTTCTTTTCGTTGTTTCTTTTTCCTTTCTTTCTTCTGTCCACACCCACACACACAGCACTTAATTTCTTTTATTATTAAAAGTTTTTGAAGACGTAATTGCAAATAAAATTATCATTCTTGATGTTTTTTATAGTTTTAATACAAATTTTCAATTTTGCAAATAAAGATTAAAAGAAGAATGAAGATCACGATGATATTCATGAAGATTTTTTTGTCTTTTATAATGTATTTACATTCAAACTCAAAAAATATTACTTTAAACTGAAAATATATTACTTATTTGCTTAAGAATATCACTACTCGATTATTTGGATCTTATACATTTATTATAAAAAATAGTATTTTTATCATAAGAAAGTAATATTTTTTGAACAATTTTGAAAATAACCTTTTACCTATATTTTGTTTTTTTTCTTCCTAAAAACTAATACTCCCTCCTATCCACAATAAGTGTTGTTTTAGAAATTCACACATATTAAGAAATAAATTAAGTGTCTATTCTACCATTAATTAATGAAGAAGAAATATTAATGATTAGTGGTAAAAAGACATTTACATTACAAGAAAAATTAAGGGTAAATTAGAAAAATAACATTAATTCCTATCTTGAAAGTTGTAAAACGTCACTTATCGTGCAAAAAATTAAAACTTCTAAAACGACTCTTATTGTGGATAGGATAGAGTATCATTTTCACTTCTAGCAAAAAAAGTGCGCGAGGGATCGACACGTTTTTCATAGATCCATATCAAATTGAACATAATTTGTGTATTTTATTTATTTTATGGTAGAATTTAATATATTGCATGTAATAAGATCTATGCATTTAATGCATGCAAATTTTTGTCATTGATGTAAGAACGAATTTAGTTTGCAATCTATCTAATTTATACTTGAATATATTGTAATAATTGTTATAATTTATGTATAAAAGTGTATGTTTGTCGAGTTGTAAATATATTTAGATTAACTTAGATACACCTTTTTGGTTAGCGAACTTTTAGTTGATTAAATTATGTCAATTGAATTGTAATAAACTTAAAAATCAATTCAAACTAACAAATTCTTTTATAGGGGCTTTAATTAGGTCAGTTCCAAGTTTTCGTATCCACCCTATTTAATTATATGTTAAAAGATATTATCTATTTATTATTCAAGTAATTTAAATTCAACATGAATAATTGGTATATTTTTTACCAATCATATGAAGCTAAATATTTTTTATCTGAAGTACAATTTATTTTTTCTATTAAATAAAAATACAATTTTTTAAAAGTCATAAGTTCACACTTAGATAATTTTTTTATTTATTGATTGAACTTATTCAATCATATTTAACTTGTTTGTGTATTAAAAAAATTTAATTTTACTTTGATTAATTAAACAAGAAATAAATTTTTAAAAATTAATTTTTTTTAGGAATTTTTTAAAGATTCTTAAGACATGGCTCTGGCGGCGAGATATTCATTCATGGCCAACGGCCTAGTTCGACGACGGGAGGACCTTTTTGGTGCGAGCTTGACCGCCTGGAGCCTTTCCTACATTTTTCAAGCCATCTCAATAATTATAGGCCTTGTTATGGCCATGCAAGGGGGAATCTCAATTTATTTTGCGCACAGCGAGGGGAAAACCGATTACAATAATTATTAGCTCGAGTGTTAGTCGCTGACTGAACTGATAAGATTCAATTGTATCGAATACAAACCCTTTTTTTTGTAGGGGAATTTTATTGGTCAATAGAAATTTTTTTGAGATGAGAATATTTAGTATGGAAAAGACTCGTATTATCGTTGAGCTTACAAAAACTTTCGGAGTAAAAGAAAAGAGAGAACGCAGTATAATAGAGAGTTGTGTGTTTAATCACTTCAAAAAAGGAATTTATTAATTCTCTCTCAATTGTTTGGATTGTAGGTGTGATGATATATTTTTACAGTTGCCTTTGTGAATAGATGTCAATGATCCTACTAAGTGAAACCCATCCATTTCAATTGGGAAACAAAAGCAGTCAAGACAATGATCTTCACTACTACTAACCTAGTCTGATGTGCAACCAAAATCCAACAAAAATACAGTCATCTAATATGAACATTATCGTAGATTTGATGACTTCAAGGCCTACATTTCCAGTTACTTGTCTTTGATGTCTTCGAAAAAAGTTTCTGGTACTTCGGAAGGCCAAGACAGCGTCGATACACATTTGAACTGTTGCAAGAAAAACCATCTCCAATCTTAGCACACACAATCAAAAACCATGTAAGAAAAGAAACATGAAACAAGGATGAAAGTGAGTATGGACCTTCTGCAGCTTGTATTTCTCCCTAATAGCAGCTAAAGAACTTCCTCGTCTGCTCATTTGCAAGTCACGAAGAATGCCTACGCATTCCTTCAAATCTGCTGCTTTGTATCCTGAACATTGTTCTAGATCTGAATTCTGCAAGAAAGTGAAGCATTGAGTTAAGGTAAAAGAAAACAAAAACAGATCGAACTGATCTTGAAAGAATTCTAAGAAGTTGTACCCATGGATTTTGCTTAGGTTGGAGAGTGAATCTTGATAAGAATACAACTGAAGCAGCCACCAATGAAGGCAAGAACTTTAGACACTCGTAATCGAGCAAACTCAACTCTGCTAGGTAGCAACCTAAGAGCTCCAACTGCAAATTGTAACTCTTTAGAAGACAATACACTCATCAGAAACACTAATTCTCATTAACAAGTACAAAGGAAAAGAATTGCATAAAGTAGAATTATATGGACTATGGTTGGCTTATAAGCTCACCTCATTATTGTCTTGAGCAATCCTGGTGTATTGTCTGCAAATCCAAACAAGAAACCAGAAGCCCTTTTAGCAAAACAAACCAAGGATATACAACGAAATATTGATATCGACATATAAGTCTATCTACCTGAGAAATGTCTTCACGTTAGGATTTCCCATTTCAAATTTAAGAGCTTGGAGCACATCAGCCTCCATTTTCACTACATCTTCCTTGGTATATGTATTAGCAGTGATGTAGCAGAAGTCGTCTACATTTGGAGGGCTAATCTCCTCATATTTCCTGCAAATCACAACCAAAACAAACAATCTCAGCACAGTATTTCAAAGAATGATGAGATTCAATGCCAATGGAGTGGTACTTACGAGGCAATGAGCATTGAAGAAACTCCAAGAAGCTGAAGCCTTTTCCTGTTGATGGCTTTCGTTGATAAGAATCGATCAATGTATGATACTGTTAGATACAATGTATCCGGTTGAAGCTTGTACTCCTCTGTAACCTCCACTAACCAATCTACCAACATGCCCCTCATGTTTGCAGTCACATCTTGCTGGATTTTCTCTATGTAATCTGACAATGGCCTTCTCTTAGCCTCCATCTGGACAAAAGTTTCAGATCGATTACAACTTCAAACTAGAATTCCAATCCAGTAATAGATTAAACCAAGATATTAATCCAATATATTCAAGATTCAAATCCCCAAATCCAACTAGGAACTGATTAAAATACCAGTGAGTTCAAAGAGTGCTCAAATCGACAAACATAGAATCAATAAACCCCCAAACTTGGAATGCAAAAATTGAGAAAAGAGAGCAATTTCAAATAAAACCCACCTCCATATCACGAAGATATTCATATATATCAGAAGCATAGGCTGCACACATCTGGGGATCATCGTGTTTCGTTTCCAGTTTACCATCAGAACCCCTCTCTTCCTTCACACTCTTCGTTTCCTGCACAAAAACTTTCCCTTTCTTCACATTCCTCCTTGGCTTGATCTTGTTCTTCTCATTTCTGACGGCAATCTTCTGGTTTTTATCCAAACCCAGGTTTTGTGAGGACAAAACATTTTGAATCTCACCCAACGCCACTCTCTTGCTCTTGTTCTGCTGCAAAGCCTCTTCCGCAGCTCTCTTCCTCGCGGCCAGGCGTGTGACTCTCACGCAGTTTTCTTTGTCAGCCATTGTAGAGTTTCAGAAATGAGTGGCCCAAGAAAACAGCGCGAAGAAAAGTAAAGAGACTGATTTGGTTGCTGAGAATGAGAGGAGTTTGCGCAGTTGGGTTCTTGTATATAAGGCTGGAAATGATATGATAAATGATGAATGCCGCCATCGCAGGACTGTTAAAAAATTGTGAGGGAGGGAAAAACTATAAAAAATCTTGAATGAAAACTGCAGAGGGTTTGGATTTGATTTAGTTTAAGCGCTGTTTTGGGATTGCAAGTCCGCCCAACAAATTACGTTTGACTGCGTGAAAAGTTTTGAAATTCGAGAAATTTTGGGATTAGAGGCTAATGAGTTTCCCGGTTCGTAATTTGCTTTTAAGGTTGACTTTTTTTTTAATTTATTTATTTTCCAATCTCAGCTAAATCTCTGTTGAAATAGAAATATATTGAAACCTTGTTTTTCTAATGGATTAACTATTATTTTTTATCCATTATTTATTCAAAATATTATAATTATTTAACTTTTATTATATTAAAATAGATTAATTATAACTTTAAATATAATTACTAATTTTACAATTAATGAGGATTCAAAATTATAATCAAGCTTAATCTTTGTCTTTGCACCAAAAAATACTCGCAGAATAATTTTTATACGTTAACACAAAATATGAAGTTCTTTTTCGCATTCAATCCCAACGATATTCTATTTCTTCTTTTTGAATAAGTTAAATAGAGTATTGAGACAATAATAACAAACATATTTAAGATCTTAATGCATATTATCATCAAGACTATATGTTTTAGAATATATATTTCTAAATGGTGTATACACGTGCACACCCGTAGTTACGAAGCAGGAAGGAAAATTTAACTAATACAAACTTAACCTTCATCCAATCTAAAATTTTGTCGTTACTATAGATTATCTGCAGTTACAAAAATAAGGAATCCGAATCCACGTCTACTTTGATCTCAACTACTGCCGATTGATATCCAATTATACTTAATGAAGCATGTTTTTCCAAAAAGAATTTAAAGACTTCTAATCCCACAATTAAATAATCAAATTTTTGCAACCAATATTTTAGTTATAATTTACGCAGCGACTAAATAACATTCAAAATGCTCGTGGTAATTCCAACATAAAAATCCAACTCTTTTCGTTTCTTCTTTTGTTAGTTTAAACCCATAATCATTCAAGAACCATAATTTTCAATTGAAATTAAATTGAATTAATTTCATTTGTGTTCTTAACACTCTTACATGCGACTTTTAAACTTGGGAAAGCAATTTCACCATAATCGTGCGCGGTCGACATTTCGCCAATAGCGCCTGAGCTTTGGGCATCGTAAGCCCCGGACCGCCGGTCATATCCACCATATCTCCGCCAACCCTGGCCCACTCAAAGCACTGAACCAGCGCCGCCAGGGCCAGCCCAACGACACGCATCGCCATATTCTCGCCGGGACACCCTCTCCTCCCACGCCCAAACGGCATCAACCCGAACCCGTCTGTTTGCCCTTCAAAACCAACAAACCTCTCGGGCCTGAACTCCCACGGCTCGGCCCACACCTTAGGATCATTCTGTATGGCCCATGAGTTCACCAGCAACATCGTTTCTCCGGGGACTCTGTATCCCCCGACGGTGCAGTCGGCCGACGATTCGTGTGGGACCAGCATTGGAGCCACCGGGTACATCCGGAAGGTTTCGCTTATGATTCCGTTGAGATAAGGCAGGTGAGGAAGGTCGGAATCGTTTACAATTCTTAATTGTCCTACTTTTCTGTCGATTTCATTTTGCGCTTTGATTAGGGTTTCTGGATTGTTCAGGAGAAGTGACAATGCCCACTCCATTGTCGATGCTGACGTGTCTGTCCCAGCTGATAGCATCACCTACATGATTTTAATTTTTGTAATTTCTCAGATTTGATCTGGTATACTCTTTCCCCTTGTTTAGATTAAATGATCTGTGTATAATCAAGCACTTAAATCTTGCATAACTATCTATCATCTTACATTAGAAATGGATCCTCCATGTTTTTTTTTGTGTGAACTTCTTATAAAGATGGAAAAGTTAGAATTTTTTGTGAAGTTCGGAAAGAAAGTGACACTAGAATGTAAATAATATAGAGGATTCAAATTCGTAACGATTACCTGCATCATGCCTCTGATAATTTCATCTGTATAACTTGCAGGATGAGTTTCTTGGAGTGACAGAAGAACATCAATCAGTGTCTTATTCCTCTGTTCTTCAAGACCGTTTATTTTCCTATGCTCATCAATCAAGTCTTGCATGAAATTGTCCCTCTTCTCCTGCAACGCCTTCAATTTGTTCTCCAGTTTATCCACCCCAATCCACCTCATAATCGGCACGAAATCCCCGAAATTCGTGGCCCCGCTCAACTGGAAAGTCTCCACGACAATCTCCTTAAACCTTGTTCTTTCTTCCGAATTCCCTGAATCATCATCAAAATATCGTTTCCCACAAATCATTCCCATCATCACATTCAGCATCATTTCAAAAAACGCCGTTTTCATCTCAACTACTTTGTATTCGTCCTCTCCGGCAACTCTCAGGAGGCGCTTCACCAAAGCAAGGACCTCGTTTCTACGTGTATCAGCAAACATATTGATGCGATGTGTGGACAAGATCTCCATAGAAGCTATGCGTCTTAGGTTGCGCCAGTGATCGCCGTACGATGCCCAAACAAGGCTTGTATAGTTATAGCCGAGGTGCTTCCCGGCGAGCAACCTAGGACGGTTGGCGAAAACAACATCGTTTTTGGTGAAGCATTCCTCGGCTGCAGAGGGAGAGGAGACGAGGAGGACGGGACGAGACCCGAAGTGGAGCAACAGGACCGGCCCATATTTGTTGGAAACCTTTGCTAAGGTTTGATGAAGAGGTTTCTTGAAAAGTTAGAGGTGGCCTATAACTGGTAAGGAAAGAGATGGGCTTGGAGGAAGTTTCTGGATTTTTCTCTGGAAAAATGATTGGAGTAAATAGAGAAAGGAAAGGAGGGAGAAGATGAAGAAAAATTGCAAGAACTCCATGGATAAAGAGATCAGTTATTGTAGTAGAGTTTTGTTGAGTTGTTGATTTCTGATATGCAATTTGCAGAAGATATGCTCATTTTCATGGACTCAAGAATATGTGGAATTGGATTTGTACGCTAAACGATGAAAATCATGAAAGTTAGGACAGCGTGGTCCCATATTGGAAAAAAAAAAAATATATATATATATATATATATATATATTGAAGCAAAATGTGGGGATAATGATAATATTTTATAGTTAAACAAGTAATACCTTACATCATGTCACAGAAGTTTTTACAATAATAAAAAAAAATATACGAGTTAACAAACTTAGGCTAAAAGTTAATGAACCTTTATATTGAATCTAAATTGTTAATAATTAATGTTTTTGGTCCAATCGAGTTTATATACAAATGACTTAAGTTAGATCACATCAATATATTGTATGAATATTGTGATGTGAAATATTTAGCTTAATATTTTTGCGTAAAAACCTTCGAACTTCGTCACTGGTTCGAAGGTAAATTATGGTTTAAAAAAAAATAAAATTAAAACGTCAGTTTTATTGTATTTTTTAGTCACCAATTATCCTATTTAGGGCTAATTCTGCTTTACCCATTACCAGCAAGAGACGTCCATCATATATTTGTGTACAGTGGATATTCTCTATCGATTATAGGCATATGAATAAGGCATAATTTCGTTATTTGATATGAAATATGATGGTACGATATAAATTATACAGTACACATAAAAACGTAACAATATTATAATTAAGTTTATCGGAATAATGTTAAACTATTGGTATGATGTAAGGATTGTGTGGGTTGATTCAGTCTTAGTTAAATGTCATTTCATTTTGTGCTCATACATTAAGACTATTGAGCATATTATTGTATAATATTTGGTGATTTGGATAGCAGAAATGTATGTTTTTCATAATTTAAGAATTTATAATATTTTAATTATCTCATCATTTGGGTATCACTGTATGAAATGATGTTTAAGTTTAGGAAAATTATGTAAGAATAAATGCAAAATTCCATGGGCAGGCAAATAAGCTCACAAATACTCAGGCCAACCTGGTTTAATTGCCATCTCAGAACCTTGACACTGGCATCGCCTATGGCGGCAATCTTGTTTTAAAACACTTTTTTAATCATTAAATTATCTTATTTCGTAAATTACGAACTCACGATTCATGAAAAAAAATTGTATATTTGATCTCGGTTATAAATTTTAGATTTTAAATTTGAATCCGTATTATGAGTTATGTAATCTACATGAATCAAAATCATGAATCACGATCTAACTGTATATTATAAGTCATTAATCTACATGAATCATGAATCATGACCAGACTGCAAAATATAAGTATAATAATATAACTTTTATGAAAGACAAGTAAAACGTGAAGAAGTATAATTTTGATATCTACCATTCTCATCCTACCGTCAATACAAAATATAATTTTATACTATTTAGTTGATCATATACAATCCTAAAAGTCAACAACTAAATGTACCGTAAATACCTACAGTGTCGATGTATCATAGACCCAACTCTTCCCCAATAAGATAAATTCAGAAAGTTAGCAGTAACGGACCACTATATGGACTGAGGGGATGGTTGGTATATATATATATATATATTAAAATAATTATAATACTTATTCTTATAAATAAAATGTATTTTCTATTTATTCTTAAATAAACGGTTGCATTATTTTTGATACAATAAAATATCTACTAAAACAGATATAATATGATATGCAAAAACTCCCATGAAATCGTTGCACATGTGATACAATTTAAGGTATTACTTGTTTAACTATAAAGTATTACTTATTTAAGTATAAAGCATCACTATTTTCTTAAATATATTACTTTTAATTATTTACCTTAAAAAAAATTATAATTTATAATTAAATAAATAATACTTTATAATTATATAATTAATATCTTAAATTATGTTACATTATAGCTGTTTCACATCAAACTCACTAAATACGATAATATACCACAAAAAAGCACAATAACTTTTACTGAAAACATTTCAATAAAGGGTGGGCCTAATTAAATAGTTCAAGGCCTGCCAGACTGGGCTTTTTATAATACGTAGGCCCAACCCAATATACAGGGCCCTACTAAAAAATGGAGAGAGGGCGATACTGTATCCCAGCCCCCAGGGAAAAAACTGTGGGCGGCGGAATAGGAAGAAGGAAATGAGGAAGTGACACGTGTGAGGGAAGCGTGGGAGTAGCAGCGGAGTTTCAGACTAAGTTTGCAGAAATTGAGGAAACAAACTCCCAATTTTCGCCGACTTTATCACACCACCTCACAGAAAAACTCCTTTCTGCTCAAATTTAAAAAAGCTACATTTTATTGCCTCTTTTTCAACCAACTATTCTTTCTGCTCCAATAATTACTTCACTCTTAAGTTAACATATAAAACATAAATATAAATATTTTTCATAAATAAGATTTTTATTTAAAATTGTTTTATTAATTATAATATTATTTTATTGCATATATTGCAATTTATATTTAACAGTCAGTTTTGCATTAGCCTTTATTTGGACAGCTGGAAATTAATTAACATCTCGGGCCCATGTAAGAAAACATAAAATTTAGAGGTCTACACACACACATATATATATGTATAATATTATTTTAATAAAAAAATAAAAAATAAGTACAATTTATTATTCGCAAAATAAAAAGTTAGATCTCAATGTAAATAAAGTTAATCCATTAAAAGTAGAGAGTTCATGTTTTTGGAGTTTATAGAAAATGTGTGTGGAGTATTTTATTGTTTATTGTTTTTAATTAATAATTTGTCTCTTTTCTATTTATCTTGTTTTTTGTATGCAATATGGATTCTTAATTATGAATAACTTGTGATTCTTAACCATAATGACAAGATTTCAATATGGCCCTTTAAGATCTGAGATCTTGAATAACGAGCGAATTTATAATAAAATGTGTTTTTTCAATTAAATTTAATATCTATAAAAAATTGAGTAAATCTGGTAGTTAAATTTACTACGTGCGAATTCAGAAATAATTACACTCATATTTTTTGAAAACTCATTGATCATGGATTAAAACCTAATTTTGCCCTATGGATAGCCTTTTAGTTTGTGGGCTTTATAATCCATTAGTATCATAACGTGTTATCGTATATATTCCATCCATGTTTAGATATTGTGATGTGCACTATTGACAGTACACCACCTTTAGTAATCGCTAACCAAATTTTTTGAGGACATTATGACAATCTGGTTGTTTGTCGTTAACTGTTATATTATTTGCACTTAATCTAACAGGCAACTTACGTCGCATCTAAAATCGAACAATCACAATAACTAGAGATCAATGCAATAAGATATACTTTACTTGAGATCAGTCACCATACTCGCAAATGTACAAATTAATTAAATAGTCTTATTATACCAAAATTTTCCCTGTTAGTAGAATTTAAAATGAGAAAGCCCGTTTCTCACTGTGATTTTTTCTCGAGTCATATAAGATTAATTTATAATCAATCAATCAAGTTATATCAATGTAATAAACAGTGAAGAATTGAAGGCCCGGCCCGTTTTTGCACTAAAAATGTTAGCACATAAACCGATTAAAAAGAGCACATTTGACATCATCTGTCTGAAGTCGAACCATATATCGAATACCAAGATCGATCCTCACCACAATTATTCACTTATTAAATACAAACCTCTTAGAGATAATTTAATATATATATATATATGTGTGTATGTATGTATAACTCCAACCAAATTGTTCCAATGAAGAGGCAAGATTTTCTGAATGCACTGATTTCCATGAAACTTGATCCATCTACATAGATATTATTATTATTATTATTATTATTATTATTATTACATAAATATTAATATTGTTATTATTAAGAAAGAGCCTAGGTAGCAGCACAACATTCAGGCAGTGGTTACGTGGCAAAAAATTGCTTCTTCCCTAACCAACTACCATCGAATGCTTCTCCTAAACAAAGGATATACACCGCCATAACTCCTGTCTCTCTCTTCTCCCGTCACCTTTCTGTAAATGGCCTGACAGCGCCAAAAACCATTGCCTAATCTTCTCATCCCCTTTCTCTCTCTCTCTCTCTCTCTCTCTCTCTCTCCCATCTCCCTCTATACTATTCAGCCTGCCATTTTTTTTTTTGGTAGTGAAAGGTTCTTCCTGAAATTCCTAGGCATTTCTTCATACATGTTTTTGATCTGTACCAAGTATAATTCTTGCTTCTTTCAGACAGACAAATATAAGATTTTGTGAGGTGTGTGTGTGTGTGCGCGCGCGTGTGTGTTAAGAGCTATATTTAGCATCGTTTCCAAAAAAAGAATTGTGGGCTTCGCTGCAAGGTTTCAGTAGAGAGAAAAAGGGTTGTTAAAAAATGGGGAGAGTGAAACTTCAGATCAAGAAAATTGAGAACACAACAAACAGGCAGGTCACTTTCTCTAAGAGAAGAAATGGACTTATCAAGAAAGCTTATGAACTCTCTGTTCTTTGTGATGTTGATGTTGCTCTTATCATGTTTTCCCCTTCTGGAAGAGTCAGCATCTTCTCAGGAAATCGAAGGTTCCAACAAAAGTTTCCCACGATTCTCTCTCCTCTCTCCTCTCTCCTCTCTCTCTCTCTATCTCTCTCTCTAAAAGTGTGTGGTTTAATTTTAGAAATTGTGTGTTTGTTTTTGTTGAAGCATGGAAGAGATCATGGCGCGATACGTGAATCTTCCAGAGCATGAACGAGGAAGGTAAGAATCCAGACCTGTTTATCAAGTTTAGAGTCGTGGAGAAATCTTTATGGTATTAATTCAGCTGTTCTTCTGTGCTGGTGTCTCCATGCATCTTCAAACAGACTGCAGAACAAAGAGGTAACTGCAACAAATCTCCTTGGATTAATGTAATAATTCCTACAAGATTTGTGTTTGTCTGATTTTATTAATCTCAATGCATTATGAAATTATTCTCACAGCACCTGCAGAGAGCTCTCGGCAAGTTGAAATCTGAAGCAGATCGAACTTATCAAGCAGCTACCAGGTAGAAAATGATGCTCTTTTTGTTTTTTTAATTTAAATTTATACAATTAAATTCTAACATGCAGAGGATCTTTTCTCTGCTTTTGTGTCACTTTCTTGTTTCCCTCGTAATTGACAGCCCAGCTAGCATGATTGATTCTCAGATTGAGGTAAATTTATTTTTCCTTTATTAATATATATTTTTTTTAATTTAGTTTAATTTTTATATAGAAAAAACTTTAATTTTCAATCTTGAAACTGATCCTCGAGGTTTTGAATCCAGGAAATGCAACAAGAATTGCTTAAATACAAATGCCAACTTGAAGAAATGGAGAAAAAACTAAGGTACTCTCTCTCTCTCTCTCTCTCTCTCTCTCTCCAGTGAAAACTTGAATTTTTTTTTTGCTATTCATGTAGAATGTACGAAGGTGATCCTTGTGAAATCACGACAATGTGTGAGGCTGAGTACAGAGAACAAGTTCTCGAAGAAAACCTTAAGCAGATCAGAATTCGAAAGGCAAGAAGCTATTTCCTTGTCCCAATCTTCTTTTGCAGTAATATTTACCCATTTTTGTTAATGATTTTCCCTTCTTTACAACAGCATCTTCTGCAGGACCATCATACATCTCCTGGAGCACAAACATCACAGGTTTCTTAAATTTCCCAAATAATTTCTTCCTACCCAAAAACTACTAATAATTTTCCGGTTAACTTTGGTCTTGTTTAATATATAATCTCTAATTTAAAAAAAAAAATCATAAAATTAGAGGCCATATACCGAACATAACTAGGTACTGTAAATTGTGGATCTTTCTACTTTTGAGTGAATTTCTTGTATCCGTTATCTCAAAATTCTGGATCCGAACATAATATCGCGTATAAATTAAGGAAAGTTTGTTTTTTTATGTTTGAACAGGTGATGAATTATCCCTCAGAAGCTACAGATATGAATGTTCTGGGGACAAGAAATCCAGAGAATGTATTGGACTGGCTTCCACAAAGAGATCCACAAGTTCAAATCCTCAACTTCTTGGATTCAAATGGCCTCCTCCCAATGAGGTTTTTGCTTATACCATCTTACATCTATGTTACTAGACCATAATTTTTATAGTGTTACATTTATCAAAACTTTGGAATCGATTGCAATTTTGGTCCTGTAACTTTTGGGATGTCATCTGTGATATTGTACGAACATGGGATTCCGTATACTTTCCTTTATGTTTCAATTTTGTGGAACGTACAGGACCAAAAATGTCACGGGTCAAAGTCACGGTACCAAAATTACAATTTACACGAAACTCTTAATTCTACCTGTATATGTAGACAAAGCGAGAATTCATGTACCATTATATTTTTGACTTGTTTTTTTTTTTTTTTAATTCCTTCTGCGCGTGCGAAGGGATCAGCCTCCGCGAGTTGATAACATGCTCCCGTCGTCCCTGAGTCTTGTTCATGCCCCAAGCGGGCACGTTTATAATCAGTTGAGCCCGAGCAGGAGCATCGAAGATGATGTACAAAGACCTGATTTTGGACAGGCCATTGATGTCAATCTTTCACCATGGGCTGAATTATATCCTACAGGTTTGTCAATCTTCTGTTCTGCTAATGCATTATGTGCACATATATGATCATTTTTTGCTTCATCTATCTAAGCTCATAATTTATTTCATGTATTTGTAAAATGCCTCATTCTTTCAATCTTGTGCGATTTTGGGTTTTTTTTTTGGTCGAAAATTGCTTACGTGGCAACTAAGACTAATAATGTTGTCTTCCATTTTGTATTTATAGCGATGATGGAAATATGGTTTTAGAATTGTATGAAATCCTGATTAGCTTTAATGATTCTGCACAAGCGAACAAAAAATACTATCAGCTAACTTTGATGGATATTATTCGACGGGAAAAATTAACGACATTAAATTTTGACAGGAAACAGTCCGTTTCCGACGTCTCAGCCAAGAGAACGAGCTCTTCTTGAACTGTTTCTATCGCAGCTAACGCCGGCCGTGAGTCAAGATCACATCTGAGATTTCGACATTTTTCAAGCAAACACTGAATAAGATATGTTATGACTAGTTTGGATATACTGTTAATGTAAGTTTTTTGGGGACTATTTCTTTTCTCTTATCAATGTTACAAAATGCGGCCTAACAGACATATTTTTTGCTCTATTTTGTTTTCCGTTTATTCGTCTTGGGTTTGGCCTCTATTATCCATTAACTCCGTTAAATTTCCGTTCAACAGAATATTCTGAAGTTAGTGTGGGAAATGCTAAATTGAATTGTTCTCAACTTTCATAGGATATTACAGAAATTGCAAGTTTTATTTTTTTTTTCTTTTTTTTTTTTGTTTTGCTATTATTATTATTATTATTATTTTATTTAAAATTAATTATTATTTTTAAATTTTTATGTTAACAATGAATGTATTAGGCAGTGCTTGGCCAGATTACGTATTGTTTAGAATATTTTTATTTTCTGAAAAAAGATCTTGTCAGTATCTATATAAATGATCTTTCCCCCACGTTGGGCTATAGCAAGAGCCTCTGAATCTAGAGCTGCTTGTCGTTCCAACCCAGTTCAGGGGGAAGGGAGGTTTTTAAAATGCTTTTTGATTGAGTCAGATGTGGCATTGCTGATTCGAGAACATATGCCCTTTCTTTTTGCTTCGACAATAGATCAAAATAGAGGCTATGGTACCTCTTCCGAGAAACCCCAGACGCGAGATATCCATAAGAAAGGAGAGTGGTAGGTTAAGAAGAACCAACTGCGGAGTGAATACCGTACCTTTGTCCGGACTCAACCACATCATTCCCCTAGTGCACACGCACCCAATTTAAATAAAATCTCATGTTCGAATTTTGTAGATCTTTCTTTTCCACTTACTTGTAACAGGCTTTTCATCTGTAGAAGACTTCTTCCGAATGGCATAATTGTCCGATTTCTTCCTCGTGTCTTCATTCAGTGCCTCTGGTTTGGTTCTTTATAAGGAGCTGCTTCCTAACCACTTTCCAACATAATCCTTCCCGCTTTCCAAAGCAAAGGTAAACGAATAAGAATGTGGAATTGGAAGCAAATTGAAAAGCATGTTATGTCTCATAGGATTTGATGAAAAATAAGATAATTTTTATTTTATTTTTATTATAGAAAAAAAAAGAGACGATGGTTTTAATATCTATTAAATTTGGAAATAATAATACGTTGGGAGCCGAAAATTGGGAATATGGAGCATTACTTTTGTAGAAACATTTTAGTTGATTTGTTGGAAATTGGAACGGTACAATACGAGATATTATGTTTTATTGTACATTTTATATAATATTTTAATTTTATTAATACAGGATATGTATGCATAAAATGAAAATATGAATGTAATATAGTATACATTAGTGTCAATACATAATATATAAAAAGTAAATAACGAAAATATTCAAACTCTGGTAATAAAATATTTGGTTGGTGGATTTGTTAGAGCCAGTGAGAAGGATGCGAAGTAGCATAAAACTAGATTTTGCAAAAAAATATATTTATATTCAAGATTTAATAAGGACATTCGATAGGTAATTGAATGTTAGAATGAAATCGATCGACTGAAACTCAATTTTATTCTAATATTATTTTATTTAGAATTTAAATGTAAGAGCTTCTCTTTCTTTACCTCTTCATATTCTTTTTAGTTATTCTTTATAGAATACAACATTGCTACTAAATTTGTGCAAAGGTTTGTACGAGAAGAGAGTGGGATTCTCGTGATGTGGGGGTTTTTTGAGAAAAAATGGATGGGAAAGTTATTCAATAACTCACTTCACCATTAATTGATTGTAATTAAGTAGGGTCAGCTCACCTAAACGATATGATGTAATTGAATCGACCAACTACATAAGACTTGTGGGTTCGTTTTCTTCTTGATTTTGATGCTTTTTATTCAATGCTATCAAAAAACTTCCTTTTTCCTTTTCATTAGTTTTTTTTAATTTAAATTTAAAAGAAGTAATTTGCTTGGTATAAACCAAGGTTTCGTTTTATATGTCTTATAAAGTAACACAAATTCTGGGAAGAACCAAAGTTCGAGAGTCGATATGGAATACTTCAGCGTTTTTTCATTCATTCCCATCCAATCAAAAAACTTTTTGTAGAAATTTGGTGCTGCCCGAACAACATAGTTGAGACATATTATGAAGATATTGTTGCTCTTTATAATGATTTAAAGAAAGATGGATCTTGCACGTATTTGTTATTACGAGAATGAGTCTTGCTTAATTAGTCTTATTGATGCAGGTGAATTTCTTTCCCTTTGATCATTTCACGTATTGATGGAACGTTGCCCTAGGCTAATTGAGTTGGTTGGAAGGTGACAAAGAAGCCTCAAGGTCTTGGGGTTTAATCCTTTTTGTTGCAGCAATTAGAGATGTTAAACGGGCTAGTCCTAACAGGTTTTGGGTTAATCGGGCTTCGGTTTAATCGGGTTAATTTAAACGGGCTTGATTATGATGAACCTATCCCTAACCCTATCGATTTTCGGGCTAATCGGGCCACTATCGGGCTATGAGTCAAAATAGTCAAATTATATATTTAAATTTAAAAATTTAATTAAATGCATATTATCCTCTATTTAAAATACAATTTTAGATAACATTAAAAGATTATATATTTTATAACTTTTATATCACTATAAAAATTTAAAGATTCAAACATTTAAGTCATATATACTATTTCATGCTCTCAATTATAGCTTTAAGAGCATTCACTGTCATAAAATTTGAAATCATATTACATTTAAGTTCTAAATTTAAATTACAGTATTTAGAATCTTCTAGTAATTAAATATAAATTTTAATATCTTCTACTAAAAATCAAATATGGTATATGAAAAATAATAAAAAATGGTGTATATTATTAATTCGATATTAAGAAATAGACAAATAAGAAGAAAAGTTCGGGCTATCGGGCTAGCCCTAGCCCTAACCCTAAGCGGGCTAGCCCTATAGGGCTTCGGGCTAATCGGGCTCGAGCTAAACGGGCTGATTTTTAAACGGGCTAATAAAATCAAGCCCTAACCCTAAAAATTTTCGGGCTAAACGGGCCGGCCCGTCGGGCCATGCCCCTTTTAACATCTCTAGCAGCAATTCCCTCAAACTTAGGCGTTGGAGCATGTGTGATTACCTAGAGTTTAACCGTTGTGAATGAATTCGAAAAATCCTACCATAATGAGTTATCGGTTATAAAAAAATGTGACTCTAGAATTTGTTTTTAAACTAATGAATAGTCAAATTATATGCTTCAATTTTATTTTTATTTATTTTCCGATTGAGGTTCGGGAGTATTTATTTATATATATTTGTATAAGATGAGAAGTTTTTGTTATAAATCGAGATTTAAAAACAGAGAACAACAAAATTAGTTATTAGGTAAAGTTTCAATAAATTAATGACCAAGGGTAAATTATATTTTCACTTAATTGATAAAAAAGTTATAAATTAATTAAATACGACTCATTTTTCATAACGTAGAAAGTATTATTTATACAAACATTTCTTATTAAGTCGTCGGACCAACTTTAGAAAAAAAAAAAAGTAGCCAAGGAAAAGACTAATTTAGAACGTTCTGTGGAATTTAACTTTGATTGACAGGTTTGCTTTTCTTAACGTTGTACCCACGTTCGATGAATGTTTGGGCTAGAATTTAGATATTAAAATATATAAAATTAAATAAATAATAAAAATAATATTTGTATTGAGGTAGGATAATGTAATATGAATTATAAATATTATATTATACGAATAATAAGATATGTTCAGAATGGTAAGGATATTGAAAATTTTGTATTGAAAAATGTCAAATATACTGAAATTTTTGTTACATCAGGATTTTATATCGTACCAAAAATTTTAAAATGATATCTGTGTGTTAAATTTAAGTTATACCAAAAATTTATTATATTTTCTATTTTATATACATACTTGATATATTAAAATTTTGGTACAATATATATTTATCGATACCAACATGAATTTTGATATATTTAAATTTCGTGTGATTCAGTTAAACACTTTATTCTTGAAGAAAAAATAAATAAAAAATTAATTTAATTTGCCATAGCAACTAAAAAGTGTTATATTCTTATCTTATAAGATAAGGTAGATAAACAATGTTCTTAAGAAAAGTTTCTCTCCATTAAATATACCTATATCTTATGGTGGAATGTGTACATAGAATTGTAACTTATCTTTTAGTTGTCGGATTTAGAAAATGTTTTTATTCATGTTCTTTTATATATTATTTTGAATTTTTTTACTTATTTATTAAATTATATTCAACTCGATTAAAATATTATTATTTAAAACTTCATATCATGTTTTCTTTTAGGGATGTTAATTTTACTCGCAGGGTAGGGTAACCTGCGGGTAAATGGGTAATCGAGCAGGGTAGGGAATAAGAGTTTGGGTAACGTGTAGGGTATTGCCTGTACCTGTCAAACAATGTCAGGGTAAAGGTAGGGTATCAGTTTATCATTTTATTCGTTTACCGACTTATATACTCGATATATATATATATATATCCATATATATTAAAAATTATATATAATAAAATAAATATTAATTATTATTAAAAACAATATTTATTTATTTTAACCATTTTTATATCCTAAAAATTCTAATTTGAAACAAGTGATCGGTGATCACATAAATATTATATTTTGGATATTATTATTATTACTTTATATCATAATGATTTGTGTTCATGTTTAGCAATATTATATTTTGTTAATTTTTAACTACGGAGGTAGTTAATAAATGCACTTCTAGTAAAAAAAAATATAGTTTTTTGCAGTGTGGGCGGGCACAACAATTTAATTTTACTTATATAACATAATGAATAGTCGACTTATATGCTTCAATTTTATTTTTATTTATTTTCCGGTTGAGGTTCGGGAGTTTTTATTTATATATATTTGTATAGGATGAGAAGTTTTTGTTATAAATCGAGATTTAAAAACAGAGAACAGCAAAATTAGTTATTAGATAAAGTTTCAATAAAATTCTTTGTGTTAATAAAATATTATTAAAAAAATTAAACTAATAAATATAAAAAGAGGCATAAGTGAAATTAATGACCAAGGACAAATTATATTTTCACTTAATTGATAAAAAAGTTATAAATTAATTAAATACGACTCATTTTTCATAAGGGAAAAAGTATTATTTATACAAACGTTTCTTATTAAGTCGTCGGACCAACTTTACAAAAAAAAAAAAGTAGCCAAGGAAAAGACTAATTTAGAAGGTTCTGTGGAATTTAACTTTGATTGACAGGTTTTCTTTTCTTAACGTTGTACCCACGTTCGATGAATGTTTGGGCTAGAATTTATTTTAACTATTTTTATATCCTAAAAATTTTAATTTGAATCAAGTGATCGGTGATCACACAAATATTATATTTTAGATATTATTATTATTACTTTATATCATGATGATTTGTGTTCATGTTTAGCAATATTATATTTTGTTAATTTTTAACTACGGAGGAAGTTAATAAATGTACTTCTATTAAAAAAAATATATAGTTTTTTGCAGCGTGGGCGGGCACGACAATTTAATTTTACTCATATAACATAACGTATAAATGGATAATTCGTTTACTCATGGGTACCCATATACCCGTAAGGTATTATCCATATCCTATCCAAAACAAATAAATGAATAATATGATAAGATAAAAATATGATATTTTGTATTAGGGTAGGGCATGGAAAGACGTACCCGTACCCTATCCTAGTCATTTACATTCCTATTTCTTTTTTGTTTTTTCATGCAAAATCTAGTTAGACTAACATATTAATTAAAGTATAAATAATATATCAACTTCTAATTTATTTATTTACATATACAACATATATACTTAATATACACAATAATTCACTTTACTACTACTACTGTTATTATTATTTATTATTATTATTATTATTATTATTATTTATTATTTATTATTATTATTATTATTATTATTTAATGCATAGGATGAAACTTGCAAATAAATTTATGAGGGTGTGTAAGCGTGAAGTGCGACGTCACGCAATAATCCGCACTATTGACGAAAAAGATAAAGAGAAGTATAAGTCACTGCCGTTTTTATTGACAAAACAAATGATTTAATAATAATAATAATAATAATAATAATAATAATAATAATAATAATTTTATATTATTATATTATTAATTTTTGAGGAAGACTCTTGTCTTTTTAATTATCTAAATTAATCACAAAAATTTGCAAATTTGTTGGACGTAGGATGACTGTCCAGTTCTAGAAGACGTAACTCGTAAGAAACATGTGTTGTCTCTCACGTTAGAAAATGATTTCATTTGAATTGTTTAATTAAATTTATTTTATTTATATAATATACAAGAAAATAAATGTTAATAAAATTAAATATAAATTCGATGGGTTAGCCATGAATTGAGATCCAAAATGCAATTTTATTTTAATAAATAAAATTATATTTTGTATTACATGCAATTATTGCATTATTATTATGAGGTCTTTTGTGTATTGCATTTTATTTGTATTATTATTTATTTAACTAAACAATATTATTTATTTATTTAAAAAATATTACTTCTCTTTTTAAACTAACACTTCAATAATAATACTAAAATATAAATAGTACTTTTTAGTTAAACAAGTAATATCATGAATCAGGTTGCACGATTTCACCCTAGCAGTGAAGTTTTTTGCGTTTGATTATATAGCTAACATACATGTATGAATATACGGAGATGAAAATGCTTATACAAATCATAAATATTTGAAGGAAGGAAAACTCTTAAGAATTCAAAAAACTTAAAACAAAACTGAAAATCCAAAATATTTAAAAAAAAAAAAAATCTTAGAAAAAGGAGAAGTGTACAATTAAGCAAAAAAATGAAGTAAATCTTATCCAAAATTTATATTATAATATAAGGTTTCTAGCACCATTGAAAAGTCGCAGGAATTCTTTAGGACTTTTGTTATAGCCACCCACCAATCACATGATTTCATAGTTAGGTCACAACTCGTGACCTTTGTCTGCTGACCCACAATTATATTTATTTGCCTCTCTCTCTCTTGCCCCCCAAATCTGTCTAATTCTCACTCAAACTCCTCACACATTCACACCATTCATATATATAAATGTAAAGAATATTGGAAGCATGATACACGGAGATTTTTGAATTAGGCTGAACGTCTTCGTAGAATAATCGGTTGTGAGTTGTGAGGTTGTATTACAATTAAATGTATAGTAAAATATAGTGTTTGTTTTAGGTTGTGATAATGTAGGTTGTTATTCACATGTCAAATCAATATGTTTAGTAGAATTTTGTTTGTATTATTATATTATGAGAGATAAAGATTTTTGGATTTAATAATTTGTGATAGATTATTATATCCATATGTTAAATGAATGTCAAAATAAAGATCTTAAGAAGAGAATTACTATGATATAATTTTTTTTTAAAAATGGATTTGAAATAAAAAGGTTATAAGTATTTAAATTTTTTTAGCAAAAAAATATATATTGAATAATTTTCTTGGGAATGATGAGAAAAGAGATAGGAAAATGAAGTGTAGAGTCGTAGGATTGTGGATATAACAACCACAACCTTGTAACAAATACGGGCTTGGTTGTGGCACAATCCATCAACGTTCGTGCCCAACCCAGTACAAACATAATCCAAATATAACCTGAAGAAATGGATTGAATTTTTTTTAAAATAATTATTATAAAACATGTATATATATTAAATTAATATTTAATACATATTGTTAAAAATATGAGAGAATATCAAATAGAATAAGATTATATCGACTAGGAGAGAGAGTATGTCTTCCTTTTGTAAATCACAAGTCATTGGTTCCTCTCTCTCTGTCTCTCTGTCTCTCTGTCTCTCTCTCTCTCTCTTGTTTACTTGTTTACAAATTAAGGCCAACTACTTGTATTTATTTGGCCAGCTTTATTTCTATCTACACAATAAACAAACTCCAAATTCACTCCCAAAATGGAGACTCTTTGGATTCTGTATCTTCCATTACTGTTTGCTCTGTACATCTTCACCAAGCACTTCTTCCACAAGCTGCAAAATCTCCCTCCCACCCCCCTTCTCAACCTGCCCTTACTCGGCCACCTCCACCTCCTCAAGAAACCCTTCTACCGCTCCTTGGCCAAGATCTCCGACCGCTACGGCCCCGTCGTCCTCCTCCACTTCGGCTCCCGTCGCGTCCTCGTCGTCTCCTCCCCCTCCGCAGCCGAGGACTGCCTCTCCAAGAACGATGTCGTCTTCGCCAACCGCCCACACTTGCTCGCCGGGAAGTACCTCGGCTACAACTACACTTCCTTGGCCTGGTCTTCCTACGGCGATCACTGGCGGAACTTGCGCAAAATATCGTCCATCGAGATTTTGTCCAATCACAGGCTGCAGATGCTTCATGGAATTCGAGCAGACGAGGTCAAGGCAATGGTTCGGGCCCTGAATCGGGCTTCGAGTGAGCGGAAGTTGGTGGACATGAAGACGGTGTTCTTCGAGCTGACGATGAACGTCATGATGAGGATGATCGCCGGGAAGAGGTACTACGGAGAGAACGTGGCGGAAGTGGAGGAGGCGAGGCGGTTTAGGGAGATAGTTACGGATACGTTGCGGCTGGGCAGTTCTAATATTGGGGATTTTCTGCCGGTAGTGCGGTGGTTGGGAGTTGGCGGCGCGGAGAAGGGTTTGGTGGAGCTGCAGAGGAAGAGGGATATTTTTATGCAGGACCTGGTTGAAGAGTGTAAGAGGAGGTTGAGGAAGAGCGGCGGCGGCGATGGGGAGGTGGACGGGAAGACGAAAACCATGATTGAAATGCTGTTGGAATTGCAGGAGAAGGAACCGGAGTACTACACAGATGCGCTCATAAAAAGCTTAATGCTGGTAATTCTCCAATCTAATTTTTTAAATTATATTTTTTTCTGATTTATTCTTCATTATATTTTTTGTAAAATATATTATAATAAATAATTATTATCTTGGCCACCAAATGTAACAATTTAAAGATGGAGTCAACGAGAGTCGGTGTGAATATGATCTAAATAATGGGATGGTCTAAATCTCCCGTGGAAAGCGGTTGACTTTTTTATGTTAAGGGAGAAGCCGGTCAAAGTATGTGGGACCCCTTAGACGAAAAACCTAATAAAGAAGGAGAAATATTGGATGGTGGGTGTGGGACCCGTGGGATTAAAATAATTAAGACATCACTATTGAAGTATTACCACGCGTTCATTGTTAAGACACGACAGCAGTCTACTTGTATATGCGTCCTGTATGTTCTTATTGGATGTGTGTTACGCTTGAAATATTTTTATTTAAAAATATTTATTTATAATAATTATATATTGAGAATAATAATATTTTAATTGAAAAAAAATTAAGACTTACTTTTTGGAAATTTTTGTATTGTTTTGGATTAGAATTTTATAGTGGGGCGTCATAACATGGTGTATTATGTCCTAAAACAACGTTTGTCGATTCAAATTGATGACCGTTTTAGCTTATAATCAAATTATTTTTATTTTCATCTAAAACAATGTTATTTTAAGAAAATAACCCAATATAATATAGTCCGGCTCATTTTTTTAGATAAATTGATTTGTTTTTTATTATTATTTTTAAAGGGAAACTTAATTTCAAATCTTTTAGATAAATTCGAATAAGTATAGTATTTAAATTTAAAATTTAGCATTAACATTAAGCTCTAAAATTAGATATTAATTTAAATTTGTGATATTTTTAATTCCAACTTATGTTGCATTTAATTTGTCGCACTTAATTTTAAACTATAATTTAAATTCTAACCTACAAAATGTACAGTACATCATTAAATGTGGGCTTTTATGCCAGCCCATTTAATGTATTAGCTTTGGGTTAAAGGGGGCCCGTTAACTTTTAGGATTAAAAAGCCCAACTTCTAGGACCACGAATAGTACCCCTCTTGAGTCATTCCTTTCTTTAATATTTTCTACTACTACTACTAATTTTTTCGTCACTAAAACGATGGTTGCTAAAATTTAGAAATAAATATATTTTATCACTCGATTTAGTAATTTAATTTATGTCTCTAAAATAAATGTAGAGATCAAATTGCCTATAAAATGGAGATGTATTATGTGGTTTGTAATGTTCATTTGCTAATCCGTCACCATTTGGATACTAATAGAAAATAAAGCTATTTTCTATCGTCATTTTGTTTATATTTCGTTGTTATTTAATGATCTGTGTCTTCAATCATCAACTATAATATAAAAAAGTCCTATGATGTATGAATCATGCCTCAAGAATTCTGAATCCTAAATCATAATTAAAATTATATTCCGTAATCCTTAATTAAAATCTAAACCCTAAACTCAAAACTTCGAACCATGAGGCCATAATTTCACGAACCCTAAACCGCAAATCCTAAACCATGCATATAATCACCTGCAAAGAATAAGTAGAATTATTCAATTTTTGCAAATATCTTAACTTGATCTTCTGTTTTTCCATCTTACAATATACTCACCCAATACCACAGGTTATGCTAATAGCTGGCACAGACACATCCGCCGGAACAATGGAATGGGCACTCTCCCTCTTGCTCAACAACCCCCATGTCCTAAAAAAGGCACAGTCCGAAATCCACAACCACGTCGGACCCGACCGTTTACTCGACGAATCGGACATCGCCGAACTTCCATACCTACGTTGTATCATCAACGAAACCCTGCGCTTGTACCCCGCCGGCCCATTACTGATCCCCCACGAGTCCTCTGACCAATGCGCGGTCGGAGGCTATCGTGTCCCGGCCGGAACAATGCTGCTGGTGAATGCATGGGCCATACAGAACGACCCCAGGAACTGGGACGACGCCAGAGAGTTCAAGCCGGAGAGATTTGAAAGGCTCGACGGAAACCAGGATCGGTTCAGAGTGATGCCGTTTGGCTCGGGAAGGAGGGGCTGCCCCGGCGAGGGTTTGGCCGTGCGCATGGTGGGGTTTGGGTTGGGTTCTCTTATTCAGTGCTTTGATTGGGAGAGAGCTGGCGAAGAATTGGTTGATATGACTGAAGGTGTGGGGTTATCGTTACCCAGAGCGACGCCATTGATGGCCTACTGCAAAGCTCGACCTTTTGTGGATAAGCTTCTTTCTAGGATATAAACCAGTACTAGAAATGTTGATCAGTGATCTTATCTTCTCATTTAGGAAGATGAGATGAGAGAAGAGTGAAGAGTGGTTATATTTATCCTATGTCATTTTCATTTGTGTGACCACACACACACACACACACACACACACACACACACATATATATATATATATATTATATTTTAATAAATAAATAAACTTTAGTCGCAAAAGTATTTCTAGCTAATGCACGAAAGACTCACTCTAATATATTATATCTCGATGGTTATTAGGTTCGAGATATTTATATTGTATTTTCAAATTTGCATACAAAAATATAAATTATATTTAATATCTCCATTTGAGACTTAACTTTTAGTTATGCTTATTAAGACAATCTCCAGCTGTGTTCATTATTCTAGTGCAAATTATGCTATGCACCAGTTTAGCATAAAATTTACATATTTTCTCCTACAGTTTTCACTTCTTTCTCCACTAAAAAATAATATTACACAATAATCTTTATTTTCTTTATTTTTAATATTTATTTTTATTACTAAATATTTATTAAAAACATTATATATGTAATTTTATTTAACATTAAATTTTGAGATAATATTTATTCTACTTATATTCTTAAACTATCATATTCAGAAAATATATATGTAAAATTGAATGTCGGGTAATGTTATGCAATTCTATTTAAATTTGTATATAATATTTAAAATCTCATATATTTATTTAAATTATATTTTTATTATTGCTTAAATTACACATCATATGATTTTAAAAAAACTTGATGTAGTTTCAGTTTGGATAATTGAGATAAAAAAATTACAATATTAAATATTAAAAAAAGATATAATCATATAAAAAAGAAGAGGAAAAAAGTAGCACAATAAAAAATCTGCGTTAAAAGTAATGCAAAAATTTCAAAAACTTCAAACTGGTGCAGAGAATGGAGCACTACTGGAGGATGAAAACTGACATCAAATGCCAAAGTAGTTTTTTGTTGGAGAAGTTTTAATAAATTATTTTAAAAGTTTGTTTCATAATATTTTTCTATTCATTTATTATTTTATTATATGTTTTATATTTTTCAAATTATAGTCATAATAATTTTTTCTTAATACTTTATTTATAATGTTTAATTAAGTTAAACAATAATTTTGAATGAATGGGATAGATTGTAAATATATGAAAGATTGTGATTAAATGGTATATTTTTATAGGTTCAAATTATAGTGAAACAAAAAACCAGATGAAGGATATATTTGATTTTTTTGAAAGATATTTAATTAATTGATAATTATTAAAATAGTGTGCATTAATTGTTAAAATCATAAATAACGGGGATATTTTTTTAACTGATCGAATTATCAAAACAAAAATAATTGATTACTCAAAAAATAACAACTGAATTAAACAAAATTTCATATAAAACCAAATCTTAACAAACTAAGATATTTGTTCAATTTTTTGATTAACTGAAATATCCTAATTATTTTGATTTTTTAGAAAGCCAAATATTTTCAACAACATACATTTTTTTATGTTGTATGAAGAATAAAGTACAATTAATATAAGCCAAAAAATTGAGTCATAACTTTACAAATCATATTGAATGAATACAGAGTTTTTATTTAATATAAACAATAATTCGATCAATTTAATTATTTTAAATATTTTATCCCCCGAAAATTAAACCAAACAGAATAACCGAAGTTCAAAAAATTTAAAATAAAATCCAAAATTTACCATATAAACACTAAATTGGTATTTAAGAATAGATAGATTTCTATTCCGACCTAAATTTGCACGTTTTACACAAGACTAGCTTAAAAATTGTCCACCACTAGTTATGAGGATATGTTAGTTGTGTGTTAAAAGACTTGAGAGTTGACTTTAATCAAATATGTATATATATATATATTATTACATATTATATGATATTTAATAAAATAATTATTTAATACATTAATTTAAAAACTACAATATATATATATATATATATATTTCGAGAAAATTACAATATAAATATAGATACATGTTGCAATATATATATATATGTGTGTGTGTGTGTGTGTTATTTTTCTATCCCACAGCAGAAACTGGTTCTTTATTTCTGTGGCAAAATGGAGAAACTGTGGATTCTGTATCTTCCATTGATGTTTGCTCTCTACATCTTGACGAAGCTTTTCTTCCACAAACTGCAAAATCTACCCCCCACCCCTCTTCTTAACCTACCCTTTATCGGCCACCTCTATCTCCTCAAGAAACCCCTCTACCGCTCCTTGGCCAAGATCTCCGACCGCTACGGCCCCGTCGTCCTCCTCCACTTCGGCTCCCGCCGAGTCCTCGTCGTATCCTCCCCCTCCGCAGCCGAGGACTGCCTTAGTAAGAACGACGTCGTCTTCGCCAACCGTCCCCACTTGCTCGCAGGGAAATATATCGGCTACAACTACACGTCACTGGCCTGGTCTTCTTACGGCGACCACTGGCGGAACTTGCGCAGAATATCGTCTATTGAGATTCTGTCAACGCACAAGCTGCAGATGCTCCACGGGATCCGGGCTGACGAGGTCAGATCCATGATTCGGGCCTTGAATCGGGCTGCGGGTAAGCGGCAGTTGGTGGACATGAAAACGGTGTTCTTCGAGCTGATGATGAACGTGATGATGAGAATGATAGCCGGGAAGAGGTACTACGGCGAGAACGTGGAGGAGATTGAGGAGGGGAGGCGGTTCAGGGATATCGTTACCGATTCGTTCCGGCTTGGGTCGTCGAGTATGGGGGACTTTTTGCCGGTGGTGCGGTGGTTGGGAGTGGGCGGCGTGGAGAAAGGACTGGTGGAGCTGCAGAGGAGGAGGGATGTTTTTATGCAGGAGCTGGTTGAAGAGTGTAAGACAAGCTTAAGAGGCGACGGCGGCGATAAGGTGGAAGGGAAGACGAAAACGATGATTGAGATGTTGTTGGAATTGCAGGAGAAGGAACCGGAGTATTATACAGATGGGCTGATTAGAAGCTTAATGCTGGTAAATCTTCTCTCTCTTTTGCCTAAATTATTTGTAGGGTTCATTGATTTCGTCCTGTATCTATCAATCTTTGCCATCTTCTTCATTCTTTTCTTCCATAATTCTCATTATTTGTGGGCACGTGGTCCTGCAGAGTTGCAGGTTGGCCCCTTCCAAACATAATTTAGTTAAGGTTGGACAAAATATGATCTACTACCTAGTACTAGTGGCTTGTTTTTTACTAAAATATATCATCCACCCACATTTTTTCTTTCTTTTTATTTTTTAGTTTAATTTTCGAATGTTATAATTTTTTCATCTTAACTTAAATTTTTTTAAAAAATTATATCAAATTAATTATTTTTTATGATATTCAATTTGATATCTATATTGTATATATAAAAAAATATTAATTTAAAATATAATTTTTTTTATAGATTAATTGTGGTATTTTTTAATATATTTGTTATATTGTGAGATATTTTTATATCAAAATAATTTTTATTAAAAATATTCTTTTATAAAAATGATTTTATATGAAAATTATATTATAATTTTTTAGTACTTATTATTTTATAAATCGTGCCACGCACGAAAGAAATACTAATTTTTTTTATAACGAGACTAAAAAATATTCTCACTTACGCAATTATAGCTTGTTGATTTTGTGTTTTGTCATTTTTCTGTAATGTCCATAATATCTTTAAAATTTAAAATTTTAAGGGTAATTAAGTAATTCAAAATTTATATATTTTTAATTATTTAATTATAAAATATAAGAGGTCTTTTACATTTCAAACTATTTCATAAAAATAGCACATAATTCATTTCAATAACTTTTGAATCTTTTGGATTCCATTTAAGCTTCATTAAATTTGATTTCAAGAATTTTCCGACTATATATGACAAACCAATAAAAAAATGCACGTTTTAATTTCAATTATATGAAGTAGGGTATTGTGCAAATTTGTGCTTTTATAATTTTCATAATCTTATCTCTAACTATCGTAATTTTACTATAAATAATAGGCAAGAAAATGTTCGATTATCAAATAATAAAATATTTTTTTCGTTAGTAAGTAAAATTATTGGGATTATTTTTTAAATTAGTTTTAAGAAAAAAGGGAACAAAATTGTTTTGAGACTTATTATGAATTTTCAACTAATTTGGTGAGGCCGAAGGTAACGCCCGACTATCAATTTTCGATTTCTGCAACATTAATATGAAGCGAATGAATGTTACAGGTTCTGTTAGCAGCAGGCACAGATACATCATCTGGGACACTAGAATGGGCATTGTCTCTCTTGCTCAACAACCCTACCGTCCTCAAGAAAGCACAGTCCGAAATCCACAATCTCGTCGGAAACAACCGTTTGCTCGACGAATCGGACATCTCCGAACTCCCTTACCTGCGTAGTATCATAAACGAGACCCTACGCTTGTACCCCGCCGGCCCACTATTAATCCCACACGAGTCATCAAGAGAATGTGCAGTCGGGGGCCACCGGGTCCCTGCTGGCACCATGCTCCTGATAAACGTGTGGGCTATACAAAACGATCCTAAGAACTGGGAGGATGCCTCACAGTTCAAGCCGGAGAGATTCGAAAGAGGAGATGGAAATCGAGATGGGTTCAAACTTATGCCGTTTGGCTCCGGAAGGCGGGGCTGCCCTGGAGAGAGCTTGGCCGTGCGCATGCTCGGGTTAGGGTTAGGTTCACTTATTCAGTGCTTTGATTGGGAGAGAGCTGGCGAAGAATTAGTTGATATGACTGAAGGTGTAGGGTTAACGTTACCCAGAGCGACGCCATTGATGACTTATTGTAGAGCTCACCCTCTTGCATTCAGTGTTCTCTCTCAAATATGAACCTAATGGAGGGAATTTATATATATACACACATACATGTGCATGTATGGTCAGATGATATATTCTATATTTCATGTATTATACGTTTAATCATATATATCTATATACAAGTATATGAATATGTATATAATTGTGTGCCAATGTATTTAATTAAAAATATTATATACATGATGGACCAAGTGTAGCAATATTTAAAGCACTCGAATGTTGTAGAATTTGTCGCTCGTTAATTTGAAATTTTTATTATGCAAAAATATATGTACATGAAACACGGTTAAAATATTATTTTTTTAATTATAAAATATTACTTCTTACTTTAAATGTATTACTCCATATTAGTTATTTTAAAAAAATAGTAATACTTTATAATTAAACAAATAATACTTTAAATTGTATTATACGAAATTGATGTACAAAAAACCCAATCTTTTTATTATAGTTAATATGCAAAACTACAAAATATGTAAAATATAATTTAAAATTTTATTTTAAAAAATCAAATTAACTTAGATAATTGCGTTTTGAATGCTTCTTCCGAAAATTAAGGCCTATCAATAATTTCTAATTACGTATTTATTTAGCAGCAATAATTTTTTATTGATTGACTGTAATTGTTGATAAAATTAATCAATTAACTAGTAAAATGATAACAATATATATATATTTAAATATTTAGATTCAATTTATTTTGATATATTTTTAAAAAAAAATAATATTTTTAATGATTATATATTAATTAAAAAAAAAGTGGACTTCAGGCTACTAAAATATGATCGAAAAAACCTTAAGCTTAATTTAAAATAAAATAAAAGCAAAATTTTGCTGAAATAAATGATTTTGGTTTTATTTAATTATTTTCAAAATTCCATCTTCGCAATTCCCAAAATTACAGTGACAAACGAAGAAGCTGATTCATCTTCACATACCTGCAAACAAATGAACAAATCTGATGCATAGAATCTGATGACATCTTCTCCCACACACCTCAACAGTCCCAAATCCTACCACAACCTCCACCACCACCCCCGCCATGCAGAGGTACAAGCTGCTCACCCCCTTCTCCCGACGTCGACCCCACCCCTACCCATATCTCCCCATGCCGCCGGCGAATCCCCAGAACCGAATATTCTTCTCCACGCGGTGGAGATCGAGGCTCCCGATGCCTCTCCCGGCGTCGCGGTGCCTCCGTTTTCCTGGAAGAAGCTGTGGAAATTCACGGGCCCGGGCTTTCTGATGAGTGTGGCTTTTCTTGATCCGGGAAACTTGGAGGGCGATCTGCAGTCCGGTGCGATTGCGGGATATTCGTTGCTGTGGCTTCTGCTATGGGCCACGCTCATGGGCCTTTTGATCCAGCTGTTGTCGTTGAGATTGGGCGTCGCGACGGGTCGGCACCTGGCGGAGATATGTAGGGAGGAGTATCCTCACTGGGCCGGCGTGATGCTGTGGTTCATGGCAGAGCTGGCCCTGATTGCGGCGGATATTCAGGAGGTGATTGGCAGCGCCATAGCTATCAAGATTCTGAGCAATGGGCTTTTGCCTCTTTGGGCTGGTGTTGTTGTCACTGTTTTTGATTGGTCAGTGTATCTTTGCTTCCTTTGTTAATCCATTGTTCACCTGCACATATATGCATGAGTATGTGTAACTTTGGAGTCTCAACTCAGTAATTTTACACTTTTATTCTATAACCATTTATGTTTAATGCCAGAGACCCCATAATTAATGGAAAGGAATGACATTTTTACTGTTTAGAATGGTCTGAAAGAACGAATTGCCCGCCGAATATCTTGAAGCTCACAGCATCAAAACTGCGTGTATTAATCAGTTTTCGGGGCGCTGATCGTTAAGGATTTTACCATCTAATGAACAATGAAAAAGAAAAAAATTATTCTCATTAAGTGGCCAAAAAAATATCATTGCGTGTATGAAAAGGATAATTCAGATGATATAGACTTCAGAATATTGTTAAAATCTCCATTGAGGGTGGAGGAATTAAATCATGTTAACTCAGCGGCCTATTAGGTGGGAGGAACAGTGCCTGGTGCCCACAAGGAGCTATCCTGCGTCCTTGGGGCAATCTGCCACCCAGGAACCAACTGAGCTGTCCATGCGGACTTGAGGGTCGATTCCTGGATATACAGTAAGAGCTTTAGAACTGAAATTTAGAAAGAAACTACTAATTAGAAAAAAAAAAAAAAGTATTAGTAGTGGATAGATTTCTAAGTCATTTCTTGCTACAATTCTAACCATTTACTTCAACAGATCTAGTTTTTTTCTTATCCAGCTTGTCTAGTTTCTAGTTGCATAGATCAATGAAGTTATTTTAGTTTAGGATTTGAAGATAGATTTGATTAGCCATGCTTCAAAGTTCAATCATTACATTGATTATAAGCTTTTGGTGAATGTGGATGTTTGTCATAAGACAATTGTTGTAATGAAATATATTGTTTCTGATAATGGATATGGTGAATTCTGGAACAGTTTCATCTTCTTATTTCTTGAAAACTATGGAATCAGAAAGCTAGAGGCCTTCTTTGCTGTTCTTATTACAAGTATGGCTATTTCATTCGCCTGGATGTTTATCGACACTAAACCTGGGGGAAAAGAACTCATGGAAGGTATAGGATGGTTCAATTTACTATTCCTCTATCATATTATTTCTTCAAAATCTGCCTTTTGATTCATTAGGATAATATAATTATAATCTCTTGCAGGACTCTTAGTACCTAAGCTTAGTTCAGAGACGATTCCAAAAGCCATCGGTGTTGTTGGCTGTGTAATAACTCCTTACAATGTATTCCTATACTCAGCTTTAGTGCAATCCAGAAAAATTGACTTGAAAAAGAAAGGGAGAGTACAAGAAGCTCTAAATTACTACACAATTGAGTCCATAGTCGCCGTTTTTGTTTCATTCATAATCAACTTGTTTGTCACAAGTGTATTTGCAAAGGGGTTCTATGGAACCCCACTAGCTAACAATCTAGGGCTAGTCAATGCTGGTGAATATCTTCAAGAGAGATACGGGGGAGGAGTGCTCCCGATTCTGTACATATGGGGGATAGGCTTACTTGCAGCCGGGCAGAGTAGCACCATCACGGGAACCTACGCTGGGCAGTTTATCATGGGTGGTTTTCTTGACCTCCAGATCAAGAAATGGCTAAGATCAGTGATTACTAGAAGTTGTGCCATCTTGCCTACAATCATTGTGGCTGTTGTTTTCAATAGGTCTGAAGAGCTGTTTGATGTTCTTAACGAATGGCTTAACGTGCTTCAGGCAATGCAGATTCCATTCGCAGTCATCCCTCTACTTCATTTGGTGTCGGACGAGCAAATTATGGGCTCATTTGTCATTGGAACTACTTTGGAGGTATTCTGTTTCTATCCATTTTTCCATCATTCTTCATACCATTTATGTTCTGGCATTGGTTTATTGTGATTTTCAATACTTGGATTTGAGAAGAAGGATGGTTAAATCTAACTAAATTTAAAATAATATTATTTCAGAGGATTTCTTGGGGTGTTGCTGCAGTGGTAATACTTATAAATGGATATGTGTTGGTGGACTTCTTCATATCAGAAGTTCATGGATTCCTGATTGGAAGTATGGTTTGCCTTGTAGCAACTTCATACGTTGCTTTTCTTTTTTATCTCATCTTTCGCGGCAACGCACTTTTCTCGTGTTTGGGCAAACCGCGTACTCATGGGTTCACGTACATTCGAACTTGAGACGTGATTCCAAGAAACTTCTGTGCAAAGATCAGCAGAAAATTGATCGGTCCAGTGAAGATGAACAGAAGACTTGATGCATTATAGTGTATTTTTTTTCTTGATCATAAGTAATGTATGTAACTTTTGTACTTTGATTATATAGTTTCTATATATATATATATATGTATGTATGTATGTGAAGAAATGTACAAGTAATTAGTGGTGTATACAAAGTGTAGGCCATGTTATAACATCATTGAATTTTGTACTTGAGCTCCCTGAACATTCTAATCAAAATGAGATTGTGTTGCCTCTGTAAATGTTTTACCTTCTTTGTAATATTTTTATTAACATATCCCCAACTTACACCGGTTAACTCTTCGTTTATTTGAACGGTATTGATATGCAATTTCGTTTATTTGAACGGTATTGATATGCAATTGTAGAATGAAATACGAGATTGAAATGTGATAAAGAAATAGTATTAGCCATTATGTTTTCTTTTTTCTTTACTTTGTCAAAGCACTTTTGATCTTTTAGCTTTAAAAACAGCTGATTTTGATGTTTTATAGAGTAAAACTTCTGTTTCCGAAAAAGTAATTCTAAACTCAAAAGCACAACAGCTGGTTATATGTTTTTCACTGCTTCTAAAATTAATTAAATATTAAGTTTTGAATTTAGGTGAAAAAAACACTTATATTCTCAAATATAAAAAAAAAAATTGTATTATAGGTGATTTTATTCCAATTTCTATTGTTTTGTTCTTTAAAAACTAAAATAAGGAAAAACAGACTTTAGTTGGAAATTTTATTAGGAAGTTTATACAATGTCAAACTTTGTTGTAAATATAAGGGGGAAATTAGTAAAAAAAAAAACATAGAATGACAATAAAAGTTACATATTTTATTTTTTATATTTATAAATATATAGATTTATATATATATAATAATTCTATATTTATAATAATATATATAACAATGTTTATTTTGTTAATATTATGTAATATATAATAATAAATAAATCAATTATTATAAAATATTACAAATAAAAATCAATTAATATATTACATATAATTATTAAATGCATATATTACATACAATATACTTAAGTAACATAAATATGATATAACATATTATTTATAATACTATTAATGTAATATATAAGTTAATTTTATTATATTATATATTGTTTATAACAAAATTATGAGTTAGTTAAGAAAATATAAATTATAGTCAAATTTTAGTTGTAACATGTCTTTTTATGATTTTTAATTATAGTATCGATCATATTTTTTGACACATAATTATAACTAGTAAGTTCTCACGTGCGACGCATGGATATATTAATTTCTTTATGATTTATTTTCAATAATTTTATAGTATTATATTATTAAATTTAAAATACATATATAATTATATTCAATAATTTGTATATGTAGCATGATTATAATAAAATATATAAATATTATATATATCATATAACTATATAATGGTAAAATAGAATAAATCCAATTTAGAGATTAAGGAATTAATTATATATAGTTCACATAAAGCTAATAGGTCAATGCATTGATAAGAATAAAACTATGAATACAAGCAAAATTATATGAAATTTATAATATTTTTAGGTTGCATATGAGCAAAGTTATACAATATTTTCCTATTATAGTAACCATGTTTCGGTCGAAAAATATGACAACTATAATGAATAACTAATACTTCTCTTTTTATATGGATGTATAGATAGATTTTAACAGATTATTATATTATATTATTTTTGGAAGAAACTTAAAAAAATCAGAATAATTAAAGCATCACTTTTTGATGTATTCTAAAATTAATGTTAATCCATAATTCCAAAATATATATTAATTAACTTCATAATTGCAAAACCACTTCTAAATTTTGAGTGTGAGATTAACTTTCTTAACTTACAGATGAATTAGTTATTTACTAATAATAATAATATTGTTCAATAATTAAAAAAATATTATATATCGTTTAAAAATAAAGTATATGCAAATTTACAAACTCATTTTAGCCGGTACTTCTCTTATATTATCTATATATATATATTGTTACAGGTCTTTTATATATGATATATATTATTAGTGTGAGACCTGTACGAACCATATAAGATATTTTTTTATTATATTTTATAATATAATATGAGTATATACTCAAGTTATATAATGTATTGTAAAAAATCTGTGAATTTGTATATCAGTGATTAAATTTTTTTGTATAATCAATAAAAAATTGTTGTAATTTTAATTTTTCGTCTTTTCTTCTATTAGAATTATTCATGTTCACAAATTAATAAGTATAATATCAACAATTTATTTAAGGTAAAAATTGTGAATTACACATTGAAATTTAATTTTAAATTTGACAAAATTATATCCACTTCACATGATTGGATTCTTTTATAATAAATAAAATTACAATGATTTACCGTTACTAACAAATATTTCAATATATATTTCTCATAATATCTTATGAATTAACAAAATTTCATAAAATTTGATTGAACAAAAAAAATTAAGTAAATCGCAAAAATTGTTCCAAAAGTAAATATAGTTTTACATTTATAGGGTTGAAACTTGGGCCAAAAAACAACAATTAAAAAAGTCATTTTGCTATTGTATATATAGAGATATAGATAGAGATATAGATTGTTTTTATTTTTATTAAAATTATTAATAATATTATTAATATTATTATTGTTATTATTATTATTATTATTATTATTATATGTACCTATAGAAATTGAGATAATTAATATAAAACTCAAAGTTTTTTATTAATTTTATCTTAGCAATATGTAAATATGATTACCTTACATATATTAATATATAATTACCATTTCGTTAATATAAATGTACAAATTCTAGGAACATAATAATTAATTTAAAATTAATCATAAGAGAAAAAACTATCTATACATTTCAAATTAAAAATGAAAGAAATTATAATGATGATTTTATATGATAAAAATTATTAATAACGTTATAATGATTCAAGAAGTAAAGGGTGTCAAATACCACTTATAAGTGACATCCTAATTGACTAACACGTTATTATTTTAATTAAAAAAATTAATTACTTATATAATGTTTGTTTTTATTTTTAATAAACCAAAATGAAAAAAAAAAAAATATATATATATATATATATAATTTCATTAGAAGTGTAAGCAGGTGGGAAATGGGAGCGAAGCAGCTTTGAATCTGCGATTCCCGGCGCTTACACGTAAACGCGGGAAATGCTTTTCAGTTTCCAACTTTCCATATATTGCATGCAGGCCCCTCCTTTTCATTCCTCCTTTGCTTCCTCTTAATTCTATACGCATACTCTGGATCGAAGTTATTTTTATGTATTTTTATTATTAAAAAATATATGATTTAATATTAAAAGTATTAATAAAAAATATAATTATACTTAATTAATCACTTAATGGTATAATTTTCACATATCCACAACTAAGGATATTTTCTATTTTTAATATTTATGAAACATTAATTAGGTCAGTGGCATTAGTTATTCATACTCTTCTACCAGTTAAAATAATAAAGTAAATTATAATTACAATATTAAATTTAATCATAAAAATTGAGCAATTTAGTTAGAAAAATGTATATTTAATTATTTTAAATCTGATAAAATTACTATTTTTATGAATATTATTTACAATTTTTAAGTTTTCATCGCTAGAACATTTTTGGGGATTCTTCTAGTCATAGAGATATTTCTATCTAAAATTATAAGTGTCATGTTCGCTATTTTATTTCACTTAAAATACGACTGGTAAGTACACAAGCTAAATTATAGTAAAATATGACGAGAACATATATCGTATCCACAGGAACTGTATATTGTAAAATCAACTGAGTATTTGTTTATGGTATTTTTCTTTATCTAAAGAATTCAATTAATAGAATAAGTTTTATAAAACAAAATAAAACAAATAAAGAAGTATAAATGAATATAAAATCAGATTCAAACAACTAAGGCCATCTCCAGCAATGCACTGGAGAGGCGTGATTTTAGGAAATGCAGGCTCCAGCAGTGCGCTGGAGCCTGCGCCACAGTAGAGCTTTCCCTTCTTTTTTTTTTTTTTAATTTGATGTATAAATGACGCAGGCCCAAGCATGCGTCACTTCTTTTCCTATTTTTTTTAATTCTGTGTTATTATTTTAATTATAAAAGATGTGTTATTTTTAAATTCTGTGTTATTATTTTAAATTCTGTGTTACTTAAATATGATAAAAAATTAAAAAGATGTAATTTTAATTATTAGAAATAAAAATAATACAATAATTTTTTCTTTTAAAATTAATTTGGTTTAATTAATTTTAAGATTATTTTAATTAAATCTGATAAAAAATAATAAAAAGATGTAATTTTAATTATAAATAATAATCATACAATAAAATTTTAATTACTACACATATAATTATTATTCTACCATAAAAATTAAAAAATAGATTATTATGTATTTAACAAATATGAAAATTTTGAAATATTGATTAAAAATAAATAAATTCTAAGGAATATTATTAGAATATTCTTTTTTAGTGCAGAAAGTAGTGCAAACTGCTAGAGTTGTGCTGACTGCTGGAGATGGTCTAAGGATAATTATAGATTGTATGATTGAACGACATGCATTTATATTGTTCATATGAGTTTCTTTAATGTATCAAACCATTTTTAATTCCTATATTTGTAGATGAATCACTAATATATCTAAATGAATCACACCAAATCGCGACAGTTAAGATCATATCACGAGGATAAGCACGGCCCATGTGATTTGAGACGTAGTCTATACATCCTTAATTATTTATTTTTCTGTCAAAACTTCAACAAACACGTGAGTCCGTGACAGTAACAAAATATAACAAAATCATGATGAACTCATCACTTTGGTACATGTCATTTAAGCGAGAAAACAAAAGTAAAAAATATTATTTTACTGATACATATGTATAGATTTATTTATAAAAAAGAAAAATATTTCACTTTTAAAAAAGAAAAAATAAGCAACAACATATTTTAATTTATTTTAATACTATAATAGTATAGATATAAATTACTTTAATTACCAGAAATTTAATCCTCGACGACTCAGTTGAAAGAACTTAGGTCAAGGAGAGGCAACGACTAAAAGTCAAAGTCAATTGGTTCATCAAATATGGTAACAAATCTATTATATTTGAATTTCCGTATATATCATGAGCAAATCCCACTAATTTTTTTTTTAATAAAATCGATATATTTATAAATAAGAAGTAGGTGCGAAAGCTACGGAATTCCTAAATTTTCTCTAATAGAAAAATTACATTGATTCATCTATTTCAACTGATCAAAGGATAAGAGAAGAGGTGAATACCTTATTTTGCTGACAATTAATTTACACGGAATCAAATCTTACATATAATATGGTCGGAAATAATATCTGTGTGAGAGTTTGCAATTTTCACATAATGTTTAAATTGATAATCTTCATCATGAATTTATTATTTTTATAATTCTCACATAAACGAAAAATCTAGATAAAATTTCGATGAAATTGAGCGTTACAAAAGTCTCAACTCAATTTTAACAAAAAGTACTTTCACGACTTCTTAATGTCACCATTAATAAGTTAGAATGGAAAAGTTGTCAAACTAATTAAGTTGGTGATTAAAAAGATCAATTTCTTGTAATTTTGGATATGGTATTATCACATATATTTTTGTTATTTACACATGATAAACTTTATATTAATTACTAACGGTTAATCTTACAAATAAAAAAATATACATACCAAAATTATAGAATTTTATTTAACATAAATAAACAAATTACTATTAATATGGATTAATGTTTCCATATGTAGTATTATAATAATTTATTTTTATATAATAATCACATAAAAATTAAGAATGCTTATATTTTTTAATATTTATATATTACACCTATATTTTTTATATTACACCTAAAATTTAAAACTTCTTAATTCAAGACTCAATTTTTTTTTCTTAAATTAAAACATTCCCCATAAATTTATTCTTAATTCAAGTTTAAAGTTATTTAAAAAATTAAAAACATTATTATCTCCTCTTCTCTCCCTCTTTTCTCTCTAAATAACGAGTATGTGAAAAAACATTGTTTACTAAAATTAATACGGATCAATAAATATAGGGTCACTTTTATGATTGTAGCGTTCCAATTCACCGTATTGAAATTAATTATAATTGTAAAAAAGTTGTATACCAAAAAATAAATACTAAAACTAAAAAAGGAAAGGAATATTTAGTCGTTATATTTGAATTTTGAATTAAAAATCAAATTTTGAGAATAGATATGAAATTAAAAATAAAATAGAAATGAGATTTTTTAGAGTTATATAATGAGCTTCAACCCCTCTCTATAAATAAACCCCTAAAGAAACCCTTAAATAAAGCCCCTCCTCAATAGAACATAATACACAGTTGCTTCTTCTCTTTCACAGTCTTTTCTCTCTTTGTACCAAATTGTCATGGAGTTACTAAATCTTATTCAAATCCTAATTTTATTGAATAAAATTAAGTGCTAAACATTTATAGACTTATTCAGTTATTTTAAGTTTAAAAAATTATATTTAATTACTAATTACATTTTTTAAAAAGTACATTTGAGTGGGAAAATATTATAGAGAATAGTTATTTTACTTTAATATATTTATATATATATATAAATATATATATGCCAGATTTACTATAAAGCAAATCACAAAATTTTCTAAAAACTCTGAACTATATTTTAACAAATATTGTTAAAAACAATTAAAATATAATACTATAAATTTCACTTAATCTACATATATGTTTCAAACATATGTTTTTTTTTTAATATATATCCTAAGTTAATTAATAATAAAATTTTGAAAAAAATGTGTAATTAGTTATTTAACTTTTACCATGTTGGATATTTATAAGTGTGATTATGCGCCTTTATAAAAAAATATTATTGGCTCTAAAATATCTTAATTTGTACTTATTCAAATATTCTAGAATATGTGTATCACATGCTTTTACGCAATAAAATAATATACTAGAAAAAATTAATAAGTTGTGTCTGATATTTGATATTTATATTAGACTTGTTTATGTTTTTGATGAAAATGGTCGGAGAACCTTCAACATAAATAAGTTAATTTGGATAATTTTTATAGTGTTTTTATTTTTATTATTTTTTGGTGATAATATTTGGTAAGTTGTTACAGACTTATTCTCTTAAACAATGAATGGTGGGGCTTTAACTATCTACCTTGTTTCTTCTTGTGGTAGTTTAGTTAGAGAGATTTAACTCTTTTATAGAACTTAGTTTTTCGAACTTTTTGGTTATAAATAAAATGAACCCCATATTTATACTATTTTACTTTCTCAATGAATGACGGTATACTACTTGATGCTCGTTTGAGATTACATCTTTTATAATATTCACAGTGGAATGTTTTACACTATTCCAAAGAAATCTACACAAAAATATAGACTAAGTATCTAGGTTTGAAAATTGAGTTTAACTAGGTGCATACCTTTCAAGTCCGAGTGACAAAATTACCCAAGAAGCCCAAATTCATGACACTTAGGCCATAGTAGATACTTTTAAGATTTTATTTTTGGTTCAAATCATTCTAGTTATCAAAATTTAGATATGTCCAATTATTATACAAAAGACTCACTTATATAAAATTAAATTAAATTAAATCTACAAATTTATAATATATACGAACATGGTAAGAATTAATGGCCCACAATTTATTCATGCCTTTCAAATCTAAACTTTGGAAGCAATTTCTTGAATAAATTGACCTGTAATTGAATTCTATTTACTCTTCAAGTCAATATAATTTTATTCCAAATAAGTTTCCAAATGTAAAACTCATCAATGTAAAGGAGCTTCACTAACAATCCTATACAATCATATTCCAAATACTTCGTGTTAATGCTAGAACTTAGAAGTAAAGAGATGTAGAATAATTAATAGAAGATTTAATTATAAAAAAATCCAAACTTTTGCTAAGAATTATAAAATAGTCAATTAAACTACGATCTTTGTAATTAAGTGCAATTTACGGGCATATTAAAATTTTCGCTAAGATTAATGATAATAAAAGCTTGCATTTAACATGTAAAATTGATATTTTTGTACTGATTTTTTAATTTTGTCCATGTTATATCAGATATATTGCACTTGGTAGTGTACCCGTTATAACATGGACAATATCATTTATTTTAATGAATCAAGAAGTAAAGGGTGTCAAATATCACTTATAAGTGACATCCTAATTGACTAACAAGTTATTATTTTTACTAAAAAATTAAATTACTTATATAATGTGTATTTTTATTTTTAATAAACCAAAATGAAAAAAAGAAAAAAAAAATTCTAATTTCATTAGAAGTGTAAGCAGGTGGGAAATGGGAGCGAAGCAGCTTTGAATCTGCGATTCCCGGCGCTTACACGTAAACGCGGGAAATGCTTTTCAGTTTCCAACTTTCCATATATTGCATGCAGGCCCCTCCTTTTCATTCCTCCTTTGCTTCCTCCTAATCCTAAATACATATACATAATAGCTTTGTAATTCTAAATACATATACATAATAGCTCTGAATTGCACGTAAATATATGTTTATCATGTCATTTAAGCAAGAAGACAAAAGTAAAAAATATTATTTTACTTATACATATGTATAGATTTATTTATAAAAAAGAAAAAATATTTTCACTTTAAAAAAAGAAAAAATAAGCAACAACATATTTTAATTTATTTTAATACTATATTAGTATAGATATAAATTACTTTAATTACCTGAAATTTAATCCTCAACGACTCAGTTGAAAGAACTTAGGTCAAGGAGAGGCAACCACTAAAAGTCAAAGTCAATTGATTTATCAAATATGGTAACAAATTTATTATATTTGAATTTCCGTATATATTGCGAGCAAATCCCACTAATTTTTTATTTATTTATAAATTCGATATATTTATAAATAAAAAGTAGGTGTGAAAGCTACGGAATTCCTAAATTTTCTCTAATAGAAAAAATACATTGATCCATCTATTTCAACTGATCAAAGGATAAGAGAAAAGAGGTGAATACCTTATTTTGCTGACAATTAATTTACACAGGATCAAATCTTACATATAATATGGTCGGAAATAATATCCGTGTGAGAGTTTGCAATTTTCACATAATGTTTAAATTGATAATTTTCATCATGAATTTATTATTTTTATAATTATCACATGAACGAAAAATCTAGATAAAATTTCGATGAAATTGAGCGTTACAAAAGTCTCAAGTCAATTTTAACAAAAAGTACTTTCACGACTTCTTAATGTCACCATTAATAAGTTAGAATGTAAAAGTTGTCAAACTAATTAAGTTGGTGATTAAAAAGATCAATTTCTTGTAATATTGGATATGGTATTATCACATATATTTTGTTATTTACACATGATAAACTTTATATTAATTACTAACGATTAATCTTACAAATAAAAAAATATACATACCAAAATTATAGAATTTTATTTAACATAAATAAACTGATTGCTATTAATATGGATTAATGTTTCCATATGTAGTATTATAATAATTTATTTTTATATAATAATCAAATAAAAATTAAGAATGCTTATATTTTTTATATTACACCTAAAATTTAAAACTTCTTAATTCAAGACTCAAATTTTATTTTTTTCTTAAATTAAAACATACCCCATAAATACATTCTTAATTCAAGTTTAAAGTTATTAAAAAAATTAAAAACATTATTATCTCCTCTTCTCTCCCTCTTTTCTCTCTAAATAACGAGTATGTGAAAAAACATTGTTTACTAAAAATAATACGGATCAATAAATATAAGGTCACTTTTATGATTGTAGCGTTCCAACTCACCGTATTGAAATTAATTACAACTGTAAAAAAGTTGTATACCAAAAAATAAATACTAAAAATAAAAAAGGAAAGGAATATATATATATATATATATATTGTTATATTTGAGTTTTGAATTAAAAATCAAATTTTGAGAATAGATATGAAATTAAAAATAAAATAAAAATGAGATTTTTTTAGAGTTATAATGAGCTTCAACCCCTCTCTATAAATAAACCCCTAAAGAAACCCTTAAATAAAGCCCCTCCTCAATAGAACAGAATACACAGTTGCCTCTTCTCTTTCTTCCCCAACGTATCTTTCAGAATCTTTTCTCTCTTTGTACCAAAGTGTCATGGAGACCAAAACTTTTGAAATCCCTTCTTCGGCGTCTCAATCGTCGAAATTTTTCTTGGGAAATTCCTTTAATTCTATGCCCCACGGCTTTGGTTCCGTTGAAAACCACCCACAAAACCCTTTGATCACAAGTCTTCGTAGTTACAATCAAGATGTAGAATTAGCTTTTTCAAATCTGACTATCTCCGGCAATTCCTCATTTAATTCTGAAGAGCTGTCGCTTCACCGTTCGGCTGCCGCGGCATCGTCTGAATCAATTTGTTTATTAAATCACCCGGCTTCAATTTGGGCTCATCAAAGACATGATTTTGTCGATGGTGGTTGTGATAATTGTGGCTCTTGTATCTTGCATGGCAAGAAACCATTCTCAAGATATACTCTCCCAGATTTACCCCATGCTCAACAGAGCAATTTTGGTAGTTCGGGGCCATCTTTGTACAGTAATCACCAGTTGTACAATCGGCCAGTAATAAAGAGGGGGAGAATTGTTTCTTTGGCCAAAGATAAAATTTGGAGTGGTATTTTAATTTCCAAACTGGAAAATGGATTGAGTGCGGAAGAAATTGATATGGTTTTGGCAGAAGTGAAGGAATTTTCTGTTGATTTAATGAAAAATCAATTTGGGAGTCATTTTGTTGAGAAATTTTTTAGGTCCTGGAGTGAGAATCAAAAGACTAATTTTATTATGTCCCTCACTGGAAATACATTTGAGTTCATCTCTCTATGCCTTACTTCACATGGGTATGAAAATAATAATCACTTTTGACAATTAAAGGTTCTGTATTGATTTTAATATACATTATTTGAATATTTTTTCTTTTTAATGTATATTTTCTGTATGAATTTTCAGGGCTAGATCAATACAAAAGTTGTTGGAGAATGTGATCACACCCCAGCTTATATCTTGCGTGGTGTCTGCCTTAACGCCCGGTGCTTTGCTCTTGGCAACAGATCCCAATGGACAGCATGTTATAAGCTTCTGTGTAGAGAATTTCTCTGAGGAATGTGTTAAGGTAATAAAAATGTTGCCTTTGAACTATTTCTGACTTAAATTTGAGCATGAAACAGTACATAAGTGCTCGTATTTTATAATGTGATTACATTGTTTTATATGTTGAGATGTATTGTGTTTTGCTTTAAGCATCCTGCAGTTTATGCACCTAACTATGTAGTTTATCCAAGAAAAAATCGTTATTCGATTTTATATAGACATCTGTTTCTTTGTTTATAGAAATACTTGGTGGAAACTTCAAATATAGGTGGCATGTGTTTCTTTTCTCTTGTATTTGGATTGGCTAGTGTAAGTTCGTCTGTATTTTCGTCAAAATTCTTGACAATTTTGGGTAAATTAAATTTTGTGTCTTGCTGCTCTCATCAATACTAGGGATATAAGTTAGATCTGCTGTGTGGAATAATGCTTCTGCTATGTGAAATAATGCTTGTCTAACGTATACATGGGACAAAATGCTTGTCGGCGCGAACCTAGTATCATCTCTTTATTGATGAACTGCTGTTCAATCATCTTGCTGATATTGGAATTTTATTGGCAGCATCTTCTCTTTATTGATCAACTGTTGTTCAATCATCTTGCTGATATTGGAATTTTATTGGCAGCATCTTCTCCATGGGATTGCAGACAACTTTTATCAAATTGCAATCAACAAAAGTGGGTGTTGTGTTATACAGGCTTGCGTGGAACATGCTCGTGGAGAAGCAAGACAACGTTTGATAAACGAGATAATAGCAAATGCTGTCCACCTAGCTGAAGATTGTTATGGGTATGATTCCCAATATATACATATATATATATATATATCTAATATATAGAGGCTCAATCTGTTATGTAGACTGCAGCCTCATCTTTTGCTGTCTTTGAATCACTTATAGAAACTATGTGGTGCAAAACCTGATTGGAATGAAGATATCAAAAGCCACGGAAGATCTTATGAGACAATTCCAAGGTTGTTTTGTTCCTCTCTCTTGTAATAAACATGGTTCTCATGTGGTGGAGAAATTCTTGAAAGAATCTGGAGAGCCTTGGTCTTCCATTATCATAATGGAGATGGTGAAGAGTCCAAGTGCCTCAATGCTACTTTTGGACCCTTTTGGAAACTTCGTCATCCAATCAGCTTTGTTAGTATCAAAGGTAAGATGCTAATTAATACTACATATAGACTCGAACTACTATTCGACTTTTTATAAAACGGGTTTTAACGTTGATTATGTCATGTTCGATAATAGGGAAGCGTTCATGGAGCTTTACTGAAGTTGATTGCAATGAATGCACAATCCATGCAAAGCAACCTCTATGGAAAGAAGATTCTAAAGAAAATGTGCAGTCTCAGAATATGAGTGGCTATGTAAATTTTCTGTGTGTTTTGTCTGTTTTATTACTGTCTGTTGTCTCCATCCATAATTTTTGTCTTTGTCAAATATTACATATTATGGTTTAGTTTATAGGGAAGTTTTTATTGAAGCTGTTGTGCAATATCTAAAGCTGCCAAGGCCGGTTTATTTCTGTGCTACTCATGATTTTTTTCTATCGAGGCCAGTTTATTCCTATGCCAGTCGTGATTTCTGTAACGAGATATTAGTTATTCATGAAAATGTCGAAATTTTGATATTTGTGACATTCGATATCAAATCGAGGCCAGTTTATTCCTATGCCAGTTATAATTTTTGTACCAAGATATTTGTTATTCATGAAAATGTTGAAATTTTGATATTTGTGACATTCGATATCAAATCTAGGCCAGTTTATTCCTATGCCAGTTATAATTTTTGTACCGAGATACTTGTTATTCATAAAAATGTCGAAATTTTGATATTTGTGACATTTGATATAGAAAGAGGGGATATAAAGTTATCTTCTTTTAGTGAAAAAAAAATTCAGGAGTTTCGATGAAATATCTTCAATTTCAGTAGTAATTTTAAAATGTATCTAAAAATTGATACACTATTTGCGATATTTGCACAAATCGAGTAAAATTACTTCATGAAATTGATATTTCTCTTCCACCAAACTTGATATTAGGTTTGTGAATAGGACAAACTTTAAAATTACCGAATTAAACCACATCATTTGTTTGTACTAATATTATTGTATCAAATCATTCTGAATTTTTAGTGTTCTGCACAATTTTTTAATAGTTTTTTTATCTTCTTTTTTTTTTTCCATAAACATAATATTATATTGCAATTTTATGTTAAATGTATGATTAAATTTTGGTATAACATTTGTAAAATATATATTTGATTTCTACATTTTATTTAAATTTCCATAAATGTAAAGTACGAATATCTATTCCGATACCAATATGGATCATAGAGATTCAATTAAATCTGAAGTACGCCTTATAAATTTCTCTTTATATATTCTTAATGGAATTTTTTCTCAAGATATTTCATGAAGATTTCATCTCAAAATAAAATTTTAAATTTTATATTATAATTTTTATTTATTATTTCGACAAATTTGGTTATAATTTATCATTTAAATTACAAAATTGATAATACAAAAACATGTTACGAGAGGACAAACCATAAACTAAAATTGTGTCAAATATCTCATATATTATGACTTAGCATATATGTTTTTATAACTTTATGTGGAATCATTACAAATATTTTCTTAGATTTTAATGAGTCTAAATATGTACTAATATCTATCAGATCTTTTGAACTATTATATACGATACATCATTCATAATATATCTATTTATAAATTAAAAGTAAAAATAAATTAAATAATATTAATATCAATAATTCATTTATATATATAATAAGAAAAGTATTTTTCAATTCATTTTCTTTCCACTAATATCTATTATATTTGTTTATTGTTTTAACAGATTTTTAGTTAGATATTTTAGGACGGTGTGATATCTATAATGTATTTGAAGTCATATGATATCAAATAAGTTCGAAAATTAAGGGATTTGATCGATATTGAATGTATAGTATTAATCATAAATTTAATATAATTTTGTTTATATTCATAATTTTATTCTTAGAGTAACTCTCTTATACATCAGGTGCACGTACAACACGATTTAAAATATTACTTGTTTAACTATAAAGTAATTACTTATTTAACTATAAAGTATGACTATTTTTTAAGGTAACTAATCAGAAGTAATACATTTTAGTAACAAGTAATATTTTATAGTTCAACAAGTAATACTTTAAATAGTGTTGCACGTGCATCGGATACAAATGAATTTTTGTGTTATTCGTATCCATGGATTGGTTGAACTATATATATTCTCTTTCTTTCACCCCAAAATTGGAAATTGAAAGAAAATAAAGGGCATCATTTTCTTATTTTCTTAACTTGAGAATTTTTGCAACTTGAGTAAAACGTTGGTAGATTTATTTCATTTTACTCATTATATATGTATATGATTTCATATATAATATTTATATCCTTATCATAATCGTGTTACATATACAAAATATTGAATATAATTATATAATTTTTCAAAACATTAATGTTATGTATTTTTTTAATTTAATAATATTATACTATAATAATATGTCAGTGCATCGCACGAAAGAATTACTAATATAGTATAAAAGACATTATATGTGTTATTATAGTTATAGTTGTGTCAAATGGCTTAAAATTGGAGCTTATTAGTATTATTATTCAATAAAAATTAAAACAATATTACATATGGAAATATTAATTTGTATTTAATATTGTCATCTTATTTATGTTAATACAAATGTATAATTTCGGTATATTCTTTTTTATTGCAAGATTATTAAGTAGTAATTAATATGTACTACATGGTAAGTTTATCATATAATTTATCAAGAATTAATTAATAATTAAAATTCATGTTAATAATAAAAAAATGTAATAATTATCTTAAACAAAATTACCAAAAAATGTAATTTTTAAGGATAGTTTATTCATATTTAAATATATTTTTTGTTTTGTTAATACTTCATATTTATTTAGTTTATTCTCATTATAAATAAGTTGTAGTCTCATAATCTATACACTTATGTTAATTTTGATATGTAATTTAACTTAATTTTATATTCAATTGTAACTAAAAATATATATATTGATATAACTAGAGGTATTGTTGTTAATGAATTAGTATGTTTATTAATTCAATTATTATAGTTTAAAAAGTTTTATTTTTTAATTAAATACGTCATAAATTTAACGGGGTCTGTGCTAATTAGTGTTGTTATTTAACTAAAGAAAACATCATTCATTATGATTATGAATATAAATAAGGAAAACATTTTCTCATCTCCCAAAATACATAAGATTCTCAGCCAAAATACGTAAGCAGTAATATATATATATATAAATGTTTATAGAAACATACATAATTAAGTTGAATTATTTTTGTTGCAAGACATTAATAAGGAATTAATTAATACATAAAATCATGGTACAAAATGGCCAATAATTAATATTTCATATGTCCTCCTTAAAGAAAATGTCATTTTTGTATAACCGAAAAACAATTATACAAATATGACTCGTTTACTGAAACGAAGGAAGTATTATTGATCGAGGGGCAACTCAAGAGTGTGCTATTTAAGTGAGTGTTTAAGGGCATTTGGGTTTTCCCTTGGAGTTCTTCTTGTCCCTATAGCAAGGGCATTCATGCTTGTTTCCATAAGTACCAGAAGGCACACAGCTACACTCTTTACAGCAGATTCCACAGTATTTCAAGCATCTCTCTTTAACTCCTGCCTTAGCACATCTCTCCCCACATTTGCTGTCACAATCAACTTCAAACCAAAAAAAAAAAAAAAATAATAATAAAAAAATAAAAAAATAATAATAATAATAATAATAATAATAATAATAAATAAATAAATAAATAAATAATCAAAATTTGAATGTTCCTACTTTTATGTACACAAAATGATATCATTATTGTATAAATAGTTTGCATTCGTAATAATATGAGATGGAAAATTAAAATGTCCAAATATACTATATTAACAAATAAGAGAAAAAGGAAAGCTTGAGGAAAAAAAAACCGTTTTTGTTTGGGATTTGATATTATATTATACTCCAGTTTCGAAAAAATATATCTTTATCTAATAAATAAAAATAAAAAACTGTATTCTTGAAAACACTCTTTATTTTTCGAACGGAAAAGTAATATTATAAAATCGAACATAGTCGAGAGAGAATGAGATGACCACAAAATCTTACCAAGCCAATTCAAGATCCAAATTTGTCTCCATCAAACTAAAATTTAGGTTTTTTAATGCTTTAAGATGACTTACTCGAAGCAACCATAGCTGTGCCAATAAGTGAAGAGATGAGAACAAAAATCAATAGGAGAACTGTTGCAGGAAGCAGCTTCATCTGTGTGTGTTTGACAGAGAGAGAGAGAGAGATGGGATAAGCTTAATGGAGATGGGTATACAGGCAAAAACTATTAGAGCTAGGAAGGGTGTATAAATTGGTGGGGGTGGGGACAAAAGTTTGATCTAAACCGTGTTTTAGATGCTATATTTGGTGCATCGTACGTACATCTATATATATTTACATATATATGAATATGTGTAAATATGTAGTAAAAAACATTCAGTGCACAGAACACTGACATAAACCAATAGAAGAACACATAAAACATAGCTAGGGAATTAAATAAAGAAAAAACAAGATGAAAAATATATAAATTCTCAACAAATTATAAAAAGCTTGTGGTTACCGTCTGGGTGAAATAATTCATAACAACCAATGTGAATTTAAAAAAAATAAACTATAAACAATTATGAACTAATTGTTCTCGATCAAGCCTAGAACAAAACACAACTCAGAAAACAATTAAAAAATATTACGATTTTACAAATTTTCTCAAACTACTCTAATTATGTCGGATAGCCCACTTCTCTTTCTAAAAATTTGTATCCTCAACTAATACTATGAGTTTGAAATTAAAATCAAAATTAAAACCGACTAATTCGTACCCATATCTAATAGGAGGGATAGATTTCAAGTCTATGTATGTCCAAATTTAAAGTTGAGTGGACGCTTTAATTACTTAGGTACAATGATAATGTTGGTGATATACTATGGCATGCAGTATGGGCACAAACATATCTTTTGTAATCTGTAACATAGTACACATCTGCCCCAATATTATCATATGCTTCTATTCGTTCCCATGGAGTTTTTTCACATATGTACCTGCAATCACATGTCATGTTGGCTGAATTGTAAATTCAATCATATGGTCAAGAAAAGAGATAGGAAGGGTTGCACCTAGAGGTGGCAATTCGGGTCGTAAGCTGAAGTCCGCGGGTCAATGATAAGGTCCGGACGAGTCAATCTAAAATTTTATCGGACCGTTAAATCTTGAGCCTAATCCGACTAACACTCCTAAAATATACTAAATTTATCAGGCTGTCCCATGACGTGCGGACTATTGACCCATCAGGTCGGACCAAATAAGCACAATCATATTTCAACTTTAAAAATATATAACCCAACTCACCTCAAATTTCGAGCTTGTCGAGTCAGTCCATCGAGTCTTGCCACCAACAGTCGCACCATCCATATTCTCAATATGGTAAATTTGGCAATGCCCAAATATCTAAGTTTAAATTAAGGTTCAATTGTTATAATAAACATTTTTATGTGGTCCTTTTGCAGAAAGTAGAATAATAAACATTATCCAATAACACCCCTTGATAACATAAAAATGTAAGAACATGATAATGTAATACGGAACGATAGTACAATTTAACATTTTTATTAAATATGATTGTGATTGCCTATATCAGTATCATTAATTTTAAAAAATATAACTTAATTAAAAATATTTTATATTATTTTATATTATTTTATATATTTACAAATATATATTTATAATTATTATTAATAATAATTTACTATTATATTATCATAAATACTACGTGCAAAGAACAAAGTTTGTGTAATAATCAAAACTCACTGACTTCTTCGAGCATTTGTCCGAATAACCCTTCCATTAATTGTTAATTAAATATTTATTAATTGTTGATTACAATTTTCAGTTAAACCCATTGGTCTTATTTGTCATTGTCAGAAAGAAATTGAAAATGTAACGTGGAAATATCAGTCAAATTCTCCATTGAATAGATCCATCTAGAACCCAGAAATTTCCACTGTTACGCGCTTTTGTATTCTCTTCTTCAACCCCAAAACCGCCTCCTCCTCCTCCTCCCTATCCACCTCCACCTTCAATTCAAGGAAAAAGAATCGCTTCAATGGCGACGATATATAGCTGCAGAGAGTGCGGCTCCAATCTCAACCTCTACCCCGCCGACCTCTACCCGCGGGATTTTTACTTCGAGGCCGGAAACAAACACACCCTCTCCTTCGCCGCCGTCGATTCCTCCAAATTCAGGTTCGAGAAGGAAGACAAAATCAGGCCCTTTTTCGAGACCGTTAATTACTGGGGAATTCAAAGAAAGCGCACCAAGATCAAGTGTAATAGCTGCGGGAAGCTTGTGGGCTACGTCTACGATGACGGGCCGCCGTTGACCAACGGTATCGGGCAGTTTGGGTTCGGGCCGAGCCAGGTTATACCTAGAAACCCTAGGTACAGGTTCAAGAACAAGGCGTTGGCCATTAGTTCTCAGACTTTTGATTGATTAGGTTTGTCCATTGAGTAATTTTGTCGAACAGGTTTTTCTAGTAAATGATGGTTAGGGATTAGTGGGCTTTTTCTTGGTCGGGCTTCGTAGTGTTGTATACTTTTGATTTAGATTTGGTTTGTTTTGTTGGTTAAATAAGTTACAAATATCAAGAATTAGTGTTTGATTTAATTAAATTCAATCTCTGTAGTCTTCTCTTAGCTCTTGTGTTTTCTTTGTAATCTTATTTCATTATTCTCACGGTAAAAAGACATCTGATATTTTATTTACGATTACTAATTTACTATCATTAAAGTTTTTTTTTTTTTTAAATTGTTGCTAAAAAATATTATTTTACTACACACAAAACAGAGTAAATTGCAAAATTAGTCTCATAATTATGAAACATTGTAATTTTAGTATTGTTCAAATGTAATTTTGCAATTATGTCCCATAACACTTTTATTTTTGCAAATTTAGTCTTAATTTTGAATTTTTTTTATGAATTTTGTCCGAATTTGACATGTCCGTCTTACGTGCTTTTTTCAAAAAAATATTTTTTATGTGGCTTTAAATTTTCACACAATTTAAAAAAAAAAGAAAAAAATAGACACACACACACACACAAAAAACAACATAAAAAAATAAAATAATTGTCTGCTTAAATGAACAACCGGTAAGCAATCCGAGCTAGAATTTTTTATCAATTACGAGTAGTTCCTCTAAAGAAGACAACTACTTTCTTTTAAAGTATTTTAAATTCCTTTACTTATTTGGTATAGTCTTTTATTGTGTGTGTTCTTTTTTTAGATGTTGCGTGAAAATTAAAAGCCACATCATAAAAGTTTTGCCGGAAAAGTCACATGAGACGCATATGTCAAATTTCGAAAAAAATTTCAATTTTCATCAAAATTATGACTGAATTTGCAAAATTAAAATTATTATGGAACATAATTATAAATTTATATTTAATCTGGACTAAAATTACAAACGTTCTATACTTATGAGACTAATTTTGCAATTTGCTCCACAAAACATAAAAAAACCAAACTTTTATTCATATTTAAAAAAAAAAAAAAAATCTTCTATCTCTACAATGGGGTCATAGATTTAGATCCCATTTTACTTTCACCAAAACTAAAATGTTGGCACTCTTATCATAGCTCATATTTTTTTTAAATTTTATTTTATTATTAAAAGTGAAATCAAATTACATAAAATAATGACATTCAAAACTCATTTCATCGCAGATTAAATGGTTCCACGATTTATTATCCAACTTGGGCCTTTAAAGTATCAAGATCCAAGAATCTCTCACATATAGCCCATACTTAGAGCCCACCCTTACGGCCCGTAGTTTTTTTAAATTAAATGGGAATTAAGGAAAAAATAATATAAAGAGATGTGCGCAGTTAGGTAGGTGGGGGCGCACTAACGAAACGACGCCGCAAATTGTCCCCCGCTATCTGCGCAACAAACGACTCACTTTGTAATGTTCAATCTTTGTTTCTATTATTAAATATTACAATGAATAATAAATAATATTAGTATTTAGTTATGTCAAACTATTATTTTAGTTGTCTTTATCTCAACTAAACAAAACTTGGACTTAAAGTGGGGTTTTTTTCCACTCCACTAAAGTCATTTTTAACTTATCTATTAACAAGATTTGCAAGAATTATATATTAATGATATTTTTTTTATTTTAAAGTAAGAGTTGGGTTTTAAATAATTTGTTTTATTATGAAAATTAAAAATTAAAATATATAAGTTTACAAATAAGTTATTTATGATTGAACAAATAAACAAAATTGTTGTGAGAATATAAATTTTTTAGAAGGATAGTAAAATAATAAAAAAATAATTACAAAAATATATCTTTATGAATCAGAACTCTTAGTTTAGAATGAACGGACTATATATTTTGAATAATTTTTAAAATGAGGACTTATAACAAAATAAAATACTAAGAGATTTGTATTTTAAGCTCAAAACTTAATATTACTCAAATATTTCATTAACTTATTGAGATCAAATTTAAAATAGCATTTTTTGTAACTTTTATAAAAATTCCATCACATTTTCTATTTTATTAGTTTTTCAATCATTTTTTTTTATATTTTTACTTTGTTGACTTTTTTTTCCTGCAAATTATGTCGGGAGTGACACGTAATTTAAATTTTCTCATATCATTTTATCTTAATCAAAATTATCAAAATTAAAAGTTAAGCCATTTGAAATGACGAGCCATCTAAGATGACACATAATTTTAAATTTCATGAAACTTCACCCAAGTGATGAGAAATTTTGAATTTTATTTTATTTTTGACATGATCTATAAGAAAGTTATATATGATACAAAAAGTGCGCGAAAGTCAGAAAGTAAAAAAAAATCAATAAAAATGCCAATATATATATATATAAATATATATTAAAAAATTACTAAAATAAAATTGGTGCTAAAGAAAAACTTATAAAAATTACCAGAAAAAAAAATATTTAGACACATTTTCACAAATTATACATAAATATTTCTATTGATGTCCGTATTTTTGTCCTTGAATTTAGAAGGCATATGATTGGGTATTTTGGGTGTAGTATTTCCAATAGAGAAGGGTGTAATAATGAGTTGGATACACAAGTGTGCATGTGATCTTTCCTACTTTTTTCCTCTTTGGCATTTTACATCTCAGTTGATTCCTTTGAGAATCTTAATCTTTGAGTGGTTGACTTTGACTTTTTGTGAGTGTGTGTGTGTGTGTGTGTGTTAGAGGTGATGTGTTTAAGGTTTTTTGCTTAAGTAGTTATGTGAAAGTCGACTAATGTTGAATTATGCTCTCGATTTCACTTGTATTTCTTTCGTACGTTGCATGATTTGTAAAATTAGTAATAATATAATATTAACTTGTTACTAATAGTAATATAATCATCATATTGTGCGAGAGATTGTCACTTGTAACTATAAGATACGTATAATTTTATAAAAAAAACATAAATTTTAAAATATAAAATAGCAATATAAGAACTTTTATAGCAGTTTGTATTAATTAAATATATTTCACAATTTTATTTTTGTATAAAAATATTTTGAATACCATAATTAACAAAAGAAAAAATAGTTTATATTTAATATTAATATTATATTTATATATATGTAATATTAATATCAAATTAAAAATTATGAATAGATAACTATTTTAATATATTTCTCACCAAAGCTGAATTTGAGACAAAAAATATTATCTGATTAGCTAATTATTAGGCCAAAATTTTCAACTTTTTTAAAAATAGCCAGATATTTTAGGTCCAAAAGTCCTTCATTTTTATTTTTAGTGGGATTATTATTATTATTATTATTATTATTATTTATTATAAATTTCAAATTGTCGATTTCTTTTCAATTTTTATTATAAATTTGGTATTTTTTCCCAGATTTTGGTCACTAAATTTAATCATAATTATCCTGCTACTTGTCGACCTGTAACATTAGTATGGATATTATTTTTGTTCGGCTGTGCCCCCAAACTTATTTTATTGTTGTCTTTTTATTAATAAATTATATTATTGATTCTTTATATTAATCATTAATCATTAGTTCAATGTTCAATTATTTATGTGAGCGTCTTTGAAATATTATAATTAATAGTTAATACACTTCATTATCATTTCCAATAGTATTATGCACTAATTGCATCTTTATTCTGAGCAAATCTGCGACGGATGTACAGTGCACCCGATGCATAAAAGGTTTTGCGTTCTTAAATTTTGTTTTTATTTTTTTATTTTAACGACTTTTTACTTTGTATTTTTTTTCGTACATGGTAAGTATATAATATATCTTAATTACTTCTGATTATAATAAAATATACAATTAACAAAAACATAAAATTGTATTCCTAATATGTTAGGTCATGGGTTCAATTATGTTAGCTTTAAAGTAATACGTTAGAATATAATTGTACTTTCACGCAAAGATTTATCAGCTTTTTATTATTATTATTATTACAATAATTATTATTATTATTATCTTTTTGTCATATTATGGATTTTTTTGGCTAGAAAAGCTCTATATTCGTGTATATTATAAATTAGATATATTTTTTTATTTTTTATAAACAATAAATTAGCTATTTACGTCAATTTTAAGTTAAGAGAGGATTTGCGATGAATGTGAATATAATTAATTCAAGGTGTGAAAAAGAATAGTTCCAGAAATTCATGAAATTATAATAACTGTAAGTAACTAATTTTTTATTTAAAAAAAAATATCAACACTATAAATGAATCTTGATATTTGAACTTTTAAATAGGATAATATTATAATTAAATTTAAATAAAAATATATGAGCCATTATCTAAAGTTCCTAAATTTTATCTAAAATTTTGTAAGAGGATACTTAATCTTGACATGAGATTTTTTATTTTATTTTGTATTTTATATTATATTCTGATTTTATTATTTCAACGTTATTTATATATAAATGATGAAAACGAGCATATAATATGCATTGATAAAATTAAAATATTTGATAAAATATAAAGTTGAAAAAAAAAAAAAAAAAAAAAAAAAAAGAAGAAAGAAGAAAGAGAATCAAAGGTACAAGCTGATGTCCAAATAATGTAATAAAATCGACACTGGCAACTGGTTGCTCTCTTTCACACTGCTAAGTGCCAACAAAAAGAAAAATACTCTGCTTCTTCATAACGTCATTCTCTTTCTTCTTTTTCCTCTCTCTCTCTCTCTCTCTACCGAGCATACATACTACTTTCTCTCTACCGAGCATACATACTACTACATACCTCTGCACTCGCTAATCTATTTTCCAGTTATTGTGTACTACAAGCACTACACGCAGCAGTGTGCATTTGGTCGCATTGCTGTAAATATGGAGCGAAAGTACGGATTTTTCTCAGCTTTGAAGGAAGAAGTCGTACGTGGCCTGTCGCCGGCTCGTTCGCGGAGGGGCCGGAGCCAGTCTCCGTCGGGTTCGGGGCTCCTTCGGCGGAGGAGGGGCAGCAGCTTGGGCCCGCCTGAAATGTTCGTATCGAGATCGGGGATTTTGAGACCCGGTGTGGAGACCCTCTCGCCTTTGAGGGAGGGCCCGGATCCGAACGGCTCGGATTCTGGTGACTCGAGGAGCGATAGGTGGGCTCATTGGCTTTGTCGGGCTCCGTCGGCTTCAATTGCCGGCCCGAGCTGTTCCAGGTCCGATCTGCGGCTTCTTCTCGGCGTGCTGGGTGCGCCGCTCGCCCCCGTGCACGTTAGCAACAGTGAACCTCTGCCACACCTCTGTATTAAAGATACCCCCATTGTTAGTCGCCTCTCTCTTTTTGATTGTCTATTTGTTTCTTGCTTTTGTTGTTGTTGTTGTTTTTTTTCTTAATCCTTTTCATTTATTGCCCTTTGATACTATCATCTTTTTTGTCAGCTAAGTGTGTGTTTCTGGATTTTTGCTGCCGCTTTGATATGACAGTTACTTGATGAATTAAGACAGAGAATTGTCTTTCATCAATCAAACTGTTTGCTTTACATGTACCTTAATCTGTGTCATAAATTTGGAGTATTTTCCTAGAAAGTTTTAATTTTTTTTCTGCTGTAATTTGTGATGGAGTTGGTAAGAATTGACAATATTTGGAGATAAATGAAGCAGTCGAGTTTATATGAATGAATCTTAGTAGAATGAAGGTAAACTGGAACAACAATAAATGATGTCTGAGGATTGACACTGACCGCATCTTTTGGATGGTAGAAAGCTACTTCATTCATTAACTCATCAAGATCAGAAAATATAAGATAATAGATAGATTATGTTGCACATGGTGGTGGTCCTTGTTTGGAGTAAGGTCGTTTTCTTTGTTCTGTTCATCCAATAGTTGTTGGATAAGACATAATTCTTTCCTTTATGTAAAAATTATTCAGGAAACTTCGTCGGCTCAATACATATTACAGCAATATCTAGCAGCATCAGGAGGCCAGAAGCTTCAAAGCTCAATTCATAATGCTTATGCAATGGGAAATGTCAAAATGTTGGCATCTGATATAGAGACGGCTTCTAAGGTTATAAAGAGCAGAAATCCAGCAAAATCGGCCGAATCAGGGGGGTTTGTGCTCTGGCAAATGAATCCTGATATGTGGTATGTTGAGCTTGCACTGGAAGGTAGCAAGGTTCGTGCAGGTTGCAATGGGAGGCTCGTGTGGAGGCATACTCCATGGCTTGGTGCTCATTCGGCCAAAGGGCCCGTTAGGCCTCTGCGTCGTGCCCTTCAGGTAAATCGCGTAGTCTTGTAGATACTGTACTTATTGAGCTATACAATGTGCGTTGTCCATTGTTGATTTATTTAAATACGCCCCACTTTGTGTGCTTTTGGATTGTGGATAAAACCACATGGTGCAGTTTATCACTCTTAGCATTTAATAGACCTAAATTTCGTGTTCATAAAACAATTGGAGCTTTTGAATTGTAGGGTCTTGATCCAAGGACAACTGCCAACATGTTTGCCAACGCAAGATGCACGGGAGAGAAGAAAATCAACGGTGAGGACTGCTTCATCCTCAAACTTTGTGCGGATCCTCATACACTGAAAGCTAGAAGCGAAGGGCCTGCGGAGATCATAAGGCACGTTTTGTTTGGCTACTTCAGCCAGAAGACGGGGCTTCTTGTCCATTTAGAAGACTCCCATTTAACTAGGATCCAAACCAATGGAGGAGATGCTGTGTATTGGGAGACAACAATCAATTCGTTTCTTGATGATTACAGGCCCGTTGAGGGGATCATGATTGCTCACTCAGGACGATCCGTGGCTACCCTTTTTAGATTTGGGGAAACGGCTATGAGCCACACAAAGACGCGAATGGAAGAAGCATGGACGATTGAGGAAGTAGCATTCAATGTTCCAGGTCTATCAATGGATTGCTTCATTCCTCCTGCCGAGCTAAGATTTAGTTCAATTAGTGAAGCGTGTGAGCTTCCTCGGGACGATAGGGTAAAGACTGTTGCTGCAGCAGCGGCGGCTGCAGCTTATCGAGCCAAGGTTGCTGCTTTAGGGAGATCCGAAACAGGCAATGGCAACAATTTCATAGTATAAATGAAAGCATTAAGTCCGATTGAGTATTTCAATTTGCAGGAGCAATTGAGGTAAGAAGTAAGATGGGAAGTTGGTGAAATTGAGAGATTTGAACATGGACTGGAGTCATCTCAATCTGTAAATACAATCTTCAGCTCTCCAAGTCCAGACCTACAAAATGTATTCAGTTTTTCCAGCAGAATTGATCATGTAAAATTGCTAAGATAGAGAAAGTTGAAGTTTTGTTTTCTTGATTAATCTTCACAGTTACAGTTCGAGATGATGGTTGGCTTTCTTGCTTCTGTGTATGAGAAACAAGATTGGAAATTTGCAACTCATGATTAAGCGTGGCGCCTCGTCATCATTAAGGCAATGAAAGCTTCTGCGGAAAGTTTGTGTACAGCAAATAACCAAATCCTTTTTGCTCTCTCTCTCTCTCTCTCTCTCTCTCTCTCTCTCTCTCTCTCTCTACGAATGATGTTAGGAAAATTTTCTGATCTCTGATTGCATAAGGAAAGAGGGGTCATTCTTGAGTGTGCTATTCAAGGTAACTAATCATGTCCCCTTAAAAACTATTAATAATAATATAAAGAAACTCATGTCCCCACGTAGATATGAGCACGATTCCACCAATTTTTGGAAGCATGGGTTGGAACCCGAACCGAACCTTGTAGTCGGTTCCTGTGTCATATTTATAGTTGAAAAACTATATAAGGTTGGTTAGAAGTCGAAAAGGGAAGTAACATATAACTATTTTCTCGTAAATTTGAACCAAAGCTTTCTATTTTCCAAATATAAAACTCGGAATTATTCTTTATGCAATATTTACTTTTTAAACTATATGTATATATATACGCATATATATATATAGTAAAATAATAACGCTAAGCTTCATACTATAACTCTTACTTTCTTCTTTCCAAAAAAATAAAACAAATATATAGTAAAATAATAATGCTACACTATTACTCTCTTTGTTTCAAGAAAATAAAACTTTATAGGTGAGTAACTCCAATAACTCTATAGGGGTCGTTTGGTTCAAAAGATTGATTAGGCCTTATTATAAGTTCAAGTTACTATAGGCAAATGGCCCAACCTAGGCTTCCTTTAATATGTTCGGTTTACCAATTTTCCACCAAAGAAATAAGTTAATGGGCTGGGCCTGTGAAGGAGCCCAATCCCTTTTCTCAGAAAGTTACAACTTGACTCAGGACTAGCGAGTTTCACGGAGGGTCGGCGCCCCGACCCGGTAAATCAACCGTCCACCACGACCGTACACGTGGCGGATAAATGAAACACGACAATGTTCATTGTCTTTCCGCCTATGTTATATATTTACATAGGATTGGGAGGACTACGGCGAGTGAGCTTATGAAGAACTAGGTGAGTTGTTGCTTTCGTGCACTAACTTATGCAGTTAAACTGAAAAAAGCAGCCAATAGCATACAGACACGTGCCAATCACAAAATCGAGGTTTGGTAAGGGTGAAAATTTGATACCAAAATCAAGATTATGTGTTTCACTCAATTTTAAAATCAAGAAAAATAAAATGATGTTTTAATCAAGTACAAATTAAAATTAAAATTACAACAAATAAGAAGATACTAACGGCCCATAAAGTAATATCAACAATTGAGCTAAAAAGCAAGAACCGAGCTCTGAGACACAATCCCAACTAAGGTGTTTTGACTCAGAAAACAAAACCCATTGGTCATAATATAAAGATATCAAACATCTGGTAAGTGTTGAAGTTACATGAAGTTCATATGTAAAGTTGATGCAACATATAAAAAAAGGAAGTCAAGTATTTTGATTTCTGCCAAGTGGAAAAGTTAATAGATATCATTTTTTTTTTGTCGAAAATACGGAATTAGATAAATAAAAATGATTTTGATTACAAAATACTTAGACATACTGAGGTGTACAAATCAAGGCAAGTTTGCCTGCAAGGGGGGATTCAATATAGTTCTCTAGAACTATGTATAATTTGAATGTGCCTCCGAATACAAAGGCCAAAACAAAAATTCTAAGTAGTGACAAATCCGCAGTAAAAAAACCCCAAATGAAAATAGGGCGGGCCTCATTAAAAATTTTACGACCATTTGAGGAAAAGAGCACCCTGATAAAATACAAAAATCAAGAATAATGCAATGCAACACACACTGTACTTGGGTGCACTACTTCGGTTGGACTGAGTAGTTTGGCTAGCGCGTAGGTCTCATAGCTTGGCTAATAGATATCTTAGTGTGAAGCTCCTACTAAAGATATATAATTAACCGATTCGATGGACCGTAAATACTATATTAAATGCTAATTTATGGGCTAATAAACTCCTTCATTACAAGAGTTATTAATAAAAATACATTATTTCTAAACACCAGGTTGTAACATAAATCTTATAAAGCATTCAAATTTTAAAAATTCTCACAAACACTTAAATATGTCTAGCTCGGTACATATAAGATGGAATTAGATAAAATTCGAGTCGAAGTTACAACTTTTATTGCACATTCCTCATCATCAGAAGCATAGCCAAGTGCCCTTTTGTTCAAATTAAACATCATCTTTGAAGTCCTCCGCACCATGATGATCATTACAGAAGATCAGTACACAGATATTGCAAATATTTACAAACACGCACATATATATATATATATGTGTGTGTGTGTGTGTGCTGGTGCGTGACAGCCGCATATTCTTGAGACAATCGCCGTTTGTACTTGCTACTGTATAAACTATTACCTTCACCCCCAAGGATGCAGAGAGTTTGAACAAAAGTTGGGAGGGACCACAACTGCACTTAACGAGCTAAAACTGTGCTTCATGTCTGCACGACTGCACCATCTTTGTTAGATTTTCAAATCTGTCTTCCTAGTATATATAATGACTCCACAATAAGCACATGAGATAAAATACGAGATTGAAGATTATTTTACGACCCATCAAAAAGGTTCTAACATACACGGTTGATGTAAAGCTCAAAATGCAAGATGATGAATGAAATAAATGGATCAACAGTTATTTGTAACTGTTATAGACCACCGGTTATTCATATTTCTAAGTTCAAATATTTTTAGTCACTTTTTAAAGATTTTAGTATTTCTTGAATCTCTACAATATATCTCAAAATTCATGGTTTCGAGATTTGTTGGATGCTCAAATCTCGAAGTTCATGAGGTTAGATATATAACATCTCAACGTTCTTTTTATTATTGACAATTGAACTTATAAATTTTAAATAGCAACGAAGTTCGTACGCTTCGAGACATGCAGCTAAGCTTCAAACATATTATTTTTTTACAGTGGGGTTGGTTGTTTTCTAGGTTTAGTCCAGCCACCAAGTTTTTGTTTGGTCCGAGGGATAAAAGGAAGCTTCTTTAGGTATAGTTCCAGAGAAAACGAAAGGGGGTTTACTGGAAAACCTTAAACAGATTAAAAAACATTAATATATAACCTCCAAACAAGATTAATCACTTCTTCCTAGGTTAGTTCTTACCAGAATTTATGATGAAGCCAACTCTACAATCAAGCATGGAAATGAATTAATTAAGATGAAAACGACAAAACAGACGCACTTTAGGACTCCTTTCTACGTATCGCGACAAATGTTGTATGTAGGCATGAGAATCAAGAATATTTGTAAAACTGCTTTTTATGTGTTTCACTAATTGCTTTATTTATTTATAGGATTATAAGATGGAGTTGCACAATGTAAAAGTAACGAGGGACCACCACCACACTTTCTTATTACATCAAGAGCTAATATATATATTTAGTACAAGGAAGATTCCTGTTTTTATTCACTTAATATATGTATTTTATTCATTTTCTAATAGATATCGGTAAATTTAGCAATATATTTCAAAATTCATGAGTTTTGATATATGTTTTCTACTTTATATTTATGATCAAACGGTTAACAATCATAGAATTTTATGATAATATATTTCGAAACTCAAGAACTTTAAGATACATTAAACTATATATTTTTGGATGTACAACATTATATTTTGAAGCGTATAAGCTCTAAGATTTGGTTTAAGCTTCCGGGATATATTACTAGCTTTGTGAAGTAGATAAAGAAAATCAAAAACTGTTTTTATGAAGTGGATAAGATATATCCACTCATTCTAACTTAACTTCATGTATGCACCCGATTTATTTTTCACCACACATTTCACATACACTCATATGAGTATGCGTGTGAGTACCGTAAAAAATGGTAAAAGTAATAATTTGTACCTAATATTCATTAAAAATGCAGTGGCCTAGGGTTCGCACCTCAACCCATCAGATATTTGACATCAAAGTTGGCTTTGGTTCATCTGATTCTGAGCTCGTCAGTTCGCAGCTTAGATGATGTGTCGACTATGGGTTTGGTCGTAACCTTTACCGGCTGGGCACCACCGTGGGGCATGCAGAATGCCTGAAAAGAAGCTAAAATTTGTAAAATTAAAATTGTTAAGAAACTAAAATGAAAATTTTAATTTGAACACGGCTGAAATTGCAAGAACCCGATAGTTATAAGACTAAAATTGCAATTTGCTAGCTCTATTGACCCCAAAGCAAATGGTTAGAAGGTGTTTAATCTAAAAGTAAAAGATCAAGAAAGTAATTAACTCGAATAACATGTTATGGAGTACTTGCACCTTAGAACAAAATTTATGAGAAAAATTGTCTCTTTTGCCATTAAAAAATACACCATATTCATTGATAATCACCTGGCTTGTATCTTATGTGGCCATTAATCATATTCGTGCATATGGACAATATCTTAAGTGGAATAATGAGAAGTTAGTGTTCCTTTAGCCACCCTTTTTCACATAGGACAAAAAGATCTTCTATTTTAAGGAACAGACATGAAGAAGAATAATAGATTCAGTGTACACAAAAACCCTTTCTTAATCCCAGAAAAGAAAGCCTAAAGTTAAGGAAACAGCAAAAATTAGGCAGGATCCAACTTCTTGCTATCAGATTTTTCAAACTTGAACTTAACTTTATGTAATTGATTAATCTTTTTAATCTTGAGTCATCTCCCATGCGCCGCTTAGCCTCACTACTACTTCAACTTTCCATCTTTTCTAACCCAAGCTAGCGGGAAAAGAACCAAACCCTGACTGTATCTTTACTCAGTAATCCAAAAACTCTCTCAAGAACATGCCTTTGGAGCAGTACTGCACCAAATCTAGTTGCTTCTTCTGCATCATGAAGGAGCAAGATTCGAGAATCAGAAGGAGTAGAATAAAAGAGTACCTGAAAGGGATACCTTTTCTTGATGATGAACACCTTATTTTGGTGGTAAGCGAGCTGTGGAACGTCGCGATGACCCAACCCGATGACGAAGAGCTTCCCTCTCTTGGCATCTTTGAATGCATGAAATGTTTGATGAACAAAGCTATTCATGATAGGGCTTGGCTGCTGAAGAATCAAAACATTTACATCCCTTATTATGCAGCTCATGTTGTGGGCTCGTATACGATGAACAAAGCCGATTTCGCTGAAAGAGCTGTTGATTCAGGTGTTGTCCCGCCATTGTTGGAGCTTCTGAGGGGCAATATGAGCTGGGTGGAGCAAAGGGTAGCCATTAGAGCACTTGGTCATCTTGCAAGCTATGAAAAGACATTTATGGCCATTGCAGTTTATGAAGAGGAAATTGTAACATTAGCCATGGATTTAGCTTCATCCTGCTTGGAGGAGGTGTATACCAATTTTGTGGGAGTTAAGGAGAGGAGAAATAGATTGAAGTACCATTGTGACTTGCTTACAAGAGGCGTCGGTGGGGACGATTCAGAGAATCGGAAGGCGGAGGAATGGGCTAGCCAACTCCAATGTTGGAGCATACATCTGCTGAACTGCTTTGCTGTGAAGGAGAGATGTTTAGATCTCATTTGCAGGCAGGAATTCTTGGAGGACTTGTCTGAAATGTGGGGTGGATTGGCCAACCACACGTCGCCAGCTGGCGTAGGGCTTATCAGAATCCTGTGTTACAGCAGAGCTGGAAGAGAGAGCATCTCAAGATGCAGACATGTTATTGAGAATCTATGCAACCTTTCAAGATCTTCAGATGATTGGCAGTACATGGGGATTGATTGTCTGCTGCTGCTTCTTAAGGATCCAGACACTAGGTACAAGATTATTGAAGTTGCTACCTTGTACTTAGTTGATTTGATTGAGCTTAGGAATCTTGGCAACAGAACAAATGTTGGAGAGGCAATCACAAGGGCACTTGTCTGTGACTACAAGTACCAAAATTCGAAGATGATCAAGAACGCTGGCGTGCGAAAATCGCTCGAAGAAATCTGGCTTTTGAAGGTGGAAAGAAGAAAGAGGGAGCAATTTATATCAAGTGGTGAGAAGATTGAAGCAAAAAGGGCTATGGTTAAGCTAATAAAGCAACAGGGAAATCAGAAGTTTTTAGTTGGAGAAATAGAAGAAGCTCTACTGAAGTACAGTGAGGCTTTAGAAATATGTCCATTAAGGCATAGGAATGAAAGAATTGTGCTGTATAGCAACAGGGCACAGTGTAGTCTGCTGATGAGGGATCTAGATGCTTCCATCAGTGATTCGACTCGCGCGCTTTGCCTCTCAACTCCTGCAAATTCACATGCGAATAGCCTCTGGACAAGATCACAGGCCTATGATATGAAAGGGATGGCCAGAGAGAGCTTGATGGATTGCATAATATTCATCAATGTTTGCATCAAATCGAAGGCCGATGATCGCGTAAAAGTCCCGTATTACGCAGTGCGTATGATCAGCAAACAGATGGACTCAACATGGCTTTTCAGATCTGCTCAGATGAAGGCATTGAACATGAACTATCATCCTGGAAAAGCGAACGAAAACGGAGAAAGAAAGGGAGAAATGGTGAGAATACAAGAGCAAAACAAGAATTATGCATCAGGTAATTAGTTTCATAATTCTCCAGATGCAACAAATGATTTCTCATGTCTGCCAGCAGATTGTCTGAGGATCTAAATCTTGATTCCTTGCAATAATTTGCAGGCCTATCGACCATTTTAGAAGAACCTTTTGCTGTATTCCAAGGGTTGATAGAAGAAACAAAAGTCTATTAAGAAATATGGCTAGGCACTGCTGTTCCATGGTATGTAACTCAGTGGGCATTTTTTTTTTCTTTTTAATTCAATCTGGTGCTCAAAATTTAATTCACTGCTTTTAGATGATAATTAATTCACTATTATAGTTATTATTATTTGGATGAAAAAGGGTTGCATTGTTTATTACCATGATCACAAAGAAATTATTAGAAATCAAATTAATCATAACTTTAATAATAATCAACAATCCACCTTCTACCACAATAGGCATTAGACCATCAACAATGATACTCCCTTCATCCCAAAAAAAGAGACATTTTTTGATAATTAAGGTCACGTTTTATTAGTCAGAGTGAAAAACTTATTTTTTTTATTTTACAAATAAGTTATAACTGATTGAATAACATATCACGAATAAAAAAATTCTTATGAATACAAAATTATGATTTTTAACCTTCATCTAGTAAAAAAAAAAAGTTGTAATCTTAAGAAACACGACTGTATTTGGGAACGGAGGAAGTTCTAATTTATGATCATTTTGCCAACAATATATAGTACAAAGTGACTAGAAAATACCATTCTTTTGTATACAAAATACTTTTCTATGATCCTGGTGAGGACCACAGATCCACATTGACCCTAATCACATAAACAAGTTGTAACTTCCATCATAGAACAAGAAAGAATAAGAGTTTTTTTTTTTCTTCTTTTTTTAATTTTAAATGTGTACAATGTATTTTTGGTTAATAATGTTCAGCAAGATTCTGTGTGCTAAAGAATAATGATCAAAAGAGAAACTCATTTTCAATGAATAAATGTTATTTACACTAGCTAAATGTCCATTATCAAACATCATAAATTATTTATCTCCGTCCCAAAATATCATCTTGTTTTGTAAATACGTCTTTTTTGGTTTGTTTCTTGCATCACCTTCCTCAAAAGCAAACAAATATTTATTAATATCATTGTCGAGGATGATGATGATGGTGTTGCTATTCTTTTTTTGACGAAAACTTAAAAGAGGAAAAACAAATTTGGCCGAATGATCTCAAGGCTGAATGATCTCTTACTTCTTGAACAATGCATGCTCCCATGCAGGGGTGTTCAAAATTGAACCAAAATCGAATTCAATTTGGTTTGATCGTTTATATGTACATATATGATTTGGTTCGATTTGATCTTAATCAAATTTAAATTGGTTCGATGCGATTTTTTTCTTAAACAATCGGTTGGCCAAATCAAACAAAACATATATATATATATATATATATATTATTTTTCCTTTCCTTCTATTGTGTTTGAATTTATGTTTCACTGAAAGTGTAGAACTCTTGCAATGTTATGATTAGTATGATCATCAGTGACAAGAAAATAAGCAAAATTGAATATAACCGATCGGAACCTAATTGATTTGTTTTGGTTCGGCTAGATTTGATTATTCATATATGTTCGGATCGGTCAGTCCATCAAAATCCAAAAATTCGATTTTCAAATTTTACTTCAATTTCGAACCCTAATCCCGTAAGAAAATTTTACATTTGGTCTCATTAAAATATGGTTAATTTAGTTTTGGTTCCAATTGTTCTTTTTGTTCCTTAATTTTGACTTTTATTAATTTTAGTTCCATGAATTCACGTTTAATCCCATTAAAGTAGGGCCAATTCATCAAAAATATATCTACATAACTTTGAAAAAATATATACTCCATCTATCCATCTCGAGGCAAGAATCACATTTCAAAAATACTTTATGTTACAAAATGATTTTCTTAAATCAATGCTCCTTCTTATTAGTTAAAAAAAAATAAAATTTAATTCAAATAATATTATTGAAGAACTCAAACTCAAAAAATAAATAAAATTATATAAACGAGAATTTATATATATATATTTTTTTTAAATGTAGCTTTACCCAATAGAACTTTCATTTTGGAAGAGGAGTACAATTTTCTAGGCTTAGGATTATATGTGGCATAATTCTCAATTCATAAAATGATATAATTACACCTATATACTCTTCTTTAATTTTTATTCAAATTGTTAATATACTATTTAATGGAAAACAAATATACACAAACTTAAATAAATAAATAAAAAGCAAATATATTCATATTAATAAAAAAAGGGGTGATTACAATTTTGAATTAAAAAAAGATGTGAAAATAGTTAATGCAAGCTTAGACCATCTCCAGTAGTGTTCATTATTTTAGTGCAAATTATGCATCACTTTAGCGTAAAATTTACATACTCTCTACAACAGTTTGCACTATTTTCTCCACTAAAAAATTATATTATACAATAATTTTTATTTTCTTTATTTTTAATATTTATTTTTATTACTAAATATTTGTTAAAAACATGATATATGTAATTTTATTTAACATTAAATTTTGAGATAATATTTATTTTACTTATATTCTTAAACTATCATATTCAAAAAATATATATGTAAAATTGAATGTCTGGTAATGTTATGCAATTCTATTTAAATTTGTATATAATATTTAAAATCTCATATACTTATTTAAATTATATATTTTTTTTATTTAAATTACACATCATATGATTTTAAAAAATTTGATTTAATTTCAACTTGGATAATTGAGATAAAAAAAATTACAATATTAAATATTAAAAAAAAATATAATCATATAAAAAAAGAAAAAAAATAGCGCAATAAAAAATCTGCGCTAAAAGTAGTGCAAAAATTTCAAAAACTTTAAACTGGTGCAGAGAATAAAGCACTGCTAAAGGATGAAAACTGACACCAAATGCTAAAATAGCTTCTTGTTGGAGAAGCTCTTAGGATAGTTTAGTTTTTTGGCTACATTTAACGTTTTATCTTCTGTTTTATTATTTTTAATATATAATATATGTTAATTAATGATATCACGTTCATTGATTATCATAAAATATAATACGTAACAATAACCTTACAGGAGATCTATTGTCAGCTTAGGACTCCATCCTTAAAACCCTAATAACACAAATGCCCCCATTTCTTACACAACTTTGAGGGACCTTTTTAGGTAGCCAATGATATTTTCTCCTTTTTATTTCTTTTTTTAAGCCCATATACTCGTTTTAAATTCTTTATTTTATTTTATTATTTTTAAGATAAATTATGTATTAATTAATAATATCATTATAAATACATAAAACATAATAATTATTTTAAAATATAAAGTAAAATACAAAATAAAATAGAAAATTCAAATTTCATATACTCTGTAATTTTATAAGAGCTTTAGATTCGGCCCACTAATATTTGAAGTAATTTAATTCTTATGTTTCTTTCTTTAAATACTTCACCTTTTGCTTGGTGCCCGCTAAGAATTGGGCTTCATTAAGTTACCCATCTTCGTAAAATAAGAGGCCCAAGTCTCAAGGCCCAGGCCCAGGCCCGGAAAGAAAATCTAGGGACTTATATTGTAGCATTTTAGTAGCCTGCAGCATTTTATTTTTTAATTTGTTTGAAATATTATTTAATTTTAAATATTATTATTAAGCTTATTTGATTATTCGGGTTAAATTTTAATCACAGGATTTTATTTTCTTTTAATAATTAAATATACACATATATGTTTACATTTATATTCAACATACAGAGTAACATAGCTTCCCAGACGTATGAAACAGTGCAATTATAAGGTTGGTGCATATGCACCTCGTGCGTGGGGAACTATATTTTTTATTATTTCTCTCACCCCATATTATATGCTTTGTGAGAGAATAAGATAATAATAGTCCAATTAAATCATTAATTATTAGGGTTGATTGAAGTATTATGCTTCCCTGTAATAACAATATTTGTTGATTTGGCAAACTACATGGAAATGCGCATGGTTCCGATTCTAGTTAAAGAATCAGCGGGTTAGAATTGTTGACAACGATTCGATAGTAATTGATTCGATTTTAGATTTTGAAATTGAATTGAATCGAATCAGTGAATCACACAATTATGGAAAGAGGTTGCGGTTTAGGTTCGAAACAACGGTTCCACGCGTCGTTTCTACTTCTTTTTCATTATGGAATAAATAGCGTAATTGAAAGAATCATTATAGATGGTTTAAACTCACCAGCACTAATGATTCAAATCCGAATCGATATTTTCTTTTAGCTTTTTTTTCTTTTTAAGCAAAAAATAAGAAGAGCTTAAATTGTATAATATATTGTTTGAATACAATTTATATACCCATGATCTTAAGATCCTGAGGATTTTGAGACCGTACTTACATTTAAATGTGAAACATTATTTATATGAGAGGAGTGCATATGTAGCAGTCCATATATTTTTTCCTCTATTCAAACAAAACATCTCTCTCTCTCTCTCTCTCTCTCTCTCTCTCTCTATATATATATATATATATATATAAATAAAAGGTTATAAGTCACTCATAGTTGCATATACATTCCTCTCTTGCGGTATCAAATTAAACATCTGCCTGCAACATGAGCTGGTGGTGGAAAGGTGCTCTTGGAGCTGCCTTGGTAAGTCTCATTACTCCCTCTCTCTCTCTCTCTCTCTCTCTCTCTCTATATATATATATATATAGACACACACACACGCACACACAAGTGTAATCTTTAAATCGAATTACTACGTTAATTTCTGAAACTAATCACACTCTCTTTGCAAACTATCGCTCCAAAATTGCAGAAAAAAACAGAAGAAAACGGAAGCAGCCCCCAAAATGTGGCCCTAATCGTCGGCGTCACCGGCATCGTCGGGAACAGCCTGGCCGAAATCCTCCCCATCTCCGACACCCCGGGCGGTCCCTGGAAAGTCTACGGCGTAGCCCGACGCCCCCGCCCATCCTGGAACGCCGACCACCCCGTCGAATACATCCAGTGCGACGTCTCCGACGCCAAAGACACCCAAACCAAACTCTCACCCCTAACCGACATCTCACACATCTTCTGGGTAACCTGGGCCAACCGCCCCAGCGAAGCCGAATGCTGCGACGTTAACGGCGGCATGCTACGGAACGTCCTCGACGCCGTCATGCCGAACGCCGCCAATTTCTCCCACATCTGCATCCAAACAGGGCACAAGCACTACATCGGCCCGTTCGAAGCCTTCGGCAAAATCAAGCCCCATGAAACGCCGTTCATCGAGGACGTGCCGAGGCTCGACGCCCCCAACTTCTACTACACCCTCGAAGACGTCGCCATCGAAGCGGCCAAGAAAAAACCGGGCCTGACGTGGTCGGTCCACCGGCCCGCGGTGATATTCGGATTCTCTCCCTACAGTATGATGAACATGCTCGACAGTTTGTGCATCTACGCCGCCATTTGCAAGCACGAAGACGTCCCCCTGAAATTCCCCGGCACGAAGGCCGCCTGGAACTGCTACTTCACAGCGTCGGACGCCGATTTGATCGCCGAGCAGCAGATTTGGTGCTGTGTCGACCCGAACGGGAAAAACGAAGCGTTTAATTGCAGTAATGGGGATGTGTTCAAATGGAAACATCTGTGGAAGGTTTTGGCGGAGAAATTCGAGGTAGAATACGAAGAATTTGATGAGAATCAGGAGTATGTGAGCTTGACGGAGAGGATGAAGGATAAGGGCCCTGTTTGGGATGAAATTGTGAAGAATAATGGTCTGACGGCGACGAAATTGGAGGAGGTTGCAACATTCTGGTTTGTTGATTTGATGTTTGGAGGAGAGTGTATGCTGGACAGTATGAACAAGAGCAAAGAGCATGGCTTCTTTGGATTTAGGAACAATGAGAAATCTTTGATTTCTGTCATTGATAAAATGAAAGCCCACAAAATTGTTCCTTGATTAAGGATTCTTCTCATCCGTAACATTTTCTTCATCAATAAAGTACGGACTGTTTTTATTTTTAGTAACTTCTGGAAATGAAAAAGAAAAAACATTTTTTGCAATAGTTTAAACTATATTTTATTTTAGCTGTTTCGAATACTTTTGCTTAATTTTTTATTTTTCAGAAATATATAATTTGTATAGTACCAACAAAATCAAGAACGCAATTAAAATATGTCTATAAATATGCTAGAAAGACTATTTTTTATTCTACGACTGATTAAGAATAAAAGTTTCCATATATTTTGTAAGTGTAAGACAAAACTATTTTGTTCTTGAATTGTGTTTCTATAAGTTCTGTTTACTTGTCTGATAAACCTGGATTGGAGAAAATAGTTCAGAGTTATCCAGGGTTTACTTGCTTGGATATTTTTTTGGGTCAATCCAGCCGATCCGAGATAAATGACAGAAATCGGGATAAATCACCGGATAGTAATCCCTCCATGACCCTGGGATAAAAATTATCCCATCGGATAAGAAATGAAAATTGACTATTCTACCCTTGTGCACATTCTTAATTACAAAAAATGTCCTCATATATAAATCACATTTTTAAGGTTCAATTATGTATTAAGGACAATTTTATAATATCCGCATTATCCGAGCTAATCCCATGAAGTAAACGTTGGATAGTATAAAATTATATTTCTCTATCCTAATGTTTTCCTACGAAGTAAACGTAGGACAAAAATTTTAAAATTATCCATGTCTCGAGTTTAACTAAATTTCTATTATATCCTGTTCAATCCTGTTAAATCCTGACTAGGAAAGTAAACACAGTCATACGAGCCAATGTCTAAAAAAGACCACTCTCGAATTGATACAAACAAAAAGACGAGTTTAAAGCCTTTCTAAAGATCGTTGATTTAGATAAAAGGTGGGGTCATTGCAGTTAAAGAATTCCTTCAGTCTCTTTCACCAGCCGATGAGTGATTGCCACTCAATTCAGATCCCTTATTTCAATGGTTGCCACTCAATTTTGATCTTCTATGGTCCCATTTTTTGTGGTTAATTTATTTATTTCATGCAACTTGTTGATGTTTGATGTGAAAAGTGTATATATAATTTGTATTGAAGAATTGAACATCATAATAATAAAGAAAATTAAATAAATAATAATAATAATAATATTAATATTAATAATCACAATCATAATAATAATCATAAACATAATAATAACAATAATTTTTATTTAATGACAGTGAGAATCCTCTTGTTAATTCAATAATATCATTAAATATGATTGAAACAAAGTGAATAAATTAAGGAACATGCTCTGAAAATTAATAATATATAATAAGTTGTATTTTAATTTAATTGAGCAAAATAATATATTGTATATTTTCATTATGCTATTATTTGGACTAGTATGTTCTTCTGTGCTATGCATGGATATATTATTATAGTATAATATTATTAAATTTTAAAACTATATAGAATTAATATTTTTAAAATATATATATAATTATGTTCAATAATTTATATATGTACCATGATTATAATAAGGATATAACTTTTATATATAAAATCAGATGTGAACATTAATTAATTTTATTTATAAAATATAATTATCAAATTACCAAATATATAATATTTTCTTTTGAAATAAAAAAAATTGAATAAAATCTGGTATATCATGAATATTTTTTTATTATTATATATAGTTTGAATATGCCACAAAATCATAATTCATTTGTTAAAATCAAGTAACTATGAAGATATATGAATTTTTTTATTAGTTTGGATAAAATTAATAACATTATCAATATTAACAAATAAAAATATAAAAAATTAAAATGAATACTTTAGCAATATAACAAATAGTTTTTAAAAATCCATCTTTCCATTTATACAAAATAAAAATGAGCAGAAAAAATAAAAATAATTAATATAAAAATGGTCGATTTACTATTATATATATATATATTTATTTGTCATTATCACTCACACATATTACGATGTCATGGGCATTAATCATAAATTTACCTCAATAAAATAATAAAATTAATTAATATAAAATATTCATAGTAATACCGATAGAAGCGTATTTATAGCAATAATATGCAAGTTCAGTTGTTGATTCAAATAATATCGAAAAACACCAAATATTTTGGAAAAAAATTGATTAATCATAAATGAGTAAAATTATATTTATATTATCAAACCCTAATAAAGTATCAACAAATTGCCAAATTATTTTCTAACAAAAAATTTTATTTATATTAAATGATCTCGATCTTATTTTAATTTCATATTTTATTTTTTGTATTGTGTAATATAAGTGCCATAGAGTAATATTATATAAAATATATATTATAAAATTAAAATCCAAAAAAATAGATATTTCAGACAGCATATTTTATTGCTATATATATATATATATTATATTCTGTCCCTATAGATGGTGCATGCGATCCACGCTCAATTTGTTGTTTATTAATAAATATGGGCGCGCGTTTTGTGCATGCATGCATATCCGCCACTATTTTTTTTTATCTTCATTTTCGCTGCCATAATAATTGCACATAATGATAGCCGCCCCCCCCTCCCCCCTCACATATATATATATATATATATATATATATTTATTTATTTTTTTTCCCAGTACTTATTTAATATTTTAATTTTATTAGTATAAGCATAAAATTACATAAATATAATTATAATTATAATTTAAACTTTATAATTTTTATATTCGATATAGAACATCCTATGTATGATACTAATTGAAAATTTATATACCCAACTATATACTTATTAATCAAAGTTAATAAATAATTGTTTTGTATTTATGATAAATTAAATTAACAAATAAAATAAGTTGTACAAATACAAATTCATAAATATTAGAAAATTTTATCATCATAGATGATTATAAATAAATTATTATTTTTTTCCAGAATCGAGCATAAAATAATTTTAAAAGGCACGTGACATTTCTTTAGTTGAACTAGGGAGAAATCAGTCAAATCACATGGGCAGCATATCTCTTTTTCTTGGTTTTTCTTTCTTTTCTTTTTTTTTTTAATAACTTTTTATTTTTTTAAATTTTCTTAAATATGTTGGGACTATATATATACTTCCCAAACCAGGCAGGTATCGCTTGATACTAGTTCTCCCTTCTACCTCTTGTCAAGTTTCAGCAGGTACTCTGATACAATGAGCTGGTGGTACAAAAGGTCCATTGGTGAAATTGAACAGGTATTTATATTTTATCGTATTCCCTTATTGTGGAAATTACGAGAAATGTTCGTTTTTTCAAAAAAAGAAATATGTTCGTATAACAGAAATTTATGTTTTCGATCATTTATGTTATTCATTAGTTAGTAAAATGAGTACTTTGTCATCTATGAGACTTTTATATTTTGATTAAAACTAGAAATTAGCATTCTCTATGAGTTCCATTCAAATAAGATTTCAAATATCTCGGATCTTGTAAACAGTAACATATATCGGTGGTATTGATCATAAGAGGCTTGAAATGAATTTTACAGAGTGTTTTTTTTATTGTTACTATATATATGGCTCGAAATTAACTTTATTTTGAGTTTTATGAAAGTCAGCATAAAAAATTGTGAAATTATCAAGAATTTGTGAGTCGAGAGATAATAAGATAGACAAAAAAAAATGAAATTGGTAAAATAATCAAAAAAATATTATGCCGTTTTTTTGTTTCCTCGAGTAGATGAAATGCAAAATGAACGTTAACTTAAGACTGCATATATATATATATATATATAAATACATACAGAAAAGGCTCCAACCAAACGGCGTCGCACCGAACTACCAGAGCGTCGCACTCATCGTGGGAGTGACGGGAATCGCCGGCAGCGGCCTGGCCGAAACCCTGTCGTTTGCTGACACTCCCGGGGGCCCCTGGAAGGTCTACGGCGTTGCCCGGCGCCCCTGCCCGGAATGGCTGACCACCCTGAACGTTGACTACGTCCAATGCGACATCGCCAAAACCGAAGAAACCTACTCCAAACTCTCCCCCTTAACCGACATCACCCACATCTTCTACGTATCCTGGACAGGCTCCGAGGATGTTGCCCTAAACACACTCATGTTCAGAAACATCCTCGATTCCGTCATCCCAAACGCCCCCAATCTGAAGCACGTCGGCCTCCAAACCGGCATCAAATACTACTGGGGAAACATGGCCGAAATGGACAGCACGAACCAGCCCCACGACTGCCCCTTCTACGAGGACCTACCCCGCCTGAAACAGGACAACTTTTACTACAATCTGGAGGATTTAGTGTACGAATCTGCAGTACGGAAGAACACCTTAACATGGTCGATCCACAGACCCGCCCTCATCTTCGGGTTCTCCCCGTGCAGCATGATGAACACAGTGAGCACGCTTTCAGTTTACGCCGCCATCTGCAAGCACGAGAACAAACCGCTGGTGTACACTGGGACGGAGGTTTCCTGGACGTGTTTGTGGGACGCCGTCGATTCCGATTTGCTCGCCGAGCATTTTGTCTGGACGGCGACGGATCCCAAAGCGAAGAACCAGGCGTTTAACGTTAACAATGGCGATGTGTTCAAGTGGAAGCAGCTGTGGAAGGTTCTGGCGCAGCAGTTCGAGATCGAAGCTGTTGGGTATGAAGGGAAGGAGCCCGTCTTGTTGGAGGATCTGATGAAGGATAAGGATGCAGTTTGGGATGAGATTGTGAAGAAGAACAATCTGGTTTCTACAAGATTGAGGGACATTGCGGCGTTTTGGCTTGCAGATGTTGTGTTTAGGAACAAGGAGACGTTGTGCAGCATGAACAAGAATAAGGAGTTTGGGTTCATGGGATTTAGGGATACGAATAAGTCGTTTGTTAATTCTATTAAGAAGATGAGAGAGTATAGGTTTATTCCATAATGGGGTTTTAATCAAGTGTGCTTTGATTGCAGTGGCCTCATTGTGGAGTTAATAAAGTTGAATGTTTGATCATATAATTCTATTATGAATATTGGATTGTAAGAGGTTGGTTGGTTAATTTAATAACTTCTATGTTTTTCGAATCGAAAAGTATATTACACACAGAATATAATTATTTAGTCAACACAATATAATAACTAGTGTGTTTTTAATAAAATATATTGTACAAAAACACTTTAAGAGGTAAAAGGACTAAATTATTTCTAGATGTTAGGAGTTAAAGATTTTGTCGATAAAGTTGGAAGTTGTATTTTCTATTTTAAAGAAACAATTGTGGAAAAAAATTATGTTTAAAAATTCAAAGTTAAAAATATTTTCGTATTATAAGTATATTTAAATTATAAGTTTTTTATATTATTTTTTCTCATCAAGATCTAGTTTTATTATTTTTTTAAGTATTTGCGGTCCATGCAGAATTTATTTATTTATGGTTAAAAAATGACAAAACATATGTTAACTTTTTGCCTCGAAACCCCCCCCCCCCCCCTTCTCTCTCTCTCTCTCTAACAAAATGATTAAATAATAGTGCATGCGGCGCACGCTTTATAATTCAAAAAACACATATCCATTTATAAAATGTTTATGCAATTAATTTTTGTTACAAATAGCCAATTTCTCAAATCCAGCACACTTATTCGGTCAAAATTACAAAAATAGTCCTGTAATTTATGGATAATTTCAAAATTAGTCTTTTATCTTTCTAATTTAGTAATTTTTGTTTTTTTATTTAATTTCTTCAATTTACACATTTTTTAGCCGAAATTTAAAATTTGTGTTGGATATTTGCACTGGCACCACATATTACCGTGTTACATAAGAGTTTCATTTTTGTGGCATCATAAGTGACATGGATATGTCTTTTGTAATAAACAATATAACATATTGACCATAAAGGCCACATAAATATCATATTTTCTCATATCATAATTATCATTTATACAATTTTATTTATTTATTTATTTGACTTATTCAATCACATGTAACTTGTTCATAAACTCAAATACTACAAATATAACTCGAACACATAAAACGAGATATTGACTTTTAAAACTTGAGTTTTATTCTAGAACAAAGCATATTTTTTAAACAAGATTTTGATTTTGGAAAAAATAAAATCTATTATACAAAAAGTGTCTTAAAAATATACTCCAAATAAACTAATAGCTACTTAATTTTATCAATTTTTAAAATCCACTTAAGTAAAATACATTAGGGTGTATAATAAATTATTCGAGTGTATGAAATTGATTAAATTTAAAGTAATCTTTGTTAAACAATTTTAACTCAAAATATTCGACTTATTAATTGGTCTATTGGCTTAAGTTAAAACCACAAGAAATTATTATATTATAAACGTCACTAATTAATTTGTAAAAAAAAATGGGTCGGGCCAGCTACCCGATCTTTATATCGGATGGCAAAGGCCCAAGCCCAGAATATTTCTTTGTATTTGAACCCATAAATGGTTGCCGGCCCGTTTTTGAACTGAGTCTTCTTCCCCGGCCCAGAGCAAAGATGCATCAGTGAATTGCAACAAAAATGTTTTGAATTTACAGGCGTAGTTGGTTGAATTATTTGTCCTTGAATTAAGGGGAAAAATTTTGAAAACAACAGGCCAGATTGCTCTAGAGGTAAAGGCCAATGGTGCTAACAAATTTTGATGGAGCAGGTGTGGGTTTTGGTGAGTATTTCTTCATTCTGTGATCATTTTTTTTTTCGCAATTTGCAATTTGCTTAATATTTTCGTTTAGGTGCTTTGGTGTTTTTGTGTGTGTTATTTTTCTCGACAATAGTCTCTCTCTTTTTTTCTCCTTTTCTTGAAAATTGGATTTTGAATTGAGCTCAGGTTTCGGAGTTGGCTGTGGTTTTGGAGTTGGATGGGGCTTCGGAGGTTAGTTACTAGCGTCCTATGTTTTGTTAAAAACTATAATGTTAATTCATCTTCTTGTGGACATTTTGATTTGTTCTGGATTTAGGTTTGAGTAATTCAATTTTATTGTCCGCTTATTATTCATCGTTATCTTTTTTGCGGTTATATGCGTAATGTTTGTCTTGAGTTTCTTGTTAGATAAAACCAACTGAATGAACAAGCTTTTGATCCACTGACGGAGTGCAATTTTGATTGTCCCTCGTTATGAATCTCATGTTGAATTATTTAATATCAAAGTATTCTGCGTTGCATTATTCAGAAAAGTAGTTATAATTGAGCTGGCTCCTTAAGAAGATCTAGGCTACCGTTGCCATTTGTTTATATATCAAGTGTACTGTATGCTAATCCTGGCTTATTTCACCGTTATAGTATCCACAGTGGTGCGTGTGGGGATGTGTGCAAATCGAGGGTGATACTACACACCGTGCATTACACCAAGTTTAGCATCTTTATCAGCATGCCCCAACTTGTTATGATAACTGAAACTAAGAACTTTAAAGTTTTAGTGCATTAAGCTACTGTATAATATATAGCTACAATGGCTAATTGTGCGTAGCTGACTTCACGGCTGATAAATTTATCTATTATACTATGCTTTGTAATGGTGAAAAAAATGTGAGATTACGTCCATCACAGGGGTCCTGTAATAACTTCTTAGATTTGGAAAGACTTTAAAATGCTGGACATTAACGTAGTATGTTGCTTTGCTGACTTCCTCAGAATTGATGTCCTCTCAAAGTACTTTGGAGAAAACAGTTTGATAAGATGTAAATATGGAACCACTTACTCCACTTGCAGGTTAAGAAATTGTATACAAAAGAAACCATTTGTGCCTTATTATCTTATATCTCTCCATGTCTTAATATTGTGGATAGTTTTTCGTTATATAATCTTGAACATAACTTTAACGATAAATCAGCCAATTGTAGCGTTCAATAAACATAATTCATAACGATACTTCAAAGTAAATTAATCCCTTTTAGTGCCTAACGTAGCATTAAAATCTGGTAAGAAACTTGCAATTGTTCTAGTATGTTATATTGTCATTGACTCGATTATTAGAGCTTCAGCTATAGAAGCAGAGACTTGATGGAATTGGACACGGACTCTGGCTAAACTAAAAGGCAGGATTAATTGCATTGAGGCTTAGTTTTATTTCTTTGCTTTCTCAATGGATGTTTCTATTGAGCGCTCTCACCAAATGAGTTATGTTACACTACATGCTTTGTTTTATTGTTGCTTTAGTGCTAGATATAACCACTACACCTAAAGGAGACCCATATTTGTTGTTCTCACAAGATATTTTAGCTACCGACGAGGATTTAATGAATATAATTGATCATCATTTGTTGGTGAACACTAATGGCGTAAGATCTATTGCTTCACTCTTTTTTGTCGAATTTTCTCTCATTAAGCATCTGGCTTACATTCACACACACACTTAGTGTGTTTGTGTGTGTTTATAATCATAATTCATATGGGGCTTTGTTCTTCTTCTATTCAGTTTTACTATTGCTACTACAAGACAGGTTTGTGGGGCTATTTTTTACGATTCTTAGTGATGTTGGGAAAAGATTATTATTTGGTGATGGAATCAGGGTCCCGTGTTAACAGTTTGAAGTAAAGTAGGAAAGAATATAAGTATTGACAGTTAAACTGAGGGAGTTCTAAAATAACAGGAAAAACAGATGCATAGTGTGTTTCTCTACAATAAGACTTGCACAGATTGCATCTTTAAATTCCGTTTTTTTTTTTGGGTCATACAGGGATGACCTTGCACATTGCATCTCCAAATATACTTTGTTTTATTTAATGATTATTGATTATTAAACAATGATCAAAATTATCAATGATGGTAATTTGTTTCACTGTAATGGCAAAATGACTATAAAAATGATAATAATTGTGGTTTTTATTGTTATTATTGTGTGGTAACACCACAATTTCTCACAGACAAGGAGACACTTTTTAAGTGCCTTTTTTTTCCTTCTAACTTTTCTAAAGTGCATCTCCTTGTATGCTTGAGAAATAAACTTGATATATTTAAGAAAAAATGAATGAAAAGGGCGTAGCCTGAATATACACTTCCGTTATATGTTTTTTGCCTATTAAACTCTCATCTCACCGTTGAAAGATTAAAAAAAATTCTACTTTACTACAAAACAGTAAAAGGCCAGGTTCATGTTTGCATCTCATAAGGTAATTCCTGATTTGCACTGAGAAAGAATTTCTGCCTAATATATGGCACTTATTTTTGCCAGGTGTGCCATTGAACATCTTTGGACTTGGTGCAGGTAAAATCTTCTCTGAAAATAGAATAGCATACCCTTTAATATTCCGACTATTGCTGCACTAACGCGTTTTGTTGTTTTTGCTTTCTTTTTTCTCTCACCAATCTGAAGGTGGTGGCTGTGGTGTTGGGTTAGGGCTTGGATGGGGATTTGGCACAGCCTATGGTAGTCGGTACCACAACTCTGTTGTAACATTCCAAGGCGTGGATTTTGTGAGTAAACCTAGTGAAGAAAAAGATCCAAAAAACTTGTTGAAGAACAATTAGAAAATGTTAGATGCTTCTAACTGAAATTTCTGTTGATCTATCTCTGTGAATTGGTGTATACGTTTGAATTCGCTAGATAATTTGGCTTATTCGCTCAACTTAAATGTTATTTTCCGATCAAAATTGTTATTTGCACGGCATTGGAAGAGTTCACTCTTGCAGGCTGCTCGGCCGCTCGTCTTGTTGGCTTCCTAATAATCTTGAAAGAGTTATGTAGATACTCTTTTAGATGCTACGTCTAGTGAAATATATCAAATGTAACATTTTACTGTTTTATGTACATGTGAATACGATACATGTTCGTGTGGGTATGTGTGAACAACGATGAATGCTACACATAATAACTGTAATTATTAGGCTGGTCAAGTCAATTTATTGATTTATGTTACAATTTGTGCTAATTAAATTTGTTTATGTTTATGTCAATAAATGCTTGTAAAAATAATTGTGTATTATCACAATTAATTAATATATTTAATAATGAGGATATAGTTTGAGAATATATCCCATATTCATGATACATATTTTGCAGGAAAATGGAGGATGATAAATTTATTGGGATAAATCATCCATTATTGTCAGCTTAATTTCATAAATATATAAAGGATGCACCATTTAATTTCCCCGGCCATATCGCCCGCTGCCGCCGCCGCTACCATATCCAGATCCTGAACCTGAACCTGAGCCACTCCCACCACCGTAAGGCCCCCCACCAGAACCGCCACCTCCCCCTCCTGAACCGTACCCTCCACTGGCACCACCCCCACCGCCTGAACCATATCCACCGCCACCTTGGCCCATACCATAGCCTCCACCAGTACCACCGCCTCCACCCATACCTACACCCCCACCCCCACCTCCACTACCCCACCCACCACCATTACCTCCCCCGGAGCCAAATCCGCCGCCGCCGCTGCCGCCATTCCCCCCTCCTCCTCCAGAACCACCACCAAACCCTCCCCCTCCGACCCCGCCAAACCCACCCCCACCTCCAGAGCCCGATCCAAACCCATTTCCTCCACCATTTCCAACGCCACCGCCTCCTCCACTACCACCACCCCAACCCCTTGAGCCAGGCCCAAACCCATTTCCGCCTCCACCGCCGCCGCCGCCGCCCCAGCCCCTACCTGGACCAACACCCCTACCCGGGCCTTTATCATATGCATCAGCTGTTAACCCCTCACGGGCCTCTTCTCGGCTATCAGAATGCTGAAGCCTCCATTCCCTAGCAGCTTCAACAGCCACGTAAGCATGAAGGCCCAGAGACAGAACTATAACCAAGACAACAAGACTCCATGAAAATACGTTGCGCCTTTCCATGGCTGCAACAATCCCACAGCCAGAAAGGCTTATCTATAGCCCAAGATCAACGAAGATATCAATAAAGAAAACTAGGAATGAAGCAATTTAAAGGCGAAGCTAACAGATGATGGTGGTGCTGCACATTGCCGGTGGCGCTACTCCATATTATAGCGGTGGCAGGTTGAGGGCTTATCACGGCTGTAAAGTGGAGGGCGCAAAGCTTGCTGGTTGAGTTCGGTGGTGCAGGCTTTCTGCATGAATTTAGTGTACATTTCAAAATAGAAAAACAATTTCTTTTGTCAGCATAATTACATCAAAATTCAGGCCATTGAAGTTAATTGTTATTTACAACATATAATTAAATATAAAAATCCATTATTTTTTATTTTTATTTTTCAATTCAAACACACGTGGGTTTATTTTGAGATCATATTGGTCTAATGGAACCTGAAATTCATAGTTTGATTTGCACGGCTATCTGCGTGGAATAAGTGTTTTTTTATATAAATCTGTAGCTATTAAAATTATGTCCTCTATTTTTTTTTTGTTAGAAAGATGATGTCGCTTTTATTAAATTGGTGTTTTAAAAATAAATCAACTTATTCTAGCAATATCGGTGCAAGTTAAAATATAAACTTCAAGCCCTATGTCAATGATTGAAGCCTAAAAATGATCGATATACATCAAATTAAATTCAAAAGATATATTTAAAAAGAGATGTTGCTAATTATAAGTGAATTAAGGGGCGTGATTTTTTATGTAATTAAGTTTTTTTTAATTTATTTATAAAAAGAGTGTGTTAGCTATTTAAACTTATTTTTTTATTGCGAAATTGTATTGTGCTCACCATTTTTGCATAGTTATTATGGACGTTAACGTTTATTTGTTTTCTTTTCCTTTTTGATATAAAAACATAAATATTGAATTAATGGTTTTAGAGTTATGGAAAATAATTGATATGAACATTTTTTTTTTTGTAAATAATAGATAGATTAAGAAAATTACAAATAAATTAAAAATTAAAGCTAAATCAAAAATTAAAGATAAATTAAAAAAATACAAAATAAATTCTGCAGATTAAATGAATTTTAAATTCCAAACCAAATTCTTTAAATTTATATATATATATATATATATTACATTCTGAAAACTCGAGATAATTCTTAAAATTATATATATATATATATATTGAACCCCCCCCCCCAACCCCCAAAGAGAGAGAGAGAGAGAGAACATGAGAGAGAAAATTACATTTCAAGTACGCTCATATTTGAGTTGGGCTAATATAAGCCTTTATTGAAAAAATTATGCCAATATTAGACTTGGGCTTTTAGGGCTAAAGTAATTTGGGCTGTACGATTTGGACTTTTACTGGACTTGGGCAAAGTCATGGAATAAGATAACTTTGTTAGGAAAACCTAAAACTTATATTTGGAGCTCCAATTGAGGCGGGTAAATATTATCTTTTGATTCAAAAAAAAAAATTAATAATAATAATAATAATAAAAAAAGAAAAAAGAAAAAAAATCTAATTTGATATCATACTATCATATTGTTTAAATCTTAAGAGGGATAAGTGAATTGAACGATATCGTAATTGTAATATTAACTTCTCAAAACATATATATATATAGCATCGATATTTATACAATATGTTTTAGTAGCTTAATTATGCACAAAAATTTGTGTGCGTCAATTGTATCGTTCATTCTAATTTAGATTATTACTTGTTTAATTAAAAAGTATTACTTATTTATTTAAAAAATATCACTACTGATATGTTATCTTTAACAAGATTAATTTTTATATAAATAAATAAAAAAAATTAAATTAATAAATAATATTATATAGCCGGTGTACAATATACCCGATGTACAAGAAAGTCGAGTACAAGAAAATAACAATTACGTATGTTTTGTGCATTTGAAAGATTATATATTTTGGTTTGCCGACAAATAAGAGGCTTACAACCATGTAATATAATATTATATATTCCTATATATCTTAGGACCGAAATAGCACATCAATTAGACAGAGATGTCTAACGAAATAAGCCGCACAGGCAAGCAGTGTATTTTTTGACCCTTTTCTTCAATAATTGACAACAAGGGCCCCACTTTCCTTTTTTTAAGTGTTTGTTTGAACTTAAGTAAATTTGAATATTCTTTTGTTGATGATTTTTTTTTTTTTTTTTAAGTTTGTATGTCCATATATGAGCTAATTTGAGCCTGGAAAATTTAATTTTTGGCTAATGTGTAACTTATTTATAAATAAAAAGTTATATATATATATATATATAAAAGTAAGATGGGGCAAACATATTGCCACTATGGCTAGAATTATCATTTTGAATGAATTTAGTTCGGGTAATATCAAGTAGATATGGGTATGGTTTTGGTTAGAACCATATGTTAATTGTTCGATTTTATCAGTTTGGAATTGAAACCAAAATTAAAAATTATCTAATTCAATTTCAGTTTTAGGATAGCCAATTGATGGTACCAAAATCACCTGTTCCATGTTCGGTTTCCATTCAAAATCGCCGGAGCCGGTTTCAATTTGGTGATTCCAAAAGTAAAATTTGAAAAAAAAAAACAAAAAAGAATGAATGAACCGGCTTGATTTCATTTATAGCCCTCATGGTTCTAAGAACCATGGATTTCGAAATCAAAATTAAAATTAAAATAGTCAGAACCACGGTCATGTCTAATATCAAGTGTGGCACAAGATATAAGAGATTATATTGGGATATTTGAGGTATAGAGCATAAAAAAACAACACCTAACTTGGTTGCAGCAAAATAAATAAAAATAATCAAGAATGCAAACACGAGATATACATAATTTTATGTAAAGAAAAATTTTGAAATAAATTTCATTACTCTCAAAGCCATAATTCCGGTGGGTTACAAAAAGTTTTAGATGCAAAGTAAAAACATCTTAAACCAAAATCTCACGAACTAACCATACACACATACACACATAGCAAGATAAAATAGGCAAGATGTGTGCGTTTATATAGGAGTTATATAAAGTGTTTGAGCACTCTCGACTATTTCCTAAATTTGAACTTCATTGTCTCTTTGCATATTAATGCTTGTCACTTTTAGTTTCAAATGCTCTTTTTTTTATAGACGTGAAATTTGCATAACCGTCAACCAAATAACCAAAAAATATGGGGAGAGATGAAGGTTAAAAGCATATGCAAGAAAGATGTAGTAAAAAGGTCCGTCTAGCATCTCTAATTAACCGTTCATTTTCAATTAGTTCGAATTATTAATATTATATATACTCATATACAAGATTAAAACACAATTAAAATAAATTAAAATAAAAAAGATTCTCATATATTGTTGATGATATATAGTGCAAGATTCACTATGATTTTATTGTAAAGTAGATTTGACATTATAACAAACTATGATTCATATCTCATCCTACCATAACCTTCCAAAAAATCCAATTCTTAATCAATTGAGCGGATAGACAGATAAGTTAATTAATGCATAATCTTCTCTCTTTTTTCTTTAGCATACTCATTTATTATTTATCATATTTTAATTTAGTATTTTACACTAAATATATATCGTGCATGTAACGATAATATTTTATTATTATATATATAATAATAAATAATAAAATAAAATACGAGATTAGGACATGATGAAACAGAAAAGGGGGACTACATATGACCCTACGAGGAAGAAAAGAGAGGGTGCAACATTTTTCAACAATTCAGCAACTATGCGCATAATTATTGAATTAATTATAGGGCACTATACACACACACACACACACACTGTTGGACAATGATTTAGTCATTTTTTTTCAAATCCACATTAATGAAGTAGATTAATGTAACAACTAATTAAAAAGGGAAACTAATTCATAATTTCAAGAAAGAAATACAAAGATAATAAGGTTTAGAATCTATGCTAATTGCTAAATGTGCCCTTGGGGTCCTAACACCAAAAATCTCTCTCTCTCTCTCTCTCTCTCTCTCTCTCTCTCTCTCCCTCCCTCCCTCTCTCTCTCTCTATATATATATATATGTATATAATAAAAAAAACTACAACACAATAAAGTAAGAGTTTTTGTAAAAATTCTTTCTATTTTTGGAAAATTAATGGTTCTGATCTAATATTTGAGCCAATTAGGTTATTTCTAATTTTTTGAGTTACTTTTGATTAAATAATTAAAAAAATCATCTCAATCCAATTTTTATGAAAAATATAACAAATTAATATAGTATTTATGGTATATAATACAAATAAAAAACCAAAGAACTTGTATATTTTTCAGCTTTCTTCTATCTTGGATCGTTATTATATTTGCAGCAATTAACACAGTACTTATGATCAATGTACACATTTGTTGTTTTTTATTTATATTATACTTTAAATAAATATTGATATGAAACTTCAATAATTAACTTGCATTATAATATATGCATAAAATATTACATAATATTCATCACTTTTTCATCATAATTTGACATATACTTTACAAATTCTATCGTATTAAATTTTAAAACAGACAAAAATTTACAGTGTTTTCTATAAACCCACACAACCTACGACCTAAAGTATTCCTCAAAAAGATTTGTCACGTACTTTGCAAAACCCTATTTGAAAATCAACAACAATCTTAATAGTCTCAAGGTGCTGATTTATAACTGGAGCCTAACATCCTTGATTCAGTCCTTATTTTATTGTCTGCAATTAGAACAAACAAAAAGATAACTCTACCAAAATCCACATAAAAAGGGGCCAAATAAAGTACCATTAATTGTAATAAGTGCAGTCTGTGAAGATATGAATGCATGTAATGACTCATAAGCCTACAAAAAATTCCAAAATATTTTTGGCACCACACACACACACACACACACATATATAATTATATATATATATATATAGACATCGTTTTCATAGTATGTTTTTATTAAGTGAACAATGGGTAGTGGGTAGGGTCCTTCCAGCTATTTGCCAGAAATTTTTCAAAGTGGCAAATGACATGGTTCGTCAAACCAACCACCCCCCCCCCCCCCCAAATATCCATCTTCTTCCCAATTATTAACCACAATTACTGTTATTTCTGGGTATTTTTGTCATAAGCATTGCATAATATCTTTTCTTCTTTCAAAAAGAAAAGGTTCACAAGATATTTTTGGAAAATAATTATTTACATCAATAAAATAGGGTGTTATTTATTTAGATTGCCAAAAGAAATGAGATAATTCAATTAATTATTATTATTATTATTATTATTATTATTTTAATTAATAATATAAAGAATTAGAACAATATAACCATTTGTAGTAAATCAAATATCAAGAATTAGAACAATCCATTTAGTTCAATATAAAAAATAAAAAATAAAAATTCCAACTAAATATTAATATTAATATCGCGTTTTATATATTAATATTAATATTACTATATGATATTTAGCCCATAATTTTACTTATTCAGTGGACCATTATTAATTTGTTTTAGGCCCAATAGCATTACAGGCCCATTTTTCCTCAGCTGAGAGGTACGTACACATTAGTGGCCGTTTATCTAAGGTTGTTTTATATAAATTATATATATATATATATATATATAATTAGTGGTTTAGAATAATAAAGTAAAAAATGTCATCCAAAATAATCCCAAGGGTAGTGGTGAGTCCAATAATCATAAGTGGGTGATTATGAGTAATGAGGTTGTCTTTGGTGGTTAGCTAGGCCACTATCATCATAACTACTATAATAATGTTTATTGGAATTTGAGTCACACCCTTACTCTATTTATATATTCAACATTAAACTTTGTCCAGATAGTCAAATAAATTCCACCTCGATCACAAAGGTTATCAAAATTAATAACTATATTCATTGATATGATAAGAAAAGTCAAAAAATAACATATGTGCATGCTCAAATCCAAAACGAATAATGTAAAAATTAAAAATTAAAAATTAAAATCTATTTGTAAGCTCAACACAGTTATAATTTACTAATAATTTGTGTTAATTTAAATATTCTAATTTACTTGAGTTCATCACAATAGTATGCATATTTTCGAGCAATTGCTAAATGTGATGTATTTTCTTCTTCTCTTGAGGGTTTGCCATCTCTTTTTTTGCCCCACAAGAAATCTTTAGAATTTCAACGGCTTAATCCATCTATTTGAAGGAACGGGGGCTTCCAGTTCCATCAATGTTTGAAATATCTCTAGATCAATAATTTTATACGAGAAACTATTGAACTAAATCACTTGTTATCATTGCTCTTCAGTTTTTTTTGTTAAAGTCTATCTTGTAGGAGTACTCAAATTATGTAAATCAATAAGCTCAACCGCACTTCAAGGTAGGGTATTATCTTTTACATTTAAAATGATTGGATATCTGAACCACTATTGATTAGTGTTGAAATGGAACATATACAACTAAACAATTTTAATTGTGAGAAATAAAAATAATTAATGTGGATACTAATAAAAATAGACAACACAGTGGACAACTGAACTATCATATGTTATGTGGATAAATTAAAAATTAATCCAATTTGTACTTATGTACATGCACATGAATCGAGATTTCAACGTAGACAATTATTTAATTTAATCATAATCAGAATCAAAATCTTATCACTAAGGTACAAAGTTTCGGCGCAATTGGAGATTATTTCGGCTAATAATTTACACCAAGTGAGCACTCACCCAGTGCCAAAAAAAACAAAAAGTGTTGTATTTTTTTCTCTAGATCTCTGGTGAATGATACACACATAATAAAATATATTTTAGAATATTAATAATATACAATAATATTATATATTATTACTAAAAAAATAAATTTATTATTATTATATAAATATTATTCAATTTAAAATATAATTTTTTTTATGTGTACTGTATTATTATTTTCTCAAAAATAATTTTGGCAAATAATAAATTGAATAACTTTCAAAATGAATTTCAAAATTCAAATTCAATACAAATAGTTCAATTCAACGTGATTCTTCAAAGTCAATATAAATATTTCAACTCACTAAAAAATGTTATGGTGAAATATTAAAATATATAAATTAAATAGTACAATACTTCTATTTTTATATTAAGGTGTAACATATTTTAATCTTCTTTTTATATTTGTAACTCAAATCCATATAACAATTTATTTACTATTTATTCAAATCCAACAAAAATATCAAAATAAAAAAAAATAATTCAACCCATAAAAAACTATATTCCATATTTTAGATATAATATTTTACGTTAAGATATGTAATATTGATGTCAAATTAAATATTACAAAGAAATGATTAATTTGATAAATCATATGTTGAAAACGAATTTTAAATGAAAAAATATTTGAATTAAAAAAGTTTAATAAAAAAAATAAAAAAATATATATGCAATATTAAAATAAAAGATTTTATTTTAATATATGCAATATTTGTGTCAAATTAAATATCACAAAACATAATTATTTTGTCATATTCAGACATCAAAAATAAATTTGAAAATAAAAAATTATTTAATTTAAAATTTTAGTAAAAAAAAAAAAGAAAATGAACAAAAGAAGAAGGTGAAAACATCTTCCCGGCCCCATTCACACGCAACAATTTTTCCCAAAGTAAAATTAAAAAAAATGTTTTTAGTATATTCAATAATCTAAAATAAAATTTTAAAGACTTAGTAAAAAATAAAAAAACAAAAAGAATTATATGCTTTGAAGTTAATATTTAAAATTAAAATATGTAATGCAATATTGTTGTCATACTAATGATCACAAAAAATAAAATTACTCTTATATATCATACGTCAAAAAACAAATGTGAATAAAAAAAACTAATCAAATTTTATAGATCTACCTGCGGCCTGCCACACGCAAAACAATTTATTTTTTCTAAAGTTAAATTAAAAAATATATATATATATATATATGTTAGCAAGTTATCGGATTATATAGATATATGTCATTAGTATATTCACGATTCTACTTGTATATAGATACATGCCATTAGTATATTCAAGATTCTACTTTTTATATATGATCTTATAACTTTAGTTAAAGAAAAGTAGGGAACAATAAACACAGAAAAATGATTTAACAATATGTAACATCATGCTACAACTACGAAAAAGGAGATGTCGTTTTTGAGAGACAGCCTATCACACACAAATATGCCAATCATATCCATGCACATCCCTCATATGCCATTAATTTTGCACACTGAGATAGGATTGGACAGCTTTTAGGACCACAGTACTATAAATAAATCTGAACTTATGAAATATGAATATGTCTGTTCTATAATTAACAGAGCTCTGAACCAATTTTTACGCAGAAATCTGTTTTGATTTAATTTCTTCCCTCTTGTTCGATGGCCTCGCGTAAGCGTTACTGGACAACATAATTCTCAAATAACCAAAAACGTATCCTAATTTTCATAAAAACTTCGGTGCATCGGGTGTACCGTGCAACCCGATCTACAGTATTACTTGTTAGACTAAAGTGTATTACTTATTTACTTGAAAATTATTGTTATTGATTTGTTACCTTAAAAAAAATAATAATATTTTTCAAGTAAACAAGTAATATTTTTTAGTTAAACAAATAATATTGTAGATCGAGTACACGTGCACTCAATGCATAAGAGGCTCACTCCCTAACTTTTTATTTATTGGTGAATAAATTTTATTTTATACCAAAATAAAAAAATGAAGCAATAATGCACAAAAAAGATTCTTCATAATTCCTTACTACTTGATTGAAGATGAATAATTGAATCTTCAACAGGAATCAGCTTTCTTCAAAGTTCAATTTAATGTGGGGTCCAGATTAACTTTTAAGACCTTGAGCCTCACTATTATATATCAGACAACTTTGAAAGATTAGCAATATGTGTGTTTCAAATTAAGACCCAAACAAACATATCTCTTATCTCTTTGCCTGTATCGAAAATTTGTTCCAAGTGAAAGAACTTACCTGGTTCTTCGCGATGTCTGTACTCAGGCTTCGTCCTCTGGTGACATTTCTGTTTCTCTGCCTTGCATTTGTTGCTGCAGAGAGGAACAATCAGCACACAAGGAAGAAGACGTTCATAATTCACACAGACAAGTTAAACATGCCAGCAAGTTTTGATGATCACCTTCAATGGTACGACTCCACTTTGAAGTCAGTATCACACTCCGCCAACATGCTCTACACTTACAACAGCGTCGTCCATGGCTACTCAGCCCGACTTACATCTGAGGAAGCCAGGTTACTAGAAAAGCAGCCAGGAATTCTGTTGGTCCAAGAAGATGTAATATACGAACTCCACACCACCAGATCACCCGAATTTCTTGGAATCCTCAACACTGATGTATCCTTCCCCGAATCCAGCAAGCCGAGTGAAGTAATCATCGGTGTGCTAGACACCGGTGTCTGGCCAGAATCGAGCAGCTTCAACGACAAGGAACTTGGCCCCGTCCCTACAGGCTGGAAGGGCCAGTGCGAAACAGGCACAAACTTCGACTCATCAAAATGCAACCGCAAACTCATTGGAGCAAGGTTTTTCTCCCAAGGTTATGAATCAGCCTTTGGCCCGATTGATGAAAAGGTGGAATCTAGGTCCCCAAGGGACGACGATGGCCACGGGACCCACACATCAACAACGGCAGCTGGTTCGACTGTGGTTGGAGCGAGCCTATTTGGTTACGCAGCGGGCACAGCACGTGGGATGGCCAGACATGCCAGAGTGGCAGCTTACAAAGTATGCTGGCTTGGAGGATGTCTGAGCAGTGACATACTGGCAGCACTGGAGAAGGCAATTGAAGATGGTGTCAACATTCTATCATTGTCATTAGGTGGATCCACTTCTGATTATTTCAGGGACACAGTTGCAATCGGAGCATTTGCAGCGGCATCTAAAGGAATTCTTGTTTCTTGCTCTGCTGGAAATGGAGGGCCAAGTCCTGGAAGCTTGTCTAATGTCGCACCATGGATAACAACCGTTGGAGCAGGTACGATGGACCGCCAATTCCCGTCGTATATCACCCTTGGGAACGGGAAGAAACTAACCGGGGCATCGCTCTATAGTGGGAAAGCCTTACCAGGCTCTGTAATACCACTGGTGTATGCTGGTAATGTCAGTAGCACGTCCAATGGCAATCTTTGCATGAAAGGAAGCCTAATCCGAGAAAAAACTGAAGGGAAGATCGTGGTTTGTGACAGAGGACTGAATCCAAGGGCCCAGAAAGGTCTTGCAGTGAAAGAAGCGGGTGGCATTGGGATGGTTCTATCAAACACTGATACCTTTGGAGAAGAGCTAGTTGCCGATGCCCATTTTATACCTACAGCAGCTGTGGGTGAGATTGCTGGTGAGGAGATAAAGAAGTACATCTTTTCCGACCCGAATCCAAGGGCTACGATTGCGTCCGGTGGGACCAAGCTTGGGGTCCAACCGTCGCCCGTCGTAGCAGCATTCAGTTCCCGAGGCCCGAACCTGATCACACCGGACGTGCTCAAGCCTGATTTGATAGCTCCCGGGGTCAATATACTTGCTGGGTGGACGGGAAAAGTGGGCCCCACAGGATTGCCCGAAGACCCCCGGCATGTGGGCTTCAACATAGTATCAGGCACTTCTATGTCCTGCCCACACGTAAGTGGATTAGCAGCGCTGATCAAGGCTGCTCATCCAGAATGGAGCCCTGCAGCTATACGATCAGCATTGATGACAACTGCTTATAATAGATACAAGAATGGGGAAAGAATTCAAGATGTTGCAACTGGAAAGCCATCAACACCATTCGATCATGGTGCGGGACATGTGGAACCATTATCAGCTCTCGACCCTGGCCTCGTATATGATGCCACGGTCGAGGACTACATAGACTTTCTTTGTGCCATAGGTTACACATCAAGTATGATTAAGATTATGACAAAGCAAGATACTACCTGTAAGGCGGATAAGGAGTATAGTGTGGCAGATCTGAACTACCCATCTTTTTCTGTTCCACTTGAGACAGCCTCTGGACCAAATGGTGGCAGTAGTGCACCAACTGTGATCAAATATACAAGGACAGTAACAAATGTGGGAGATGCAGCAAGTTATAAAGTATCAGTCTCTCAGGAGACAAGCTCTGTCAAGATTCTGGTTCAGCCTGAAGTGCTCCATTTCGGAAATCTAAATGAGAAGAAGACTTACACTGTGACATTCACTGCAAACTCCATGCCTTCAGGCACAGCCAGCTTTGCTCATCTGGAATGGTCGGATGGAAAACACATTGTTGGTAGCCCCATAGTATTTAGCTGGACATAGTGGTTTACTCTACAATAATAGTTGTAAGAAATGCAACATTGACTCCCAAATGCATATATTATTATCCCTATACTATCGGGCCATTAAATTTATACAGAACTGCTAGCCTAATTGTGTCTCCTGATTCTTAGAACTGTGGTAAATATTTTTGAGATACAGAATTTTGTGAGCTCAAAGTGGTTCAAAATGGGACACAAAAACCACCCAATACCGCAAAGAAAAACCAGATATCAATAATGAGCCTCGCATTACTCCAACATCTAATGATTGATGGCACTTCTCTTTTACTACCTTTTCTTTTTCACCTGATAAAATTCCTTTAGTTAATCAAATATTCAAAGTCCTATTAGTTTGGATCAACCTAATATGTATTAAAACCGCGAACAGTGTATCAAATTCATGAAATTTCAGTTAGCCTCCATCTCCTTCAAATTAGGCTGCATTTGCATGCTCTCCACCAAAAACCACGACATGAATGACATGGAAAACACGTAACTGAACTCTTTGTTGTAAATCTTTCTATTATTTCATATATGTTTCGTATCACTCTGTCCTTCAGAAAATGTAAACCACTATACAAAATTCAATATCCAGATACAGGCATGTTGTTTTCCTCCTTTTCAATATAAATTACGCGTAAAAAAGCCCGAGATGATAAGTGATATACACCTGTCGATCCTCATGTTATGTAATGTGAAAGTGACAGACGCCTAAGGATGACAACCTTAGTATCTTACAATGAGCAAAATGAAATCCAACAAAGCACACATATCACCAAACACAATCTATCAAATATTGTGCATCAAAGAAACAAGAGACGGATTAATTGCATGTACCAGATAGTCAGACTCCATACCAAAAAGTTTGAATCATAGTCCAAAGTCAAAATCATATGTATTAGCATTCATGATAAAATCAATTAACACAAAAGGTAGAAAAGAAAAGAAAGGAAAAGTAAAAGGATTATCAATCAAAATCATCTATTGACTTCAAAAGGAAGATAGCAAATATCCAACTATTTGTAAGGTTTCTTCTCCTAACAGGTTAGAGGTTAGGCTATCATCTGTTAAACAACATGAAACTAGGGATTACCCCCCACAGAGACCATTGTCTTCCACAGGGCTTCAATAATTGTAGGAGATGTTGATGAAACACTCATATTCTCATAACCGTTTCATCAACACCTTCTGCAACTGTTGAAGTCTGGAGGAATATATTTGATCTTCAATGGTCTCCTAGGAGTAATCTGTTATTTCCTTCGTACGTGTTCTTTGCTTTGACTTCCATTTTCCTTGAACTACTTGACAAAGTTGATGCCCGTACATTGTGAGAAGATACTGAAAGTTGGATACTTATTGCCTTCATCACTCTTAGTAGGCTATTAATCTTTCTCTTTTCCTCCATGCATGATACTTGACAGATTATGTTTGCTAGCTTTCTCCAGTGTAATTTAAACTGCAGAATATGCTTCTTTTTTTTTTCCCCCAAAACAAATGCAGAATTTCTGTGAGCTGCATATGGGATATTAAGTGATCAACTCGGCGAGACTGAAATTACCAGATTAGAGAAAGAACGATTCAATAACTCTTTGAGACTCGGGTGACTGCAGTTAGCTTGGTCTATTAAATGAAACAATAATCTAAGACGAATTCGAAAAAGGAAAATGAACCGCATTAAGGATGATGTCGAAGACGGATTGGTGGCAATTTTACAGGCAAAGTCTTCATCGGAGATTCGGTGAGGGTTCAACAAATTCCACGGAACACCGCCGTCGAGGAGTCCTTTCACCGCAACGGGCGGCCATTTAGCACCTCAGCAGATATAGGCCGTCACCGTCGAAGAAGGTGACGTCAGCTTCCGAGGCAATTACAGAACCCTCTGAACGTCGTCGTTGAGGGCTGCCTCTACAGTTCGGGAAATTTTGGAAGCACGGTGTATAAAGCAAAATTTGCTCATTTATTGATATTTTTAAGTGTTCGCCTCATTTTAATTTTTTGTTAACATAATTAAATATAAAATATTAAAAATGTCCTCGTTCCTTCCTCGCCTTCACCCTCCTTCTTTCTCGTCTATTTCATTTAAATAAAATAAAATAAAAATTATTAAAGTTAGGATCTGTTTAAAACTTTCTACCATTTACTAATAAATAAATAAATGCTACTTTCAATGAATTTTTCTTTGAAAATAAAAAATACCACCAACACAAGTTGGACTATTGTAGTGGCATTATCTCACTCACCAAATAATGTGATATAAATCAGAAGTTTGACCACCTTTTAAGTTTGTATCCCTTATAATTAATTACTTCTCAACTGAGGCAATTTATAAAATAGTATGTTAATAAAGGCAGATACTTATAAAAAAATCCGTAATTTTGCAATCTATATACTATAAATAGGAGCACACTACAAGACCACTCGTCACAGGCAATATATAAATTACAGCACTTGATGGAGATTTTATTTGCATTTTTAATGATAAGTATTGGCTTATATGACACACACACAACAACACACACACAACACACACTATTTAAAAACACACACACACACACACCACACACACACACAATACACACACACACACACACTTTAAAAAAAACACACAACACACACACACACACACACTTTAAAAAAACACACACACACTTTAAAAAACACACACACACAAACACACACACACACTTTTTAAAAACACACACAACACACACACCACCCACACACACACCACCCACACACTTTAAAAACACACACACACTCACACAGCACACACACTTTAAAAAACACACACACAACACACACACACACTTTAAACACACACACACACACACACACTTTAAAAACACATACTATAAAAACACACACACACAACACGCACACACACACACACAAACTTTAAAAAAAAAACACACACACACACAACACACACTTTTTAAAAACACACACACACCACACACACACACAACACGCACACACACAACACACACGCACAACATGCACACACAACACACTTTAAAAACACACACACAACACACTTTAAAAACACACACACACGCACAACACACACACACAAACTTTAAAAACACACACATACACACAAACTTTAAAAACACACACACCCACACCCACCCACACACACACTTTACACAAACACACACACATACACA